>OY998240.1:25745164-26945164 GCA_963922005.1 Cornus suecica | reverse complement strand
TGTTCTGTGCATAGCCTATGAAAATACCATCTACGATTTTAGGTCCTAAATTTACTTTCTTTGGTGTAGGAACCTTAACTTTTGCTGGACACCCCCATACTTTTAAGAATTTATAGGAAGGTTTTCTACCTTTCCATAATTCATAAGGTGTCACATTACTTTTCTTTTGAGGTAACTTATTGAGAATGTAGTTAGCAGAAAGCACAACTTCCCCCCCACATATTCTGGGTTAAGCCAGAGCTTATCAACATGGCATCAATCATTTCCTTTAGTATACGATTTTTTCGTCCAGCTACACCATTTTGTTGAGGTGAATAAGGAGCAGTAGTTTGATGAATAATACCATGTTCTGAACAAATTTTAGTAAATGGTGCTTCATATTCACCACCTCTATCACTTCTTAAAACCTTGATCTTTTTCCAAGTTGATTCTCAACCTCATTTTTGTAATGTTTAAACATTTCCAAGGCTTCATCTTTGTTTCTTAACAAGTATACATAACTTTATCTTGTATAATCATCAATGAACGTGATGAAATATCTTTTCCCACCTCTTGTTGGCTTAACTTTAAAGTCAAAAATATCACTGTGAATGCTAGAGGTTCAGTGTTTCTCTTAATGGACTGAAATGAAGTTCTAGTTAATTTTTCTTCAACACAAGTTTGACATTTAATATTTATATCAAACTTAACTTTAGGTATAGAATCCATGTTAATTAATCTACGAATAGTATCATAATTAACATGTCCTAACCTACCATGCGATACTTCAGATGACTCAATCATGTAAGCAAAAGAATTAACTGTGTTATTATTAAATTGGGTACAACATTCATTACATTGAATTTGAATAATCCATCACTTAAATACCATTTTCCCACATACACCCCATTCTTAATAAGTAATAACTTATCAGAAACAAAGACTAGCTTGAACCCATTCTTGCTCAAGAGAAAACAAGAAATCAAGTTCTTTCTAATGTCTGGGACGTGCAACACATTATTCAGAGTGAGTTTTTTTCCTGAGGTCATAAGCAACTTTATCTTGCCTTGTCCTTCAACCTTGGCAGTAGAGGAGTTTCCCATGTACCACTGTTCACCAATTTTTATTTCTTCATAGGCCTTGAACATATTTTTTTCTGAGCAGATATGTCAAGTAGCTTCTGTGTCCACCCACCATTCTCTATTGTTGCTCATAAGATTGACTTCTGACACTACCGTTGATAGGTTTAATTCTGACACATTAGTTGCCAACCTATCCTCCTTGGTAACGTGCACCTCAGTAGTATTCTTTTTGGAGTGATTCTGGGATTTCACACTTCGACAGTCTTTAACATGGTGTCCTTGCTTATCGCAGACGAAGCATTTCCCATTGAAATTTTTGTTTTGTCCTAGGCTGGGACCTTAGCCAGAGTATTTCTTCTTTATATTCCCAACCTCTGTCACATTTGCCCCATTAAAGGTTTCGGGCTTTTTTCCCTGACTGACAGGAACAGTGGGCACAATTGTAGTACTAGTACTTGCCATTCATCTATTATATATAAATATACAGACCATAATTTAATATTATAATAATATTATAATATTAAAGAATTAGGTCTTAAGATTGTAGTTCAGTATGTGTGCAATACTATAGTATTATTATTAATATAATTTCTAATGTATCACAAAATATATATATCTATATTTAATACAACACAATATATATATATATATATATATATATATCTATACTATTTAATAACCTTATATATAATATATATACTATATAATAAAATTATATATATATTAAACAAAATATAATATTAAAATAAAGAAGGGTTAAGTACATAAAACACCCCTGTAATATACATACGGTGCGTATAACACCCTATAGTTTGAAAATGTGTGTATTGGCACCAACACTTTTGGAATATGTTGCAAAACCCCCCCTACACATGATTTTCCGGCCAATTTTCGCCTGAAAATAGTCATGTGACCTGCACATGATTTTTTAGTCTTCTAAATGGCCATTTTGCCCTTTTCATTAGACATTTCTACCCCTAAATTTTGAACTCCCATTTTGCCCTTAGTTTGCTCATATATGACAATTTAACCATACCCATCAATATAACCCTCATTCATCTTCAACCTTGACCACTTCCACCATTGAAGGAAAGTTCTCACACAAAGCTCTTAGATTGTCCACCATTGAAGGAAAGCTCCCACACGAAGCTCTTAGATTGTAAGGTTTCTCTCTTTCTCTCTCTCTCTCTCTCTCACACACACACACACGCACACATACAATGCTTACAAGCTCCATGGCTACTAACATTTGTGAAGTTAGAGTAATTTCTTGGTTTATTGTTTTGAACTCTATCAATAAACTGTTAATTAGGGTTTTTGGGTTTCGAAAATTTTATTGTTTGTGCAAAGTTTAAGAGTTCCATTATTTTCATTATTTGCAATTTTGTTTTAGGGATTACAATCTAAAATTACAAACGAGTGTAAAAACAGCCTTAAAATGGTAAAAAAACAGCTTTTAAAAAATAGTAAAAAATCACTGAAAATAGCCTAAAACAAGTGTTTAAATAGCCTTATAATGGTGTAAAAACAGTTTAATAAAAAACTTTAAAATACCACTAAAAACAGTGTTAAAAATGCTCTGAAAATGGTGTAATTACAGTTTTGAAAAAATAGTAAAAAACCACTAAAAATAGGCTAAAAAAAAGTTTATGAGTATCCCTTAAAAATTAATTTTTTTGTTTGTTTATTTTAGGTTTCATTGACAATGTCATCATCTTTTGGGTCGGTTGATTCCAAGAAATGTAGCCCGTTTATTGTGAAATGCTATTGTAAACTAAAAACCAAATTGAAGACATCATTTACCGAGAAAAATCCTGGTAGGAGGTTTTATGGATGCGCAAGATATTTGACCCGTGATTGTTGTGGTTTTCATATGTGGGAGGATGAAGAAGTTTCTGAGCACTATAAGAAGTTCATGAACGGATTAATTGCAGAATTAGGACATAAAGGAGGAAGAGAAAAACAAGCTCAACAGATAAGGGAATTGGAGGAGAAGTTGGTGGAGACTGAAATGGCCTTCAATGCACTGCAAAGGGAACTGGAGAATAAAGGATTCTGGGCTAAAGTTTATGGAATGTGTTTTGCCATCCTCTTGGGTTCTATTGTACTCTCATGGCTATTTAAATGAGGTGTAATAGTGTAGGATTTTGGGATCTTTGATAAGGATATGTTTGTGACATTGATATGTTGGTTTAGGATTTTATTTGTGTTGTATTTGAACCAATATGTTTGTTTTTCTTTAAATGAATTTAGAGTTACTGCTCATACTGCAGTATATTGAAAATTTTCAGTATCCTTAGAGCAGGTTTGAATGAAAATACTACAGTATATTAAAAAAATTTAGTATCCTTAGAGCAGGTTTGAGTGAAAAAACTGCAGTATATTGAAATTTTTGACTGAAAATACTGCTCATACCAGCTGAACTTTGAATGAATTTTGAGTGAAAATACTGCTCTTAGAGCAGGTTCGACCCAGCAGTATGAATGTTGATAAGGATACTGAAAACTGCTTTAAACTTGGTCAAAACTGCTCATAGTATACACTGCTCAAAACGTACACTGCTCAAAACTTGCTCTTGTACCATTACAATAAACCTGCTCATAGTATACACTGCTCTAATATACTGCTCAAAATCAAAATTCATCAAAACCTGCTCAACTCAAAATTCATTCAATTCATGTAACCTGCTCAACTCAAAACTGTTTCAAAACGTACCAAACATATCAAAACTCAAACATATCATTACATATATAGTTCAACTGCTTCAAAATGTCCAGCCATCTCAAACATATCATTACTTATATAGTTCAGCTGCTTCAAAATGGCATCCCAAGATCAAAATAATACCATTCTAATAACATCCAAAATACAAAAATGATAGAATTGATCTAATAACATTGTTTGATCAAAATAACAGCCATCTAAAAATAACAACAACGAAATTGGAATTCTGCTTCAAAATGTCCACTGCCAACACTTCCATCTCATGGAAGAACCTCTGACCTAGAAATGTTAACCCAAATTTATTCCAAATTAAAATGAATTCAATAATTTCAAAATTAAAATAAATATCAACACAAAACATACATATTAATTGATGCTTGTGTACCACCAGGTTCACCACTTGGACCACTAGGTTCACCACTTGGACCACCAGATGCAAGTCCACTTGGTCCACTGCCAACAAACATGATCCCCCTCTTAGGTTGCTTGGGTCTGCCTCCTTTACTAGTTGATCTCACTATTTCAACAGCTTCATTTGTACAAGATCTGGCATTGTGGCCAATGTTCTTACACTTCTTACATCTTAACTTTTGTTTTACCCTTTTATTCTTTCTTTCCCCTGGAACCTTGATTATGTTCAACTGTGGCCTCCCTGCTCTTTTCTGCACTTTTGGAGGTAGCACATCACCACGACCACTGTTTACCATATTTCTTAGTGACAAGGGTTTGATAATGTGTGCATATGCTCTTAGAAATGTCTTCTTATAGTAATATGGATCAATATAATCTTCAATAGCATACTTCTTGAAAGCAATACAAGCCACTGCATGCACACATGGCACTCCTCTGATATCCCACTTTTTACATGTGCATGTCTTTTTCCTGAGATCCACAGCCTCGTAAAACCCATTATTGTCCACTTCATATAATCCAGCCCCAACCACATGTATATGACATTTCCTTGCTAGGAGCTTGGTTTTTTGAAGCTCTTCCTCCAGTTTTTTACCAACTCTACCATCATGCATCTCCATCATGGTCCTCCTTTTCTGGAACCTCTGCATTAAATACCTCCTAATCATTTCAAACATGTAGATAATAGGTCTTCTCCTAGCCTTCCTCAATTGCCCATTCCAACTCTCACACATATTGTTGGAATTTAAATCACATTTAGAATGTAATGTGAAGCCACATTTAGACCACAAGTTGTAAGGGACTCTTGACACCCACAAATGTGCTTCAGTGTTCAAAGCCCTAATAACATTCAAATGTTGTTCAAAATCTTCATGTGTGAAAGAATCAGCTGCACCAAAAAACTCAGCCTTCAAGTTTAAACACCTCCACTTCTTCTTGAAATTCTCATGCATGTGTCTTGCACAAAATCTATGATCAGCATTTGGACACAAACTCTGAATGCTGTCAATCAAACCCTGCATGTGTAAAAAACCCACTAAAAACAGTGTTTAAACATCCTAAAATGATGTAATTACACTTTTGAAAAATTAGTAAAAAAACCACTAAAAACAGTATTAAACAGCCTAAAATGGTGTAATTACAGTTTAATAAAAAAATTAGTAAAAAACCACTAAAAATAGTGTTTAAACAGCCTAAAATGGTGTAATTACAGTTTAATAAAAAAATTAGTAAAAAACCACTAAAAACAGTATTAAACAACCTAAAATGGTGTAATTACAGTTTAATAAAAAAATTAGTAAAAAACAACTAAAAACAGTGTTTAAACAACCTAAAATGGTGTAATTACAGTTTAATAAAAAAATTAGTAAAAAACCACTAAAAACAGTGTTTAAACAGCCTAAAATGGTGTGATTACAGTTTAATAAAAAAATTAGTAAAAAACCACTAAAAACAGTGTTTAAACAGCCTAAAATGATGTAATTATAGTTTAATAAAAAAATTAGTAAACAATCACTAAAAACAGTAATAAAATACCTTATGTCTATCACTGATAAAGGTCAATGCAGATGCTGGACCAATGATCTTCATGAGCTCATCCAAGAACCACTTCCAAGTTTCTTTATTTTCAGCCTCCACAACAGCCATTGCAATATGATAGTAACTATCATCCCCATCTCTACCCACAGCAGATAGTAACTGACCTCCATACTGATGCTTTAAAAATGCTCCATCTAACCCCACAAATGGTCTGCAGCCCTCCTTAAACCCTCTCCAGCAAGCATCAAGGCAAAAAAACATTCTTTGGAATCTTGTTTTACTTTCTTCATCCACTGCTGTTTTAACCTTTACAACACTTCCAGGGTTTGTACTCATCACTAAGTCCCTATATTCATAAAATTTGTTGAATTGGTCTTCATGATTCCCCTAAATTATCTCTCTTGCCTTTTCTTTCATCCTATACAACTGAAATCTGCTTACTTGAACCTCATAGTCATCATTAATGGAGTGCCTAATGAGCTCATAGTTCCATTATGGATCAATTCTAAACTTATTCAAATACTTTTGGGCTAGGACAGTTGAAGTGGCTTGTCTATTTCTTTCTATTTGAGGGCATTTTCTGTGAGTGGGAAAAAATTTTCTTATCTCAAAGGCAAGTGTGACAGTGTTGAAAGAGGCATGGATATACCAACCACACTTGTTTACACACTCTGCTGTTACTCTTTTTGATTCATTTTTCTTAAACCTAATGTCATATCTATTAGCCATAGCATGGTCTCTCAAACAATCTCTAAAGTCTTTAGCATTCACAAATTTCATACCAACTGCTAATGGTTTTCTACCAAGATCTCTTTTAGGAATAAATTCATTCCCTCTACCCTCAGCATCATCGTCTACCTCAAAATCTTCCTCAGATGAGCTATATACACTCCATAGGTCATCACTAGGTGCATAGTTTGATTCCCCGCTAATGTCCTCTAACACACCCCATTCCTCTTCAACTGTCCTATTATCAGCAACATCACCATCATCAGATTCGCCTAAAATAATATAATTCACTCTTTCATTCTCTTCCTCATCATCCTCCATGTCATCCTCACTAGATTCATTTTCATCATCACCATCCACATTTTCAAAAGCACCTGGCTCATTATTAGTTTCCACATTGCCACTGCCACTGGCAGTGACTGCAGGAGCACCCTCATTATCCCCATTTTCAGTTAACCCATTTTCATTTTCATTCACCCCATTTTCAGTTAACCCATTCTCACCAAGAAGTGATGCATTAATTGATTCAATTCCCTCGGGATTTGGACCCAAATAATTGACAACAAACAGTTTAAGTAGAGAATACCTCTTATGGCGATCCCACATTTCTAATACACCTCTATTCCCTTTCAACAACACTGTACTGCCATTATCATAGTTTCTATAATAAACTGGTGATTTAGAGTTTAGACCACACCCAATTAACATGTCTTCAACTTCTAAATATGAAAACCTATCAGGGCATATACCATTATATGTTGCAACTATCCCATTGAAATAGCCCCAAGACTTGTCAAAAACCCCAGAATGGTGCACCTCTACTGTATATTCCTTATTCATTAGCACCCTTCAAAAATTAATTAACATAATTAAATTTAGATAAGATAATAGTCAATCAAAAATTTACTCAATAAAAATTCAATAATTAATTAACATAATTAAATTTAGATAAGATAACAGTCAAAAAAAAATTTACTCAATAAAAGTTGAAAAAAGAATTTACTCAATAAAATATACTGTATATTCCTTATTCATTAGCACCCTAAAATTAATACAAGGAGGAAAGACCCACAATAATTTATACAGTGGAGGGCCAATTTACTTCAAAAAGTTGAAAAAACCACAACTGTAAAACGCACATGTCAATTGAAAATCAACCCCTAAAACAGTGGTCCAACAACACATAAACCCTAATTCCAAACAAATAAATGATTATAAGTGGTCCAGAAGTTGAAAAAATCATACTTTATTCAAAAAACCCAATATTTAAATGATTCAAATTATAACAAGTGGTTCCAACAACATTTAAACCCTAATTTATACTACAAACATGATGGACCCACAAAAAAACCCTAATTTTACAGACGCACATCCACAAATCGAAGTGGTCCACCATCGATTTTCATAAAATAATACCCCACAATCATGAAAACGACAACATCTTTATGTCTTCACACAAAGAAGGTTCGAAAAAATAATTCCCGAAGTTGAAAAAACCATACTTTATTAAAAAAAACCCAATATTTAAATGATTCAAATTATAACAAGTGGCCCCAACAACATATAAACCCCTAATTTATACTACAAACATGACGGACCCATAAAAAAACCCAAATTTTACAGACGCACATCCACAAATCGACAAGGTCCACCATCGATTTTCATAAAATAATACCCCACAAACATGAAAACGACAACATCTTTAGGTCTTGACACAAAGAAGGTTCGAAAAAACCCATGCAAATCCAAAAACGCTAGAATATGCAAACTTTAAGCTAATCAACTCACCTGAAGTCGTAGTCCATCGCGAATCCAAATTTGCTGGAGTCGCTTGAAGTTGTCTTCACATGCAACACAAGTTGTGCGAAATGGCTTCAAGGTTTCTATGAAATCGCCTCCCAGAGCTCTGTGTGTAAATGACGACAAGATAAATGGCTAAGGAATTTTAGGGTTTGGTATAAGGTAGTAAAAAAAGACGTCGTTTAGGAAATGTTAGGGTTTGGTATAAGGAAATAATAAACGACGTCGTTTAGGGTATTGGCCCATTTTGTCTTTTCACAATTTCATCATTTTTTAATTATTTGAAAAACATATAAATTAGGGGTATATGAGTCATTTTACATGTCCAATCACCGACAAACTCAAAATGGGGGTATTTCGCACACATTTGAAAGGTTTGGGGTCAATCCGAACTATAGGGGGTTATACGCACTGTATGCATATTACAGGGGGTAAAACGCTCGCGACCCAATAAAGAACCTGTTAAGCCGAGTCTAGAATTAGATTCTATGTCCTTAAGACAGATTTGCCCCGCTACAATGCTCACGGTCTTTATAGCGTTTGTCTCCTAAATTACAACGACCTTCATTCTCCAATTATAGCACTACAAATTGTAGAACTAGAGAATCTCTTATGTGTTATACTCTCTACTACTACTATACTATACTATATGTATGTATATATATATGTAGAGAATGAAAAATAGAGAGAAGAATGAATTGTTGGAATGATTTGGAAAATGACCCAAAATGGGATATTTATAGGCAAATTGGTGCCTTTTCAGATGACTCGATTAGTCACCAGATGTGATGATTCAATCTGAACCATCAGTAGTCATGTTGGTTCAAATGGGTTGTGTCTACCCATGTGATGGTTCGGTCATGCCTCTTGGGTACTGGTGCATTTTCAAGTGACACTCATATTCTCATTCAATTTCCATCAATTGATTTTTTCTCAAGAATTCAAATGGGGAGCTTGTTTCTTAATCTGAAGATTTATTAATACCCAAACCTCTGAATAACAGCCTTTGCAAACACTATATTTGGGTCATTTCAAAACTTTTAACGCCCTAATAGGTAATAAAGTTTGTTTGTAATTTTCATGTCATATAGGCTCATAGTAAATTGTAAGGGTAATTTCTGCGACGTTGTAGCCAAATTATGTTTTGGCTCTAAAGAAAGTTTTCTGTCTCCAATTCTTTTTCTTTTTCTTTTTGCTTGCAGGTCAGACCCTGTTTAGTGTTTTCATGTTGCCCATTATATAAGGGTGTTCAGGGTTTAGAGTGAGTAATGGGAGACTACTAAAAATTGCAAGAAAGAGAGTGAAAGCAAGATGCAAGGTTTGGGGTTAAAACTTGTAATCTTATTTTTTTTTCACATAATGAAATCTTTTACTGAATTTTCACCATGGATTTAGGCTTTGCCGAGCCATGTGATGTGTTCTTGGTGTGTGGTAACAAAGTTTAATAAACTGATTATTGTCAGCATTAATTTTTATTTTGATTTTCAAGGGAAATATATATATACAGAAGCTATACAAGGCTATCTGACGTTTACCAAGAATCCTAGATACAAGGAAAAATTAAAATACAAATTTGAATATTGTTGTTACAACTAACTGAAGTTAAAATATAAATTTTGAATGCTGTTGTTATAACTAACTCAAGGAAATATGTAGAGATAAAATAGGAGTCATGTTGTTGAGATTGTATAGGAGTTAGGTTGTTGAGGTTGTTGTAACCAATCTTTTTGAAGTTGTTTCTGATGTGGCTTTGTCTGCTGGATAATCTTTAACATGCCCCCGCAAGATGGTTCTCCCATTGGAGATACCGATCTTGGAACATACTTGATAAAAAGTGGTGGATGGTAAAGGTTTTGTGAGAGCATCTGCAAGTTGATCTTTAGAAGAGAGATGAGTTACGGTAAAGGACCCTTTAACCACATGGTCATGAACAAAATGATAGTCAATTGAAATATGCTTCATCCGTGAGTGAAACATAGGGTTACCAGAGAGATACATTACACCAATGTTATCACAAAAAATTCGCGGAGCTGATAGACATTTAACATGTAACTCACTAATTAAATTTTTAATCCAAAGCACCTCAGCAACACAGGATGCAAGAGCCCGATATTCTACTTTAGTTGACAAACGGGTAAAAGACTTTTGCTTCTTAGAGCAGCATGATATTGCATTACCACCTAAATAAACAATGTATGCTGATGTGGATATGCGATCATCACGATTTCCCGCCCAATCTACGTCCGTGAAGGCACTAACATAAAGTTGTTGGTGACGTCTAAGAAAGAGACCATGATGAATTGTGTATTTTAAGTAACGCAAGATCTGCTTAGCTACAGACCAATGAGTCTCGGTGGGAGAGTGCATGAATTGGGCCAACTTGTTGACTGTATAAGATACATCAGGCCGAGTGAGTGATAAATATTGGAGAGCATCAATTACCTGGCAAAACTTCATTGTATTTGCTAGCAGAGAACCATCATTGAGTTGAAGTGACTGAGTAGAGGACATAGGCATGGTGCATTCCTTACCACCAGATATATTTGTATGTTCTAATAAGTCGCAGATGTACTTGTGCTGAGTGTGAAGAAGGCCAGATTTTGTCGAAAAGACCTCAATATAAAAAAAATAATAAAGGTCGCCAAGGTCCTTGATAGAGAAATGAGTGGCCAATGCTTGTAAAATGTTTTTTAGGAACTCGCTGTCATTGCATGTGACAATCAAATCATCTACATGCACTAGAAAATATTGTGTAATGACATTGCTATAATAGATGAAAAGTGAGACATCACTGCACGAGTTAACAAAACCATTGGAGAGTAAAAATCCTTTGAACTCATTATACCATGCTTGTGGTGCCTGTTTAAGTCCGTAAATTGCCTTTCGTAGTTTGCAAATGAAAACCGGATTATTTTGATCAACAAAACCCGGCGGTTGCTGGATATAGACCTCTTCAAACAATGTTCCATGAAGAAAAACATTATTTACATCCAATTGGCGAAGTGGCCAGTTATTGGATAAGGCAAGAGAAATAATAAGGCAAATGGTCGTTGGCTTAACAACCGAACTGAAGGTGTTATGAAAAGCAATACCGGGACGTTGGTGAAAGCCTTTTGTAATGAGACGGGCTTTGTACTTGGATATTGAACCATCGGGATTCCGTTTGAATTGGAAAACCCATTTGCATCCAACGATATTTTGAGAGGGTGAAGGAGGAACGAGTTCCCATGTTCCATTTCGAAGAAGTGTTGTAAGCTCATCGGACATGACTTGCTGTCATTCAACCTGTTTGATGGATTGTGTGACACATGTGGGTTCAACAGAAGCATGAAGATGATGTTTGGTAGATGTTTGATAAAGACGTTTGGGTTTGAATATGTTAATTTTAGAGCAAGTGATCATGGTGTAAGATGGAATTTGCTGAATTAAAGGAGTTGGATTTGTTGATATAGGAGGAACCGGAGGTGGTGAGGAGGAATTACTAGAAGCAACACCTGTTGCACAAGAATTAGATAAAGGAAGAGAATAAGAGACATGAATTAAAGGAGAGGAAATAGGAACAGAGTTACCTAACCCTACCGAGAGATGCGACGATGAAGTAGTGAGTGGCCGCGATAGAATATGCAATAGAGCTTCTGTGACTATTGTTGCTGGTGTATGTTGCACAGTGGTGGGCAGGGACATTTTGTAAAGGGAAACACAATGACAGGAGGATGCCAAACATGTGTAAACTTAGAAAAATCAGTGGAGAGCATTTTAGAAATGGGAAATTCGGTTTCTATAAATCGAACATGACGAGAAGTGTAGATTTTATTTGTTGTAATATCCAAACAAAAATATGCACTCTGATTAAGTGAATAGCCAAGAAAAATACATGGAGAAGACTTGGGTTCAAGTTTATTAGAATTATATGGTTTTAACCATGGAAGGCACAAACATCCAAAAATTTTTAATTTGTTGTAATTTGGTTTCCTGTTAAATAATTTTTCATAGGAGAAGAAAAATTTATGATGGGAGTGGGAAGCCGATTGACTAAGTAAATTGCCGTTTGAAAAGCATATGACCAATATTTATGAGAAAGCTTAGCTTGATGAAGAAGACTTAGGCCAGTGTCAACTATGTGTTTATGACGTCTTTCAGTAGTTCCATTATGTTGAGGTGTGTGAGGTGGTGTTTTTAGATGTTGAATACCCATTGTGCTTAAAAAATCTCTTAAAATAGTATATTATTTGCCACCATCCGAGTAGACAGAGATAATATAACGTTTAATTTTTTTTTCAACCACAACCTTATATTGACGAAAAATAGTAAACACGTTAGATTTTAGACGTAAGGTATAGAGCCAAATATACTTTATAAAATGATCAACAAAGATGACGTAATAATAAAAACCATCAACAGATTTAACAGGAGAAGGACCATAGACATGAGTATAAACTAAATCTAGGGGCCCATTACTATCTAAAGTCGATTGACCAAATGGAAGACGTTGGCTTTTATTACATAAACAAGATTCACACATAAAATCCAAATACATAGATTTAGAAAGCGACACTAGACTAGAATGAACAATAGATTTTATTATTTTTAAAGACGAATGTCCAAGACGCCTGTGCCAAATCACCAGAGGTGCTGAAGTGGTGACACCAGTAGAAAGAGCCATGGCTGTGCGATTTGTTGCACCTTCTGCAGTCGGCCACTCATAGAGATCATGCCAATTCTTTATGCGGAGTAGAGGAGTCCCTGTACATAAATCATTGACAACAAAGTAAGACAAAAAAAAATTCAATGGAAGTCTGATTAAAATGACAAAATTTAAAAACAGATATCAAATTTTGTTTAATATATGGTACGCACAAAACATTAGATAAATTGAAAGAAGGAAAAAAGAAATAAAGCCAATATGAGTTATTTGTAAATCTAAACCATCTCCAATTTGAATGTCTTCGGGGCCCTCATAAGCCTGATGAAGAGAAAGATTAGACATGTGTGAGGTGACATGGTAAGATGCACCCGAGTCGACTATCCACTTATTAGGAGGATGTGGTAACATGATTGGCAGAGGGATGTTGTGACTGAAGCTGAGGAAATAGTTTGAAACATCTTTTGGCATCATGACCACACTTACCACAAAATTGACAGACAACTGGATTGGAATTGAAATTATTGGGTTTATAATGCTTAGTGGCAGAGGCTGGATTGGGAAGTAAACCAGACGTAGGTGAAGAAGAAAATTACCTAGGAGGACGGAAGGAAGAAGAGATTGTTTGGCTAGATTTACGGTTGGTTGAGTGGGGTCAAAATTTTGTTTTTCATTATGAAGGAAGAAAGTTTCATGATTGATGATTTTATCAAACAACTCTTCGAATGGAACAATAGAATCTCGAGTCCTCATAAAAGTAATAAGCTCCTTGTAGGCAGGACCAGGCCACGAGTGGTGTAGACAAGAAGATTAGCATCACTTGGAAGGTCTCCAAGAGTAGTGAGTTCATCTGCAATTTATTTGATGGAAATAAGAAAATCAGTCACAGAAAGAGATCCATGAGTAGTCATAGTAAGCTTGTCCTTGAGATGAATAATGTGAGTGGTCGATCTCTTAGCATAGAGACGGGAAAGACGATTCCAGGCTTCTTGACTAGTGGTGGTAGAGGAAGTAAGTTGAATAACAGTCTCACTCAGAGACGCAAAGATTGCGTGAAGGATCAGTTGATCTTGGCGACGCCATGGAAGATAATCTGGATTGGGAATGGCTTGACTATTCTGAACCACCGTTGTAGAAGGACACGAAAAAGTGCTGTCAACATACCCGAGAAGATCCAAACCAAAGAAAAGAGCATTAAATTGAGCCTTCCACGAAAAATAATTGAGTGACGTGAGCTTGAGAAGCAGTTGAGGAGCAACATTAATCGTTATTAAATTCTTTGCAGGATTTAAAGGAATAACAGCAATTGATGATGAGTTGCTAGTAGACGAATCAGAGGCCATTTTGTTGGTACGGGAAGGCAAGGGAAGAGAGAAAAAAATGGATCTAGCTCATTAGAGATAGAGCTCTGATACCATAACAAAGTTTAATAAACTGATTATCGTCAGCATTAATTTTAATTTTGATTTACAAGAGAAATATATATACAGAGCTATACAAGGTTATCTGACGTTTATCAAGAATCCTAGATAGAAGGAAAAATTAAAATACAAATTTGAATATTGTTGTTACAACTAACTGAAGTTAAAATACAAATTTTGAATGTTGTTGTTACAACTAACTCAAGGAAATCTGCAGAGATAAAATAGGAGTCATGTTGTTGAGATTGTATAGTAATCAAGTTGTTGAGATTGTTGTAACCAATCTTTTTGAAGTTGTTTTTGATGTGGCTTTGTCTGATGGATAATCTTTAACATGTGGCGCTTTTACTTGATCTGATTTGTGTTATGATCCGAATATGAGTCCTTTTATAAAACTATGGATCTGGACCTGACATGAAGTTGCTCCAGACTCTGTTTCAAGCCTTAGTTGAAATAAAGTTTCCTTTATTATTAAATGAGCCTAATTTGTTGGCACAGACAGTTGTTTCATACAAAGATTGCAGATGTTATAGTTTAATCAGATTGGATTGATGCTGTAAAATTATTTGCTACAGGCATAATTGGAGATGGAAGATAGTGTTCAGGTTTGTGGTTCATGGTGCTTGTCTAAGAGCAGGAAAAAAGTCTCCGAGTGAGAGCCATGAAAAAGAACTTGTTGATGAACTCAGAGCTAAAGTGTAATAAAATAATATTATTTTATAATTTTTTTCCAAGATAACAATAATAGTAGTGGTGGGCAATAGGGGGGGCGGCGGCGGTGGTGGTGGAAGGCGATAATGGTCGTGGTCGTGATTATTTACTTGAAATTTGAGAGGGCTTTTAAGTAATTTTATTTTTTTAAAATATAACTTAAGGAATGGAATGACAAATTCCATAGGTTTAATGATGGGATGGTTTTTTTCATTTTCATGAATAATTTTTCATTCCTTTGGAATGGTCATTCCCATTCAAATTTTCATACGAAACATAGGAATGGAAAGAATGAATATTTCATTCCTTCATAACAAACATGATATAAGAATTCTCATCCTCAGGTCACTCTTAGTGGTATCTACTCCCTCAGTCCTGGGGAAAAAAATAAATCCCCTTCCCCATTTATGGCTGCCCCAAAGTACGTGTCAAAGAACCAATATACCTTTTCTTTTTCCTAACATTCCTAACTACCCTTAATTATGGACCACCATAGAAAAAAAAGAACTTGAAACATGACGTCACTCCACCATAGAATGGTAAATTTGAAATTTTATTCACTACCCTTCCCATAAAACACTACACCCTTAAGAAGTCTAGTTTCCATAAAAGGACCTTTTTTCATTGTTATTATTATAATTTTTTCCATAAAGAACCAAAGGCGAAATATAAATTTGATTTTGTTAAATTTACCATAACCTTCAGTTTCTTTGCTTGTCCAATCTTTGTTTTATTTATGTTATGAGTGATGTATGAACTATGGTGACTTTTGCGGGAGTAGAATTAAACTTGCCTCCACGGGTGGAAAATAGTACTGTTGTTACTAGAAAAAAAAAAGATAATATTGAGCTATGATCTCAGCCAGAATATTTAAATAGAACTAATCTCCAGTGAGATGTTCTTTCGTATTTGTGGTAGCATATATATGTGATGGATTGGACTTAATCTGATGGCCTAGATTCATGGGCGTTATGAGTGAACACTGATGGGCAGTCTGGATTTTAGTCCATTGCTGATATGGTCATATGACCAAAACGACATCGAATTTGACTGGATCATAGTCTAATTGCACATAACGTCTAGGAGAGAATCCATTCGTAGACAGTATTTACCCTCTCTTTCATACGCACGAATTATATGTACTAATCTAAAATTTATACGACTCATTTATCTACCTTGAAGTGTTTTATTTTCAAAACTTTCCTGTTGTATTTAAATCTTGACAAATTCCCCCAGGTGAGAAGAATGAGAGGGAGAACCTTATAGGATCTTGCTATTCCATCTTTGTCACAGTGATGAATGAGTTTGCATAGAGTTTATGAATCAGAAGGTGTTATGACTGGCTGATTCTGTAAAATTCCTAGTGAAGAATGAGTAAAACATGATAATATTTGGAATGAAGCTTGGTCTCATGGTGGTCGTTTGCTCAATTGATTTGGAAAAACTAGTGATACGTGTTTCTTGTTCCTGTGCTGTAACACCCCGTGTTATTATCCTTTTTACTGAAATTAATTTCGATTTAAATTTCGGTAATGACGTCACTTATTCATGACGTATTATTTATTCTTGGTATTTGATACCTGTAAATTTTTCGCGTTTAGTTTTAAAGTCGACTGGATGACTTTACGGTTTCTCTTTGACGACTACGCGGAATAGTTTCGACATTAATGCTTCGACTGGATGGCGTCACGTTGTAATTAATCGGGCGTTTAGTGTTCCGACGTTTGGGTTTCTAACCCGGTATAATTAATTGGGCGTCCCGTTATTAATTCGGGTTTGCGAGATTTCGTTTGGGTGTTCCCGGTATTTTTCGGGATTTATTATATATATATATATATTTAATTATATATATATATATTGTTTTGGGGTTATTTCGCAATTACGGATACTTGAAGGGTTAGTTTTGCATTTAGGTCATATATATATATGTGTATATACTGATCTGCTGAACGACTCAGCTTCTTCTCCACGACTCCATTGCTGCTCATTCTTCATTGACGACCGAAGCTGCTCCTTGCCTTCTTCTCCTCCACCTCTATGGTCGCCGGCGAGAGAGAGAGAGAGATAGTCGGCAGCAGCAGGAGAACGGGTTGCGGCTGGAGGCGCGCAACCAGGAGCAGCGGCGGCGACCGAGCTGGGTCGACGACCCATGGTGGTCGTCGGTTGGACCAGGCGGCGGCGCAGGAGGCCGTGGTGGCGTAGGGTGGCGCAGGGCAGAGCTGAGCTCGTGCAGGGGAGACGCGCGTGGGCAGGGGCGATCCGGCTGAGCTTCGGCCAATTTTTCGGCGACCTTCCGGTGATCGGTTTGAGCCGATTTTCGGTGAGTAGTTTCGTACCTACGTCGTATTCGTCATATATTAATTTCGTGATTTTACGTTGAACGATTTGCCCGGAAATCGCATTTATAGGTTATAGTTTTCGTTTGGGGTATTTTAGATTTAACCCAATTATTTAACCTATTGTTAACGGGCTTCGTATATATCGTATAGGTTGTCGAGGCGGACATTTCGATATATTCGAAATATTTTTCGAATAACTTTGGTCGGTGGGCGTTATATTCGGGCGCCGGTACTGTTCACGGTGGGCCCGAAACGGCTGTTCTGTAAGCGTAATCTCAGGTGGGAAATTATATTTCTCACTCTGCATTATTGAAGTAGTTTAGGGGTGCAAAACCCTTATTTAATTTAATATAGATATATTAAATTGTTAATTTAAATATCTATAATTCGTTTAGAATCGGAATTGGACTTAGGAATTAATTTAAGAAAATTAATTAAATTATTTCCTACGAGATTAAATATATTCCTAATTGAATTGAATAGGAATAGGCGGTTTATAAATTCCCTTGAGAATTAAATGATTTAGTAGAGATTCGTGAAAACTTAGACGTTGTGCTTGGTTCCCTTGCGAGACGTGAATTAATTGCTTTAATTATTTTAAAGGCATGATAAGGGAATTTGAAATATTTTCTAAAGAATTAAAGAAAATATATATTTGAAAACATGAGTTGTATATGAAATTGTTTTCATATGATTTAAATGCTTTATTGTATTTTAAAAGCATGTTAAAAAGAGATTTCGAGAATTATATTGGATTCATGTGGATATTATATATAAGTATGATGCGTTACATATTTATATTGAGAGATGATTGTCATTGAAACCTAGATGCATATAGTGTTGGTATATGCGGTTTATGAAATCATATTTATGTTGATGCATGATTGTCATTTGGACCTGGATGCATATTGAGAATATCATGTAGTGTTAAATCATGGTATTGGTATATGTGGGTTGTGAAATCATGTGGGGTGTCTTTGTGTCGAATCGTCGCAACAACTGGCCAGGGTGTGTTCCCATCCTACAGAATAATGAGCTGTGAATGGGGTATAGGGTGAGTCGTCTCATTCTCGAAGTCGCGGGTCGTCTCGTGCATTCGTGTTGACGAATCTTTGGTCACGGGTCGTCTCGTGCAAACCGTCTTCCTTGTTGAAGTGAGAAGTTTCAAAATCACTTGGGAAGTACCGGTGCGACCCTCTGTTAGCTCATATTTATGGGTAGAGTGCGTATTCGTTAACCTATGATAGGGCAAAGTGTGGTGTTGAGTCACATTATATTTGCATGGCATTTATGTGATTTCATTTGACATGTATACGTGAGATTATTACATGTGTTGTTGGAACAGGTTTAATATGTGTTATTATTGCCTGTTGGATTTTTGGAGCATGTTATGTATGAATATTGCGAATTTAAATTCATATCTTTGTAAAATGCTCAGTTGATAATGATTAACGTGAAAGAAAATGATTACATGTGGTAATAGATTAAGTATAATGAAATGCTTATTTTATACTTGTGAGTATATATATACTTTCGTACCCTTGGGGGAGGTTAAGTATATTGACATAGTGACCTTGTGGTTAGTTGCGGTTAGTGATGAACTGCAGAGATGATTTGGAGTTGATGCCTTAGAGAAGGCGGGGTTAATAGTTTGGTGATTGTGGTTGGCTGTGTGACCTTGTTAGAGATTGGAGGTTAGAGATTGATTTTAGTATCAGTTATGAATTGGGGCCTTCGAGAAGGCGGTTGATGAGATTGTGAGTTGTAGTATGGACCTTTAGGTGTCTTTCACTTTTGAGGAATAGACTATCAACTGTAGTCGAGATTTTGATTGGTGAGAAGAGGTTATGGTTGAGTGACTTTATTAAGTACTCGAGGTACTGTAGTTTGACAGACTTGGTTCTAGTGCTTAGTCCCTTCCCTTAAGCATTCCTGGTACTGTGTTTTGTACACTAGTACGTGGTCGTTGACTTGTATGTCATTCCTTGAGTTGTCGGTTACGGTGTGGTGCCGAACCTCTTCCTCGTGGTGTCATTTGAATTGGTGGAGTTGGAACGGATGGTTGTCTTCCGTGAGTCCAACGTGTTGCTCTTCCTTTACTGTCCTCTCGGACATTACAGGAATTCATAGAGTTGTGTTTCTCTTATTTGACTGTCATTTCGAAAACGGTGTTTTCTAAACTCTTTGTATTTAAAAGGAAAAACTCGTTTTCGCCTACCCCGTAGCAACTAAAAGTTTTAACACTTTATAAAATGATCTTAGGATCTTCTTTAAACAAATATTTTAACTTCTAAAAGTCGGTGATGGCAACTGACGGAGACCGGGGGCAAGACGGTCATTTTTACTATGTGGTTTCTTAAAAGGAAGACTATTTTATTACTTTTCTTGGGATTCTGAGATTTCGAGACCTCTTTCTCAATATCTCATCCTGTAGATTTTCGAAAGGTGTTCCATTGTTTCACCTTTGCTTCCTATCATTTCTATGTCTCGGGTATGAGGCTTGGTGTTGTTCAGTGCACACATATAGTGTTGCCCTTCCTTTCTTCTTGGTTTTTGACGTCACTACTTAGGTGATTCGAGTTGTTCCACATGTTGTGGGCATGGATACCGAGTGGATTGGGTTCCTTGTCCAAGTGTTCTCCTTAAACACTTGTGGTGTTTTAACCTTGACATTGTTGTCTCGGTTATCTGTTGGTTTAGCATTGGGAAGTCTTTTCCTTTGCTTTGTTTCGGTGACCATTGGGTGGTCGTTCTTGTGAGTTGAGTTCGCGTACTCTTAGTGATTTGATTTGGTGGTTTTCCCTCGCCTACAGTGAGAGCGTTAGTGATGTGATTGACCCTATCGATGATAGTATTATGAGGTCGATGTGATTTATGGTATGGTGATATGATTGAGGTGATCTAGCCTTTGAGAGGTAGATTTTCCTTAGGAATGGGATGAGGTTTGTATTATATATATATATATTGTACATTTACAATATATATATATATATATATAGACGATGATTGTGTTAGTACGCAAGGACGTGAGTACTTTTCCTCCTGTGTTCTCGGGGAGTGAGTTATGAGTATTCCTTGGTACTAGTGGTGGATTTTGATCCTTGTGGATGTTAGAGGTGAGTGTGATTCCCTCTGTTTAGATTTTCTGGTTAGCGTTGTGAGCGCTGGATGATTGGTTAGATTTGACATTAGTGTCGTGTACCTAGTGTACGCTGGTGAGAGTAGTGTAAACTACTGTACATTACAGACTTATGCGGTGTATTTATTCTTATATATATATATATGTGTATATGTATGTATATCCCCGTTATATACTTACGTACGGTAGTATATGAGCGTGTGCCTTGGGTTTTGCGTGGATGAGATTAGTTGGGCTATATATATATCTTGCTAGATAGTTTAGCATTACCTAAACTTCCAGAGGATGTGGTAGTTAGAGTATCTTTTCCCACTGAGCTTATTTGCTCACAGGGGAATTTCATTTGCCCCCTGGTATTCCACGCCAGGTTGCAGGAAACATACGACTATGAGCAGGATGCAGTGCAACGACAACTTTCTTTTGTTTCCTTGTTACAGGTTTTGGAGTTGCGTTGGGTGATGCGGTTACGGTTTCAACACGACTGGGTTTGGGGACGATAGGTATCCGCTTTCAGTTTATCTACCCATTGTTATGGGATTGTTATGTATTCTCTTTTGGGAGCCAGTCTGTTGGCATATCCCTGTTGATGTATCCATTAGTTCCTGTATTTATTCTTTCTGATGGTTATTGTATCTATTCTGCACAGCTAGGTGCTTTTCTGTATTTTTATTCGAGCACTTGTGGCTCTGTTAATATTAGAGGGTTTGGAGGGGTTTTGGTTTCTTTCCACTACCTCGGCCCTAGTAGGATTGACGAATGTGGGGCTTGGAAGCCATTGTGATTATTGAATTGCTTTGGGCAGGTTATTGTGTTGTGATTGGTTGTCCGGATGTTCCATTTACAAACGGAACTCTGCCGGATTTTCGTTAGATTCCGCTGCTTAGTTTTATTAGTCATTTGGGTATGGAATATACCATTTCTATCATTAACCCATGTGTTTTCTTGGTTAATGATGTCTTAGTTGGTCATTCGTATTAAGGATCACATCTTGGATTCCTTGGATGTCCCAGTTCGGGAGTCTTAGGGATTTAGGAGCGTGTCTGTTGGTATTTGAGTATACTCTTGTGTTTTTAGTATTCGGGTTGGCATGGAGTATATTCTTATTGTTATTCCATGTACTTCTTTGTTATTGTTGACTCTAGTAGTCGCTTGGTTTGCGTCACCCTTTAGGGGCGTGACAGCATGGTATCTGGGTATTCGTTGCAACCCTTTGTGGGTGTTTGATGACTGAATGTCTTTTGGTTCTCGTTTCTTTTTACTTCCGCATTCACTCCCCTAGCTCTTAGGCTCGGGTTTCGGAGTCCTAGGAATTTGGGGCGTGACATGTGCCTTGTGATTTTCTTGTATTAATCACATTGAAAGTGATGCATAGTTTGGACAATCCAACTAGGCATGGCTGAAAGCTTGCTTTAGTGGTTGCATATTTTCTTGTATTTAGGAAGTTGCACGCTTGCAGGAGGCTAACTATAATAATCATTGTGCATGTCTTGTTATATATACGAGCAAGAAATTACCAATTATGAATTGTTGGATGTGAAAAGTACCTATAAAAAGTTTAGCAATCACATTCAACCACCATTATGATTGATAAAAACTGCAATGTCTCTTCTAAAGAGTTGTATATACAGTTTTTATTTTCTTTTACTAACCAGCACCTAGACAGTTTCAATGCCTAATGGAGTGGATGCCTACACAGTTGAGGTACCTCTCCATTCTCTACAAATAGGCTTTTGCATTTCATTCCATAAAAATTCAATTCTGGAACTTCTCCTCTTTTTCTCTCTCTACATTCGCACATATACATATAGATAGGTTTCTGAGTTCGAGTGCAAACACAAGGTTGAGTTTGCCGGTCTTCACAGATTGCAGTGATGCACCTTTGAATTCAAAGACGAAATTCGTTCTATCTTGGGAGACATTTGCTCAGTTTCCTTGAGCACCGTAGAGGGAACAATATTGCCTTAAGAAAACTGTGGTATCACACATGGCTCGGATTTTCTTTCACTTCTTGTACTTTCGTATTCGGGTCAGTTTTCTTTTTACGTAATTATAATTTATATATATATAGTTATATATATATATATATATACAGTTTATGCATGTTAGATTTATATATATATATAACATAAAGCATATTTGATAACAACAACAAGGCAAACAAACAATTTATTCACAGAATTTAACAAGTCTTCTTGCTGAGTGATAGATTTAGAAATCTGTATATACACAGCTAAAAAGATAGCAGTTTTCTTTCCGAAGATGGTTTTATAGACTCAAACTAAGCCTAGACTGTTTACCTTTAATTATTTTCTGACTATAGGTGACAACCAAACAGTAAAAGCAAATCTCTATGATCTATTTTTGTGGGCAGGTTCAAATTAAGGGGAACAATATCTGCTTTTGACATGAACGTATAAACCTAGTTTTAGAAGTCTCTCTTCCTTGAAAAACAAGAAGCTTATGATAAAGAATGGAGTATGAAATATAAATATAGATATGCTCTTTGAGAAATATATATCCACTCCCAGATATCAGTTTCAATGCTGAATGAAAACTACAACTTTGTGAGACGTGACAATACCTTCTTTTACATTGCTTAGATTATTATGATTTAAACAGCAAATCTCAAAAATCGAAGTATATTTATAAATTATTTTTAACAACAACAAACTAAAAAATTACAAAATAGAAATTACAAAAACGGTTCTAATAAAATGTTTGCCTGCAAAGTTGAAATTCACCAAACCACGAGATAGCATTGTTGGTGAATGTCTAGTGGTTGAATGTGATTGCTAAACTTTTTATAGGTACTTTTCACATCCAACAATTCTAATTGGTAATTTCTTGCTCATATATATATATATATATATAACAAGACAGACACAATGATTATTATAGGGATGACAACATGACGGGTTTGGCTAATACTATTACCACTCCATTTAAAAATAATTAATACCAAATCCATCTCAAACCCGCGACGGGTTTTAATTGGCAATACCACTACCATCCCGTCGAGTTAAACGGATTCCATTGGGTTATTATCGGTTTTACTAAATTTTGAACTTCAATTTTTTTAAGCACACCAAATAATGAAATAAAGACCATATTAGTACCATAAAAAATTATCCCAAACAACATAATTCTCAAAAAAGTTCTAATATCAAATTCTCTCTCAGTCTTTTTTTTTAATAGTAAGAAACTCACACACCATACCCATAATAACTCTTAGTGGTCTCTCTCTGTCTCTTAGGGCATGTTTGGTAGATATGTTTTTGTGTTTATAAACTTGTTTGGTTTAGTGTTTTTGGGTTATGTGTGTTAAAAAACACTTTCTCACTTACCCAAATTTTAGGCATATTCCAATAAACATGAATTTTTGGTGTTTATTGGGGTGTTTCTACTGGATCCTAAATTTAAAAGTCTGTTTGTATTATTATTTATTTATTAAATAATAAAAATAAATTATTATAAATTATTTATAATAATTTATAAATTATTATAATTATTATAATTTATAATAATTTATAATTATTATAAATTATTAAACATGAATTTGGTCTTACTATTTATTTATTATTTATTATAATATTTATTTATGTATTATTATTTTTCTTTCTTTATTATTTCTTCACTTTATAATATATTTTATTATTTTACTATTTATATTAATTTATAAATATATTCTATTTATTTATTATTATTATTTCATTATTTAATTCATTTTATTTATAAATTATTTATTCATTTTTAATTATTTAAAAATATATTTTATTAATTTAATATTATTTTATTATTATTTTACTCATTTTTTTATTATTATTATGAAGTATTTATTTGTTATTATATTTGCTTATTATTTATTGTTATATTTATTTATTATTTATTATTATATTTATTTTTTATTATTATTTATTTCATTTATATTTTTAAATATGTTTTATGTAATTTATTATTTAGTCCATTTTTTTATTATATTTATTTATTATTATTGGATTCATTTTTTATTATTATTATATTATATTTTATTTATTATTTATATTATTAATTATTAATTATTAATTTTTAATTTTTCAATTTCGACCCAAAAAAATCCCTACCAAACATACTTATGTTTTTGGATGAATAATAAAAAAAATAAAAAACGTGTTTTTTGTTTATTTCAACACAAACACAAATACAAACACAACTCTACCAAATAGACCCTTAGTATAAGAAAATAACGATTATGTTTATGTTTGTTAGTCTCAATAGTCTATGACCCTTGAGCTTCTGTTAGGGTTTGATGATGGACAACAAGTGAAACGTGTATGTAAAGGCTTTATAAATATATATCTATACCTGTTTTATTTGATTTAATTAAAAAAATAAATACTAATTATATTACCTCCAATTTAATATTTTATTTATAATTATTGTTATATTTAATTATAATTTTATTAATCAACATATTAAGTAAATACCTTAGTAACTTTCAATTTTTATTTTTATTTTTCATAGTTAATGATTAAAACGATCGATAAAAGCTTGTAATCTACACCTCTATTGTATCAATATCCCCCTATTAGGCTATTTGTAAATTTATTATCAAGAAATAAAATATATATTTTTAAGTGTTTGCCTTCCTCATGATCTCCATTAATGTCAATTTCACTATTTTTTTTTTTGAATGGGAAGAAAAATTGAATAAATAAAGAAGGCACAAGGCTACAAATACATTAGGGGCATACCCCTAGATAATAAACCAATATGAAAGCCAAAAAGCCACCATAAGAAAGAATAAAATAAGACTAAATATAAGCCAACTACCGGCCAACTTAAAACCAGAATAAAACTCCAGAATAGACAAGGGATAGTCTCTGCAGCACCAATAGCTTGTCATCCTCAAATGCACAGCATAAAAAATCCCATTTAAGTCAATAGCAATGTAGGTATATAAAGCAACAACAAGAGTGTCACGCCCCAAATTCCTAGGACTCCGAAACCCGAGCCTAAGAGCTAAGGGAGTGATTGCGGAAGTAAAAAGAAACGAGAACTAAAAGACATTCAGTCATCAAACACCCATAAAGGGTTGCAATGAATGCCCAGATACCATGCTGTCACGCCCCTAAAGGGTGACACAAACCAAGCGACTACTAGAGTCAACAATAACAAAGAAGTACATGAAATAACAACAAGAATATACTCCATGCCAACACGAATACTAAAAACACAAGAGTATCCTCAGATACCAACAGACATGCTCCTAAATCCCTAAGACTCCCGAACTGGGACATCCAAGGAATCCAAGATGTGATCCTTAATACGAATGACCAACTAAGACATCATTAACCAAGAAAACACATGGGTTAATGATAAAAATGGTATATTCCATACCCAAATGACTAATAAAACTAAGCAGCGGAATCTAACGAAAATCCGGCAGAGTTCCGTTTGTAAATGGAACATCCGGACAACCAAACACAACACAATAACCTGCCCAAAGCAATTCAATAATCACAATGGCTTCCAAGCCCCACATTCATCAATCCTACTAGGGCCGAGGTAGTGGAAAGAAACCAAAACCCCTCTAAACTCAACAAAGCCACAAATGCTCGAATAGGAATACAAGAAATGCACCTAGTTGTGCAAAATAAATACAATAACCATCAGAAAGAATAAATACAGGAACTAAATGATACATCAACAGGGATATGCCAACAGACTGGCTCCCAAAAGAGAATACATAACAATCCCATAACAATGGGTAGATAAACTGAAAGCGGATACCTATCGTCCCCAAACCCAGTCGTGCTGCAACCGTAACCACATCACCCAACGCAACTCCAAAACCTGTAACAAGGAAATAATAGAAAGCTGCCGTTGCACTGCATCCTGTTCATAGCCGTATGTTTCATGCAACCTGGCGTGTGAATACCAGGGGGCAAGTGAAATACCCCTGTGAGCAAATAAGCTTAGTGGGAAAGAATACTCTAACTACCACATCCTCTGATAGTTTAGGTAATGCTAAACCACCCAGTGAGATACATAGCCCACAACATAACCCAGCCACGAAAACCCAAGGCACACGCTCATATACTACCGTACGTAAGTATACATATCGGGAATATATATATATATATACGCATATACATAAGTATACATATATAAGTACACAACCTGAGTCTACAAGGTACAACTAAGGCTCATACTCCAAGTACCAACATCAGTAGTCTACACTACTCT
Organism: Cornus suecica; assembly: GCA_963922005.1. Taxonomy (NCBI): domain Eukaryota; kingdom Viridiplantae; phylum Streptophyta; class Magnoliopsida; order Cornales; family Cornaceae; genus Cornus; species Cornus suecica. Next base: position 26,918,423 of record OY998240.1, on the reverse strand, counting down.
CACCAACGCACACTAAGTACACTACACCCGAATCAAACCTAACAAATCATCAATTAGTCACAACACAAATCAGAAGATCCAATAGAGGAGATCACACTCACCTCTAATATCCACAGGAAACAAAATCCACCACTAGTACCAAGGAAGGCTCAAATCCCACACCCCGATAACACAAGAAGGAAAATACCCACGTTCTTGCGTACTAACACAACCATCATCAATATATATATATATATATAAATATATACAATATATATATATAACAAATCTCATCCCTCTCCTAGAGTAAGTCTGTACCTCAAGGATGGGATCACCCCATCATCTCACTATGCGAAAACCTCAATGTTATCTCCAACAAGTCAATAAGTCACCAACAAGATAAATCAATCACTAGCACTTACACCATAAGCTACAAAACCACCCGATCAATTCACTAAGAGTACAAGACCTCAACTCACAAGAACGACCACCTAAGGGTCACCAAAACGAAGCAAAGGAAAAGAGTTCCCAATGCTAACCAACAGATAACCAAGGCAACGATGTCAAGGTTAAGATACCACCAGTGAACAAGGACACAACCGAACAAGGAAACCGAAAATGAATGGCCGAGCGTGAAGGTTATAAAAATGAGGAATCCCAGGGATTCAATAGTTTTTAAGAAAATGTTTTAAAAACTCGAATCAATCCATTCGGTATCCATGCCCCTAACGTAAGAAAACTCTAGTCACCTAGGTGGTGACATCAGATAATCAAGAATAAAGGAAGGGCAACACTATATGTGTGCACTGAACAACACCAAGCCTCATAATCGAGACTTAGAACGATCCGAAGAAAAGGTGAAACAAGAAACCACCTTTCAAAATACTACAAGTCGAGATTTTGAGAAAAGAAGTCTCAAAATCTCAGAATCCCGAGACAAGTGACAAGATAGTTTTCTTTTTAGAAAATCACACAATAAAAATGACCGTCTTGCCCCCGGTCTCCGTCAATTTCCATCACCGGCTTTTAAAGTTGAAATCATTTTAAAGAAGATCCTAAGATCATTTTATAAAGTGTCAAAACTTTTCATTTCTACGGGGGTAGGCGAAAACGGGTTTTTCCTTTTAAATACAAAGAGTTTATTTTAAAACATTAGAAAACACCGTTTTCGAAATGACAGCCAAACAAGAGGGAACATAACTCCACAGATTTCTATAATGTCCGAGAGGACAAGGAAAGGACGAACAACACGTTGGACTCACGGAAGACAACCATCCGTTTCCAACTCCACGAAATCAATGATGACACAAGGAAGAGGTTCGGCACCACGCCGTAATCAACAACTCAAGGAGTAACATAGAAGTCAACGATATGTACTAGCGTACAAATACAGTACAAGAAATGCTTAAGGAAATGAACTAAGCATAAGAAACAATGGCACAACACTTACAATACTCCAAGTACTTAATGAATCACTTAACCATAACCTCTTCTCATCAACCAACATCTCACACCATTTCATCACCCGCCTTCTCTAAGTCCCCAATTCATAACTGATACTAAAATCAATATCGGATCTCAAATCTCTAACAAGGTCACACAACTGACCACAATCACAAGACTACTAACCACAATCACAAGACTACTAACCACATCTCTAAGGCTACTAACCACAATCTCTAAGGCCTCAACTCAAAGTCAAGCCTTCGGTCCACCACTAGCCTCAACTAACCACATAGATCACTATGCCAATACATAACCTCCCCTACGGGCAAAAAAGCATACAACACAAGTACAAGGATAAACGTCTCGTTTATACTTTAATAATTACTGCGTTTAATTCCCGTTTTCACATTTATCACTTTCAACTGAGCATTTTATAAAATGAATTCATTTTGCATATTCATAAATAATCATGCTCCAACATATATATATATATATATATATATCAATAAATCACATGATGATATGCAACGCACAGTACTCACAGACCGCCTGTGGTACACACACACAAAAACACACCCTACCAAAGGGTCCTGGATCATTCTCAACCATTCCCCTAAGTCTGCAGGCTCACTAGGGAATGTGGACTCATCGAACCGTACATCCCAAGTGCTTTTGACACTTACACTTTTATCCGGGAAGACGTGCTCCACGACCTAGTCGCGCACTAGGGCCTTGGACGATATGTCCTCCCCCTATCGTCTGCATTTCTCAGCTTTTTAGTTCTGTGGGAGCAAGAAGCACCCCCTGTCCAGTTGTTTCGACGATCCAAACACAAACGTCTACTCGTGTCCCACGCACAAAGGAAGTAGACCACACCAAATGAATCTCTCTGCAAATGGTGAAATCATGCAATACATGCACCAACACCCATGTCTCACAATACATGGTGTACACAAATAAATCATGTCCAACATAAATATGCAATGCACCATATTTATGAAAATACCCACATGGTAATATCAACATAAATCTCAAATCTCTGTACATGCTTTTTAAAAATATATTAAAGCATTTAAATCATATGAAAATAATTTCATATACCATTCATGTTCTCCAAAAATATATTTTCTTTAATTCTTTAGAAAATATTTCATTTTCAATTAACATGCCTTTTTAAAATAATTTAAACAATTATTTCACGTATACCAGAAGGATCCTAGCATATCGTTAAAGCTTTTCGAATCTCTAATAACCCATTTAAATTCGTAAGGATTTCTAAGCCGTCCATTCTTATTTAATTTAAATAAGAATATTATTTAATCATATAGGAATAATTTAATAAATTTTCTTAAATTAATTCCTAAGTCTCATTCTGATCCTAAACGATTTATAGATATTTAAACTAGCAATTTAATATATCTATAATAAATTAAATAAGGGTTTTGCACCCCTAAACTACTTCAATAATGCGGAGTGAGAAATATAATTTCCCACCTAATTTACGTTTACCGAATAGCCCGAAACAACACAGTACCGGTGCCCGAATATGAAGTCCGCCGACCAAAATCGTCCAAAAACTATTTCGAATATATCAAAATGTCCGTCTCGACAACCTATACGATATATATGAAGCCCATTAATAATCGGTTAATTAATTTGAGTAAATCTAAATTAACCCAAACGAAAACTATAACCTATAAACGCGATTTCCGGGCAAACCATTCATCCTAAATTCACGAAATTAATATATGACGAATACCATGTATATATGGAGCTACTCACCGAAAATCAGCTCAAACCGAGCACCGGAAGGTCGCCGAAAAAATTGGCCGAAGCTCAGCCGAGTTCGCCCCTGTCCACGCACTGCTACGCACGAACTAGCTGCGCCTTGCACCACCGTGCGCGACTACCAGACCGCCACCACCGGACCACCACACCGTAGCAGTCCTGCCGTCGTCGTCCGCCTCGCCATCGCAGCTGCTACAGCGGCGGCGAACCAGTCGCCTGTACCAAGTGCGACCCCTTGCTCCAGCCGGTTCCGGTCTCTCTCTCTCTCGCCTGACCGTCGACAATGGTGATGAAGGGAGCGGATACACAGGTCTGCGTAGGCGTGGAGAGAAGAAATGAGAGGAATTGTGTGGCAGTTGTTGTGCAGAGGAGAGAAGAAGAATGGTCTGTGTGTACTAGGTTGATGCGTGTAAACATATACATATATATGCTATAATTATACAACTAACCCACAAGACTTCCATAATTGCAAAATGACCCCACTTTAATATATATATATATATATAATTAAATATATATATATATAATAAATCCCAACAATTACCGGAAGCCTCCAATTAATATTGCGTCAACCCGTAAGTCCGCAGGACGCCCAATAACCAAATTAGTCCGAAAGAAATATATTGATTTAAGAATCCAACAACCGGAACACCGAGAAGGTAATTTAATATGCTTCACACCGGATCCGTAAAAGTACTAATACCGTGTAGTCGAGAATAAGAATTCGCGTAGTCGTCAAAGAGAAACCGTAAAGTCATCCAGTCGTCTTTAAACTAAACGCGAAAAATTTACAGGTATCAAATACCAAGAATAAACAATACGTCAATAACAAGTGACGTCATTACCGAAATTAAATTAGAATTAATTTCAGTAAAAAGAGAAAGTAACACGAGGTGTTACAAAGAGGAGTACTCAACTAGGTACTAGCAGCAAGAAAAGACTCCATGGGACAACTGCTAGAACAGCAGGAAATCCAACTAGACCACAAACCCCAATTGTCAGCTAGAAGCAAACCCTCAAAAAGCCAAAACTGACTATGCAACAAACCAGTAACAGACATAATAGTAAACCCAGATCCTTTAGAGTAGATAGAGCATATCATGAACCATGATAAACGATTGAGAGTGGCAAATCCCAGGATTGAAGTAAAGCCTGATTCTCAATAGAGCTCTTGAAAGAGAGGGGATACATCTTGAATCTGACAGTCTGGACAACCTTGGCAAATAATGCATCCAAAGTGCAATAAGAGTCATTGAAAAGTCTTATATTTCTTTCTAGCCAAACCTCATAGATAATGGCTGAGAAAACAAGCTTATTTAGAGTTCAAATCAAAGAGAAGTTACCCAAAGAATCTGTAGCCCAGTCCATGATATCCTCCCAAGTACCATCAGGCCATTCAAGAAGACCTTTAGCAAGGATTCTTTGCCATAACCTTCTAGTGAATCCACATTGGAAAAACAAATGATCCCTATCCTCCATACATAGCCCACATAAAACACAATTAGCATTAGTGACCAGTCCAATAGACATCAAGAAGTATAAGGTGTTAATCCTATTTAGATAAACCATCCATAAGAAAAAAGAATGTTTAGGGACATGATGCTTAAACCACACAGTCTTGAACTAAGAAACTTGAGGAGCATGATATCTAATTGAATTCCAGGAAAAAGCAATAGAGAACTTTCCTCCTGTTGGGGACCAAACCACTTTATCATTTCTGCTAAGGTCAAAAGGAAGATCAGTAGGGAAGTTAGTCTTGAAGTCCAACCAAACTTGGGAGTTAAGTGTTGGGAAATGCCACCCATAAGAACTTAGCAGCCTACTCACTGAAGCATTCATCCCAATTCCAGACTCTCTAAACATGGAGGGGTTAAACATAGTATTAAGGGTCCCATTAGGATGCCATCTATCAAACCATAGGGAAATGTTTCTTCCATTACCAATACTGAAGTGAATGAGATTCGTGAACCTTTAGTTGAAGAATTTTCTTCCAAGTCCATGAACTTTGAGCTGGAATGGAGATATCCCAAAAATTTATGTCCCTTATTAGATTATGGTGGTGTTTACTAACAGGAAATATTTCCTGTTTCATGTTTTTACTTCCTGAAATGAAGAAGTAAAAGTAAAATCTTGTTTACCAATTTATTTTTACTTTTGCCCTTAAGGAAACGTTTCCTCTAATTGTAAAGAAAAGAGGAAACAAGAAAAATGGTACTTCCTCTTTTTGTTTCCTCTTGCCTTCAAAGTTGTAAAATTGGGACTTTCATGTCTTTTGCACTAATAAATTTAAATATTATATATAAATAATAAATAATAATAAATAAATTAAATATTTTTATAAATTTTAAAAAATATAATAAATAAAAAATATTTATAAATAAAATAAAAATAAATGAATAAATAATAATAAACAAAATAAAAATAATAAAATAGATTAAATAATACATAATAATAATAATAAATAAATAATAATTCTGATAAATAAAAATTAAAAATAATAAGAAATACAAATAATAAATAAATTAAATATTTTTATAAATTAAATAAAAATATAATAAATAATAAAGTAAACAAAATATATTTATAAATTAAATAAAAATAACGAATTAATAATAATAAAAATAATAAATTAAATAATATACAAAATTAATAATAAATAAATAAAACTTATGATAAATAATAAATATAAATACAAAATAATAAGAAATACAAATAATAAATAAATTAAATATTTTTATAAATTAAATAAAAATATAATAAATAATAAATTAAATAAAAATAATGAATTAATAATAATAAAAATAATAAATTAAATATATTTATAAATTAAATAAAAATAATTAAATAATAAATTAAATAATATACAAAATTAATAATAAATAAATAAAACTTATGATAAATAATAAATATAAATAAAAAATAATAAGAAATACATATAATAAATAAATAAAAAGTAAGAACAAAAATTTTTTAGTAAACATAATTTGTGTTTTTTATTTTTGTTTCTGAAAAAAATCAAAATTTAGTAAATAAGATTTTACTTTCTGTTTTTCTTAAGGAATCAAAAATATAATTCTACTTCTTCAGGAAACGGAAACAGGAAATATTTTCTGTTAGTAAACAGGCCCTATGCTTAACCCACTCAGACCAAAGGGAATTAGACTCAATCTGGATCACAGACCAAAGGTGCTTAGCCATAGCATCCACATTCCATTCCTATAAGTTCTTGATCCCCAGTCCCCCTTCTTTAAATGGAAGACAAACTTGATCCCAAGCCACTTTACAACCACCTTTGCACATTATGGAGCCAGTCCAAAGAAACTTCCTCAAAAGAGTGGTGAGATCCTTAAGAACAACCTTTGGAAGGAGAAAAGTAGATGACCAATATACTTGAGTAGCAAAAAAGACAACCTTAATCAATTGTAATCTACCAGCAAAGGATAGATACTTACTAGCCCAGTTTGAAATTCTTGTAGATAGCTTGACCACCAACACATCACAGTCTTGTTTTTTCAGCTTGATGGACAACAAAGGAACTCCCAATAGAAATCCCAGACTAACCTGAATCTGATGCAAAATAGAGGGGGGGATGCCAACATAGAAGACAATATTCTTAGATAAGTTAGGAAGTTGTAAGAACATTTTTTAGTATTGTTTGTTTATGGTATGTTCTAGACAATAACCATGTTGAGTGTTAGATAGGTCATTTTGGTTTCAACGACATCTACAAGCGTCGACAAAGGCAAAATCAAGCATTGAAGTAGTGAAGAATTCAAGTGTAGTGCAAAAGTGAGCTATTGAGGAAAAATGTCTCCCGGAGGGTAAAAATGGCATTTTCCAAAGTTGTCACTTCAGGCAAAAAGTATCGTGGAGTCGAGATAGTCATTTTGGCACAGTTGCGGAGAAAAGTAGTTTTCAAAAAAATGCCTACGCTTTCAGAAGTAAAAAGTGGTTGGAAAATGCATTTCTAAGCTTAAGCCTACGCTTTAAGCGTAGTGACGGCTGAGATTTTGAGATTTTATGATATTTTGTTGGTTATGCCCCCGTTTTGATCTAATGGTACATGGAGGACTCTAACACCTTGGTATACGTGCAATACATATAATATACATCAGAGATTAGGGTTTTGCTCAGTTGGATGAGAAATTATGAGAAAGGGCAAACTTAGGGTTTGCTTCATCATTGTCTATAAATACCAAGGTCTACAAGAGAGGAGGCTAGGGGGTTTTTAGGGAGATCTCTGCAGTAATCTATTGTTCATATTCTTCTACAGAGATAGAGATAGTGAGAGAAAATATCATTGAGTGATTATTCTAGTTCTCTCTTGTTTTGGGGTTGATTCTATCATACTTCTACATCGTTGATTGCAACTTGGTTGTGTTGATCCATTTTGAGAAGCGGAGCCCTCTGAGTGTCGAGATCGAAACAGAAGGCTTCGTGGTGATTTGACCCGTTGAGAAGCGGAGTCGTCTGAGTACAGAGATCGAAGCGAGAGCTTCATGGAGCGAGAGTGAATCTAGACTTTCAAACGTCGAGTGAAGAATAATTAATTACAACTGTTTTAAGTTTTGTTTTCATAGAGTCTGTACAAATTATCTGATTTATAGTGCTTCGATACCCGAGTGTATTCGTGGTTTTTACTTGGAATCTTTCCAAGGTTTTCCACGTAAAAAATCTCGGTGTCTTCTCATGATTTATTTTTTGCAGTTATATTCATAATTTTTTGATTTATCTGATTAGAGAATTAGGGTTTGTGATTGATTAAAATTGAATTTTCGCTATATAATTTTAATTAACCGTAAAATCGACTAAAAGTCTATTCACCCCCCCTCTAGGCTAGCTTCATTGATCGTCTAGGTAATTTCAATTGGTATCAGAGCATGGTTGCCCTGATTTAGGTTAACTACCTACGATTATATTCTGAACTTAGACGATGGAGATGCCTTGTGAAGGAGGTTCCATATCTAGGTCCCTGTTGTTTGATGGCTCGAATTACGCAAATTGTAAAGCGAGAATGAGAGCATTTTTGAAGTCGTTAGATGAGAGAACTTGGAATGCTGTAGAGATAGGATATTCACATTCTACAGTGAAAGATGATGCGACTAACGAAGTTAAAGCAAAACCGTCGAATGAGTGGACTATTGCTGAGACGAACAATGCAAATTGGAATTAAAAAGCGTTGAATGCATTGTACAATGCGGTGACCGCGAGTGAATTTAAGAGAATCGCTATGTGTGAGATTGCCAAAGAAAGATGGGATATTCTCCAAGTGACCCATGAAGGAACTTCAAAGGTCAAACAATCAAAACTTCAAATTTTGAATTCTCAATTTGAACAGCTGAAGATGGAGGAGGATGAAGTTTATGTTGACTTTTAGGCAAGACTAACTGATATTGTCACAGGTTGTCATAATCTAGGTGAACCCATTCCTGATACAATCATAGTGAAAAAAATACTTAGGTCTCTACCTAAACGTTTTTTTATCTAAGGTTACTGTTATCTTAGAGGTTATGAGTCTTAAAGAAATTAAAGTTGAAGAATTGGTAGGGAACTTAAAATCTTATGAAATAGAGATGTTCAAAAATTCTCCTAAGAAGGTTAGTTGCACAAAAGAGAAGAGCATAACTTTCAAAACCACTAGGGAGGATTGTGTTGAATCAGATGGAGAAAGTGAGTTGAGTTTGATTGATATTGCCATGTTTCCTAAGAGGTTGAACAAATTTGTTAAGGCCAAGCAAAGTGGTCAAGGAAAAAAGTTCGGAGATAGGATGGGTGAGTCTAGAAATAAAAATAAGACTCAACTTCGGAAAGACAAATCTGATCTTAGAAATAAAAAACCTCAATGTTTTGAATGTCAATGATATGGTCACATAGCTACAGAGTGTGCAAACACTGAAAAAATCCAAAGGTTTAACCGTCAGTTGGGAGGATGAATCTGAAAATGGATCAGCTAGTGATACAACAGACTCGAAGGTGGGTGATGATTCTGAGAATTTTACCGTGTTTGCTGCTCAAATCAAGGAGGTTAAATAAGTTGCTACAAGTTGGGCGATGTCTGGAGAGGAAGATTCTGATGGTGATGAATATTGTGATGACACGCTTCAAGATTCTTATGACAAGTTACTTGATAAGACCACACAACTTAACAAAAATCACATGAAACTGTTGACTAAAAGTCTTAGCATGGACAAATAATTAAATTATTTAAAAGACGAATTAGTAAATAGTTCTCAAACTCTAAATCTCCTACATACTCAAAAGGCCAAATTGGTTGAGGAGTTAGTTAAGTTTGAACAAGAAAGGACTCAGGCTTTGAAGTTAGTTGATGATCTCAAGAAGGAGTTAGTGGAGAAATATGTCAAGATTGGAGAGATGGAAAAGGAGTTGAAGGATGCAAGCTCGACTATTCATAAATGGTCTAGTGGAACTTTTAAGCTTAATCATATGTTGAGTATGGGAAAATCTGCAGAAAATACAAAGGGATTGGGTTTTGATGGAGTATCACTTAATCCAAATGTTGTGTCGACAACCACCTTTGTAAAAGCTTCCCAAGTATCATCTAGTTCTTCTCAAGGGAATTCTAATGCTAAATCTTTTATGAGAGGAGATCTTCAAAGAAAGTCAGTTTTTACCTCTAAATATTCTAATAGGTGAATTGATGAAGTTTATAGGTTTGTTCCTATATGTCATTATTGTCGCGTCAAAGGTCACATTCGATTGAGGTGTTCAAAGCTAAAAGGGAAGACGTTGCAATCGATGAAGGAACAAAAAACTCGATAAGGATATTACGTTCAAGATCAAATTCAAGTGTTGAAGGAAGAGATGGAGAATTTGTCAAAACTAGCAAATAGAGCTCCAAAGATGAAGAAGACTTGGGTTAGAAAAAGTGAGCTACACTGTTTTGTTGTTCATTTTGCACTTAGAGCATGTAATGTGAGTTCATGGTATATGGATAGTGGATGTTCGAGGCATATGACTGGAGATAAGTCATTCTTTGGATTTCTCAAGGAGTGTCATGGTGGGATAGTCAATTTTGATGATGGAGAGAAGTTTAAGGTTTTAGGGAAATGTACCATTGTGGTTTCCGGTCTACCTAAGCTAGAAGATGTGTTGTATGTTAAGGGCTTGAAAGCAAATTTGCTGAGTATAAGCCAGATATGTGATAACAATCATAATGTTAATTTCTCTTCTGATAAGTGTTCAATCATTGACTATTCTGGGAATTGTGTGATGGAATAAATGCGTTCATCTGATAATTGTTATTACGTTGTTCCTGATTCTCAGTTATCTTGCAATAGAGTTAAATTTGATGAAGTTGAAATTTGGCATCAGCGAATGAGACATGTTAATTTTTGAGATTTGACAAAAATTACTAAAAGTGAAATTGTTAGAGGTGTCCCTAAGCTTGGTTTTGGAAAAGGGATTGTGTGTGGACCATGTCAGAAGGGTAAATAAGTTCGATGTCAACACAGGAAGATAGATACCATTCGTACTTCCAGACCTTTAGAGTTGTTTCATATTGACTTGATGGGTCCCACTCGGACCATGAGCAAAGGTGGTAAGAAGTATATCTTTGTTATAGTGGATGATTACTCTAGATTTACATGGGTTGGATTTTTGGGTAAAAAGTCTGAAGTTGCTAAAAATTTTAGAAAAAATTGTTTATAAATTCAGATTGAGAAGAATTATCCCATTACTAGAGTAAGGAGTGATCATGGAAAGGAATTTGAAAATTTAGGGATTGATACTTTTTATGATAAAAGAAGAATAAAGCATGAATTTCAGCACCACGTACTCCACAACAAAATGGAGTGGTTGAGAGTAAGAATAAAGTTCTTCAAGATATGACTAATGTTATGCTGCATGGAAGGAAGGTTCCTAGGTATTTTTGGGCCGAGGCGGTGAACACATTGTGTTACACTTCTAATAGAGTTTATCTTAGGCCTAGCACCTTAAAAACTCCCTATAAATTATGGAATGGCAAGAAACCCAATGTGAAATATTTAAAGGTTTTTGGAGCAAAATGCTATGTTCTTAGAGATTGTGAATCTATTGGGAAATTTGAGTCTAAGAGTGATGAAGGAATATTTCTGGGGTATTAATTGACTAGTCGGGCATATAAGGTTTTTAACCTTAGAACTCAAACGATGATGGAATCTGTGAATGTAGTGGTTGATGATTCGTGTGTTAATTGATGAGCCATTAATGTTTGTTGAGGAGGAAGATAGTGAGCCGTTCTTTCAGTTAGGAAATGATTATTTAGATATTGGTAAAGAGGACAATATGGTTCATGATGATAGTTCTAGTCCTATAGAATCACATGATCGTACTTGTGATGTTCATGTTACTCCTTCTAAAGAACCATCTGCGAGGGTTAAGTTGTACTATCCTTTGGATAATGTTATAGGATCTGTTGGTCAGATGATGGTGACTCGAAGAAAGGCTAGGAATAAGGTCTCGTATGCATGCTATACATCTTCATTGGAACCTAAAAATGTCAAAAAATCTCTTCAAGATAGCGAGTGGATAAATGCAATGCAAGAAGAACTTCAGCAGTTTGTTAAGAATGATGTGTTGTATCTTGTGCCTAGACCTAAAGAGATAAATGTAATTGGTACCAAGTGGATATTTAAGAATAAAATGGATGAAAATGGTACAATTGTTAGGAATAAGTTTAGACTTGTTGCTCAAGGTTATACTCAATTGGAGGGTATAGACTTTGATGAGACGTTTGCTCCTGTGGCTAGACTTGAATCTATTCGGATTTTATTTGCTATAGCATGTCATCTTGGATTTAAGTTGTATTAGATGGATGTAACGAGTTCATTTTTGAATGACATTCTTCATGAGGAGGTGTATGTGGATCAACCAAAAGGATTTGAAGATCCTCATTGTCCTGGTCATATGTATAAGTTAAAAAAGGCTTTGTAAGGGCTAAAACAAGCTCCTAGAGCTTGGAATGAAAGGTTGACTGACTGCCTATTGGGAACATGTTTTGCTCGAGGAGTGGACAAAACATTATTTATTCAGAAAACCGAGGGTGATACAGTTGTTGCTCAAATCTATGTGGATGATATTGTGTTTGGTTCCACGTCTGATAGACTTGTTCATTATTTTGGAGATCAAATGACATATGAATTTGAGATGAGCATGATTGGTGAATTGAACTTCTTTCTTGGACTTCAGATTAGACAACTGAGTGATGGGATTTTCGTTTCCCAAACTCGTTATGCTTTGGAATTGGTAAAGAAGTTTGGTTTGGAAAAGGCTAAGGATGCTCACACTTCTATATGTACTAGTGTCAAGCTTAGTTTAGATACTAAAGGCAAAGATGTTGATCCTACACTTTATAGGAGTATGATTGGGAGTTTGTTGTACTTGACTGCCAGTTGATCTGACATTGCTTTTAGTGTTAGGTTGTGTGCCCGTTACTAGGCAAGTCCTAAGGAGTCTCATATTACCGCGGTAAAAAGAATCATCAAGCATGTGAAAGATATTCGACATCATTTCATTTGAGATCTTATTGAAGATAGTATAGTGTCTCTAGAGTTTATATCCTCAGATTCACAGAGTTTATAAAACCATTAGATTTTCATAAGCATGTTAGTCTTAGGAAATTTATTGGTATGCTTTCTTTAGAATAGATATCTTGTTATTTATCATTCTAGGAACACATTGCATTATTTTTCTAGAATTGATAGATAATCATGCATTTGTATTATATTTATTCATGCATGCATTTAAAAATATATATATATATATATATATATATATATATCATAAAATGAAATTTTGTTTTTGGAATAATGAGTTTGGCTAGAGTACAAACAGTTGTCATATTTTACTATATTTTAATATTTACTTGTATAATTATGCATATGGGAAGTAGAGGTATCAGCCTGATCTAAGGTTTTTGAATGTTTACTTGGCATGATTATTTTATGATAAAAATCCTAATCTTAGGTGCATGTTTACTTCGAAGATGATTTTAATGCCTGCTGAAACTGTCAATCTTTTTCGTTTGACCGGAAGTGATATGTAGGTTCATGAGCTATGCTAGATTGATATATGCTTTGGAATACTTTTTGCATGCTTATGAATGTTGTGATAATGTTGAAAGGAGGAAATAATGGGTTGTTTAAAATATAGAAATGCAAAAAGTAGTTCTTCGATATGAATAACCGGGCCTCTTGCTTCAGTAAGCATTGAGTGTTCGCATAAAAATGGGAGAAGACTAATGAACATAAATCTCATGGAAGAAGCTCGGGCCCAGTTGGTTGGGAGTAAAAATTCTCGCTGGAAAGTCCGGAACTTAGAAAGATAAAAAGGGATAAGGTGAAAATGTGTAAAAGAATAAATTATTTGAAAATGGTCTTTGTTTTAGTAATAAGGTTCACGTTAACAATTTGACTTCTAGTTTGGATCTTGGATTGAATTATCATCACGGTTGGTGATGAGTTTATCAAAATTAGCCTAATTTGTTTTCATCTTACCTTAGTACTTGCATATGAAACTTTTCATATATATATATATATTTGCAAAACTTTATTTGTGCATTCTTGAGTCTACAAGGTATGTGTGTTGATTTTTTCACTACCATGTGTATAATGGATGAGATAGATTTAAGCATATGATGTGGTTATGATTAGTTTGATGTCTCTATTGCCTTGCTCACATATTTCAAAATACAAAAATATTTTTATTGTTTTTATTCATAACATTTTGCATTCATGTATTTAGTAGTAGGGTCATGCATAGTAGAGATATGTGTTACTCGAGAATCAGGATATAATCTTATAGAATACTTTATCTTCATATTTAATGCTTGGTCATAGATTCTCTAGTGTCTTCTTTGTTATCTTTTCCCTATGTTTTGATTGAAATATCTTTGATTGTCATTTCAGTGACAAAAAGGGGGAGATGTATTTATTAAGGGGGAGAGAGATTGTTTGGTTAATAGGGATAATGTTTTAGTAAGGGGGAGTATATTCTCAGGGGGAGAAGGAGTGTGTGTTTTATGATCATTATGCTTACTTGGATATTGTGTTTTTCTTCTAATCATTTTATATATGTTTTCCACACTTGTGTTTAATCGTTTGTTCAGTGTTTTGGTTACAGGATTGGTAGACCGTCATGAAAACAAGGTGACAGTTTCTATCTATGTTTGTTGGTGTGTGTTCATAGGTATAGATGTTGGTGTGTGTTCATAGGTATAGATGTTATGTTGAGTATTTGTAAGGCTATATTGTAAAACATGGTTTTGTTTCAGAAATGCCAATGGGGAGATTATAAGAACATTTTTTTAGTATTGTTTGTTTATGGCATGTTCTATACAATAACCAAGTTGAGTGTTAGATAGGTCATTTGGTTTCAACGACATCTACAAGCGTCGATAAAGGCAAAATCAAGCATTGAAATAGTGAAGAATCAAGTGTAGTGCAAAAGTGAGCTATTGAGGAAAAATGTCTCCTCGAGGGCAAAAATGGCATTTTCCGAAGTCGTCACTTCAGGAAAAAAGTATCATGGAGTTGAGATAGTCATTTTGGCGCAGTTGCGGAAAAAAGTGGCTTTCATAAAAATGCCTACGCTTAAGCCTACACTTTCAGAAGTAAAAAGTGGCTGGAAAGTGCATTTCTACGCTTAAGCCTACGCTTAAAGCGTAGGGGGGCGACGCTTGAAGCGTAGCGATGGTTGAGATTTTGAGATTTTCTGATATTTTGCCGATTATGCCCCCATTTTGATCAGATGGTACATGGATGACTCTAACACCTTGGTATACATGCAATACACATAATATACATTAGAGACTAAGGTTTTGCTCAGTTGGATGTGAAATTACAAGAAAGGGCGAACTTAGGGTTTGCTTCATCATTGTCTATAAATACCAAGGTCTACAAGAAAGGAGGCTAGGGGTTTTTGAGGGAGATCTCTGCAGTATTCTATTATTCATATTCTTCTACAGAGATAGAGATAGTGAGAGAAAATATCATTGAGTGATTATTCTAGTTCTCTCTTGTTTTGTGGTTGATTCTATCATGCTTCTACATCGATGATCTTATGCATGATTGAATGACCTAGATTTTGAAAAATCTACACACCGCTGATTGCAACTTGGTTGTGTTGATCCGTTTTGAGAAGCGGAGCCGTTTAAGTGCGGAGATCGAAGTAGAAGGCTTCGTGGTGATTTGATCCATTTAGAAGCGGAGTCGTCTGAGTACGGAGATCGGAGCGAGAGCTTCGTGGAGTGCGAGTGAATCCAGACTTTCAAACGTCAAGTGAAGAATAATGAATTACAACGGTTGTAAGTTCTATTTTCATAGTGCCTATACAAATTCTCTGATTCATAGTGCATCGATACCCGATTGTATCCGTGATTTTTACTTGTAGTCTTTCCGAGGTTTTTCGCGTAAAAAATCTCTGTGTTTTCTCATGATTTATTTTCTGCACTTATATTCATAATTGCTTGATTTATCTGATCAGAGAATTAGGGTTTGTGATTGATGAGAATTAAATTTCAGCTATATAATTTTATTTAACCGTTAAATCGACTGAAAGCCTATCCACTCCCCTCTAGGCTAGTTTCATTAATCGTCTAGGTAATTTCAGAAGCAAACCTGATATTCTACCAAAATCCTGAAGAGCCTTCATGATGTGATTAACAGAATTGAAGTCCCCATGAGAAAATATGGTAAATCATCAGCAAAGAGAAGACTGGATATCTGTTAATTCTTACACTTCTAGTGATAAGTGAAGCTATCATTAGAAATCTCCTTTTTGAGAATGCCAGTGAGAATCTCCATAGCTATTGCAAAAAGATTAGGAGATAGGGGATCCCCTTGTCTTATACCTCTAGAACTTTTAAAATAGCCTGCTAGATTTCCTTTGACATTCACTGAAAATGTAGGTGATGCAATACAAGCCATGATGAGTTTGATTAAGTGGTCAGGGAACTTGAAAGCTTGTAATGCAGCCTCTAGAAAAGACCAAGACACAGTATCAAAAACTTTAGTAATGTCCACTTTCATAGCCAGTCTAGGGTCTCCATCATCTCTATGGTAGTTCCTCAATAACTCTTGGGCGAGAAGGATATTGTGGGTGATACTTCTACCAGAGGTAAAAACTCCTTGATTATAGCTTATGCAATTTGGAAGACAAACCTTTACTCTATTAGCAATAACCTTGGAGAGACACTTGTAGATGGTATTGCAGAGGGATATAGGTCTATATTCAATCACTAGATTAGGAGTGGCTACCTTGGGAACAAGAGTAATTATAGTTGGAATTGATTTCCTTAAGAAGATGACCTGAATGGAAAAAAACTTGTATAGCCTTGACAATGCCTGCCCCAACAATGCTCCAAGTATTCTTAAAAAATATGGCATTAAATCCATCACTTCCTGGAGATTTGTCATCCTTGAGGAAGAACATGGAAAGCCTAATTTATTCATCAATAATAGGTCTATTGAGAGAGTCAATCAAAGCTTGAGAAAGAGGAGTACACACAAAATGCTTAAGATTAGGGATAGGAGAACTAGCTGGAGCCTTTAGTAACTGATCATAGAAACCCACAATTTCAGTCTTTATCAACTCAGGGTCAACCAATCTAGTGCCATTCTTGTCATTGATGGACATGATAGAGTTGGCTTTTCTTCTAAAATTAGCAACTCTATGAAAATAGGCTATATTTTTATCACCTAGTGGGAGCCACTGTACCCTAGACTGTTGCTTGTAGAATGATTCTTCAGCCTGAACCAAATGCATATAACTAGCAACACAATCCTTTTCCTGTTGAAGAAGATTAACATCACTGGGATTTTGATCTAAAGCAACTTGAAAGCAACTTGAAGCTGCTTTGATTTGTCTTTAGTGCATTTAACCTGGGAAGTAAGATCAGGATAGCTCTGTCTATTAAGGCTCTTCAATTCATGCTTTAAAATCTTTAGCTTTTGAACCACTTGAAACATGTAGGAACCAGCAAGTACATTCTTCCAAACCTTATCCATATCCATGAATTGGGGGTGCTTGAGAATATGGTTGTTGAATCTGAAGGGGGCCCCTTTTTTAGCAAAGTTGGAATCCAAATGAAGGATAATAAGGGCATGATCAGAAATCAGACTAGGCTCAAAGAATACTTTAGAGTTAACAAAAGTAGAATTCCATCATTCATTCACCAAAACTCTATCTAATTTCCTGAAGTAGGTGCCATTATTCCAGGTAAATTGAATGCCATTATACTTCAAGTCACATATATTAGGTTGCTCAACAAATTCCCCAAATTATCTTTTAGCAGAATCCTAAGTACTAGTACCTCCCACCGACTCAGTTGGGGATCTAATGGCATTGTAGTCACCAACCAAGAAAATGGGGTTAGAGCTGTGGGAGGAGATCAAGTGAGAAAGATCTTGCCAAAGTCTTCTTCTGCCAATATAATCATTAAGCCCATAAATGAATCCACCCAAGCAACTAAAGGAACCTTTTATACATTTAATTGAGTAGAAGATAACTTGGCTACAATGGAAAAGAGGCATGACAAATAGTTTAGAGGCATCCCAACAAATCCAAATCCTCCCATTGACAGCCTAAGAAAATTTATTAGTGAAACTCCATCCTCTTGCAATGGACTGGATGATAGAAGCAACTTGTGGCTCTTTGACCCTAGTCTCAATCATACAAAAAAGAGGCATAGCATGCTTCCTAATGGTAAGAGTAATCTCCTTCTGCTTTTTAGAGGTATTTAAACCTCTCACATTCCCTATTCCAAAAATCATAAGAACAAAGAAAAAATAAAAAGAATAACACCACCTACAAGAGAAGAACAAAGAGATTAGGTATTCTTACTCTCATTAGGAGAGTTTAGAACATGACCACGCCTGGTATGAGCTCCAGATTTCATAGACTTTGATGCAGCCTTGCTTTCAGTGGGCTTGACAACAATAACTTCACCTGAAGAAAGCTTAACATCAAACTCAGTAAAAAGATCATCTTTAGCCTCCACTTACACGCAAACCCGAGCAAAGTTCAGCCTTTGTTTCTTTTCTGTTGGAAGGTCAATGTGTAGAGGAGTGCCTAAAGCACTAGCTTGGACACCTTGACCCTCGACATTCCAGCATTCCATTGGGATATTGGTTAACTTAGCCCACAATGGTAGTGTAGAAACATATTGCTTACTAAGAGACATCCCTGTATGCCATTTCTTGAAAATGAGAAAATTGCTTGCAAAGTGCCATTGACCATTTTCAAGCACCACATCACATTCGCGTTCAGTCTTAAATTTAAATCCTCTGTCTGTCCAATCCATACACTGACTTCAAGCCTACATGACCCCATAATTTTGTGGCAATGGAATTGACAACTTGATAAGGCAATTTTTTATCTAACAAGTAACCCACTAAACAGGTTTTCCACTCTTTTGCACCTTCATCAGTAATGGCTGCTGGAGGTGATACAACAACCCTTCCATTCACTACTGAAGGTGGAGTATAAGAAAGTTTCACTTGTGGTGCATCTATATGTCGAACAATATTGGCCAATGTAGATTTGCCTACAGACACCCCAGTTTGAGAGTCAGATCCAGATGAGGCAGTGGCTACATTACTCACCATTTGCCCTGCAAACTTAGGTTGAACATTCATCATCTGATTAGGGCCACGACTCCTACTGCGATTTTTAGCTTTATTAGGTGCAAGAGCATGGGCCACATTTTGGAATTCATTCAACAACTTTAGAATCCATTTCACTACTTTGAAATGGAGATTTATTCAATTTCACTTCTTTGAATTGAGAATTTACATAATTGAACTTAATTTTACTACGTTGAATTGAGAATTTTATCAATTGAACTCAATTTCACTACTTTGAAATGTGGATTTACTCAACCGAACATAATTTTACTACTTTGAATTGAGGATATTATCAATTGAACTTAATTTCACTACTTTGAAATGGGGATTTACTCAATTTCACTCAATTGAAGTCAATTTCACTACTTTGAATTGGGGATTTACTCAATTGAACTTAATTTCATAGATGGGTAAAATTGATTGGTGAGATAAAAACAAAGATCCACGTTCCATGGTCAATGACATGATTGTGATCAAAGACTATGGTAGGTGAATCAATAATATGAGATTGACTTGTGTTTTGAGCATAGGATGAGTGAGTGACTGAGATTGAGATCAATTCGTGAAATGACGTAATAATTAACATAGTTAATTGATTGAATTAATTAATTGAATATTTCTGAGTATATATATATTATTATTATTTTTTTTTTCTGAAAAGGGTTAAACAATAAAATTCATTATTAGTAATTGAAATTCAAAAGTTAAATTATATTATTACTTCTTTTGATTATTAATACAATATTTTACCATAATATGTTTTTAGTGAATATTTATTCTTATAAGATGCTTTTAGAATAATTATTTTTAAATTTAAACAAATTTATCAATATATATGATCTTATATCACACTTTGAATTTTGTTTTATAAAAAATGTGTTTATGAATTTCTTTATAAAAAATGTGATTATATATAATTTTTTAGTTACATGGACTATAAAAAAAAATCATAAACGGGTTAGGTCGGGTTAACGGGTTAGGTCGGGTTACAAACAGGTCGGGTTACCGACGATTTTTATAGAAAACCCAAACCCGACCCGAACCCGCTTCGGGTTTTGAATTTTAATACCAACCCCGTTTAAGAGTTTACCAAACCTGCTCCATTCGGGTCGGAGCGGGTCGGAACCCGTTCGGGTCGGATTAAATTGTCATCCCTAGATGTGTATGACTTTTCTTGCTCAAGGGCGAGCAAGATATCATTTATGTAAGCGCCTGTCGTGTTATACATATCATAATATTCATGTGATCTGAATGAAAATGGTTTAAATTGAAGTATTGATTAGTTCTACTGATATGCTTATGTATTGGCAGGTCCAAGAAGATATAAAATGGGGAAAGCAAAAGTAGTTTTTGAAAAGCGAATCGGATTAGGGCCTTCCTCAATATGCCTAATAGCAATGTCAATCAAAAAACTAACACGGGAAAATTCAAGGAAGAAAGATGGTCACTCACTTCTTCAATTAGAAAAAGAGCAGTGAAGAAGGGTTGTACAATAAGATTGCATAACAAAACTCATAAGATATAATCAGCAATTGCATATCAAATATATATTTGGTTGACATGGAAAATCTACAGAATATCCAACCTGCATCAACAAGAATGTAAACAACTGAACAACGCAATCAACACAGGCAAGTTAAGGCCAAAGAAAAATAAAATAAAATTGGAAACAATTAGCAAGTAAAGCATTTTAGTATTTTTTAGTGCTTTTGGATTTATTTAGCAAATTTAAAAAAGAATTTAGATTTCAACACTATGAAACTAAGAGTTTATTTGCATTTGCAAAGTCATTAAATTAATAAAATAAGATGAACTTGAAACAATACTTAAACAGGAAAGAGCGTCTCGATGTATGCACGGGCACGAGCACGAGAGAAATTAAACTTGAAATGGTCATCAGAAAAAGGTTGAAGCTTGTCATATATGTTATCCTTTATGTTGAAGGAGATGACATTGGTACCCACTAAGAGCAGTAGAAACCGAGCTCTTCATCTTCACCATGAATAAAACTAAGCACGTAGAGCCCATGAACGCGGACAACCATCGTCATATCAAGAACCAATTAATCAAGACAAAAGCGATACTTGGGCGACCACTTGGAATAATCACATTCCATCTCATAGATGACGTTATTGTATCCGACACCATTACCAATAATATAATAATCAATGAAATGCAAACGGTCTCTATTCGCCCCAAACTTCTTCATCATCCTGCCATACGGTGGACATGGCATGGGGTGGAATGCTTTCTGATCAACATCAAAGTACAAAGAAGAAGTTAAATTTGGGTCATGAGAAATCCAATAGATATTACCATTTGTGGGTGAAAAGGGGAAGGAACAAGAGAAAAATGGAGAGAAGGCTCCACTAGTAAGTCAGAACAAAAATGTCACAATCCATGGTCGAAAATCTCAAGCAAAGAGAAGGAAAGGAGAGAAAAGAGATGGTGGAGAAGAGAAAAAAGTGTAGCCTCATCACAGCTAGAGAATGGGTAATGAACATTGATAGATCTAAAACCATAAAAATCCCAAAGAATGAAATACCCCCAAAATAGCTAAAGATCAAGAGATGGAGATGGAGAAAAGAGAAGCAAGTAGATAAGAAGGGTTAGACGTGAAGAAGGCGAAATCAAAGCCGAAGCACCGAAGAAGCAAAAACAGTGAGAAAATGGTAGCCGTCCTTGGAGGAGTAACCTCCAAGCCAAGAGAGAAGATAAGGAAAAAGTGAATGTTGTGAAAAGAAAAGAGTCAGCCAAAAAGATGGAGAGAGGATCCCTAGGCAATGCACTATTGCCCTCTATTTATAGGTGACTTGGCTTCAAATGTTGCCCTAAATGTAGTGGTCCCCAAGTCCTACCAATGCTCCACTTTTCTCTAATAAGGTGATGAGGGCCATGATGTGGGCCTATAAGGAGAATTCTTTCCACATTATGAATAATGGGTAGAATCCACATTATGAGCCTTTATCATGACTAAACTACACTCCAAGCCTCCATGCCACATGCTCTTTCCAATCCCTTCATAATGTGAGGATGATGTCACGCTGTCCACGTGTCACGGCTACGCAGCATCTATGGCCACAGTCGGATCAGTCGTGCAACAGATCACTCCCCAATAGCCTTCGCAGTACATGCATATACCGCTAGAGCTGTGCATAAATGGTGGTAAACGCCCTTGAGAGACTGCTACGTCATCAGGACCCGTAGACCATGGAGGTACTACTCCCGTGTACGCTCTTCAGCTCCACAGGTGCGCTGCCACAATAGGACCACCTTTAGAAGGCTTTTGAGTTGCCACGAGTAATCCGCCTCGAAGTCGGACACATTGGGTCAACCCGTATACCAACTTCGGTGGGGCGGGTCTGAGGCTCTACCCAGTAGCCCAGTACCCTAAATAAGACCCCTCTACGAGTCGAGTGCACCCTAAAATAATACCTATGCCTACAATTTGCCCCTTGTGCATGGGAGGCACTACCTCAAAGTTGGGCTTGCATGCACACAGCAGGCCTCATATATACAATATTTATATTCCCATTGTCCCTATTTACATATATGGATAGATAGTTATAGCGTACATATGTATATTAAAAATTTGTCATGAAAAGTAATAAACACAATAGAAAAGTAGAGGTGATCAAATGAACGGTAAGGACGGTAACAAGGAACGAAAATAAGCAAAGACAAGGTAAAAGAAATAAAAAGGAAAGGAAATTAAAAAGAAAATAAATGATGTAAATATGAAATTTGAAAAATGTGAAATTGAGAAATAAGATATGTAAACAAGAAAGAAAGAAGTAAAACAAAACAAAGCCAAATATAGAAAAGGCAACAACCATTTTTTTGCAAGTACACACATTTTTTGAAAACCACATGGAAGGGTATAATAGTAATTTTCAAAAGGTAATTTAAATTTGATTAGTAATTACCATAAGTAACATGGTAAAAGTAAGGAAATAACTAAATTGCAATAGTACATATACATATGTATTCTTTTGAAATAAGCAAGTTTTTTTTTATCTAAAAATTGTACACGCGTACATATACCCATGTGTGGGTATATAGATATATTAGTATATAAAAGGAGTAAGTTTAGAAATTTTGAACCAACAGTTTCCTTCTCAAAGACGAACTAGTGCCAAAACACAGAAGAGAAAAAAAAAAGGGTAGTGAGACGAACCAATAATGGCAGCCCCCCGCAAAAAGGTGCCTTTTCGCCGCCCCCATTATGGCGACGCTTCGCTAGGCGCCACTCCCCGGAATTGGTGCAGTCGTGGTTGGGGAGTGCGCAGAGAGGCGACCTACAAATACCTCTCCAGATTATGGAAATGGGACAAAACAATTAAGTGTACGATTCTGCAATTACTGATTTCACTCTAAGAGAAAGCAAAGGCTTGAAGAAAGAGTGAACCAGAGAGAGAAAGAGGGAAATCAAGAGAGAAAGAAGAAAGAGAAATAAAGAGGAGAGAGGAAGAGGGAAATACCAAAGAGAGGAAGTGAAAAGGAGTGAGAGAGAAAAAAACCCCTTTTCTATAGAAGCCATGCTACCCTTGAAGGCGCACGACGACACAGTTCCAAGCGACGATGAATGGCGATATGCCCCTTTCTTCAGGAAGGAGGTCGACTTCTTCTGGCACCGGGCCAGGCATTACCAACCAAACTTTGTAATTTTGGGCGAGCCCGTGCTGTTAGAAGGTGATGCCCCTCCACATCGGGTACCCAGTGGAAGCCAGGGAAGAGCATGCGGTTTCCCATCGAGAGGGGTGATTTCCCCTACTCGCACCTCCAATTCGAAGGCCAAACAACGCCAATTTCATAGTGGGATTACTGGTGCAAGCACATTCTTTCGAGACCAGAGTATGTGGAAACCATTAGCCATACCTTAGTCCTGACGACCATTGATTCAAGCCGCCGTGTCAACATCCGGCGCTCAAACCCCTCTTTGCAAGCCCTAATTTCCCGCTGGAATACTGACACCTATACTTTTGTTGCCACCTGGGGTGAGTTTACCCCCACACTAGAAGATGTGAAATCCCTAATGCACCTGCCTCTGATCGGTGAACACAGTTTCAGACCCCACACAATTCCTTTAGAGTGCCAAGCCACAGTAGACTTCTTAGAGGCCTCCTTTACTCACGCCGCGTACCTGAATACCACTGTAAAGAAGAAGGGCAAGTGCAAATTTGCAAACTGGGCCAGGTACTTTTTCACCTACCCTGCATCAAGCCGACCTCTTCGCCCCGAGAACACTCAAGGCGTGCCTCTGGATAACCCCCATCATTTGGCCGCCTTTCTGGCACTTTGGTTTGCACGCCATGTGTTTGAAGGGCGCCCCAACGATTGCATGAGTAAGAGGGTCTTCAATTTGGCGGCCCAAATGGCTCTTGGCAGGACCATCGCCTTGGGACCACTTTTCCTTGGGATAATGTACAAGAGGCTCGACTCAGTGGTGGCGGGGATGCGCCGCTCGATAGGCCGCTGTGAAGTGAAAGCGCCTGTGTCGAGCCTTTTCTTATCTCTATTCATAATGGAGCGCTTTCCTGAGTTCTTCCCCGCGCCACACACTCTGGAGGCTGCCAAACTGTTTGAAGATCCTTGGGGCTTCTGCCGTGCCCCTAGATGGTCCGATATTGTCCTCTGGGATGATCTTAGCCTGGTGCTTGACCTAGAAGACGAATTCTAATTCTGGCCCTACTCTACAATTCTGCCTGGCTTCCCTGTTCAATCCTTATTTGGTGAAGAGCCGCGCATGCTCAATCCTGCCCCCAACTCACCCCGTTCAGATTTCGAACTCCTGCTAGTCTTGAGAAAATGTACACTGCCTGCCTGGTTTGAGGACAGTGTGCCTCTTTCCAGTTACAATCCTCATAGGGTCGCCCGCCAATTTGGCTTCGACCAGGGCGTCCCTACAGCTCCAGTCGCTACTCTAAGTTTTACCCTCAGTTCAGACCGATTTCTTGCCCGGAATCTGCCATCCTTAAACAATCCTCCTCATCCATTTGCTATACCGTCACACCTCCATCGGGTGACATCACATCGTCATTCGGTGTTTTCTGGAAGTCAAACCTTGACGCCCTGTAGGCCTTTATCCAGTCATCGGCTCGCAGAAGTGAGCCCCGGGTTATTGACAAAGACGACATGGTGGTGCACTACTCTTCCGCCTCATTTTCTAAAGGAAGTCCTAGCTATGTGGTGGGACATGCTATTGTCGACGTGCTGCCGTTTTCCCGCGACATGTTCCCGCCAAGGCGAAGGTCAAGGTAAAAAAGGGTGGTGCACACTATTCTATTGGAACCTTTTGATGTACTGCCTCCGCAAGGCCAAGCTCCTGTAGCCCTTGAGCAACCAATTCCTCAAGTTGCTGCAACACAAAACCGTCCGACCCCGTTAAGGTGAAGGCCTAGCCAGGATGAAGCGGGGCCCTGGTTTCTTACCCATAGGCGTTCCAGTGCATCTGTCAATGTAAGACATCTAAACCTGTACCTGAAATAAATTTATTAGTACATTTATTGCCCCCTCTTGAGTGGGGTTTTCTTTATATTATGTATATATACGTATATATAAGGAAGGGAAGAAATATAAACTTGCAGAAATTTTGAATAAACCTTCCTTCTTTTTTTTTTTTTTAGCTAAGTGCCTCCTCACGGTCGTAGACTCCATCAGTTGCGAGCAGGACAAGATCGTCGAGGAGGAGGGCTGATGCCCCCGGCCTGGAGGTTCCTCTTGACAATATTGTTGACGTTTTCAAGGACGCGGATCTGCTTCGTACTGAGACTCCATGGGGCACAACGCAGAGGATCCCAACTTCTGAAGATTTAAATACGTTAACCGGTTCCTCCTTAAATGCAGGATCCGGTGCCTCACATTCCTCAGGCACCCAAGAGTCCATTCGCTCAGGTATAAATACCCCCTCCCCTTACCCGTTTTTCCATTCACATTTCAAACACAAGTGTTAGACACTTTTAGAGAAAGAAAATCAAAGAGAAGTCCATAAGTCAAGAGTGAGAGAGAAAGAAAAGAGAGAGGAAATGGTGGCCATGGGTAAGACCAATCATCCTCTCTATACTTCCTCTTCATCCTCCAGTGATGATGGTATTCCTCTTGCAGATCGCTTCAAAAGGAGTGTCCCTGCTAGGAAGACTCCTATCCCAGAGGAGGGGGATAGTCAGGACGAAGTTCCCCTAGGCCAACGGCGTCCCAAGAGACAGTCGTCTCCAAATGCTCCCGGTCCGGCAGCGAAGAAGCCAAGGCGTTTCGCCCGTAAAACTAGTGCATTCAAGTCTCTTTCTTCAGCCCCTTCAGACTCAGTTCCTATCGAAGTGTCCTCTGATGAGGGGGCGGCTGATCCGCCCAAAGGTGACCTAGACCCACCACTGCATCAGGTGGTTCAGGTCTTCAAGTGGGGAATCCTATGCCTGACTGTGGACCCCCAGATCTGCCCAGGTGGAGGGGTTTCTATTGCAGCGGGAGCTCCATTTCGACCCTAAATCGCCTGGGCATCGCCCATCCTGGGATGTTTGACGGCTTCAATATAGCCTTTGAACAAGCCCAAGCTCCTATGCTTGATGGACTCGCTCGGTACTTCCAGCAGGTGGTCAGGTCCACTATAGGGGATGCGACTCTGCAGGCTTTAGATGGTGCCAGGAGGTTGGCTGCCCAGGTTGTGCAATTTGGCATTAATATGGACTGGTTCCTTGAGAGGCTGAATAAGATCGAGGCAAGGGATGATGGTGGTGCCCTGCGCCTCGCTGGTGAGAACGCCCATGCCGAATCCATGAAACTCAGGGAAGATGCTGGAAAATGCTGCAAATAACGACGCTGAGGCGGTGCACAAGGAGGCGAAAGCTGTTCGATTGCTGGAGGACGCTGATGAGCAATGGGTAGTGGACCGTGTGAGGGATACCGATCCTTTCCTCTTGCCCTGAAGATCCATTTACCTGAATCCTGCAATTTCTCAAAAACAATCTTTTTTTTTTTTGCTATTAGAAACAGTTTCACACAGTCCGATAATTTTGATGATATATTTTGGGAAAATGTAAAACTTTAACACAGGTACCGTACTGCGCCTGCCTGAAGACGGGCCGGACTATTCTTTTAGGAAGCGTGCTCTGGCATGCTCAACTTTGCATTATCTTTTGAGTGACACATTTTGCTACCTAACATTTTGTTTAAATTAATGTCTATTCATTGATGTGTTTTTTTATTTTTTATTTGTTCTGCATATGCTTTGCTTTTGTTTGTTCGTTGTTTTTTTTAAAAAAATGTCTAGGTTGTAGCATTGAAGGCACCAGCTTGATAGTTGCTCATGCAAGTAGATTAAAAGGGGAGACGCTGTCGTGGCACACACGCCTTTTTGCGAACCTTGCACGAAAGAGAAGGCTAAAGCACACATTCAAGGCTACTCTCCTGTATTGAAGTTTCGCCCTAGTAGAGGCTTGAGCCTTGCCTTGTGTAATTTTTAATTTTTATTTTAGAATAGTACTTGTAATCAGGAAAATGTAAAGCATATGCTTTTGCAAAAATAAAATATCTTTCATTAAGTAACGATCTGTCTCTATATATTTTTCTTTTGTTTACATGTATGTCTTCATATATGTTGTGACTTCATTGTGCAAGGAACTTAACTAGAAGAAATAACTTTAATAAAAGGACAAAGGGTTAAGAGAAAAAGGTCTAACTCTTCTGTCAGCCTTACCGACCTAAGCAAGAAAAACAAGGGAATAAAGAAATGGAGAGGAGAAGTAGAACGTCTTGGATGGGGCACGACGAAGTCAGAGGTAGTCAAATAAGATTTCCCTAAGGATAAAATCTTTTGATCCACTTGGCGTTAAGGGGGCCAGTCCTGAATCCGGTGCCAACCTCAATCAACTCATAGTAACCGTTAGGTGAGGCCTTGGCTACGGTGTAAGGTCCTTCCTACTTGGGTGCAAATTTACCTGGGTTTTGGCCCCTCATCACAGCGCCAACCGTCTTCAGGACTAAGTCTCCCTTAACGAAAACCCTTTCTCTGACAGAAGTATTGTAGGCCCTTGCAATCCCGGCCCTATACTTCTGTGATGCTACCGATGCAACATCCCTTCTCTCATCCAAGACTTCCAAAACATCACCTTTGCTGATCGCCGTCAGCCCACATGAGGCCGCGAAATGTGCAGACGGTACCGCCAACTCCTCGGGTAATACGACATCCATTCCATACACCAGGGCGAACGGAGTCTCTTGGGTCGCCCGTCGCTTGGAAGTACGATAAGCCCATAATGCCATTGATAACTAATCAACCCAACCCTTGCCATGATCGTGCAACGTTTTGCTCAGGATCCGGATCAGCGTCTTGTTGGTGGCCTCGGCCTGACCATTACCCTTAGGATAATAAGGCGTGGAAATGTGATGCAGCACCTGATACTGCTCCAGAAGTGACCCCACGTCCTTGTTTATAAAGGACGTCCCATTGTCGGACAGAATGGTGTGTGGCACCCCGAATCGACAAATTATCTGCTCCTTTATAAACCAGACCACAACAACTGCAACGGTCCGCCTTTGTGGAACAGCCTCGACCCATTGGGTGAAGAGCTCGGTAGCAACCAAGATCCAAGCGTGCCCTCCGAACATGGGGGTGATGGGTCCGACAATATCCAATGCCCAAGTGTGGAACGGCCAAGGCGTGGATAAAGAATGAAGGCTAACAGCAGGTGCATGGATAAGGTTGTCGTGCTTCTGGCAAGCCTCACACCGCCGTACGTGAGTGGCAGTGTCCTTCTCTATCATGGGCCAATAATAACCACAGGTAACTAAGTGCTGATACAGCTTTGCGCCGCCTTGATGGTCACGCTGGTGCGCCTCCGTCATGACAATGGTGGCCTCCTCATGGTTGATGCATTTCAACGGCGTCCCACAGAATCCTTTACGATAAAGGGCGCCTTCAAGGAGGAAAAAGCGTGCCGCCTTCTTCCTGACAAGTGTCGCATCCATTCGGTGGTCGGGCAGCTTGCCCTCCTGGAGGAAGTCGATTTACGACCTTCCCCAGTAAGACAAGTCGGCCTGAAAAGCACTCTCACCACCGTGAGGGGTGCGATCACAGAGAACACAGCTCATTTGACTTCACCATGTAGCGCACTGGTTCACTCCTGGTCATCAGCTCTACAGTGTGCATAGACAAATAATGCCAGAACTTCTTTGCGGCAAAAACCAACGCAAGACACTGCTTTTCAGCTGTAGTGTATCGAAGTTCAGCACCACGGATGACCCTACTAGCATAATAAATGGGACGTTCGCGCTCATCCTCCTCCTGGGAGAGGATTGCCCCCAGGGAATGGTCGGTCGCAGAAACATAAAGTCAGAGGGGCACTCCCCGCCTGGGTGCAGTCATGGTATCCGATGCAACCAAGATCCTCTTGATGGCCTCAAAGCTCTGCTGGCACTTCGGGGTCGAAACATAAACAGCGTTCTTCTTAAGAAGAGGCAAAAACGGCTGCATGAGCTCGGCGAGATTAGGAATGAAGAGTCGCGGGTAGGAAATCTTACCAATAAATCCTCTAAGTTGCTTCAATGAGTGTGGTGGATCCAAAACGATGATAGCCGCCGTCTTGTCACCATCGACCTCAATACCTCATTGATGTACGACAAATCCCAAGAAATTCCCTCTTGTCACACTAAAAACACATTTGGTCGGGTTCATCTTCAAAGCGATCATCTGAAGATGATTCACATTTGTAGATGATCCAAAACGATCATCTTCAGCTGGTAATGCCTGCACCTATCGAAGACCTTCCTCAAATCATCAATATGGTCCATTGGATGCTTTGACTTGACCACCAGATCATCGACATAGCATTCAACAGAATCATGAATCATGTCGTGGAAGACAGCAGTCATGGCCCTTTGGTAGGTCGGTCCTGCATTCTTCAGTCCAAATGGCATTACGGTAAAGTGAAAATTCCACATTGGAGTGCGAAAAGTGGTTTTCGGCGCGTCCTCCTCAGACATCCTAATTTGATTGTAACCACTGAAACCGTCCATAAAAGAGAACATTCCGTTCCCGGCAGTGATCCACAATAGCGTCAACATTCGGCAATGGAAACTTATCCTTTGGGCACGCCTTGTTGATGTCCCTGAAATCGATGCAGACCCTAACCTTTCCATTCTTCTTTCGTATAGGTACCACATTGGCCAACCAAGTCGGATGCTGAATGGGCCTGATGAAACCGGCCTGCAATAAATGCTGGACCTCCTCCTTAATCTGACCTTCGATCTCCGACGCAAATACTCGGGAAGCCTGCTTCTTTGGTATGGCTCCTGGCTCAACATTCAAATGATGCACAACCAGGAGTCCCGGCATCTGGTCGTAGCTCCAAGCGAATACATCCTGATACTCTTTGAGTAGGCCCACCAGTCGCTCCTTGAACTCACCAGATAGCTCGCGATTGATAGAATTCATACGGGGTTGCTCCCCTGCCTTAGCCAGATCGACTTCCTCAACACCCTTTTTCTAGGCTGCAGCCAGACCTGACTGCTGGTCATCCTGACTCACTGAATCCTTGATAGGAACGGATGCCTCCGCCAGAAAATGGTCATTGTAGGGGTCGTGCACCTGCACTGGGGCGTTCGGCCCCTCGCACCATCATAACTGATAAACGTAGCTTCCATCAGTCCTACGCACCCTCCTACAAAGATCCTCATCATTCTCGACCTTTCGCTTTCCCTTCTGAGAGATGACCATCATAACGTCGTCGTCATCGGACTGGGCAATATCCTCCCAGTCGGGCAATGGGGTAGCATAAGCCTCGCCTTCCTCAAGGCCCTCGTCCACAGCCAAAAAGTTGGTGATGTAAATAGCATCCGACAAATGAACCTCGCTGAGAGAGAAGGGGTTCCTTGTAGCCTTGACAGTAGTAGTCCCAATGCCCCAATTGGCCTTTATCACCTGATGATACGAATAAGGGACCACATCGTGGAGGTGCATCCACGACCTCCCCAGTAGAACATGGTAAGATGGCTTCCCTTCAATGATATGGAATCGGATAGGCCCTCGGATGTCCCCCACCTGCAAGTCGGCAGTGACATAGCCCAAGGTCCTCTGTCTTATCCCATTGAAACCTGAAATGTCAATTGGCCTCCCGGTCACAGCCTTATCCTTAATACCGGCATGCCTTATGACGGTGACTGGCATAACATTGACATAAGCGCCATTGTCCAGGAACGCCCTCTTGAAATCGACCCCATTAATGGTTGCAGGCACGTACAACGGGCAGTTGTGAGGGCCCTCGATAAGCTTGTCCGCCTCGGTGAAGGTGATCTCCCTATTGTGGTCAGGCTTCGCCGAGATGGCGGGCTCATTCCTCTTAACTTCCGCTCTTGCCTTGCAAACAACCTTAAATAACACCTTAGTTACCTCATCCCTGGAGTTTGAGTTAAGTTTGAGCTTGTCAAAAACTCCCTCATGATGCCAGTCATTTGGGCCATGCTGTCTTGGGTGCCCCTTTGAACTTGTTCACCCAACCAGGCCACCTCCTCGCCTTGAAGCTCTTCCAAATTGGCCCAATCCTCACATGAAATGACATGAACCCCTGCATCGTGGCATGGGAAAGGGTTGACATGCACGTCCTGCCTCTTCAAAAGCTCAAACTCCCTAGACTTCATCTTCCTTTGAAAAAGATCGCGCAAACTCCAACACTCCATTAATGGATACCTGGTACCACGGTGGAAATGACAGAAGCGTGGATCATTCACCAAGTCCTTATGATTTTCCTCTAAAGCAGGTGGAAGGCTGGCGACCTTATCGGGAATCCATTGGTTCAGTACAGCAAGAACCTGCCTACGGCTACAAGGGAAAGGCGGCGAAGTCGTCCGAAATCGCTTCCTTTGCTGGTCGACCGATGCCATGAAAACATCCTCGTCCTCGGCGGGATCCTCAGAAAAATGCTCCTCATCCTCAACAACGGCCGCTGTAATGGAAACAGGGCGTGGTGCCCGCCAAACATGACCTCCTCGGGGACTAGCCACCTGATCAGCCAAACATCTAGTTTTGACCATAAGATCAGAAAATGTGCGGATATCGAGGGCGACTAGATAGAGACAGTACTCTCTATCCATCCCATCGATGCAAATCCTGACCAAATCCTCCTCCTTGGCAGCCTCATAACATTACAATGTGCGCTCTCTGAATCGCCTCACATAAGCCATTACATCCTCATTACTCTTCTAAGTGAGCTTTGTCAATACCCGTTATTCCTGAGACTCCAATCAGGAGAATTAGTGAATCCCGGGGTATGACGTCACAGAAAACGACAACCAAAATCAACGATAACATCGAAATACATGGAATATGAATGAAAATGAAGTATTCCATGTCACCTGAGTGATAGAAACTCAGTAAAGAATTCTAACGAAAATCCGGCAGAGTTCCGTTTGTAAATGGAACATCCGGACAACCCAAATTCAACACAACAGAACAACCTGCCCATAATAACAAGACTAAAACCAATGGCACGTAGCCCAACATTCCAGAAACCTACTAGGGCCGAGGTAATGGAAAAGAACACTAATACCTCTCCAAAACCCTTCTAAAATCAATAGAGCCCAAAATGCTCAAATGAAATTATAAATAAAATCATATGGCGATGCCGAAAAGATATAAAGGCACCCGAAAACAACAAGTACCGACTGAGCCACCAAGCTCAAATAAGAATACATAAAACCTGATGGTAATGCCGAACAGATACAATGGCACCCCAAAAATAATAAATACACAGAATAGAGATACAACATAAGGGGATCTGCCAACAACCTGGCTCCCAAGAGAATGAAAGAATATACGAGTATGACTACGGAAAGAGGAATTAAACTACCATCCCAAATCACCCGTATCGTCGCTACCGAGCATAAGCTGTGTTGCGTCCACCTGTAAACTTGCAACCTGTGTGTGGGTGAGAACAACCTCGGGGGCTCACCATAATATCAAAACATCACATTCATATCCATCTAGAAAGCGCTAACCATCCCGTGTGCATGCATCTATCCTAGGTCAGTAACTCGTCTCATATGGCACCCCGCCAATCCGATACCCCACCAATAACCTCATCACTTACCTCGAGTACACTCCGAAAATCATAAGAACTATATATCAACGAAAACATAAACAACCCATATATCTACGTACATCCTCCAAAAATTAGCCTTAAACCGAGCCCGACTCGGCACTGAGTCGACCCAACTCGGTCTGGCCGAACTCGGTTCTGCTCGTCACCACGCATGGCTGAACTGCACCACCACCAGCATGACCACCACTGTCGCTATATCACACCAACAACTGTGGCACGAGCTGCCATTAACCCCCCATCCTAACACAACCCAACATAATGAAGTGAACCCAAGTGATGTATAATCTCCAAAATCCCATTCCAACACAAACCCACCAACATATATTTAGTGTACCCAACTGCTACAATCTCCAAAACCCCATTTTATGAAAGACCCACCAACACATATGAACTACACACAACTACAGTGTCTTTAAACGCAATCAATTCATGGGTTTAATAAGCACACAGTCACATCACCTGAGAATAAATCAGTAAAGGAAAAGCATACCATATATCTTAATGGGGGTTTCGAGTTCGAGAAGATTGGGCTGTTTCATGAAGATGTCTCGAGAGGCGACGCATAGCTGCTTGATCTCGGACTCGGAGAGCTGGACCAGCTTGCCGGGCTTCACCAATCGGATTTTGATTAGGCACTCGATTATCTTGTCGATAACTGCAGAGTCCATTTGGTCCCTGCCCTAGTTTTCCGGATTCTCCGATTGGCGCCTCTCTCTCTCTCTCAATTCGATCCATGATGAAGACAAGAGAATAACAGGTCTGTGATGAAGGAGAAAGAACGAGAAGGTTCGGGATACACCAAGAATTCATATATCTATATATATTTCCCATTAATTATATATATATATATATTAGTACGCACACATATATATATATAATACTTCCCCCCAATTAATAATATAGGTAAAATAAATCCCGAAAATGTATCGGGAACCCCCAAATAAAATCACACGAGCCCGTAAATATAAATGGGTCGCCTAATTAATAATATAACTGAAATAAATAATCTAGGGTATGAAACCCATATATATATAATCATAATTAAATTCATATAAATAAAATAAGTCCCGTAAAATATAACGGGGACACTCAAATAATTCCACGTAAGCCCATAAAATTCACCGGACTCCAAATATATAATATAGGCCTAAATAAAACTCTGGGGCACAAAATTTATCCACTAATTAAATCACCAAAAAATCCACGGTCTCCGAATAACTAATAAAATCCGGAATAATTAACTCGGTAACAAAATCGGGTATAAATATTTATATAAACCCAATTAAATCACTAATCGCCTAGCGATTTATACTACGCGCTCCCCGTAAACTCTACGAATAGCTAATCAATAATAACAGTCAAATTAAATACTTCGGTACGAGACTCAACTATCGAATCACCGGAGTCATCACTAACCTAAACAACTAAGGCACGTAACTTATTCAAACAGTAATCAAAT
This sequence comes from Cornus suecica, assembly GCA_963922005.1. Classification (NCBI taxonomy): domain Eukaryota; kingdom Viridiplantae; phylum Streptophyta; class Magnoliopsida; order Cornales; family Cornaceae; genus Cornus; species Cornus suecica. The sequence goes on along the minus strand of OY998240.1, from coordinate 26,884,041 downwards.
AAAACCACATCAACCCAAATTTATCCACTAACACGTATCACATACGTATAAACACGAAAAACGAACAAGGTAATACAAATACCTCTAAGCACACAAATCAAACAATACATAGAAGCACATACGTACAAATACAGAATACGTCAATCAAATAAAGTACACACTAATCCCATTATAAGGGAAAACAAAACGTCGGACCCCTAAAGCACTAAATGCCAACCTCGCACAACAACATCGGAGCCATAAACGTCGGACATACTAAGCATGTCGTCACCAAGTCGAAACACTAACAGTCGAGTGTCTAAACGAATTCACGTAATTGGCTCTAAAGCCCACGTAAACCTCTAGCCACGTCCGAAACACAAAACATCTGCTCAAGTAACGTAATCGTGAAAGAAATCCCATGAAGTCACCGGAGATACAATCGGAAAGTAGTGTTGTCGAATCCAGAACTCACGTCAACGTTTCACTAGTTCGAAACATTAAATTTATCGTCAATTCTCGTAATCGCCAACGACAATCCACGAAGTAGTCAACAAGTCAATGGTCGCGTCATCCCGTCGTATCAAGACATAAACGTGAAAAATTTACACGTGAGATACCAAGAATAACCATGACATCATGAACAAGTGACGTCACAACCGAATTTAAATCGTAAAAAAATAATTCCAGAAAATTGGGAAAATAATATGTGGTGTTACAAGCTTAGTGAGGGATAACAGAGTAACCTTCTCGTCAACCTGGTAGTACTTGCTATAAAACCGCTGTGTCATCTCTTCCCAACTGGTCACCGACCCAGGCTCGAGGTTGTGATACACCATGTACGCACGGTCAGTCAGTGACTTGGGGAACTCCCTCAACTTCAACGCCTCGTTGGAGGCATGGTCCCCCAAATGACTAATGAAACGTCCAACATGCTCCTTGGCATTGCCTTTCCTTCCATCGAACTGTCGGAACTTAGGCGCAATGTACTGAGCAGGGTACGGCAGCTGAAGGACAGAGACAGGAAATGGAGGCAACGGGTCGCCAATAAGGTCCGCCCCGGTCGAGACACGTCCCGACCCCATCATGGCGCGCAACTGATCGAACGTGACGTAGAGGGAAGCGCTCTGCTGAGCCGGGCCAAAAGGGGTTAATGACACTGCCATGGTGTGGCCTTGGGGTAATGCTGAAGTTGTACGCGGGGGCGTCACCATAACGTCACGACGAAGGATAGATGTTGGCGCCATTGCTGGCGTGAGCGCTGCGCCAATGGTTACGTCAGGCCTGGCAGAGGCAAACATTGTTTTCTGCTCCTCCCACATTTGTTGTTGGGTGGCCTGCATAGTGAGTAATGTTTCCATGAGAAGCGCGTCGAGGTCGCACCTGCCGGCTGACCTCGAGGTGGCAGCGCTATGGGACCTGCTCCGAGCCGTCCTGTGGTGCTGCGTCCTGGTGACAGTGCGGCTAGAGGAACGAGCACTGGTCGCCTCTCGAGGGGGATAGTCGAGCGGTGGCTCCGCTGCGGCGATGCCTTGGGGTTGTGGCTGGGTCGCCGTCGGACCTGGTGGGGGTCGATTGATCAGAAGGATCCCTCGTGGAGGTTGGATCACCTCTCGAGGAGTGTGGCTCTCAACTCCAATAGGTACGGCTGACTCCGGCCTGGATGGAAGAGGAGGGGGTGGAGGAAGTGCAGAAGAAGAAGGGTTTTTGAGACGTCATAGCTATGCGGGATGACCTTCTGGTCATGCTATATGGCCCCCCTTTCTCTCCCACTGTGGTCGCCAAAAATTGTGGGTGAAAAAGGGAAGGAACAAGAGAAAAATGGAGAGAATGCTCCACTAGCAAGTCAGAACAAAGAGGTCACAATCCATGGTCGAAAATCTCAAGCAAAGAGAAGGAAAGGAGATAAAATAGATGGTGGAGAAGAGCAAATAGTGTAGCCTCATCACAACTAGAGAATGGGTAGTGAGCATTGATAGATCTAAAACCATAAAAAGCCCCAAGAATGAAATACCCCCAAAATAGCTAAAGATCAAGAGATGGAGAAGAGAGAACCAAGTAGAGAAGAATGGTCAGACGTGAAGAAGGCAAAATCAAAGCCCCTTGGCCGAAGCACCAAAGAAGCAAAAATAGTGAGAAAATGGTAGCTGTCCTTGGAGGAGTAGCCTCCAAGCCAAGAGAGAAGAAAAGGAAAAAGGGAATGTTGTGAAAAGAAAAGAGTCAGCCAAAAAGATGGAGAGAGGATCCCTAGGAAATGCACTATTGCCCTCTATTTATAGGTGACTTGGCTTCAAATGTTGTCCTAAATGTAGTGGTCCCCAAGTCCTACCAATGTTCCACTTTTCTCCAATAAGGTGATGAGGGCCATGATGTGGGCCTATAAGGAGAATTCTTTCCACATTATGAATAATGGGTATAATCCACATTATGAGCCTTTATCATGACTAGACTACACTCCAAGCCTCCATGCCACATGCTCTTTCCAATCCCTTCATAATGTGAGGATGGTGTCGCGCTGTCCACGTGTCACGGTTACGCAACATCTATGGCCACAGCCGGATCAGTCGTGCAACAGATCACTCCCCAATAGCCTTCGCAATACATGCATATACCGCTAGAGCTATGCATAAATGGTGGCAAACGCCCTTGAGAGACTACTACGTCATCAGGACACGTAGACCATGGAGGTACTACTCTCGTGTACGCTCTTCAGCTCCACAGGTGCGCTGCGACAATAGGACCACCTTTAGAAGGCTTTTGAGTTGCCACGAGTAATCCGCTTCGAAGTCAGACACATTGGGTCAACCCGTATACCAACTTCGGTGGGGAGGGTCTGAGGCTCTACCCATTAGCCCAATACCCTAAATGAGACCCCTCTACGAGTCGAGTGCACCCTAAAATAATACATATGCCTACACCATTGCAAGAGACACCATTGCTGAAATAGACTCCACCATATGGCACCTCAAACAAATGGGGGTAAGGTGGTGCAGAGCTTGTGGCCCACCGAGTGTCTGTTTCGGAAGAATAAATATGTATGTAACAATACAGAATATACCTACCTAGTATTATACTATTTCTTCCGTCTCAAAATAAGTGTTCATTTTTACTCTTTTCTTCGTCCCAAAATAAGTGTTGCATATAAAAAGTCCACTTTATCATACAACTTTACTAATTTACCCTTCATACATTGAAACTATAAATCATTTACATAATAAACCATCACATCATTATGGTGGATCAAGGGTAAAGTTGGTATTTCATTATCAATATAACACTTTAAAAAGTTCGATTCTCCAAAAGGGCCTTATAAATTGGGACAGAGGAGTATTACTAAGTATAGTATTAAGCGATACAACTTTATAATGAAGTGATTCCAAAGGATAAAAAAACAAATACCCATTAAAAGTAAAAGAAGGGTATGTGTAAGCGGGAAAAGGCGCGGGAAGAGTAGAGATTTTGTTGGTGAGAGGATTGGAAACGTGGTAAGTTTGATACTTCCCAGGGCCACAACCATCTAGAGAGGAGATGAGTATCAAACCATTACAAGAGTCTTCTACAGATACATAACGATTATTAGAAGTCATATATGGAGGCAACATCTCCGGTGACTCATTGCCTGCAGTGTCGTTCTTTATGGGAATGTAACGGTATGATTTAGGTTTCTCTGTACACATATAAATTGTTATATGGCCTGATAATTTTGGTTGCAGCCAATGCCAATGGAGGAGAGAGAATGGAGGAGAGGATATCAGAGAGAGCCATGCTTTACACACTGACCTTAATCGAGTTATGGTTTTACCGGCAAACGCTTCAAGATCTCCCCCACCAGATCGCCATTCCCACCAATTACTTCAGCAGCACTCGGGGTTTCTGCCTTTGCCACTTCCATTGGTTCAAACTAATTCTTTTCCAATCTAATCGAAAGGTAGGTTCAGTTTTGATCTCCGAAGTTTTTCATTTTTTCTTTTTCTCTTGGGTTTTAGAAATTGAATTATGTGAAAATGGAATGTTGGAGTCGGCAAAAAGTAGACTCACTTGGAAAATTAGGATACCTAAATTAGGGTATGGAATCTTCTGCTATAATCTCACTTTTAACAAAATTATAAATCTTTTTCTCCTAACAAAATAAATTTAATTTAACATTACTTTTCAACACTAATAAACTTCATATTTTCAGTTTCAACACAATAATTCTATTTTCCAAATAAAATAAAAAGGGTAAATTTCTCTGACCTCCCTCGAGGTTTGAGGTAATTACCCTTAGATTAAAGTTTTAACAAAGTTGCTATTACACCCCTTGTCAGACTAATCATGAGTTAACCCTCAACTTTTTATTCTTTTACATATATATATATATATATATTTATAATTTTCTTTTTAGTTTTTTATGTAATTTCCTCTTCTAACCACAACCCACCACTGCCATTACCACCACTTCAGTTGTTGCCACCACCAACACCACCGCATTCACACCCACCAACACTATCTCCTCCGCCTAAGTAAACAATTTCATCGCCGATAACCCCACTGTAAAGTTGAGACAAAATACACCACAACCAAGTGCAAGTTCCTTGATTCACCAAATACACATTTGATTTTTTGAAAAATACCTATCAGTCGTACACTAGTAGATTATATTTGGAAGGAGTAAATTTTTGCCTATGAACAAATATTGTCAATTTCCGTATAGGTACCTCCTTTAAATAGGAGAGAAGAAATAACTATGCTGCTAAAAAATAATTGCAAAAATGTGTTGTACTAATATTTTGGAATAAAGATAAAAGTGGGAGCACTATTAGCGGTGGTGTAGGACGATGTCGCCATGGGCGTTGGTATAAGAAGTAGGGTGTAACAAATGTGTAAAGAATGATGAAAATGTGTCGCGGCAACACTATTTATTTTTATCGAATTATGGTTTTAAAATATGGGAGCTGATATACATGAAAGTATTTTTGGAGAGTATTTGGTTTTTTGTTTCTATTACTTTAACCATGGTTTAATTTATTTAACATGTGTTAAGGATAGGGGTAATGGGAGTAAAGTCAAACAAACTTAAGGGGAGGTTGACTAATTTCTTTTTGCAAGTTTAATTTGGGAGTAATTACCCCAAACCTCAAGGGAGGTCAGAGTAATTTACCCAATAAAAAATTAATTTTCAATATTAAACCTTCAAGAAGTCCACTTTCAACACAATTTGAATTATTTTTTCACACCCGTAATTCTCACGTAGTCATAAATCTTTTATTAGAGAGATTAAAGTGTGTTGAATTAAAGATTTTTATAAAGTTTCTAAATGGTAATTAGAGAATAAATATCTTGTTGATACCACTCATTAGAAACAATGGACGATAATGGATTTGGTAGGATCGGGCCCATCAGATCTATATTATGAGATTCATTCTCAGTTGCATTTTTAGTGTACCGAATTCCAGTGAGAAGGGAACATAACCGGATTATTTTTTTCCAATTAGAAATATGTAATTGCTTATATCTAATAGATAACTTTAGTTCAAGTTTTGATGTGTCTAAAACTAAATACTAGTAGTCTTTTTAAATCTATTTGAAAGTGTTCTCCATTTTAACTGAATTTTTTTTATGTTCAGGGATATTAAATTATGTTATAAAACACACTTTACAAGTGTTTTAGAAGTAATTTAAATTATGAACTAGCATTTTAGCATCAATATAAAAGGAACGACTAGGCCATGTTTGGTAGGTGGTTCGGTTCCAACTGGTCTGGTTTGGTCTTGTGTTTTATGGGACTAGACCATGTTTGGTAGCATTGGTCCCAAATTTTTGGTTAGACCAAGTAAGACCAAATCATACAAAAATGGCCTCATTTCAGACAAAAAAAAAAGGTGGTTCCTGGTGGTCCACTCTGGTCTTATTAATAAAATATATTTATAAATAATTAAAAATGAATAAATAATAATAATAAATTAATAATAATAATAATAAATTAAATAAAAAATATTTTAAAAATAAAATATAAATAATAAATAATAAACAAAATGAAATAAATAATACCTAATAATAATAAATAAATTAATATAATAATAATAAATAAATGAATAAATAATAAAATATAATGATAAATAATTAAAAATGAATAATTAATAATATAAATAATAAATTAAATAAAACATAATAATAATAAAAAATGAATACAATAATAATAAATAAATATAATAATAAAAAATGGACTAAATAATAAATTAATAAAATAAATAATAAATTACATAAAACATATTTAAAAATATAATAAAAATAATAAATAATAAACAAAATGAAATAAATAATAATAAATAAATAAATATAATAAAAAATAATAAATGGATATAATAATAAATAATAAGTAAATATAATAATGGATAAATACTTCATAATAATAATAATAAATGAGTATAATAATAATAAATTAATAAATTATATTTTTAAATAATTAAAAATGAATAAATAATTTATAAATAAAATTAATTAAATAATGAAATAATAATAAATAAATAGAATTTATTTATTAATTAATATATAAATTAATAAATAATAATTTAATAATATACATAATAAAATAATAAAATATATTATAAAGTGAAGAAATAATAAATAAAGAAAGAAATAATACATAAATAAATATTATAATAAATAATAAATAAATAGTAAGACCAGACCGCTTATCAAACAGATTTTTTCAGATCAGATTAGACCAGACCGGACCGGACCAGACCGGACCAAACCAGAAAGACCGCCTACAAAACATGACCTTAGTGTTACAATGTTGACAGGATTATTAGACTTCAGAGTTAAATCCAACTAATCAAACTTATACTTCATCAAAATTTAATAGGTTAAAATCATAAATTTTGTGTACTATACACAATCATTCCAACTAACGAAAGTCCAAGTTACCCGGTTGTTCAATGACAATGAGTGTTTGCTTTCAGTTGGAATTAGGGATCGCAATGGGGCAGGGCAGGGACAACATCTCCCATCCCGGTTTCTATTTAATTTTGTTTTTCTCATATCCATTCCAAATTTGATTATTAAACAGGATAAGTCTAGGTGGGGTGTGGGGCGGGGCGGTTTTTCACAATTTAAAAAAATCTTATGCAAATGAAGGTATTATGTAATTTCTTAATTTATACTTTTGATATACTATTATTTTACGAGCAGTAAAGTTAAACATATAATTTTTAACATAATTGATATGAAATTAAGACTAAAAGAGTGAAATGATAAGGAGACTAGAATTTGCTATTGAGTGGGATATAAAAAAATAAAGGAATTATTTTATATAAAAGCTATATATTAATAATATTTGATAAGGGTAATTTATACAAAACTCCTTGAGGTTTCAAGATTTAATCACCAAATCCCTTGTTGTTTGTCAAATTCCCTGACATTTTAGATTTTAATGAAATACCTCACTCCTCCCAAAATCAGCCAAATTTTAGGTCAAAATGATTTAAATGCCCATGACATAAAAACTATCCTTTATGAGTAATTTACACCAAAACCTCTTGAGTTTCAAATTTTAATCAAATAACCCCTCGGATTAAAAAAGTCCCGAATATATATATAAATTTCGGAAAAAAATATAAAATTCAAAAAATATATATTAAATTTTGAAAAAAATATAAAATTTAGAAATAATATAAAATTCGAAAAACATATATAAATTTCAAAAAATTATATAAAATTCAGGAAAAAATATAAAAATTCAAAAAATATATATAAATTTCAAAAACAAATATAAATTTTGGAAAAAAATATAAAATTCAAAAAAGATATATAAATTTTGAAAAACATATATAAATTTAAAATATATATATATAATTCGGAAAAAAATATATAAATTCGAAAAATATATATTTTGAAAAAACAAATATAAAATTGAAAACAAATATGTTTCTTCCTAAATGTTGTTTTGGTTTATTGTACTTTGGTTACTTTAAATATTGTTTTGGTATAATATACTTTGGTTATTTGTGTTTTTTATACTTCTATTTGCACAACTATTTACCAAGTACCAACTTGTTTTTTCCCATTTTGAACTACAGAATAGAAAATAATTATTTTTGCAAATCTACATAATTGGTAGTTTTTTTTATTTATGGATGAAAAGTTGTACCAATAATGGGTTCATTGTTCATACAACATGGAACTGATGATGCTATATAGCTTTGAAAATATTTTTTTCATGTGCCTAGTATATTGTATTTTTCATTTTAATATGATATTTTTGAATTTTATTTTTCAAAATTTCTATTTTTTTTCGAAATTTATATATATGTTTTGAATTTATATTGTTTTAGAATTTTATATATATATATATTTTAATTTTATATATTTTTACGAATTTGAAATGTTTTGTTTCGAATTATATATATATATATATATATATATATATATATATATTTTGAATTTTGATATGTTTTTTTTCGAATTTTATATTTATTTTCAAAATTTATAAATGTTTTCAAAATTTAATATATTTGTTTGAATTTTATATGTTTTTCGAATTTTATATTTGTTTTCAAATTTTAATATATATTTTTTCGAATTATATATGTTTTTTGAATTTATATATTTATTTCCGAATTTTATATAATTTTTTGAAATTTATATATGATTTTCAAAATTTATAAAAAAAATTTCAAAATTTATATTTTTTTCCCGAAATTTATATATGTTTTCGGGACATTTTGAAAACATATATGAAATTTTTAGGGACTTTTTGAATCCGTGGGGTTATTTGAATAAAATTTGAAACTCGAGGGGTTTTGTTGCAAATTACTCATAAAGGATAATTTTTATGTCATGGGCATTTAAGTCATTTTGACCTAAAAATTGGCTGATTTTGGGGATTTTGTGTAAATTACCTTATATGATAATATTGAAGGATATATTACTAAAAGAAGTAGAGTAATCGGGGCGGGACGAGTGACCGTCCCCATACTTGCCTCGATAACCAACCGAGATTTTTTTCCCCACCCCCATACTTGCCCCCATTTATTTAATCAGGTCCCCAAACCAGCTTAAATCGGGGTGGGGTTGGGCGATGCCCACCGTCGCGGGATTTTTTGTCATCCCTAGTTGGAATGTATTAAATTTAAAATATAACTCTAATTAACATCATATATATAAATGTATCTCCTAAAATTATTAGGTTCTACAAGTACTTTTAAATTTATTGTTAAGATTCAATTAACTTTCTTAAACAAATAAATTTTAGTGTGTTAAATCAAACTTCAATTATTTCTTTTTCAAAATTATATGTTTTTTCCCTTTTAATCTAATATGACATTGCAACCCTCGTGAAAAAATTGTTTAGCCCCTTGTTTGGAGCAATGCTTGATTTAAGCCATGTGAGTAGGAAGTTTCTACTTACAGCCTAGGTGGCCCAATTAGAAACAAACAAATATTAACGAAATAAAAATAAATCCATGTGATACCCCAAACCAATAATAGATACGAGTGTAATACACCCATGAATTTTATCATTTACTAGTGATATGCACCAAGTGTTTTAATTGGTTTAGGATATCACGTCATAGTTATCCCCGCGATAAGCAATAATTTTCCGAGTGTGTGATATAGGGAAGTAGGGTAAATTGCGTAATATAACATATCACACGCGCGCCTCTCTCTACTCTCTATTTTTCTTTCTAAAACTGTTATCCCTCTTTTGTTTAAAAACCTAAAACCTACCTCATTGACAACCACCTAAATAAAGAAAAAGAACCGTGAAAGCGCCAGATCGATCAGGTTTGTTCTTGAGGGCCAACAACTCCATATATATCGTTCTAGTGAAAGTGAAATGTATATAATCAATCTGGACGGGTGGGTGGGATGGAAGAGTTCTTGGGTCCTTCACCATAAGGTCCTAGGTTCAAATCCTCCCAACTACGTTTCCATCTAGGCCACCGAGGTTTACCCGGTCATTAACTTAAGGGCCTCGGGAATTAGTCGAGTGCGCGTAAAAGAAAACAAAATTTATATAATCTAATTATGCCTCATGTTATATGAAGGAGAAAAATTTTCGTGCTTTTCTAATGACTTGCTTCCTTTAGATTGTGTATTCTAACTTTCAGGATTTATTTTTGTTATGATTAATATGCTCATTTTTGTTGTTATATTCATCTTAATATATTAATTAGTTATGTTCAAGAGTCGTTGTCAATTTAATATCATGATGTAGTAACTTATCACAGGATAACATGGTTGGACCTAGTAGTAAGAGAGTGTGTGCGCCCATTTATACTTCTATGTCGACTCCCACACTTGACGCAGAGCCTATGACCACACCTACACCAACATCCGAGTCACAACGTATTCCCACGCCTACTAGAAGCATGCACACGGGTTGGCTTTGTACGACTCGAATGGTCGAGATTGGGGTCGTGAGGCGTCTCATACTGAGCTAGTGTACCTCACCCTATTATTTAACATTTTCAGGCTATGATCCCGTCCCGAGAGGACCCTAGACAGCGTGAGCACACCTTGAGAATGAATCCGTTCCTTTTGCACACTTGGTGGCAGATCCCTTGACATTTTATTTCTTTTGTATTTGACATTCACTTTGGATATTTTGATACTATGACCTATATATGTATATTCTTTTTGGAGAGGCTAGTATGTTAGCCCACACATGATGTTGTATTATTTAGAGGCGCTATGACGTCGGATTTCATTCCATGTAAACTTTAACGTATATATCTATTTTGAAACTCATGGTGCCGAAGGGCGATTTAAATTTATATTGATATGTTACGCCTAGTGGATGTTTGTTAAGGTATTTATAACCTTTTGGGCATATTTGAAAATTGTACAAACACGAAAAACCCCAAAATCTCCCATATCAATTTTCTTCTCGCCCAACACTGGTAAATTTTTGGTAAATTGTTCTTTATGGGAATGTTACGGTATGAGGAAATCCGTACACTTAGGGGTGTGCAGCCTAGACCTCCTCGGGATGACACATCAGGAGATCAATAGGTAGGAGCGGACAACACGAGAGTGAGTGGTTATTATAGAAATTTATGTCTTCACCCGTGTCTTCTATTTTTGTTTTACCGAAAATGCTTTACATTTCGGTGGTATTTCGTATTTAAAAACAAAAGAGAATAAATTATATTATCAAAGGCATATCTTTGGAATTTTGGTTTTTCAAATAAAATTTTGCATTTTTTTTATTAAAATAAAAATAATATAATAATATATAGATATTTCTTATTACATCCAGAATTATATTTATTTATTTACTCTCTTCTTTAAATAAGTTTGGGGGAGGGAGTTATCAGTATAATTAAATTTAGTATTTTAATCTATATTCTCTATATATATATATTTATTTCTTTTTAATATAAAACAAAAATTATTAGTTACCGATCGATTGAGAATCGTAGCGATCGATCGGTAGGTTACTATTTTTCAGAATTTTGTATTTTTGGGAAAATATTGATTTTTGCCATTTTTGGGACCAATATGATCAAAATCCTAATACAAGTTACGAAAATTATGAAATAATTGGCTTGAGAAGGATTGATATTTTCCTTTCTAACTTTATATATTCCTATGAATTTATTCTATTATATATATTTACTTGGTATCTAAGTTATAAACTTACCTTTCTGAACATTTCCTAGTAATAGCAGACCTTGATTTTTCTTATAAATATTACCCTAAGGGTTATTGATTCTTCATCCCTTACAACAACCCTCTAGCAGCCATGGTAGTAAATTCCTTATCTTCTAATTCCACTTCCACCATAATTAAATATGAGTGTGATTTCTTTCAAAATGAGTATAGGAAATCTATCATTGAGAAAGCTAAGAAGCTATTTCGAGACAGAGGCCTGACCTCACTATTTGTTTCGGTTGTACGTTCCACAAACCCTTCACTAGTTTTATGCTTTCTATCGTCACCTAGACCATATTGATAGACGTCTGTATGAAGAGTTGCAAAACGAAGGGTCATAATCAAATCATTCAAGTGTCAACTGCAGTAATTGCGAGGGCTTGGAATATTCCTAATGAACCGATGGGTGGTGAAAGGTATCTTCCTCGACCGTATCCTTTTTTTCAAATTATGGTTTCATGGTAAGGCTTGGAATTTTTACAATCCCTGGGGCTAAAGTTGATCCTTGTTTTTGGTTAACATTGAATTTATTGGGGAGACAAGATTGTCCGAATGTGCCAAAGGATAGATGTGACTATACCTTTGTAAAGTTGGTCTATTGTCTTAAGAATGGGTCTTGGATATCATTTCTGGAAATTATTTTCGACAATATTAGGCCAACTTGGAATATAATTAAGAATGAGGGGTAAGTCCTGACAATGTTAAGCTATTTTATCCATTCTTGATTCATGCATTGGTTAAGGATCAGTTGGGATAGGATGCGGCAGATATCAAACCTAGTTGGAGGCGTCCCAAAGAATATGATGAATTTAAATTTCTCAAGGTCATTGGAGAGAATGATCCTCATGGAAAAGAAATAGGAAGGTGGACTGAATATGTGATTTATCTCTATGCGGAAGAAATGGTCTAGAATAAACTCCCCGATATCCACTAGACCTCCCGTACTGGAGTCTAGGATCACTGGAGCACCACCTGGAAAATCTAACGAAAATCGGGCAAAGTTTCGTTTGTACAGGAAGTCCCCGGTGGATAAGGTCCACTCCATACACACTGTAATTCAATATATATAAATGCTAAACAACGGGAAAACCATCCCAAACATATCATAAGGGACCGAGATCGACAGAACAACAGAATCGCCACCCTTCCAAGCCCACAACATACACGCAGTCTAAAATGCACATATTCATTTCTCGTCTCACACATACTACATGCTCATGCGATGAATATGACATAATAATACCATCATGTTATCGCTAGTACCCTAGGCATACAAGCATGATTTTCAAATAAATTTAATTTCATACACACATAGAATGCTCGAATAAAATCACATAGGCATGTACACATCATCCTATCGTCTGTTCTCAATAATTTTAATTTATTATTTAATTATCCTTTAAATAATAAATTCAATTAAATACATAGGTAACAAACTATAATAAAATCATATAAGCACGAAACACGTCAACTCTCAGTAATACTTATTTAATTTATTTTCTTACTTTCACAATTAATTCAATTAATTTATTTATCATTTAATCATGATGTTTTCATTCATTTCAATTTAAATTCATTAAAATAAATTTCCAAGCAATCAAATTTCCAAATAACACAACCATAATTTCACACGCCTCACAATGCGAGAAGTCATGAAATTAAACAATGGTTTCCATACCCTAGAAGAGTGCACAAAAATAGCGACGAACCAACACCGGTTCCCAAACCAAAATCTTGAAAAATAGTTTTTCACACCGTTAATCCAATCGGACCCCACGATGCGCCAAAATGATTACCACGATGCCTAGAATAACATACTAAAATACAATTAAAATCCATGAACGTTAGGTTAACCAAATCAACACGAAATCGAAAATATCAACCCACCTAAAAATCACGATCTACGCTAAACCGTTCAACGAAATTGTCCCAAAATCGAGTATGACGTACACAAGGAAATTAATCGACTACCCTACGAATATCATGATGATTTGACAAGCAAAACCTGCCGAACCGGACCCTCCTTCTCAAATCGAGTCGCACCTAATAAAGGGCTGCCCTGCGCTTCCTCCACCCTGCTCTAGCCACGTGATCCCTCACTACGCCAACACGCCACCACCACTCCGCCGCACTTCCCCTACGACACCGCACCACAACCGTGATGCCAACGAACCTCCTTCCGGTGAAACCCCAGCCCTTCCTCTTCTCATCCGATCCTCTCTATATGCACTCCACTCTCCCTCTGCTTTATTCCCTCTCTCGCACATTTCCTCACCCTCTCCCTCTCTCTCAATCACACACTCTCTGTAAATCACGAGCACGAGAAGAAGAAGAAGTGCATACCCTCTTTCGTGTCTGCGCACGTGTGTGTAATAGGTAGGGTGTGTGAGATATGAATATATACATATATATTTACTTTATATTACAATAATATAAATATACATGTATATTAGTTAATAATAATAATAAATTTTCAATACCTCTAAAATATCCACCCCACCCATCACAACAATTATTTCATAAATCTTTAAAAGAAATAATAAAAATTTAATACCGGACTTTACAACCTTCCCTCCTTAGCAGATGTTGTCCTTGAAATCACAACACACTCATAATAGTGAACGAAAATAGGGCACTCTGCCCGAACCGCCAACACTCTCTCTCGCTCAGGTAATTTCTTCGACACAATGACGCCACTAGCGAACCTTGACCATGGAAAAGATCCCACTCCACAGTACTTGATCACGTGTATTTAGGATTCATACCGGTCACCCCTCATATGACACATCCTTGGAAATGTCGCTATCAACCCACTACAGATCATGCGAAGAATCTGGCTAGCACACCCGTAGCATAGGTAAATGGAAAGAAATATTCTATGGACAACAACTCACACCAGAGACAAAACTAGCTAGTAAGTTGCCTCCCTAATCCAATCCAAAGATACAATCGATAACCGGACATGGGGATAGCTCAACGCTCCTCCCCAACCTGCATGAACCCTCTTTTTCTCGGAGAGACCCTGAAGAACAAAAGGTTTCCCACCTCGATGGCTAAAGGATGACTCCTACTATTCGTGTAGTCAATCTATTAATCATGCGCCACAACAAGGTATTGATACAATTATCATTTCCTGATGCCTCGACGACTTCCCAGAACGGAAGCCCGCACCTTTCAGGGTGAATGAAAACCAAAGGTGACAATAAGTCACAGTAGAATAAAACTTGATGATAGGTGCTCAATATTGGTCATTTTTTGCCCCAATCTTGCATTTGTTATGTCTTCACATTCCGTTACTTGGTATTTTTATCGAGTTTGTGTGTGTAAGCATGTTTCAGGAGCTTAATGAAGAAACAAAACTAATCTCGGTGAATTAACTGAGTTCGTGTTTGTTTTTATCTCAAGAAAAGAATCAAGAGGTATGTCAGGGCGAAGAAGAGCTACCAGAGGGCAAAATGGTCATTTCCCGACATCGATATTGCACCGAAAGGGAAAAATATCATTTCCAGACATTATTACTTCACCAAAAAGCATCGGGAGTCAAAGGCGACCAGTCTAGCTCAAATATGAAAAGATGAGTTGTTAAGCAAAAGATGCATCATACCCTACGTCGTCAGAAAGAAAAAGAGGCAGATTGGACGTAAGCTACGCTCTTAAGTTACGTTTTGGTTTGTACCCTACGCCCAAGCGTAGGTTAAGAGCGTAGCCTACGCCCTATACCTACGCCCAAGCATAAGTCAGGACCCACCTTGAGGCCACGTGTCAAGAGCCTATGCCCTATACACTCCTGACAACCACCAAGTTTTTGGCGACGTTGCCGAGGACATGGCATTGTTCAAAAGCTTTAGTAGTTTATTTGCATTGCGTTACTGTAGATTAAAGCTAAAGTTGAATTTTTGTGTGATTTTCAGGTACAATTGAAGAGAATGAAAGGAAAAGACAAAGCTGCTGAAGTTGCGTTTGGACCCTTTGTGAGTTTCAATTTTGCTTGGTTTTTATATTTAATTTCTAGCTTTGCTTTTTGTTCATAGTTTAGATTAGTTTAGTTAATTTTCTTTATTTCGAAAAAAAAAAGTTTTTAGTGTATGTCCGATAGATCGACGCATTCAAATTCAAATTATACGTTAGTTGTATACGACCCGGAGATCAAAATAACTCTAAGGCATTTACAAAAATCTATTGAAGAGCGTCATCAGACAGAAGAAGTCGAGATGGGTGATGAGAGAGTCAATCCGCGAAGAGGACCATATACCTCATTGAAGGGATTCTACGCACAGGACGCGTATGAATCGTATGCTGAATTTCCAGAAGAGGAAGGTGCAAAGCATTTCAAGATCAAGACGAGTATGATCAACATGCTCCCAAAGTTCTCTGGTCTCAGGATAGAAGATCCGTACCAGCATGTCAATGAATTCTTAGAGGTAGCATCAACCGTTAGGTATGATGGTTTGACTAAAAATGATTTAAGAGTGCGTCTATTCCCATGGTCTTTAAAAGACAAAGCAAAAAGATGGTATATTAAATTGACTCAAGCAACTAAACTTGATTGGGAAACACTTAAGCAAGATTATTAGAAAAACATTTTCCCATAGGAAAGACTTCAGAAGCCCAAGATGCAATTAAGCGATTCAGACAATTGCCAGGGGAGCAATTTCATGATGCGTGGGAAAGGTACAATGAGATTTTGTATAAATGTCCCCACCATAGGTTTTCTGATCAAGATGTTGCTATAAATTTTTACATGGGTCTAGGTGAAAAGCATAAAAATCTGATAGATGCCTCTACACAAGGTGAGTTTACCTTGAAACCCGTAAGAGAGCTTTTAAAGATGTTTGATAACATCACTGAAAATGCCCTTCAATATGAATCTGATCTGAGGTCTAAAGGTGAACTAGATAGAAGATTAGAAAAAATATTTGAGGTTAATCATGATTTGAAAAATGCAGTGGCATTGATAGAGGAGAGGTTAGAGTGATTTGAAAAACTTCTTACCCAAAGAAGTCATTCTCCTAAAAGAGAAGTTTATGAGGTTGAACCAGATTATTCTCAAAATGAGTGTGAGGACGTAATAGCCGCTGATATCAATGCAAAATGGAATTACTCCAATAATGCCCCATTTTCTAACTCATACTCTCCAAATAATAGAAATCATCCATTCCTGTCCTATAAGTCCAAAAATATGGAGAATCCTCCAAAAAAAAGTTCAACAAGGAGAGTGGTCCAATTCTCAATCCAATTTTCAACCAGAGTAGCAATTTACCTCGCAGCCAAGGTTCCAACAGAGCCAACAATCATTCCAATCTCAACCAACTATACTAGCTCGCAATTCTCAATCAAATTTCTCTAGCTCGCAATTCGCAATTCTCAACCCAGACAGCCACTTAATAATTCTTTGGCTCTTCAGCCATTCAATAACAACCAGGCAATCTAACCACTCCAATATCAGCTCCAGCCTCAAATAAGCCAAGCTTCCCCACCCAATTTTCAAAATAACATGATAAAACAGACCTTGGTGGACCTCCAAAATCAGATGGGTGTTCATACACAGACACTGACCCAATTGTCCATGCAGTTAGGACAAATGGCAAATCAGAGAAATACTAGAGAGCCAGGTCAGTTGCCTAGTCAGCTTATCGTTAACCCAAATATCTAGCAAGTTCAAGAGCTTCGATCATTTACCAATGATAATCACGAGTTTGTTCAAGCAATTACGACTCTGAGAAGTGGAAGGGTAGTGGAGAGTAGAGTGGAGGAAGAACATGAGGAGAAGCTACGTAGAAGAAAAGAAGCTGAGCAAGCTAAAAGGAAGGAAGCGAAAAAAGCACAGTAGAAAGAGGTTGAGAGTAGAGAGGCTGAAGTTCAAACAAATAAACTGCCAGTAGATAAGAGGGTCGATGAGACATTGCTTGATGAGCCAGATAGGGCAAATTATGAGGAGGCACTGCCATTTCCTCAACGTCTTAGAGAACCGGCTAAATATGGGAAGATGAAAGAATCTAATTTGTTGGATACGTTCCGATAAGTCAAGATTAATCTGCCGCTCTTAGACATGATTGCCCAAATCCCACCTTATGCTAAATTTTTCAAAGATCTCTGTACACAGAAGAGAAAAAGAAGAATGAAGAATCCGAAGAAAATACTATTGACTGAGCAAGTGAGTTCACTACTATTAAGCAATACTCCACCAAAGAGGAAAGATCCCGGTGCTCCCACTATTTTTTGTGTTATTGGTGACCAGGAAATTGGTAGAGCCCTTCTTGATCTAGGTGCAAGTATTAACTTGTTTTCTTATTCAGTCTATAAATAGCTAATTTAGGGAGAGCTCAATCCCATAGAGGTTGTACTGTAGTTTGTTGATCGATCTGTCAATCAAGCGAAAGGAATTTTGGAAGACGTCATAGTTCAAGTGGGCAAGTTTTACTTTCCAGTTGATTTTGTAATCCTGGAGACGGAACCTGTCTCGGACTCAAAAAAATGTATCCTAGTGATCTTAGGCAGACCATTTTTTGCCACGGCAAATGCATACATAAATTGCCAGACCGGAGCCATGGATCTGACCTTTGGGAACATGAAAGTCAAGATGAATGTGTTTGAAGGAAATCATCAATTACCTAAGTCTATGGACTATTTCCAGATAGATGAGTGCGGTGAGCTAGATGATAGTATACATCATTTTTTGACTCAAATTCTGGAGAAAGGCGAGCTTGAAGAATTTATGGCAAATGAAATGCCGAATGAGGAAATTGAAGATTGGGATGCGTATATGGAATGACAAAACAAGGAGTTGGATAAAATTGAGACTACGTTAGACACGCAACCTTGGAAGCAAGAGCCAGTGGAACCACTCCCAATAGTCTCAAGTACTCCCCCAGTTCCATCACTTACGACTCCACCTGTTTTAGAACTTAAGGAGTTGCCTGAGAAGCTGAAGTATGTTTTATTGGGACCCGATGAAACTCTTCCTGTAATTATTTCATCAAAGTTGACAGCAAAACAAGAATCGAGTCTAATTGAGGTCTTGACCAAGAATAAAGAAGCAATTAGGTGGAGTGTGGCTGATTTTAAAGGGATTGATCCATCAATTTGCATGCATCGGATTTATTTAAAAGATGAGGCGAAACCGTCAAGGGAGATGCAGCGAAGATTGAACCCAAACATGATGGAGGTGGTAAGAAAAGAAGTAGTGAAGTTGCTGGATGCGAGAATTATCTACCTGATTTCTGATAGCAAGTGGGTAAGCCCAACTCAAGTGGTCCCAAAGAAATCAGGAATCACAGTGGTACCCAATGAAAAGGGTGAGCTAATTCCTTAACGCACAACTACAGAGTGGCATGTGTATATTGACTATAGAAAGCTCAACTCTAACACCAGAAAGGATCATTTTCCATTACCATTCATCAATCAAATCCTGGAAAGATTAACCGGACAGAGCTACTACTGATTTTTGGATGGTTATTCCGGCTATAATCAAGTGGCAATTGATCATGCAGATCAGGAGAAAACCACTTTCACTTTTCCATATGGCACATTCGCGTACAGACGGATGCCTTTTAGTTTATGTAATGCGCTAGCGACATTCCAGAGGTATATGATGTCTATCTTCTCTGATATGGTAGAAACGTTTCTGGAAGTGTACATGGATGACTTCTTAGTCTTTGGGGCAACTTTTGAAGACTGTTTGAGCCATTTAACACTAGTACTTGAAAGGTGTCAAGAGACCAATTTAATTCTTAGTTGCGAGAAGAGCCATTTTATGGTTCAAGAGGGAATAGTACTTGGCCACATTATATCAAAGCAGAGGATTGAGGTCGATAAAGCAAAAGTCGAGCTTATTTCAAAATTACCTCATCCCACATCTGTGAAGCAGATACGTTTTTTTCTGGGCCAAGCCGGGTTTTACAGAAGGTTTATCAAATATTTTAGTAAAATCGCTCGGCCATTATGCAATTTACTGGCTAAAGATGTAGTCTTTGTCTTTGATGAAGAATGTCTTCATGCCTTTGAGGAATTGCGTGCTAAACTCTCATCAACCCCAATTATATGTCCACCGGACTGGTCTCTACCGTTTGAGCTGATGTGTGATGATTCAGATTATGCAATCAGAGCTGTGCTGGGGCAGAGAAATGACAAGCTTCCATATATGATTTACTATGCTAGTAGAGCTCTGAACGAAGCTCAGATGACCTACATAACTACCGAGAAGGAGTTGCTAGCAGTGGTGTTCGCCTTGGACAAATTTAGGTCATATTTGTTGGGAACCAAGGTGGTCGTGTACTCAGATCATGACGCACTAAGGCATTTTCTAACCAAGAAAGACTTCAAGCCCAGACTGATTTGATGGATTCTGTTGCTACAAGAATTTGATTTGGAGATCAAAGATAAGAAGGGTATGGAGAATGTTGTAGCTGATCATTTGTCAAGAATTATCGTTGAGTCCACAAAGGATGACACTCCTCTTAAGGATGAGTTCTCGGATGAACATCTGTTCAGTATGGCTGTTATGGAACAGATACCGTGGTATACAGATATTGTCAACTATAAAGCCACAAGTAGAATTCCTAATGGATAGTCTAAGCATGAGAAGGATCGTTTCTTCAGCTAAGTAAAATTTTATATCTGAGATAATCCGTAACTGTACAAATATTGCCTAGATCAGATAATTTGTAAATGTATTCCAAAAAGTGAAGTTCAAGGCATACTGACATTCTGTCATACGCTAGAGTGTGGAGGGCATTTTGGTGATCAGAAGACAACTCATAAAGTCCTACAGTGCGGTTTTTATTGGTCCACCATATTCAAGGATCCGTTCGAGTTTTGAAAATCTTGTCTGAGATATCAGAAGTTGGGATCCATATCTTGATGAGACATGATGCCACTGAATCCTATTTTGGTGGTTGAGTTGTTTGACATCTGGGGCATTGACTTCATAGGATTGTTTCCAAAAGTTGGTAATAAGCAATACATATTAGTGGGAGTTGATTACGTTTCTAAATGGGTAGAGGTTGTTGCCACGTTACATACGAATCATATTGTGGTTGAGGAGTTTGTTAAATCCAATATCGTTTCTAGATTTTGTATGCCACAAGTGTTGATCAGTGACGGCGGCAGCCACTTCGATAACCAGTTTCTTTCGGCCTTGTGCAAGAAGTATGGTGTCACTCATAGAATTGGAGTGCCATATCACCCACAGACGAGTGGTTAAGTAGAGGTTTCAAACAGGGAGATCAAGAACATTATCGAAAAGATGGTGGATCCTGATTTGAAGAATTGGCCGAGAAGGTTATATGATGAATTGTGGGTATATAGGACCACTTATAAGACACTGATTAGCATGTCACCATACATATTGGTCTATGGTAAGGAGTGTCATCTCCCTTTGGAACTCGAGCACAGGGCATATTGAGCGATCAAAAGATTGAATTTTCATATCAAAAGATAGGGTGCTAAGAGGAAACTCTAATTCACAGAGCTTGAGGAATTGAGGAACAACGCATATGAGAATTCTTGAATATATAAAGCCCGAACCAAAGCATTCAACAATAGACATATCAGACATAAAAGCTTTGAGGTCGGCCAGAAAGTGTGGTTGTTCAATTCAAGACTCAAATTATTTCCCGGTAAGTTCCAGTTAAGATGGGACGGGCCCTACAAAATCACTAAGGTTTACCCCCATGGAGCGGTGGAACTTAACGACCCTGACAATAGAAAGCGATTTGTTATGAATCGTCAGCGTTTAAAGCATTATATCAAAGTTGTGTCGACATAGAGTGTTGTTGAGATAATTTATTTAACAGAACCGGCACTAGAGCCGGATGATTTTAATCCTGAGTATTGAGAGGCAGCAACGTCGAGCGAACGACGTTAAACATTGGTACTAAGTGATAAAGAGTAACTTTTGATATTTAGTTTGTAGTTGTACAATAGTAGTTTAATTCAGTTTTTGTAAAATTTTAAGATCGAGTCCAAAATAGTCATCATCATTCGGAGGTGTATTTTCGTCCACGAAGCTCCAAATTTTAACGAATCAAAGTCAATCAAGTGAATAGGTGTGTATAGGGGAGGTTCAAGTGTTCGGGAATCGAGAATGAGGCACAAATGGCCGAAGCAAAAAAATACAGCCTTGGGACCTACGCCCAAGCGTAGGTCACAAGACTGTATATATACAGTCCTGCAGCTTTTCATTTCAAATTTCACTTTTCTCCCTCTCCTCTCCACCAAATCGACTCCCGTTCATTCCTATAGCCGAATATCGATATTTCTTATCATTCCCAAGTGGTGGATCATCAGATTAGTGAGCGGTGTGTTCGGATTCATGTGAAGAAATTGAAAAGTCTCCGGAATCCAATTTTGGGGAATTTGCCATTTCTCGCAATTCGGTAAGTTTTGATCCATTCTTTTGGTTTCGATTATTTAATATAGCTATTGTAAACTAGTATTGACAAGCGAGACTGATCGAAATCGTGTTTTAATCCATTCTCAAAAAGTTGGGTTTCCGGTTTCTGATACTGGTTGAATATTGAATTTTTGAGATAAGGTCTTGTTTAGTCGTCGTATTAGAATACTTTAGATATAGTTTTGAGTTTGATTCGGTATCCGAACAATTTTTGCTCATATTCATCACAATTCGAATTCTGTAAGAATGCCTCGCGTAAAAGGAGCGAGGAAGGTTATTGAGGGAGCATATACGTTGGGGATGGTAGTACAGAGAGACAGATAACGGTCACCACCCCTAGAGAGTACACGACCTATACGTCGTAGTACCTGAGCACTAAGACCATTGTATATTGAGTCGGATTCGTCAGATGAGGAGGCTGAGAAGTTGAGTGCACCGACAGAGGGCATTTAGTTAGATTTGAGATATGGCCGGATGACAGTTCCACTTGCTGCACCGAGGGCACCATCATGACCCTCGGTACAGTCTCCAATCCCCGAGGCATCACCACCACCATATGAGTCGGAGACATCCGATGAGTAGACTACCGAGAGTGGTGATATTAAGGATGGGTAGGCAGCACAAGAGGTAGAGCATGAGGATGAGTTGAAGGATGCTAAGCACGGCGAGGTGCCGTATCCTGAGCCGGCAGTTGATAGTGATAAGGGTGACCTCGTTTCTTACAGATGGAAGCATTCCATGGTCTCCAAGGAGACGCTTATGACCCAGGCTTTGAAGAAAGGGTTCCCACAGGAGTGCACTTTTGCTATTGTGCCAATCGAGCGGATAGAGTCAGTTCTATATTGGACCATAGGTTTACTGAGGGAGCGCAGATTATTGCCAATCCTTGCCCCAGCTACACCACACATTTGTGCTGACATGATTAGAGAGTTATGGCTTCATATGAGGCATTACAACAGAGGGACTCGACTAGTGATAGTGGTGCAAGGGCAGGAGTTTGAGACTACACCCAAGAGTATTGATACTACGTGGGGTATTTCATACGAGTGCCCTGCAAAGCTAGAGGAGCGATTCCCACCTATGCCAGACCCACTTCTGCCACTTTATGATATTGTGAGACTACAGACTGAGGGGCAGTGGGCCGATAATAGGCATAATGGGACCAAGAAGTCCAACTATCATCCGATGCCTTGGCTCTGGGATGTGATAGTCCGGTCTAATGTGTTACCACAACCATCAGACCATGTGCTATCCACCATTTCCAGCACTCCACTATGTTTTCAATTTTGGTCACTAGTATTCTATTCCACACGCCCTTTGGTAGACTTTATTCCGGCATTATATTCACTTGCGTCAGGAGAATAAGGTCGGGACTGCCAAGTTTCAAATGGTTCTTCCCTGCCTTGTGATGAAGTTGATATTTGATCAGGGATTATAGATGGATGCTGAGGATAAGTTTGAACCATTAGTTGTGTATGACAAGGGAGCGTGGAACAAGGGGTGGATCAAGAAGGGTCTAGCAACCTATGCTTGTCGACGCAGAGTCGGAGGAGTTTTATTACCGGGTGCATAGGAAGATGATGCAGAGTAGGCTATGCCGGAGAGATGCCTAAGGTAGAGGTGCCACAGGCTAAGGAGGTGCTCTATAATGTGATTTGCCACATACCCCGGCTGGGGGTGCTGTTATGATGACTCAGGCTCAGTACGACCAGTCTATTGGACGTATTGAGGGATTGAAGCGCTCATTTGCAAAGGAAAGGCAGGCCCGACAGTGTGAGCATCGTGAGATGATGGATTGATGGGATATTATGATGCGACATATATGAGTGATAGTTCCACCACCACAGTCACCTCCGGATGATGCTATGTAGTTGTAGTTTATTTTTATTTATTTTGTTTTGTTTTTAGGATTTTCTTATTTTAGCTGCCCACAGTAGAGATTAATCGTAGAGCGGAGAGTCAGTGTTCGATCTTTTGTGACCACTTTAATGATCATCTGAACCTGTTTGTGATATTTTTCCTTCTGTATAAAATGACAATTTTTGACCGTTTTTACTGATATGCGTGCCTTACTATGTTTATTACATTGACTGTGTGTGATTTTATTTCCACACTGAGGACATGTGTGCGTTTATGTTTAGGGGTGAATTGGTCATTGGAAAACATGTCATGATTATAAATAAATAAAATAAAATAAAAAAATTTACCCTACCCTACGCCCAAGCGTAGGGTAGTACATGGGTGGGCTAGAAATTTTGGAAAATTTGTCCATTTTTGGGATGTTTTGGCATGTTCTATACTTATACATGTATTAGGATTTATTTAAGATATTTTTAGGAATTTGTGTAGAAATTTTAGAGTAATCCTAATCTGATAAGGAAACTGCAAACAAAAGTTGGATTAGTTATTGTTTCCCCTTTCCTAGTCAATTAAATGTTTTAAATCCTTTTTCTCTTATAATTCTACTCCATTCATCTATAAATACATCCATAGGGTAGACACAATTCATAATTCTCAAAGAGTGAGCATTAGATTGGGTATTCTTCTTTTATTCTTTCCATTTCGAGGATGGTTAATATGGATAATGCTAATGACGTTTATTCTGATCCATAGGAATTTATAGAAGAGATGGAACCACATGTGATCATGAAGAGCATGAATAAAAGAGCTACAAGTTAGAAGGGAAACCGAACCACACCAAAATTGTTTTTGCAGTGTCAATTGCCATTTGATGAGATATTTTGATCGGAGAGGATGAATCAAGTTTTAGTTGCACCCGGAAGGAAAATACTTAGAGAATGAGGATTCAAGAGTCTAGACAAATAGGCAGGCGAAAAGGTGTATCCGGGCTTGGTCCGAAAATTTTATGAGAATATGATAATTTCGGGACTGCCAGGATTTGAGATGATAAGGGCTAAAGTGACTCGGTGGAGTGCTCCTGTTGTGGTTGGAAGAAGAAGTATTGCTGATGCATGGAGTATACCAATCGGTTCTCCGACAAACTTACAAGGAATTTTGAAGGAACATCCTATAGTATGGCCACATAAGGATGAAGAGATGGTTCGGGAATTATGTTTGGTATCAAATCCAGGAGATAAAATGTGTGATAATTGGTGGTTGAAGTTAGATCTGCTTCATTTGGATTGTGTTGTTGCAGCTCAACTTCGGCTTAATAATTGAACAAGTGCAAGAGATCACACTATGCTTTGCACTTTGTATGCCCTAACTCATGGGTATGAAGTGTGTGTACCAACATTGATTATGGCTGAGATATCGTATGCTCGAGCAATTGTGAGTAGAGAATGGGCAGGGGCCGATAAATGTGATTATTATCTTCCATACCCATTTTTACTATCAAAAATCATTGCTGAGCAGTTGGGTGATAGAATGAAGGAATTGGATGAGATGCGGTGGACATTCATGAAAATATATCCGAAGGAAGATTTAGAGATGTTGAAAGAGATTGTAGATTGCCGAATATGGTTCAAGAGTGTCGTGTCAAGTGATGAAGAAGAGAGGTGGACTAGGATTTAGGTTTAGGATTTTTAGGTTATTTTATTTGTAGAGACGGTAGACCCTTAAGGCCACGTCTTTCTTTTATTTATTTATTTATTTTTATTTTAGGATTGTAGGCCCTTAATGCCAAATGAATTTTTTTTTATTAATATTTTTGTCATAAAAACAATTCAATAATAATAATAAAAAAAAAGAGAATCTTTGATTCTTTGAAAACATTTGTCGATTTTTCGATGTTTATGATGAAATTTATTTTCATTGCTATGATTGGGTATGTGTGATTTGTTGATGATATCTCCAGGTGATCCAATTCAAGTTTGGGGGAGAGGATTTGTGTTTTGCTTTGGAATCCAAAATTGGGCTTCAAGGGTTACTGTATTTGTTCTCCTATTTTATTTTTGACCATGAGGACATGGTCTGATTTAAGTTTGGGGGTGAGGGTATAATATTACAAGGAATAAAGAGTTTTGAGAAAAAATAATTTTTTTGGAACAATTCTTTATTTTCACGTATGAATGTTTGGCATTTACATTTTGATTGAATTTACGATTATGATGTATGAGTAGTATGTGATGTGATATTTCCGCTCATGAGAATAATGATTAGATCAAGTTATTGAAGTGGTGTGGTTTTACATGGGTGAGTGAATGAGTGAAATTGAAATTAAGAAGGACGACTTTGACCTATAAACACAAGCACACATTCACTATAAGAAATAGGTTGATTTTTTACTATGTAGTTGAAAAATAATTTTGATGTAATAAAAGGGGAGAAGGGGAGTTGTTTTGGATGAAATGGAGAAAATTGAAATTTGTTTTGAGAAAATAAAATGTAAAAAAATAGTTCTTTGATCTGAGTAATCGGACCTTGGTATTACCAATATCAATGTTCACGTTTAAAGGGGAGAAGACTGATGAGAATAAATCCCATAGAAGAAGCTCTGGCCTATTTGGTTGGGACTACAAATCCTGGCTGGAAAGTCCGGAGACTTAGAAAGACAAAAAGGGATGAAAAGTGAAAAGTTGAAAAGTTACGTTTTAATGGAAAATTTTGATCAATGAAGAGTTACGTTTTAATGGAAAAATTTGATCAATGAAGTAGGAAAAAAGAAACTGAAATATTGTAGTTGAATGTTCACAAAATCACGGAAGGTTGTCTGGATTTTAAGTAGAAAGTAGCAAAATCATTCACGTAAGTGGGGACCATTCATAACACGAAGCTTGATATAATTGTTGTTTGGTAGTGAGTGAGAATATTTGCATTCATATTATCTTGTGTATTGTATCATAACTTATTTGAATTATGTGTGTGAACTCATGAATGCGTAATTACAAAAGAATTGAGATGTTTGTAGGTACCATCATTGGAAACCTTCATGAGACTTCACTCGTCCACTAGGGGTTTAAAAGGCTTGTTACACGTGCAAAGTGTAAGTGTTGACCCTCACGAAAGCAAGGGATTAGGTTAGAGTAGATAGGTTAGATAGAATAAGAATCATCACAGATAATTTTCTTTGAGTTTATTCCTAAGGGACTAGCAATATGTAAGTTTGGGGGTGTGATATGTGTTCAATATTGGTCATTTTTCGCCCCTATCTTGCGTTTGTTATCTCTTTACATTCCGTTACTTGGTATTTTTATCTCGTTTGTGTGTGTAAGCATGTTTCAAGAGCTTAATGAAGAAATAGAGCTAATCTCGGTGAATTAACTGAGTTCGTGTTTGTTTCTATCTTGAGAAATGAATCAAGAGGTGTGCCAGAGCGAATAAGAGCTACCAGAGGGCAAAATGATCATTTCCCGACATCGTTATTACACCGAAAAGCAAAAATGTTATTTTTAGACATTATTACTTAACTAAAAAGCATCAGGATTCAAAAGCGACCAGTCTAGCTCAAATATGAAAAGACGAGTTTTTAAGCAAAAGATGCATTATACCCTACGTCGTCAGGGAGAAAAAGAGACAGATTGAACCTAAGCTACGCTGTGGTTTGTACCCTACGTCTTAGACCTACGCCCAAACATAGGTCAAGAGCGTAACCTATGCCCTATACCTATGCCCAAGCATAGGTCAGGAGCGTAGGTCCCACCTTGAGGCCACGTGATCCCTTTATGTGCTGAAGTAGTTTCGGAGTTGTTTCATAATTTTCCAGTTTTGTCCCTACTTTGATATTTCAAGTGATCGGTGATTCTAGACCTCTATATACAGGCTTATACACATATTTACATATGATTTTATGATATTATTGATGTATTATGAAATTACAGAAAATGAAAACCATTAGGGCTTCCCTCACTGGTCTATAAATATGGAAACCATTACACATATTTACGTACGTTTATTCATAGAGTTCTTCCATTGACGAGAACTACAATTAAAGACTTAGAGATCCGAAGAAGAAGGCCATAGAGAGTGTTTCTACACCGATAATGCAGATTCTCTCAGCCATGATCAACTAATTTGATATCTAGGGTTTTCTTGCAAAACCCTAGCCAAATAATGCAGTTCTTATTTTATATTCAATTGTAAATAGGGGAAACTGTGACTATACTATGATGATTGTGTTGGATAAGAAACCGTTTTTATTTGTGATACAAGTTTATATATTTGAATTGATTATTGTCTTAGACTTTTTTAATATATTTATCTTACACAATCACAACTATTCACTATGGGCCGGAACTCGGATGTTTAATCTGTGATTTTCTACACAATGGTGGTCATAAAACTCAAAACCCTAGGTTGAAACAGGCCATGCCCTAACAAACTGATATAGACATGCTTTAGTTTAATTTACTTTCCTTCATTTACTTTATGTTAGTAGTTGGCATGCACTAATCAGTTTAGTCTTGAGATGGGTTGTCGCGATCCGGTTGAGAGTAATCTTTTTTGGGATCAAACTGATGGCGCGGTGTAACCTGATTCATTGTCAATGGATCGCCCTCATATAATTGAAATAGAATTTGGAATATATTATGCGGTTAGTAGTGGAGTGAGGAAACCCTAGTTTTTTCTCTCTCTGAATCACAACCATTATTTATTATTATTTTTTGTTCTATTTTCATTATTATTAGATAATTCACAAAATCAAACTATTTTTGGAAAACTATAATTCAATGTTTTTAGACTATTAAAGTGAACAATCTTCGTCTCTGTGGGATCGATATTCCCCTACTCAAGCAAAACTATATACAATTGATATTTGCGCTTGCAAAAGGGTAAAACCTAAAGTGTCGTTTTTAACCATCTATTTTGTACACACCTGACGCCTACCACTTGACGAACAATTATGTAACGCACAATCTAAGGTCTAAAGGAATACAACAACGTGACATGCTCGGCTGATCCGTTGCCCGTCAAAGATACGAAATTTGAAACACGGATACGCCGAACAATAGGACAACTCAAGAGGAAAAACTGGCTCCTCAAAACTGCCATTGCGCACCCATCACCGGAAACCGGTTCCCTGCTTACTAAAAAAAAAACATTTAAGGAGAAGAAGCGAGCATAAACGTGCTCAACAAGATGATCCCACTGCCTTGTCCCCCTACTCAACATGACTTGTTAATGCCTCACTGTGCAAACAACTAACCAAGGTTAAGCCAATTAACACACCCTGGCACATATGCCAACGAGACCCTGAGTACACACCTCGTACCCCAACCGACACGCGAGACCATAGTATACGACCACAACCTCATAAAGGGAGAACCACAATGGTCAACCTCTACAGCTAAAACATCTACAGGAGGAGGAACGAAATAAGTCGTCAACGCCAAACACTAAGCCCGCGAAGACTCAACTAGTGGAGCAACCCCTAACTTGTCTAAAACACACAACTCCCATACGTAGAAGGGAACAAGATGTTTGCGCTCAATGTAAGACATATACCAAGGAACAAAACCTAACCCAGTGATTCCTACTCGCACCACAAGGAAAATGACGCAACTCTAACATTGTACTACGATTTCCACCCCGAAGGTTAACTAGAAAGATACTTCGAACCCATAACTCTAAATATTGAAACCTCTTGCTAGGTTCTAATATCACAAGCTCTCACCCTGTGGGATCAAACCACCATCATACATCGAATACGACTCGTTGTCCCAAAGGTAACAACGAGTCCAGAAACTAGTTATGGTAGCAAAACCACTACATCACACTTAACTCTTAAAGGAGACCATCACACCTCGGTCTACCGTATCTCCAACACAGAAACGAGTTCAATAATGACTAGAGTCTATAGACCATACCTAGGAGGAATGTACTATCTTTATCCAAAAGTCTCACACCTCACAACTGATAGAGTCCTCACCGTTCCAGCTTGAGCCCACAGTTTCGTACCTCGGCCCATGGCAAAAGTTGGCTTTCGGCTCACATTCCCTAATTAGGGAACCATTCCCAACCTAAAGGACACACTTCACTAGACACTATGGCCCTCATCCACACGGTGACCTAACACCTCAATGGATCACTAAACACTCACCCCAATACTACTACACACAATGGTGATTTAAGGTCCTCGCTCTGCTACTCCATAATCCATCCTTAAATGAACTAGTGTACCTTCACCTCTATGGTCAGACATTCCAACTCCTCATTCTTGGGATCCACATCACAGTGGATAAGGCACACAACTTGTCAGTTTACTCTACAACTCTTAAAAACAGGATACCCAAGGCTAAATCTCACGGTCCTAGCTCACACACCATGAGAAGATACCACTACGACTCGAACTTCCAAAGCATTTCATGACGAGTCACTATGACACTACCTAAATCCCACCTATCGCACACTGGAATGGTGCGATACGAAACGACTCATATTGAGTCTCGACTTAATAATAACAGGTGCCATCGCTGCCACACGAAACAAAAACTTCAAAGAGCTAAGAAGGACATACGACTCCAAAATATGTATGCCTCAGTACAATACAGGTCAAACTAGTCGAACCAAGTGACACATCCATAAGACAAAACTCAGACCTGTACACCACTCACCATCCGAGATGGTCAATAACTCAAGCGAACACCAAAAGCCTATCAAGAAAACCTAAAGAACCAGACTGAGACTGGTCACAACTTTAAGAAATGTTGTCTCCAATAAGTCACTCTAACTAATCTAATTATCAGACCGCCTTGGCTTACCCGCCAAGTCATCCCCTCTCTTATAGGTTAAAGGACTAGCGAATTCAGAAACTAAGGCACCTACGGCTATGCGAGCTACAAACAACAGGGTAGGCATCCTTCTAACTGCCTATGAACAACTATAAATGCTCTCGAGTACACAATCGTCATACCGCCCCGGTAAGGCAACATGAAATGTTAAAAGCTAATACATGCCCCTAAGAGAAAAGCAGAGAACATAAACAACTACATCCCTCCCCGCACAGTAACCTTCGCTCGCTAGTCTAAACACAACCACTAGAAATTTTGCAACACTCGATGATTCTTTTAAAATGATGAATCAGTCGTACATTTACCACAACATCGCACTACCCCTTCCGGGAAAAGAAGGTTAAGCATACTTCATAGACACGCTAACCTGACAAATAACTAAAGATATTTTCAGGCTATGGCTTGTGCCTTAACGCACAATACTGCCATAGAAAATAACATCCCATCACAACACAGGGTACAGGGCAACATGAAAATGAAATTAACGTGAACACCCATGCTAACCCAACCCGAAACATAACAAGGTGATAAAAATACTTCATACAGAAGGGACATGCCAGAACATCAATTAGCGTGGCCAGCGTTATACGGTCTATAAGTATTTTGATCCTGTAGTCCTAACCCCAGAAAGGAATGCGGTCGATAGGACCAATGATCCTCACGATTAGACCGAACTGTAGAAGAATATGTAGCTCCCCGCATGAATCTACCCCCCCCCCCCCCCCCCCCCCCCCGTAAGGATATACCGTTAATGGACTACCAATAATGCCCTGATGAGGACACACCATACGACTATGACCCCACTGGCCACATCGGATGCAATCACAGAAACACTCCGCCTCACCAGCCAGAAGGGCTGAAATAAAGGACACTCATACCACACATGTCCTAACCATTGACACTGGGTACACAATGCCACATCACAAAACATGGTCATCAAACAAAAGGAATTCTTGGGAGATATAGCCTTGTAACCCATAACGGTTGCATACCATCGGCCTCTTGCCCCAGCCAGTCAACCATTAACAGCACCCCGTCACACCAAGCCTGTGCCACTCAGAAAGGTAACACAAACTGTCACCTGACGACAACACCTAGCCATGATGTACCCAAACTGTCCACAATAGTAACACTCAGACTCCTCTTAAGGAAGATCCTCCCCATCACGTGCCATACGCTGATCTAACACATTCTCAATGGCCAAGAAAGTCTTGATCATGTATCTGATGTCGACTCTTGAACCCCGATTATCCTGTCCACCCTACCACAAGGAAACCGATGTAGATGCCACACCATCTAAAGGAAAATGTTAGAAATAACAACGACTTAAGATGTATACACGTAGCTAGACACCAATGCCACGCGGGCCTGTGCTACAACACTTAACACACAACATACATAACAACAGGGGTTAAGTACAAAACCCTGACCGTAAGAAATGGTCCTACCCTGCCAACAGCTCTCAAGAAACCAAGACATCAACTGACGCGCAAAGTAACTAACATCCCTCATAGGGGGAAAAGTACAAAAGATCGACAAAAGTCTAAAAGGTTTAAGCCACGAACCAAAACTATCGTCAAAACATTTAATCTCCAGTTACCCTGTCCACCCTCAACTGGAGCTACTAGTGCGGAACACGCACCTTCCGGAAAAAACCACCACTATGGTATACCCAGACTGACTACAATAAGAGGAAAGGTCAGACAACGGTCATGACTTAAAACAACTAACACCTAGGACAACAACACTCCGATCCACTAAAGAAAACTGAAAACTAAGCCAACTCGCACAAGAGTCTTAACGCATAATGTATGAAACAACGGAAAGTCCAATTACCAACCACAAGGTCGACCCTAACCCGTCATCCCAAGGTTAAATACCATTGCTCTGATACCATGTTGTAATGCCCAGATATCCACTAGACCTCCCGTATTGGAGTGTAGGATCACTGGAGAGACACCTGGCAAATCTAATAAAAAATAGGTACAGTTTCGTCTATACAGGAAGCCCTCGGTGGATAAGATCCACTCCATACACCCTGTAATTCAATATATTTAAATCCTAAACACCGGGAAAACCATCCCAAACATATAAAAAGGACCGGGATCGATGACACAATAGAATCGCCACCCCTCCAAGCCCACAACATACACGCAATCTAAAATGCACATAATAATACCCAACACAAATGAAGTGCGCACCAACCCGACAATAGATACAGACCACTACACCCGTAGGTGCTAAAAGAATAATACATTAAACCAAAAGGGCAAGCTAAACGCAAACTAGCCCCAAACATGACCTGAACAACAAAACGTAACGGTAGATCCCAAAATGCCAACATCAACCACATCCGACCCTGTCCGGTTACATAACCTGAAAATAATAAACACAAGGGAAATGAGCTCACAATGCTCAGCAGGGAAACGCCCTTTATCTCCGCCCTAACTGGCGAGACTAACTGGCTCTTCCCAAAACCAAAACTGGATCCCATCCCGAAACAAAGATAAAATATACATCTCATCTCGGTCTACATACCCGTGACATCCATAACTCAACACCCTGAACACTCATCAGTCCAGCTATAACAACAGTAAGAAAATCGTAAAACAAGTTTATACATATATAATGTCTCAACCAATTGATATCGTGAATGATGTAAGAATAATGATGGATGTCCATGTCTACCTACATTTCCAGACATGAGTCTCAAGCGTAGCTCTTTCTGCTACCCTGTAGTAATCCTGTACGGCCAACTGCTAACTTGCAGTCGTCATCTTGTACGTGGCTCATCTACGATGTCCGTAACCCGGAGTCCTAGGAAAAAGCGGGCAATTCAGTCCCCCGGAATCCCTATCGTAATGCGAAAACCATTTCTCAGGCATAACTCACACTGCTACCCTGCAGTCACACCTTGTAAGATAAACAGACGTAAGGTGACTCATCTAGGATAGCCAAACTTCGAAGTCCTAGGAACAGGCGGAATCTCTTTACCCCGGAATTCCTACACCAGGATGGTCGTACCCCGATGTCCGATGTTCAATGAAATCATGCATCTCTCATCTCCCACAGACTACATGCTCATGAGATGAATATGACATATAATAATACCATCATGTTATCACTAGTACCCTAGGCATACAAGCATGATTTTTAAATAAATTTAATTTAATACACACATAGAATGCTCGAATAAAATCACATAGGTATGTACACATCATCATATCGTCATTTCTCAATAATTCCAATTTATTATTTAATTATCCTTTAAATAATAAATTCAATTAAATACATACGCAACAAAATATAATAAAATCATATAAGCACGAAACATGTCAACTCTCAGTAATACTTATTTAATTTATTTTCTTACTTTCACAATTAATTCAATTAATTTATTTATCATTTAATCATGATGTTTTCATTCCTTTCAATTTAAATTCATTAAAATAAATTTCAAATCAATCGAATTTTCAAAAGACACAATCATAATTTCACAAGCCCCACAATGCATGAACTCATGAAATTAAACAACGATTTCCCTACCTCTAGAATTGTGCACAAAAATAGTGACGAACCAACACTAGTTCTTGAATCAAAATCCCAAAAAATAGCTTTTCACACTGTTAATCTAATCGGATCCCACGACACGCCAAAATGATTACCACGATGCCTATAATAACATACTAAAATACAATTAAAATCTATGAATGTTAGGTTAACCAAATCAACACGAAATCGAAAATATCAACTCACCTAAAAATATCGATCTACGCCAAACCGTTCAACAAAATTGTCCAAAAATCGAGTATGACGTACACAAGGCAATTACTCGACTACCCTACGAATATCATGACGAGTTGACAAGCGAAACCTGTCGAACCGGACCCTACTTCTCAAACCGAGTCGCACCCAACAAGGGGTTGCCCTGTGCTTTCTCCACCCTTCTCCAGCCATACGACCCCCCACTGCACCAACACGCCACCACCGCTCCACCGCATAACCCCTGTGACACCTCACCACTACCGCGCCGCCGATGAACTTCCTTCCGGCGAAACCCCAGCCCTTCCTCTTTTTATCTAATCCTCTCTATCTGCGTTCCACTCTTCCTCTGCGCTCTTCCCCCTCTTGCTCATTTCCTCACCCTACCCTCTCTCTCAATCACACCCTCTCTATGAATCACGATCAGGAAAAGAAGAAGAAATACATACCCTCTTTCGTGTCTGCGCGCGTGTGTGTAACAGGTAGGGCGTGTGAGATATGAATATATACATATATATTTACTTTATATTACAATAACATAAATATACATGTATATTAGTTAATAATAATAATAAAATTTCAATACCTCTAAAATATCCACCCATCACAACAATTATTTCATAAATCTTTAAAAGAAATAAAAAAATTTAATGCCAAACTTTACAAGATTATTGCTAGGAATGGAACTTTTTTTTTTTGTTCTTGCACTATTTCAAGTTCTAGAATTAGGTTCTTTTTATTTTCTTAGCAAATTTTCAATTCCTTGTAGGCCTTTGGCCGAACTATCTCTAATTTTATGTCATCAATAAAAAATTCCATTCATTTATATTCCTTGTCTAAATGCAATAAATATAATATGTTCTTTGTTTTAGTCTTTATTAAAATGCATATTATAGTACAGAACAAGTTTGGGGGAGATTTCGTTACCATTCGAAAATCTTGCTCAAATTAAGTTGTAATATTGTTTTATCCCTATGTTTTTATGCTTAAGTTTTTAAAGGAAAATATATATATATAACTGCAGTAGCTACTGGTGGCTACTGTGAAAAACATGTAGAGTCTTGACCGATCATCGACATGTCCCGTGATCGTTCGGTAGAGAAAAAGAAATCTCTTATATATGTATAGATATATATGGTGATTTTTCTTGTTACAAACTAACATAAATATAGATATCTATGTAAAATACATATTTATTATATTATTCTAAATCTTTTTTTTTTTTTTATCTTTACCTATATTTAAATATATTATTGATTATATTTGGGAGTTAATTAGAACATGAAACTAATCGAAAAAATAGATGTATGTGATTATTTTCTACTTTTCTAAATAATAGTTAAATTAGAAAGGTGGAAAGATGTGGTTCTCCATAGGTGAATAAATTTGGTGAAATTAAAAATAGAAAAGACAGTCTTGACCTATAAGCACATGCACATGATCTGTATAGTTTCATTTATGAGCATATAAGGTATTATCTTCAATATATATACTGAAAATATATATATATATATATATACATACAAATACGTAAAAATTCTCCTCAATACACACTCAAAAATGAAAAACAAAATGGAGAATAGCGTACTAAAAAGAAAAGATAGAGTGGAAAAAACAAATAGGAGAAGAAATCCTTCTCAAAGAAAAGAAACAAATATATATATATATATATATGAGTGGGAAAAGCAAAAAGAAATAGGAAAGCCCTCTCCAAATAATATATATATATATATATGGAGATATATACTATAAATGGGAGTAAATGTGTTGTAGAGAAAGTTCACAAAACACAGAGGATTGTTGGCTCTAGAAGTAAAGATTAACTAAGTTTAGTCATTAGTGGAGACCATTATTGACATTAATCTTAGATAATTATTATTTTGTATAAGTAGAATTTATTTGTTTGCATTTACTCTATAGATTATATCATTTTCTAGTTAATGAACAAGAATATTCATGAATATGTGCAAATTAAATATTATAAAGAAATTATGGGTAGTCTATTTAACCCTCACGAGACTTCACTCGTCCATTAGGATTTTCCCTAGGGGTTTAAAAGGCTTATTACATGTGCTAAGTGTAATCGTTCACCCTCACGAAAGAAAGGGGTTAGTTGTTATTTTTAGATTTAATTATTCTTAATGATTTCTTTTTATTCTTTATTGCTAAAGGACTAGCAATGTTTAAGTTTGAGGGCTTGATGAGACCAAAATAGTTGATATTTTGGGCATTAATATACCTCTTGTTAGTCTCTTTATTCTATTAATTTGGTATTTTTATCCGAGTTGTGTGTTAGGTATGTTTTCAGGGCCTTAATGCAAAAATTAATTAATTCTGGGTTTTTAGCAAATATGCCTAATTCGGAGCAACACTTAGAAGATATTCACACTTAAATCAGCAATGTACGAGCCAGAAAAGCAGAGTATAAGTGACGGAAGCAAGGAAATTCACGGATTAAATAAATAATAAAATTCAGGAGACACTAATCGATCGGTGGATCCTTCGATTGTTCAGAAATCACCATCTTGGAATCTGTGCAAAACTATATTGTAGAATTTTAACTTTGTGTACAAGTATATCAAGGGGGCAGAATAGTCCATTCAACATCATTTCTTAGTCCCTAAGTTTTCTTGGAGTGCAAGCAAGAAACATGTCATATCTACGCCAACTTTTATCTATAAATACAGGTGGATTTCACGAAGAGAAAACATCTCTTAACATCTTTAGATACATCTTTTGATATCTGTATTCATAAAAATCCTCTCTCTCCCTTCCTCAAGAACCAACCATCCAATCATGAAGATGGTGGCTACATCAACAATGGAGTCTATTCTTTCCATGAGTGGCTAGTCGCTATCTAGGGTTTCCATCGAAACCCTAGCCGAGTAATGTAGTCTTTTATTTATTTTTGTTGTAATGGGGGAAATCTGATGAATGACACTTATATGATGATTATGTAGTGAGAGACCGAACAAGAGCACCTAAATAAGATTTATTTATTAATTCTTTACTTAAGCTGAGATTGAATTAATGATTTATCTTCAACAACCATGTTTTTACTAAGGGCAAGAAATCCAAGGTTTAAATAATGATTTTTATATAATGGTACTTATTTGGCATGATAAAGGCTTAGGTTTACACAGTCCATGTTTAGAGAAGATGATTGTTAGAGTGCTTTTTAATTTCATGTTTTAGGAGTAGTTATAGTATAGATGCATACAACAATCATACTAATCGCAAATGGATTGTAGCAAATACGGACCGATTGCATCCTTTTTGGGACTAGGCAACTGCTTGTAGCATTACTAGTCTGATTCATATAAGTTGTACCGCCCTATTGCAATAATATAATTAAAGGAGTACATTATAAAGTTAGTGGTGGAGTTGGAATTCAACCAAAAATAATTATTTTTATTTTATTTTATGTTTAGTAGTTTAATCAAACAAACCAATCAAACAACTTTTATAAATATAATTTAATTTGTTACATTATAATTATTTGAAATACGACTTTGATCTCTGTGGTTCGATACCCTCTCCACCCAACTATACTATATATTACTCGCGTACTTGAGACTGAGAGGTTAAAACTAGATCATGTTAATTCCTTATTTTAACACTATTATTTTCACACGTCTGGAACCGATCAGAAAGTGCCCCCATCATAAGTTTGTGGAGCAGGACATCGTGCGGAACTTCTATCTTGGATTGGGATCGGAGCATAAAAATTTGATTGATGCAGCAGTAAGAGGTAAGTTCGCACTTACGTCAGCGAAAGAAATTTTGGATATGTTTGATAGTATTAGCGACAATTCGATTCAATATGAATCTGAGATGCTTGTGCGGAATGGATGTGAAAGAAAATCTGACAAAGCATTTGTCAATGATAGAGCAGATAACCACGATGATGTCAGAGAATTAGTGCCCGTGTTAGGAGAGAAGCTCGATAAGTTCATCAATCTTACACAGTCAACCCAGAGAGAGGTCTTAGCAATAGGACTATATCCTTCCCAATATGGATATCAGGGCAATGGGATAGTTGTCACTGATACAAATGCAGCCTGGACCAACCTGAATAATAATCATTTTTCCAATTCATACAATTCGGGTTGGCAAAATCCCCCACATATGTGCAATCATTCTCAGAACACTAAAAAGCCTCAATAAAGTTTCAACAAAAGCCAACAACCATCATTCAATACTCAGAATTTTCAGTATAGTAATACCCAATCAGTTCGACCCTTTAACCAAAGTCCACCCCAGTTTCAAAGTCAAAATCCACCATTCAGACCACCTGGTTTTGAGGGCGAGATGATGAACGCCTTGAGAGATTTTAGAAATCAATCTAATGAGTTTAAAAATCAATCCAATCATATTCAAGCAGCCGTCCAATTGCTGAATTCTCATGTCCAATTGTTGAACTCTCATTCACAATCCATTGCTAATGTTGAAAACCAAATAGGACAACTAGCTAATGCGATGAATAGGCTTGAAGATGGAATATTACTTAGTCAACCGGTGGTTAATCCAAAGAATAAACAAGTAATGGAGCATGGTTCGTTTGCGGGACCTAGTTATGAAATAGTCCAAGTCGTTACTACATTGAGAAGTGGAAAGGAGATGGAGAATAGGGTTGGGCAGTAGTTCGATGAGAGGACGAACAAACGAAAAACGGCTAAAGAGGTTCAAAGAGAACAACCCCAAGAGAAGGAAGAAGACTAAACATTACCAGAAGAGCTGGATAGGGCGAGCTATAAGGAGGCATCACTTTACCCTCAACGTCTTCGAGAGTCGACTTCGTATGGAAATTATAAGGAGAATGATACGTTGGATACATTCCAAAAGGTCAAGATCAATATACCTCTCTTAGACATCATAGACCAAATTCCACCCTATGCTATGTTTTTGAAGGACCTTTGTACCCTAAAGCGTAAAAGCATAACTAAGGTCTTAAAGAATATTTTGTTGATTGAATAAGTGAGTTCGATCTTACTAAGTAATACTCAACCTAAGAGGAAAGATCCCAGTGCTCCCATTATTTCTTGTCATTAGTGACCAAAAGATTGGTAGAGCTCTTCTTAACCTCGGTGTGAGTGTTAATTTATTACCTTACTCAATTTATCAACAACTAGGGTTGGGAGAGCTCAATCCTACCTCGGTGGTGCTTTAATTGGTAGACAGATCAACTAAAAAATTGAGAGGAATTCTGGAGGATATCATTGCTCAAGTGGGTAAGTTCTACTATCCTGTAGTCTTTATGGTGTTAGACATGGAACCTAGCCATAGATCAAGGAGACATATCCCTGTTATCTTAGAAATACCATTTTTGGCTACGACAAATGCATGCGTTAATTGCCGAACAGGGGCTATGGATATATTTTTCAGAATTTGAAGATGAGGATGAATGTCTTTGATATCAATCATCAACTACCTAAACCAGCCTAGTGTTTTAACATAAATGAGATGGTTGAAGAAGTTGTACCTCAGAGTAGTGTAAGAGATGATTTGGAGGCAATGATGAAAAGGTCAGAGGCGAATTTTGAAAACTAGGAAGACCAACAGCGATCAAATTTGGCAGTCATCACAGCGTTGGAAGCGACATTGTACTCGCAACCTGAGAGAGCCTTAAGAGTGTCATTTGGACCTTCACTTATTCCTCCACAAGAGTTGGTACCTGAATATACGTTTTATGAGCTGGTGTTGTATGGTTTAATGGAGGATCAAGGGGATAGTGTGCTGAAAGAGAAAAAGAGTGTGAAGACTGCTAAAGCTGATCATTTACCACGAACTGTTATAGAGCCCATCAAGGATGACATCCCTCTTAAGGATCCTTTTCCATATGTGAGAGTGCTAAGTATAAATATGGTAGATAAGTTGTATGCTTGGGAAGATCCGAGATTAATAATTGAGTATGAGGGGATACATAAGTGTGCATATAAGGATGTTCGAATTTACACAGCTCGGACAAGAGTGCATCATGTTAAGCATGTTCGTCTTAAGTTCTTTAAGCTCGGCCGGAAAGGACGGTGGTGTAATTCGAGACTGAAATTGTTTCCAGGTAAAATCCGATTAAGATGGGATGGACCGTTTAAATATAAATCAGTTTACCCCCATGGATAGGTAGGTTTTGGTAATGAGAGGTTAAAAAGGCGTGGTCAGCGATTGAAGATTTATGAGGAGATTGATCCGGGACCGGAATTTATGGCATCTGTCTGTTTAATGGAGAGTGATGAATTGGTGGAGGGAACATTACATAAGGTGCTGAAGGAGGATCTGTTGGACACATTGACCGTATATGGGGTGAAGTTAAAACATGACAGATGAGGTGCTTTATATGGTGATTATTGTTCTATATTTGATTTCATGGATAATACTAATTATCCACATGTGAGAACACTGAGAAAGTCGCCTCCTATACTTTGTCCTATGATTAGGGGAAGTGTTATAGAGAGGAATGGTATTGGATAGCCCTTTGAGTGGCCACGTCGTGCCGACGACGTTAAACATTGGTCCTAAGCTATGAAAGTTAGTTTTTAGCCTCGGTTTATAGAATAGTAGGTAATTTAATTTTTGCAAATTTCAGTTTTTAGAGATGGTAGTCCTTTAAGGCAACGTCTTTGCAATTTAAATTCATAGGGATGTAGGCCCTCAAGGCCAAATCTTTTTCATTTTATTTTAATAAAAATTTTCATTCCTTGAGCAATATTTTAATGATTTTCTGATATTTATGATGAAATTTATTTTCTCTTGCTATGATATTGGGTATGTGTGCTATGTTGAGTATATTGATAGGTTATCCAAATCAAGTTTGGGGGAGGAGATCAAGTGCTTCATTATGAAATTTTGGAATCATGCTTCAAGGGTAACTATATTCTCTCCTATGTATGATTGTGAACCATGAGGACATGGTTTATTTTAAGTTTAGGGGTGAGGGTATAGTTAAGGAATGAAAATTTTGAAAAAATAATTTGAAAAATTGAAAAAACAATTGAAAACAAATTCTTTGTTTTCACACATAATTGATTTGCATTATAAGTTGATTGAGTTTGTGTATATGATGCATGGGTAGTATGTGTTGTGATATTCCCATTCATAAGAGTGATGATTAAATCGAGCTAAGTCAAAGTGATGTGGTTTTACATGGGTGAGTGAATTAGTGAAATTGAAACCGAAAAGGACGATCTTTACCTATAAGCACAAGCACACATTCACTATGGGAAAAACAGTTAATTTTTCCACAATAAAAGGGGAGAAGGGGAGATGTTATGGTTGAAATGGAGAAAGCTGAAAATTTA
Source organism: Cornus suecica (assembly GCA_963922005.1). Classification (NCBI taxonomy): domain Eukaryota; kingdom Viridiplantae; phylum Streptophyta; class Magnoliopsida; order Cornales; family Cornaceae; genus Cornus; species Cornus suecica. The sequence goes on along the minus strand of OY998240.1, from coordinate 26,842,282 downwards.
TTTTGAGAAAATAAAATGCAAAAAGTAGTTCTTCGATTTGAGTAACTGGGCCTTGGTATCACCGATATCATTGTTCACGTAAAATTAAAGGGGAGAAAACTAAGGAGCATAAATCCCATGGAAGAAGCTCGGGCCTAGTTGGTCAGGACTAAAAATCCTCGTTGGAAAGTCTGGAGCTTAGAAAGACAAAAAGGGATAAAAGTGGAAAGTTGGAAAGATGAGTTTTATTTCAAAAAAATGGCAAAGTTTAATCAATGAAGTAGGAGAAGAGAAATTGAAATACCATAGTAGAATGTTCACAAAGACACGGAGGGTTTTCTGGATCGGGAGTAGGGAGTAACGAAGTTATTCATTTTAATGGGAACCATTCATAACACAAAGCTCGAGATAGTTATTGTTCGGTAGTGAATGGGAGTATTTACATCCATATTATCTTATGTATTGTATCATGACTTGGCTAATGCTTGTGTGAAGTCATGACTGTGTGATTACAGAGAATGGAGAAATTGTGGATAGTATAGCTAACCCTCACGAGACTTAACTCGTCCACTCGGTGTTGTTGATGGGTTTAAAAGGCTTGTTACACATGCTAAGTGTAATCGTCGACCCTCACGAAAGAAAGGGAGTAATATAGATTAGTGTAGATTAATATAGAGTAGCAAGAATAAAGATCATCACAAAGATAGTTTTTCCTGAGTTCATTGCTAAGGGACTAGCAATATGTAAGTTTGGGGTTGTGATAGGTGCTCAGTATTATCCATTTTAAGCCTCTATCTTGCTATTGTTAAGTATTTTCATTCCGTTATTTGGTATTTTTATGCCGTTTGTGTGTTTAAGCGTGTTTCAAGAGTTTAATGAATAAAAAGAGCTAACTTTGGCGAATTAACTAGAGATGTACTCATTTCTATTCAAGAGGAGAGCTAAAGAGGTGTTTTTCAAGAGAAAATTGTCTCTCAAAGGGCAAAAACGTCAGTTTTTCGAGCCGCAACTTAAAGATTCATTCTAATGGAGTCTAGGGGGTTCAAACGATGCAACTACTAAGAAAAGTGGTTTCCATGAAAAATCCTACGAACCACCTATGGACACAGCAGCTAAAAGTGGCTTGAAAAGGCTATTTTCACGAACTACCTACGGACCTTGAAATGGGGCTACGCGCCACCTGTAGGAAAAGCTACGCGTCACGTGTAGCCCCTGCGTATGCGCCGCGCGTAGTTAACTGATACTGAGGAGCTGTGAAATCCCAACATTAACCCTGACTTGTGTTCCTTTATAGCGGTTGCGACTTTATACCTCAATGCACGTGAATATACATATATATATATATACATATATATATATATATCAGAATATAGGGTTTTGATGAGTTTTTGTGTAAAATGACCAAAAAGGGCAACCATAAAGGTTTCCCTAGGCTTTTGCTTATAAATACCGAGCTTTACATCAGTTTAAGGGATCTTTTCCACACGTCGAAATTTCAAAGCAGCCTCTGAAGTTATATATCTTTTGAAGAAGAGAAGCCATAGAAGACCGAGAGATCCGGAGAAGACAACCGTGGTGGCTGATTCTACATCAACAGTGCAGTCTCTTTCAACTATGAGTGACTAAACCGGTATCTAGGGTTTTCTGGCATAACCCTAGCCAAGTAATATAGCTTTTAATATTTGTTTTCAGTTGTAATAAAGGGGAAGCTGAGACTATACCATGATGATTGTTGTAAATGAGTGAATGGTTTTATTCTTGACACAAGTCTATATATTTATTCATAAATTCTTGTCATAGATTTAATGAGTATATTTTCTTACATAATCATGATTATTCTAAACAAATTGTGATTTTTTACAACAATGGTTCTTAACACTTGAAACCCTATGTTTACATAGGTTATTCCTTGGCGATGTATCAAAGACATGCTTTAGTTTAATTTCATGTTTTAGGAGTAGAATAAAGTAACGTAAATAGCATGCACTAGATACACTCTATATGGAGATGGGTTGTAGCGAACTCGGTTGACGGTATCATTTTTGGGAATGTATTAGACTATTTGCGGTACATTCTGATTCATGGGAATAGATCGACCTTCTTATAATTGTGCAAATTGAAAGTTTGATTATGTGGTTAGTGGTGGAGCGATGAAAACCCTAGTTTTCTCTCACTTGAATCACAACTATCATTTTAAATTTTATTTTTAGTTAATTTAGTTTTAATTTTCAAAACTCAAATCAAACACTTTTTAAACCATAATTCAATATTTTTGAACTGCTGAAGTAAATAACCAAGTCCCTGTGGGTTCGACATTCCCTATCACAAGCCATTTTTATACTACAATTGACTCGTGTACTTGCGTATAGGTAAAACCTATACCGTCTCAAGGGTGTGTTTTTAACACATATTTTTAGTCACCCCGATCGGACATCAATATATATATGTGTGAAATTTCTCATGTGCAAAGCACTAAAGAAATATGAAAATAATACACACTAATTCTGAAAATCTCCTCACCAACTGTGATGATAATTTAGTCCAAGATCCAAACTAGGAATCAAATCGTTAACTTGAACCTTATTGCAAAAACAAAAACACCATTTTCAAATAATTTATTCTTTCGCACCTTTTCACCTTATCCCTTTTTATCTTTCTAAGCTCCGGACTTTCCAGCGATAATTTTTAGTCCCGACCAACTGGGCCTGAGCTTCTTCCTTGAGATTTATGTTCATTAGTCTTCTCCCCTTTTTACACGAACACTTTGCTACTTTGTGGTAGGAGGCCCGGTTACTCAGATTGAAGAAGTACTTTTTGCATTTCTATATTTTAAACATCACATCCTTTTCTCTTTTTTCAACATTACCACAACATTCGTAAGCATGCAAAAGGTATACCAAAGAATAGATCAATCTAACATAGCTCATTAACCTACATATCACTCCGAGTTAAATGAAATAGACTAACAGTTTCAGCAGTCATTACAATCATCTCCGAAGTAAAACAACCATTTAAGATTAAGATTTTTCAACATAAAATAATAATGTCAAGTGAACTATTAATAATCTTAGATCAGGTTGATACCTCTACTTCCCATATGCATAATTAGACAAGTAAATATGAGAATCGAGTAAAATATGACAACTTTTGTACTCTAGCCAAGCTCATCATTCCAAAAAAAAATATTTTATGAATTTTTTTTATTCTTCTTTTTAAATGAATACATGAATAAATATAATATAGATGCATGATTATGTATCAATTCTAGGAAAATAATACAATGTGCTCCTAGAATGATAGATAAGAAGGTATCTATTCTAAAGAAAGCATACCAATAGATTTCCTAAGACTAACATGCTTTTGAAAATCTAACGGTTTTGTAAAGATATTTGTCAACTGAGAACTGTAGATATAAACTCTAGAGACACTATAACATCTTTAACAAGATCTCGAATGAAATGATGTCGAATATTTATATGATTGGTCCTAGAGTGTTGAACAGGATTTTTAAAAATATTTATCGCACTCATGTTATCACTGAACACAGTTATCGTGCCTTGAGAAAAACTATAATCCTACAACATCTAACGCATTCACAATACCTGAGTACAACAACTACCAACTGCTATACACTCAGCCTCAGTAGTGGAAATGGAAATAAAATTTTGCTTCCTGTTATGCCAAACAACTAAGAAATTACCAAGATAAAAGCACCATCCACTAGTACTTTTCCTATCATCAACATTATCGGCTCAATCAGCATCAGAAAAAGATGCAATTTTAGTTTTAGTCCCTGATGGATACCTGTAACACCCCGTGTTATTTTATTTTTTTCCAGAAATTATTTTTGATTTATTTTCGGTTGTGACATCACTTGTTCATGACATCGTGGTTATTATTGGTATTTCATGCGTAAATTTTTTACGTTTACGTTGGGATTCGACTAAACGACTTGACGATTGTCTCTTTTATGACTTCGTGAAGTTTCTTTGGTGATTACGTGACTTGACATGATCGTAGTGTTTCGAACATAGCGAAACGTTTACGTGAGTTCTTGTTGTCGACTACGTGGTTTCATTTCGACATTTGGCGGTTGATGTTTCGATTGGGTGGCGACATTCTTTATATGTCAGACGTTTAAGGGTCCGACTCAGTTGTTCGAGTTCGGCAATAGTGGTATTAGGGATTCGACGTAGCACTTAGTGTTCTTAATTGCTCTATTTGATTATTTCTTGGTGTTAGTACATGTTTTCTATATGTGTATGTATTTGTGACTGTGCTTTGTGATCTACTTGATACGTGTTACTATATTTATTTGATAAATGAGTTTACTCAGTAGTTCTTGGGATTTCGGTGCGTTCGGAAGTGTCCCGTATTCTAATGGTTATGTTTCATACCCAGAGTGATTATTTTGACTTATATTATTTATTAGCTATCAGTAGAGTTTACGGGCTCGCAAGATAGTAATTGCGAGTCGATCAGTGATTTATTTCAGATTTTTATTATTTATTGGGCGTCCTGTTTATTTTTCGGGCACGAGTGATTTTATTTCGAGGTTCCTGGTTTATTTTCGGAATTTATCGTACCTATATATTATTAATAGGAATTATTTATGTATGGGGCATTATTTTAATATATGTATTTATGTGTAATTATACATATATATGAGATATTTTGAGGTAGAGAAATGACGCAGCTTAATCTTCTTCCTCTTCTCCCCTCATGGGAACCATAGCCCGACCTACACTTCTTTTTATCCTCTCTCTACTATCGACGATCTCCACTCCTTCTCCACTCCTTCATCAGCCAATTTGTGAGAAAGAGAAAGAGAGATAGAGAGATAGATTGGGGAGAGATAGAGTGAAGGTTGCGCAGAAAAGCGCAACCTGGTGGAGCTTCACCAGACTAGTAGGTCACCAAAGTGATGGGACGGCGATGGTGCTGCGACCAGAACCGTGGTGGTGGTGTGACAACTGTTCGCGACTGAGAGAGGAAGTTGGGATCGCGATCTGGAGCTGGGGTTCGAGTTCGCCACTGATAGAGGTGATGACGGCGAATGTAAGGGCTGGTGGCATGATGAGCAGGTGACGACAACGCAGGTGGTGGTCGCGGCTAAGCAACCATGCCACGGTGGTGATAGATTTGTGCTCGGTCGGACTGGTGGGTTTCGATTCAGCTGTTTCACGAGCTCCGAACGACACGAAATTTAGGGAAAAGTTGTGCCTCATGGCCGTTTTCATCATACTTGAATTTGGTGAGAAATTGTTGAGCGATTCGCTGAAAAATTCAGATATTTGGTACGAATTTCCATTTTGTTTTTCTCAGATTTATGCGGCTTCGGTTGTATTTAGCTAACGGGTTTTAATTATATTGAATAGGTCATTAAGGTGGTCGTTTCGGTCCAAGCGGAATGTCAATCGAACAACTTTGGTCAGTAGGCCCCATTTTCGGGCGCTGACACTGTTCGTAGTGGGCCCATTTCGGGGCTGTGTTTTATGCTTAAATTTAGGTGACATATTTTTTTAAAATATATCTAACTCTCACACTCGTGGCGTAAGGAGCCATAAATTTTATTATTGTTTATTTTTCAAGAATGTTTTAAATGTTTAGGAAATTATAATTTTCCTAATGTGGTATATTTACGTATATGTGATAGCATGCTTCGTGTTTCTAGCTGTATACGTGACTTAGGAGTTTTTTATGAAATCGATAATGGAATGCCTCTAAGTGGGCTGGAAAAGAGGCGGAATATAATAATTCCCTCGAGAAATTGGAATAATTAAAAACCTACTTAAATCTAATTGAAATAGGCAGCCTAGTGCCCTTTGAATTTAAATTGGTTAGTAGAATTTTGGAAATTGGATTTGAACTTAGACGTGTTATTAGTTCCCCTTTGGTTTGTGTTTTACTAAAATTAAAACATGTTGGGGGAGACCTGAAACTTAGGGACATGAAAACTTAGACGTTATTCTAGTTCTCTTTTATTTTCTCGTAAATTATAAAGAAGTGATAATTTATGAACTGGATGCCCCTAAGATGGAATTATCTTAAATTGTCATTGTAATTTGATTAGAAGCATGCTTTGAATGAAAATTGGAAATTTATGCTGAATCATTGAGCATTGGATCCATGTAGAGGCATTTTGCATTCATGTAGCACCATGAGTATATATATTGATTCAATGTGAGTTACATGCCTCCTTTGTACCATTTATACATATGAACCGTTTGGATAGTCACAACAACTGGCTAATGGGTGTTCTCGAACCCAGGGAGCTAACATCTCTCGAATCTTGAGAAGTTGGGGGTGAGGGCTTAGCCCTCACTTTACGTTCTGGACGGACTTGTGGTCTCCGTACTCTATTAGGCGACACCCACCCTTCCTTATGAGGGCTTGTTACACCCATAAGTGATCGGTTTGTGATTCCTTATTATCTGATTAACCCTCATATAGATAGAGTTGCATTGGCACTATCATGAATATTGACACTGCATTTTCATTCACATTGAGTATCTATTTGTCATATGATTGACTGTTAAGATTACATGTTATTATTACTTGTCAATATTGAGCATGTTAGATATGGATTATCTTAAAATTTTATATTATCCCCTTGAGTGCTACAACGCAATATTTGTGAAAACAATTATGTTATTGGATATAAATCCCTTGAAAATGATAGAAAGCACTCAATGTGAATGAAGACTTGAACTTAAAGTTGGAAAGTAAAAAGTTCAATAATAATGAAAGAACCAGGGATGATGGCATGATGGTTGGCTGGGTTCTAGATGATTATGTGGAACAAAATAGAAAGTGGCTTAGTTATGTAAATTTTTCCCTTGAGTTGGGCTTCTAGTGGAGCTGATTAATGCCTAACTGGGACTTAATTGAGATTGTGACTTTCGGTCATATAGGAATTCATTGTTGGTGACTAGTGTTACTGCGGGGTGATTGGTGTACCACTCCAGTTGTGTGGGGAGTTGTTTAATTTAAGGGTTGGTTAAAGCTTGTTAGTCCGGCTTTCTCTAATCTGACTCCTATATTTTTTAGCTTGTCGCCCTTCCTTTCCCTTTAAAGGTGTTTTGAAAAGTAAATGGTTTTTAGCTCGTGTAACTTGAAATCTCAATTACAGTTCGGATCTTTGGGACCAAACTAAGGCTCTCTAAATGTTTTGAAAACTTAAAGCTTTTTAATTTTCATAAAGCTAGGTTCTTCACTTACCCCGGGGCATGTTAACTATTTTTGAAAACTAAAAGTTAAAAACTTGTTTTATAAAATATGTTTGAACTCTTGGGACCAGGAGTATCGAAAGCAAATTCCTTTCTAAATAAATGTCAGAAAATCCCATTTAAGAAAGTTTTTGTGAAGTTAGTGAGTGCAGGGAACTGGTTGCCCCTATTCTTGAGATCTCGAGGTTGTTTCCAAGATCTCGGCATTGTTAGAGTTCAAGAACTACATGTTTCTCCTAACTGTTCTGAGGTTCCTTTGGATCCCGATTTTGTTTAGGTATTCTTTGAGGATTTTTCCTAAAATTTTAAATTAATTTTAAAGGTCTTAGAATTATTTTCAAAGAAGTTTAAAGAGATATTTTGAAATGATTTTCGATTTGAACTTTAGTTGTTCTTCTTCCTCGTCATCATTCCTTGGGTTTTAGCCCGGACTTAGGATTTTAAGGTTTCATCTTTTGGGGCAGACTTATATTCACTTGTTTTGTTGTTGTCCTTGTATTATTCTTGGGTAAGAGACGTGATGCTGATTTGCGCACACATAGTGCGATTCCTAGTACTTTAGGTAGGTTCAGAGACATTGGAACCAAATAGATTTGACCGGGTCCTAAAACTTTTTATTAAAATCCGGTTGAATCCTTCGGGGATCAACATTTTTCTTTATTACCCGAGGACCTTGGCATCTATTTGGGACTAAATGAATCCAGTATCCCTTTCTTGTGCCTCGATAGGCGGTGTGAATTAAAAATTGCGAGAGTAAGACTCTCCAAGGATGATTTGATAGCGGTATGGTGTAGAAGTGAGGTTCAGTTGAGTTGTGGGTGTGGTAGTGATTATTATTTTCGGGTAATCAATAAGAGTATCTTATTTATCTCTTAGGAACTTTCAACGGTGTGCTCAGTGCACGGTGCGATGGATAGTTAGTTATTGAAGTACCTCAGGGCGAGGGTGCGTATTGGAGAATATATGTATACGCCTAGACATGATTAGTCACTTACATGATTTAATATATATATCATATATACATAGATATATATTCGACTGTGCTTACATGTTTTTATAGGATTGAGACTTGTGGGTTGTTCTATGTTTCATGCTTTATGTTTTCTTGTGTGGTCGTGAGATATGATTTGGATTATTTGTGGGGCTATTTTGGGGTCTCGGATTAGCGTGGGTGCCAGGTGAGACAACTGATTGACCTAGGATAGATGCATGCACACGGGATGGTTAGAGGTTCCTGACGGCTAGGGGTATGTTTGTTAGGGATATTATTGGTGAGTTGTGGTTTTTGCTCATCCCCACACAGATTATAGGATTGTAGGTGGATGCAGCATGACATGTACAGCGGCGATGGTACGGGTGATTTGTGACATTTTAACTAGAGTTGTTCCTGTTATCCGTAGATATTCATTTATGTTCTTATTTTTCTTGGGAGCCAGTCTATTGGTATATTCCCTTTCGGTGTATCATTTATCTCCTGTATCTTTTATTTCAGGGTTCCATCTTATCTCTTCGGCACTACCATATGGTTTTATTTGAATTTTTATTTGAGTATTGTGGCTCTGTAGTTTTAGAGGGGTTGTCTAGAGATAGCGGTGGTTTTCTTTCCACTACCTCGGCCCTAGTAGGTTTCTGGAATGTTGGGTTGCGTGAAAGTGTTGTTAGTACTCTTGATATTGGAAGGTTTCTTCTTGTGTTGTGGTTGCGTGTCCGGATGTTCCATTTACAAACGGAACTCTGCTGGATTTTCATTAGAATGCACTATTGATTTTCTATCACTCTGGTGGGCATGGAATACCTGGTTTTCATTCTTATTCCATGTATTTCCATGTTATTATTGATTCTAGTGGCCTTTATCCACTTACGTCATACCTCGGGATTCGCTGATTCTCTAGATAGGAGTCTCAGGAATAATGGGGCGTGACAATACCACAGTCCATAATTCACTGTCCCTTAAACATACTTGATAATATTTTTTACCGCAGTAATATGAGACTCCTTAGGACTTGCCTGGTAACATGCACACAAATCAACACTAAAAGCTATGTCAGATCGACTAGCAGTCAAGTACAACAAACTTCCAATCATACTCCTATAAAGTGTAGGATCGACATCTTTGCCTTTAGTATCTATGCTAAGCTTGACACTAGTACTCATCGGAGTGCGAGCATCCTTAGACTTTTATAAACCAAACTTTTTCACCAATTCCAAAGAATAACGAGTTTAGAAAATGAAAATCCCATCACTCAACTATCTAATCTGAAGCCTAAGAAAGAAGTTCAATTCACCAATCATGCTCATCTCAAAGTCATGTGTCATTTGATTCCAAAATAATGAGCAAGTCTATCAGAAGTGCAACCAAACACAATATCATCCACATAGATTTGAGCAACAACTGTATCACTCTCAATTTTTTGAATAAATAGTGTTTTGTCCACTCCCCCTCGAGTAAAACATGCTCCCAACAGGTAGTCGGTCAACCTTTCATTCCAAGCTTTATGAGCTTGTTTTAGCCCATACAAAGCCTTTTTAAGCTTATACACATGACCAGGACAATGAGGATCTTCAAATATTTTTGGCTACTCCACATACACCTCCTCATGAAGAATGCCATTCAAGAATGCACTCTTTACATCCATCTGATACAACTTGAATCCAAGATGACATGTTATAGCAAATAAAATCCGAATAGATTCAAGTCTAGCTACTAGAGCGAAAGTCTCAACAAATTCTATACCTTCCAACTGAGTATAACCTTGAGCAATAAGCCTAGCTTTATTCCTAACAACTGTACCATTTTCATCCTTTTTATTCTTGAATATCCATTTGGTACCTATCACATTTATGTCCTTCGGTTTAGACACGAGATACCATACATCATTCTTAACAAAATACTGAAGTTCTTCTTACATAGCATTTATCCACTCACTATCCTGAAGAGCTTCTTTGACATTTTTAGGTTCCAAGGAAGATGTATAACATGCATACGAGACTTCATTCCTAGCCTTTATTTGGGTCACCATCATCTGATCAACTGATCCTATGACTTTATCCAAAGAATAATTCAATTTGACCCTTGCAGATAGTTCTCTAGGTGGAGTAGCCTGAACATCACAAGTTTGATCATGTGATTCTACAGAACTATGAGTATCATCATGAACCACGTTGTCCTCTTTATTAACATCTGATGAATCATTTCCTAACATAAATAAAGGCTCACTACATTCCTCCTCAACATATCTTGGAGGCTCATCAACATATGAATCATCAACCACAACATTAGCAGATTCCATCATCGTTTGAGTTCTAAGGTTAAAAACCCTATATACCTGACTCGTTAATGAATACCCAAGAAATATTCCTTCATCACTCTTAGACTCGAATTTCCCAATAGACTTGCAATCTCTAAGAATATAACATTTTGCTCAAAAAATCTTGAAATACTTCACATTTAGTTTCTTGCCATTCCATAGTTCATAGGAAGTTTTTAAGGTATCAGGCCTAAGATAGAATTTATTTAAGTTATAACACGCCGTGTTCACCGCCTCGGCTAAAAAATACCTAGGAACCTTCCTATCATGCAGCATAACATTAGTCATCTCATGAAGAACTCTATTCTTCCTCTCAACCACTCCATTTTGTTGTGGAGTATGTGGTGCTGAAAATTCATGTTTTATTCCTCTTTCATCACAAAAAGTATCAATCCATGAATTTTTAAACTCATTTCCATGATCACTCACCACTCTAGTAATGGGATAATTCTTCTTAGTCTGAATTTTCAAACAAAATTTTCTAAAATCTTCAGCAACTTCAGACTTTTCACTCAGAAATCCAACCCATGTAAATCTAGAGTAATCATCTACCATCATAAAAATATACTTCTTTCCTCATTTGCTCATGGTCCGAGTAAGGCCCATTAAGTTAATATGCAATAACTTTAAAGGTCTATAATTACGAATGGTACTTATCTTCATGTGCTGACATCTAACTTGTTTACCCTTCTGAAATGGTCCACACACAACCCCTTTTTCAAAACGAAGCTTAGGGACACCTTTGACAATTTCACTCTTAGTGATTTTTGTTAAATCACGAAAATTAACATGACCTATTCGTTGATGCCAAATCTGAACTTCATCAAGTTTAACTCTATTGCAGTATAATTTAGAATCATGAACAATGCAATAGCAGTTATCAGACGAACGCATACCTTCCATCACTTAAATCCCAAAAGAGTCAATGATTGAACACTTATCAGGAGAGAAATTGACATTATGATTGTTATCGCATATCTGGATTATACTCAACAACTTATCTTTTAGACCCTCAACATAAAGCACATCTTCTTGTTTAGGTAGACCAGAAACCACAATGGTACATTTCCCTAGAACCTTAGACTTCTCTCCATCACCAAAAGTAACTATCCCACCATGACACTCCTTGAGAAATCCAAACAATGACTTATCTCCAGTCATATGCCTCGAACATCCACTATCCAGATATCAAGAGCTAGAATTATGTGCTCTAAGTGCAGTATGAACTACAAGACAGTGTAGCTCACCTTTTCTGACCCATACCTTCTTCATCTTCGAAGCTATATTTGCCAATTTTGATAAATTCTTCACATCTTCACTTAACACTTTAATATGATTTTGCACACAATCTCCTTATTGAGTTTTACGTTCCTTTACTGATTTCAAACTTTTTCTTCTTAGCTTTGAGCACAAAGGTTGAATGTGACCTCTTACTCCATAGTGATGACATATAGGAACAAACCTTTGAACTTCATTAGTAAAACTCCTAGAATATCTCAAGGTAAAGGAATGCTTGTTTTCAATAGTTCTTTTGACATAGGATTGAACATTAGGATTCCAATTCGAATTTCCTTGAGAAAAACTATATGCCACTTGAGAAGCTTTTACAAATGTGGTTTTCCATATAACGTTCGAATTATGTGATACTCCATCAAAACCCAGTCCCTTTGTATTTCCTGCAGATTTTCCCATACTCAACATATGATTAAGCTTAAGACTTCAACTAGACCATTTATGAATAGTTGAGTTAGCATCTTTCAATTCATTTTCCAAATTTTCAATCTTGGTAGATTTCTCAACTAACTCCTTCTTGAGATCATCTACTATCTTCAAAGCTTGACATCTTTCTTGTTCAAACTTATTCAATTCCTCAAACAAATTGGCTTTTGAGTCTATAGGAGATTTGGAGTTTGAGAACTATTGGCTAATTCGTCTTTTAAAGAATTTAATTCTTTGTCCATGCTAAGACTTTTAGTCAACAGTTTCACATGATTTTTGTGAAGTTGTGTGGTCTTGTCAAGTAATTTTTCATAAGACTCTTGAAGCATGTCATCACAATCTTCATCACTTTTAGAACCTTCCTCTCCAGACATTGCCCAACTTGTAGCAACTTCTCTAACCTCTTTAATTTGTGCAGCAAATATGGTGAAATTTCCAGAATCATCACCTACCTCCAAGTTTGTCCCATCACTAGCTGATCCATTATCAGATTCATCATCCCAACTAACAGCTAATCCTTTGGAATTTTTCAAAGTGTTTGCACAATCTGTAGCTATGTGACCATTTGACATTCAAAACAATAATTTTTTTTTTTTTAAGATCAGACATGTCTTTCTTAGTTTGAGTCTTATTTCTATTTCTAGACTCACCCAACTTATCTCTAAATTTTTGTCCTTGGTCATTCTGTTTAGCCTTAACAAATTTGGTCAACCTCTTACCAAACATGGCAATGTCATTTAGACTCAACTCACTTTCTCTATCAGATTCAACATCATCCTCCTTAGTGGTTTTAAAATCTATGCTCTTCTCTTTTGTGCCACTCGCCTTCTTAGGGGGATTTTTAAACGTCTCCATCTCATAAGATTCTGAATTCCCTACCAATTCTTCAACCTTAATTTCTTTAAGACTCGTGACCTTTAAAATAACAGTAACCTTAGATCGAAAACATTTAGGTAGAGACCTAAGTATTTTATTCACTATGGTTGTCTCAGGAATGGGTTCACCTATATTGTGACAACCTGTGACAATATCAGTTAGTCTAGCCTCAAATTCAGCTAGACTTCATCATCCTCCATCTTCAACTGTTCAAATTGAGAATTCAAAATTTTAAGTTTTGATTGTTTAACCTTTGAATTTCCTTCATGAGTTAGTTGGAAAATATCCCACGCTTTTTTGGCAATTTCGCATATGGCAATTCTCTTAAATTCACTCGCAGTCACAACATTGTATAAAACATTCAATGCTTTGGAGTTCCAATCAACACTGTTCGTCTTAGCAGCAGTGCACTCACTCAATGGTTTTGGTTTTAATTGATTAGTCATCGCATCCATCATAGTAGGAGGTGAGTATCCTACCTCTACAACTAGTCAAGTTCTCTCATCTAACGATATAAAAAACACTATCATCCTCGCTTTCCAATACGTATAATTTGAGTCATCAAACAAAGGGGACCTAGATACGAAACCTCCTTCATGAGGTATCTCCATCGTCTAAGTTCAAAATCTAACCTTAGGTTGTTAACCTAAATCGGGGCAACCACGCTCTGATACCAATGAAATTACCTAGACGATCAATGAAAATACACTAGAGGGAGGGTGAATAGGTTTTTTGTCAATTATATGATCAATTAAAATTATCTAGCAGAAAATTAATTTTAATTAGTCACAAACCCTAATTCTCTAATCAGATTAAATCAAGCAATTATAAATATAAGTGAAAAAAATAAAGCAATAGAGAAAACACGGAGATTTTTACGTGGAAAATCTTGGAAATACTCCAAGTAAAAACCACGGATACGCTCTAGTATCAATGCATTATGAATCAGAGAATTTGTACAGACTCTATGAAAATAGAACTTACAACCGCTATAATTTGTTGTTCTTCACTCGACGTCTAAAAATCTAGATTCACTCATGCCCCACGGAGCTCTTGCTCTGATCTCCATACTCTGACGGCTCCGCTTCTCAACAAATCAAATAACTACGAAGCCTCCCGCTCCGATCTCCGCACTCAGATGGCTCCGCTTCTCAACAGATCAAAGCAACCACGTTACAATCGGCAGTGTGTAGATTTTTCAGAATCTAGGTCATTCAATCGTGCATAAGATTGTCGATGTAGAAGCACAATTGAATAAACCCTAAATAAGAGAGAACTAGAAGATATAGAATCACTCAATGTTTTTCTCTCCCTATCTCTATCTCTGTAGAAGAATATAAATTTGTTGAAAACTTGCAGAGATCTCTCAAAGGTTTAAAGGTTGCCTCACATCTATAGAAGACCTTGATATTTATAGACAATGTAGAGTAGAAACCATAATCTTTTCCTTTTTCATAATTTCACACCCAAAAACCCTAACACCTTATAATCTTGTGTATATAATGCATATAGCATGTATATCAAGGTGTAAAGTCGCAACTGCCTCAAGAGAAAACAAATTGGGGTCAAATATGGAATTTCACAACTTTTTCATGTACCCTACACTTGAAGCGTAGGCAGATGCGTAATTTATTTTGGCATGCGTAACAAATGCGTTGAAATGACACTTTCTAGCCACTTTTAACCACTGGAAGCATAGGCCATGCATAGCAAAACTCTCAGAACCAACTTTTCTCGGGACTAATGCTATTTGAACCCCCTAAACTCACTTGTAATGATTCTTGAAGTTACGGCTTGAAAAAATGACGTTTCAGTCCTTTGGGAGACACTTTTTTCTTGAAAACACCTCTTTAGCTCTCCTCTTGATTTCTCTAAGATTGATTCAGATTTGACGAAACTTGTTGACACATTTGCTTGACTACTTGACTATTCACTCATCATAGTTATTGTCTAGAGCATGCCAAACATAAGTAATATTATAAATGTTCTTACAAAGTTGCTCTGTATTCGGAACAAGGGAGAGCACTAAGAGAGCTGCCTAGGACTCCACTTATTTCTCCACAGGAATTGGTGCCCGATAATACGCTTTCTGACAGTGTATCGTATGATTTAACTGAAGATTTGGAGGATAGCTTATTAAAAGAGATAATGGGTACGAAAAAGGCTAGAGTTGATCACTTATTACGAAATATCATAGAGGATAACACCCCTCTTAAGGATCACTTTCCAAATGAGTGAGTATTAAGTATAAACATGATAGATAAGTTATATGTCTGAGAAGATCCGCGGGTAAGAATTAAACGTGAGGGGATACAGAACTATGCGTATATGGATGTTCGGACTTACACAGCTTGGGCAAGAGTGCATTATGCTAAGCATGTTCGTATTAAGTTCTTGGAGCTTGACCGAAAGAACCATTTTTCATTTTCTCATAGATTTCCCCATATAATTCATGATTCTAAGAACCATTCCTGAACCACTTGCTTGAATCATCAACCGAATTTGATGCCACATCCGAAGAAATCTTCTTATGAGTGTCCCCACATAATTTAAGATCATGAGAATTATTTCTGAACCTCTTTCTCAATTCATAGTTCACTCGATTTGATGTCATGCCTGCTTCATCATATCCTTTTTCCTTAATCACACCCTTCCTCTTCATTTTAGTTCCCTTAAACTTGAGCCTATTTAAACCCTTATCATCCACTTTAGGCTTCTTGCATTCATCATTCTCAAAAAACCCATCAACAGAAACATTTGATTTTACCTTCTTAGCTCCATTTCTGAAATACCCACAATTAGAATTCTCAAATTTAACTAACTGATCAGTATTCAAAGCCCTAGATTTCAACTTCGAATCTTACCTCTAGGTTTCTTAGTCTCCAACCTCTCATCACTACTATAGACACAATTCACATACTCTCTTTTACCAATTCCTCTATTGACAGATGATGATTTGTTATCGAAAACCACAGAATTGTTATTTGAGGACTCGATGACCGAATTCAAACCACCCCAATTGCCACAATCCCTAGACAACATCATCAAACACGAAGCCACCTCTTTGTGCTCCTGCTCAATCTCACAAACAAATGGAAAACCTGCCTCCTCATGGCAATCTAGTTGCCAAGCTCCAAGCCATTCACGAGAAGTACCTAGCAGCAGTTGCAGCAAAATCAACCAATTCGCAAAGCGTTGTGTGTGAACAACTTTTCGATTTTCGTACAAGCTTGTCAATAAT
This sequence comes from Cornus suecica, assembly GCA_963922005.1. Classification (NCBI taxonomy): domain Eukaryota; kingdom Viridiplantae; phylum Streptophyta; class Magnoliopsida; order Cornales; family Cornaceae; genus Cornus; species Cornus suecica. The sequence goes on along the minus strand of OY998240.1, from coordinate 26,825,930 downwards.
GATCAAATGGAGCACTTTACAAGAATAAGCGAGGTGTGTGTGCAGTTTTTCGAATAGTTGTCTTTGGAATCGTTTGAATAAAACATGGTTTGTGCAGTAGTGTGCAATAGTATTACACATTTTTCTGGTTGCCTTTTTAAACATTTAGTTCTAAATTATTCAATTAATGTGTGCATCTTCATTGATATCAAATATTAACGATTTTTTTTTTCATTATGCTCATGGGCTAATATACAAGGAAATTTTCAACCTACTGAAAACAAACAGAAATCTATCTGTATCGTTTCCGTCCATTTTTGGACCTTAAAATCATGAGATATGCAGCAGGTGCTGTATAGTTACTACACTGCAAATTAATTATGTGTTGTCTTTATTATCATTTTCGTTACAATATCTAATTTTTTGTCAAAATGTTGGCTAAACATAAATAAGTTGTTATATACGGAGAGAGTATTGAACTTGTAGAAGAACTTCAAAAAAAAATTGACCTTCCAATCATCAAGGAAAAGTGGCCTTTGAAGCATGATTGGCAGACGCGGTATTGATATTACTGATTGTTGTTGTCGTGATAATGGTGTAACAGACGTTGTACAATATCCATGTTAAATGCATGCACAAATTGGACAATATTGGTGTTCAATGCGACTAACTGTATTTGTCGATAATATACTCGGTCACCCTTAGAGTATAGGATTGCATTAGCATGGTATATCATATTTATTTGCATGCTATATTGATTTTCTATGTTATCTATTTCAATTATATTCGAAAAATGTGTATAGCAGGCTTGGGATTGTTTGTGGGTACGATTGGGGTCCCGGAATGGCACACGTGTCATGTGGGGCAAATGGACCGACCCAGGACTAGAAGCAGGGGCGGAGGGAGGGGGGCAAGGGGGGACATGCCCCCCAAGATTTTGAATTTATTTTACTATTAGATATAGATATTCACGGAAAAATAAATTATTAGTGTAGTTGGCCCAGCCAAAAAATAATTTACAAGGCCCACTCAAAATTCCGACCCAATAATTTAGGAAATAAAAAATAAAAAATTAAGAAAATAGCCTTTAGTAGTCTTAATTCCAACGGGTTTAAAAATTAAGGGGGTTTTTTGAACTATAGAGAGTTTCTTGATTAAATCGTGAAATTATAGTGTTTTTTATGAAAATTACCCTAAAAATAGTTGTAACACTAATGTCCGTCGGGGTGTGCTAAAAATATGTGTTAAAAATGGCACATTATGACGGCTTAGGTTTTACCTATCGCAAGTGAATGAATCGTATTGTAGTATAGTTCAGCTTGTGAAAGGTTATCGATCCCATAGAGACTAAGTCGTATTATGAATTCTCGTAAAATAATATTCTTAAATTGCTAGAAAAATATGGTTTGTCGTTTTGAAATTAATTAACTAAGAAAGCAAGTAAAGATAGATTAAGACAAAAACAATAGAAATAAAATTTAGGATTTCCATACTCCACCACTAACCACATAATATAATTCTCAATTCGCTCAATTGCATGAGGGCGATCCATAATTGTGAATCAGGTTGTATCGCAAATAACTAAATACGACCCCAAAAAGGATTACCATCAACCGGATTGCGACAACCCATCTCATGACTGACCTAACTAGTACATGCCAATTAAATTACTCTAATATACTCTTAATGCATGAAAATAAACTAAAGCATGTCTATATTAAATCGTCAAGGCATGTCCTGTGTCAACCTAGGGTTTCAAGTTTTATTACCACCATTGTATAGAAAATCATAAGTTAAGCATCTGAGTTACATCCTATAGTGAATAACCATGATTGTGTAAGATGAATATATTCATTCAGTATAAGACAAGAATCATAATAAATATATAAACTTGTATCAAGAATAAAAACGGTATCTCATCTATACAATCATCACAGTATGGTCACAGTTTCCCCTCATTACAATTGAAACAAATAAAAGAACTACATTACTTGGCTAGGGTTTTGCTAGAACACCCTAGATACCGAATTAGTTGCTCATGGTGGAAAGAGACTGCATCGTTGATGTAGAATCGCCCTCCATGGTCGTCTTCTCCGGAACTCTAGGTCTAGAATGGCTCCTCCATTTGAATGATATGAATCTGAAAATTGGGTAGGAAGAAGTCCCAAAATTATGTCGAGATAAGTCCCAAAATTGTGTAGAGGGAAGTCCCTTAGTTTTGTAGCAGACCTTGGTATATATAGGCAAAGGTGAGGGAAACCCTAACTTAGAGAATAAGATTACCTTTTTTCGTAATTTCAAACCAAACAAAACAAAACCCTAATATCTGATGTATCATATGTGTAAATTACATGTATAGAGGTGTTGGGGTTGAACATAAAGTCATCTGGGTCAAAACGGCTAAATCCGGGTCAAATTGAATTTTGGCCTGAATCTGAAATTTCCAGCTTTTTCTGCCGGACCTCTCACTCTTTTGATCATATCTAGAAATATGACATTGGATGGAAGCATGTAATATATTATTCGAAATATGACTTCAAGATCTTGATAATAGGCTCAAGAATCACCCCATTTGGACCTGCTGTTATCAAGATATGAGCTCCTAAAGTTGGCTAAAAGTTTATGTTCAAAACACTATTCACTACGCTTTAATCGTAGGTTCAAGAGTAAAAATGTGTTTTCTGACCACTTTTTGCTTCTGAAAGCGTAGGCTTAAGCATAGATTCTTCATGAAAACCACTTTTCTCCGCAATTGTGCCAAAATGACCGTCTTGATTCCACGAGAATTTTTGCTTTAGGTGACAGCTTCGGAAAATGTCGTTTTTTCCCTCTGAGAGCCATTTTTGTCTTGAAAATACCTCTTTGACTCTCCTCTTGGATAGAAACGAACATGAACTTAGTTAATTCACCAAAGTTAGCTATATTTCTTCATTACGCTCCTGAAACATGCTTGAACACACAAATGACATAAAAATACCAAATAATGGAATGAAATGACATAACTAATGCAAGATAGGGTCTTAAAATGGACACTTTTGAGCACCTATCACACCCCCAAACTTACATATTACTAGTCCCTTAGTAATGAACTCAGGAAAACTATCTTGTGAGGATATTTAATCTAACCTAATCCCTTGTTTTTGTGAGGGTCGATGATTACACTTAGCACATGTAACAAGCCTTTTAAACCCCTCGGTAACACCGAGTGGACGAGTGAAGTCTCATGAGGGTTTCCAGTGATGGTACCCACAAACATCTCCATTCTTTAAAATCACGCATTCATGAATTCACACACAATTTAATTAAGTCATGATACAATACACAAGATAATAAGGATGTAAATACTCTCATTCACTACCGAACAATAACTATCTCGAGCTTCATGTCATGAATGGTTCCCACTAAAGTGAATGATTTCGCTACTTTTTATTCCTAATCCAGACAACCTTCCATGTTTTTGTGCACATTCTACCATGGTATTTCAATCTCTCTTCTTCCTACTTCACTGATCAAATTTTGACATTTTTCATAAAAATTAATCTTTTATCATTCCACTTTTCATTCCTTTTTGTCTTTCTAAGCTCCGGACTTTCCAGTGAGGATTTTTAATCCTGACCAACTGGGCCCGAGCTTCTTCCATGAGATTTATGTTCATTAGTTTTCTCCCCTTTAAACGCGAACAATGATATTGGTAATACCAAGACCCGGTTACTCAGATCAAAGAACTAATTTTTGTATTTTATTTTTCAATATAAATTTTCAACTTTTCCTCCATTTCAACCATAACATCTCCCCTTCTCCCATTTTATTGTGGCAAAATTATGTTTTTAAACTACATAGTCAAAGATTAACTATTTTTCCCATAGTGAATGTGTGTTTGTGTTTATAGGTCAAAGTCGTCCTTCTTGATTTCAATTTCACTAATTCATTCACCCATGTAAAACCTCATCACTTGACTAACTTGATTTAATCATCACTCTCATGAATGGGAATATCACAACACATATTACTCATGCATCATAAACATAAACTCAATCAACTTGTAATGCAAAACATTCATGCATTAAAAAAAAGAATTTCTCCAAAAAAATTCAATTTTTTTCTTTTTTTTTTTCAATCATTCTTTATACCAACTATACCTTCCGCCTAAAATTAAATTAAACCATGTCCTCATGGTTCACAATCATACTCATGAGAAATAATATAGTTACCCTTGAAGCGCAGATCCGGAATTTCAACTCTTTATACTCATTCTCCTCCCCCAAACTTGAATCGAGCTACCTGTAGAAATATTCAACAAAGCACACATACCCAATATCATAGCAAGAGAAGAAGAAATATAATCATCACTTTCTGGAAATTATTACTCAACCTAGTAAAAGGAATGAAATATTTTTTTTATATAAAATAAATAAACATGATTTGGCCTTAAGGGCCTACAATCCTATGGAATTGAAAAATAATGATTTGGCCTTAAGGACCTACAATCTCTAAGAATTGAAATTACAGAAATTAAATAACTTACTAGTATACAAACCAAGGCTAGAAACTAACTTTCACAACCTAGGACCAATGTTTAACATCTTTAGCTTGATGACTCCGCAAAGGGTTATCCAACACCCTTCCTCTCTTCGACACTTCTACCACATGGTGGAGCAAGTGTGGGAAGTAAATCATTCCACGATGTTCATTGTGAACACTTGGCAACAAGAAAGACATCAAGCACATAATAATCATCACATACCTTCTATTCTCTATCATGCTCTACCTTCATCCCATGTTTAACACCTATGTCCAACGATTTTTCTGTCACCAAATTAGGTAATGGGTCTTTCACCACCTCAACAATCCCATCAATTACATAGTACTCATCCCCTCCTTGTTTATCTTCAAAACATAGCTCATTCACACATTGAGTAAATATTGCTTGAGGTTCATATGGTGTCTCTTTTGGCTCTTGTGGTAAAGGAATGGTTTGTGTACTCTCTTCATATGCAATGTCACTCTTAATTTCAAAACTTTCCTCTATTTCACTATCACCATCTTCCTCATCTTCAAAATTATCTACCACTTGATTTGGGAAATCCTCCATTCTCATAGAATCAACTAGTTACCATAACCTAATCAAAGCTTAAGAATTAGAGTTTAATTGATTTTCAATCTCTCTCAAAGTGCTTATCATTTTATCTTCATCACCAGTTGATATAGGCATCAGATTTTGATTTTGGAACTGTAGTGGATTTTGGTTGGAGGGTTGGAATGATTGGAATGATAGGGCATTCTTGGACTGAAAAATCCTGAATATTTCATGGTTGTTGACTTCTATTGAAATTAGATTGAGGATTTTCAATGTTAGGTAAGTATAAATTGTCTTCAGTGTATGTTATCTCCTCATAATTTTGAGGGGTCTCGATTTTGCCTATAGATACTAAGAATTGGTCATTAGAAAACAATGACTTTGGACAGGGGTTTGCTCTTATTTCTCTCAAATGGGCTAAGAATTTATCTTCAATAGACAATGGCTCCAGACACGAATATGCACTTGACTCTTCAAATTGGAAATGATTCGATGGTTGAGGATAATAATCTTGACTATACGATCGATACCCTAATCCATGATCAAAATATCGTGGATCATCATTAAAGCTTTGATATGAATTTCCTATACCTGATTGTTGGTATTGGAAATTGGGATGATATCTCCAATCAGGGTTGTATGAATTAAAATATGGAGCACTCGCCGAATTGGTATAACCATTATACATTTTTTTTCTGACAATCACAAAATTGGGTTTTGAGGTCCTAAACAACGTATTTTGGCCAAAAATCAACTGGGTTCACTATATACAGTGAGTTGTATTTATTGGTCTGTTTCCACTCAAAATCCTCTACTCTCTTGCAAAAATCGAACTTTATGACAGTTTACACGAAAAATTGTAGATTTTTTTATGCTAATAAATATAAATAAAAGAAAATGAAATAAAAATTAAGCAATAAAAGTAAAGTAGAATTGTGAAATAATGCTAAATACACGTAAAACTCACAAACGGACCAGCAAAATAGTGGGCACCTACTCCTCTCATTCTCCTTTAGCTTATTTCGGAGTACCTCGTCAAAACACACAATTCAACTTGAAAAAGAAGAAAATAAAATAAAACAAGTAAAAACAACTCAAAAATACTAAATTATTAAAATTCAGAATATCCGTTAGTACCCGACAACGGCGCCAAAAACTTGATGTCCGTCGTGGTATGCTAAAAATATGTGTTAAAAATGGCCCCTTATGACGGCTTAGGTTTTACCTATCGCAAGTGCACGAATCTTATCGTAGTATAGTTCAGCTTGTGAAAGGTTATCGATCTCAAATAGACTAAGTCGTATTCAAAATTCTCATAAAATAATATTCTTAAATTGCTAGAAAAATATGGTTTGTCATTTTGAAATTAATTAACTAATTAACTAAGAAAGCAAGTAAAGATATATTAAGACAAGAACAATATAAATAAAATCTAAGGTTTTCATACTCCACCACTAACCACATAATATAATTCTCAATTCACTCAATTGAAAGAGGGCAGTCCATAATTGTGAATCAGATCGTACCGTAAATAGCTAATCTACTCCTAATGCATGAAAATAAACTAAAGCATGTCTATGATCAACTGGAGGGTTAGGTTTAATTGGAGGAGTTCCAGTTCTGGTTCTGATTTTCACGCACGTTCATTCATAGAGTTCTCACGTTCAAAGTTCAGACTTGCTTCCATTAAAGAGAACCACCATTGAAGACCTAGAGATCCGAAGAAGAAGGCCATGGAGAGCATTTATACATCGACAATGCAGACTCTTTCCACCATGATCAACTAACTCGGTATCTAGGATTTTCTCGCAAAAACCTAGCCAAGTAATGTAGTTCTAATTTTATATTCAATTGTAGAGAGAGGAAACTGTGACTATACTATGATGATTGTGTTAGATGAGAGACCATTTTTATTCGTGATATAAGTTTATATATTTGAATTGATTCTTGTATTAGACTTTTCGAATATATTTATCTTACACAATCACAATTATTCACTATGGGCTAGAACTCGGATGCTTAATCTGTGATTTTCTACACAATGATGGTCATAAAACTCGAAACCCTAGGTTGACACGGGTCATGCCCTGACAAACTAATATAGACATGCTTTAGTTTATTTTCATACTTTAATTTACTTTTCTGCACTTACTTTCTGTTAGTAGTTGGCATGCATTAATCATTTTAGTCTTGAGATAGGTTGTCGCGATTCGGTTGAGATTAATCCTTTTTGGGGTCAAACTACTGGCGCAGTACGACCTGATTCACAGTCAATGGATCTCCCTCATGCAATTGATATATAATCTAAACTATATTATGCGGTTAGTGGTGGAGTGAGGAAACCCCTAGTGTTATCTCTCTCTGAATCATAACCATTATTCATTATTGTTTTCTGTTTTATTTTCATTAGTATTAGATTATTCACAAAACCTAACTCTTTTTGAAAAAATATAATTCAGTGTTTTTAGACTATTGAAGTGAACAATCCTCGTTTCTGTGGGATCGATATTCCCCTACTCAAGAAAAACTGTCTACAATTGATATGTGCACTTCCAGAAGGGTAAAATGTCGTTAAGGTGTCATTTTTAATCACATATTTTGCACACACCTGATGCCCACAGTGACGGCTTCGGAAAATGCCATTTTTGCCCTCCAGGAGCCTTTTTTGTCTTGAAAATACCTTTTTGACTCTCCTCTTGGATAGAAACGAACATGAACTTGGTTAATTCACCAAAGTTAGTTTTATTTCTTCATTAAGCGCCTGAAATATGCTTGAACACATAAACGACATAAAAATACCAAATAATGGAATGAAAGGACATAACTAATGCAAGATAGGGGCTTAAAATGGACACTTTTAAGCGTTTATCAAACACCCCACGTTTCCTTTCTCCTTTCTAAAATTCATTTCCAAGTGTTAACGATTTGTGACATCACTTATTCTTGACGTCTTGTGCAATCTTGGTACGTGTGAATTTTTCGCATTTATATTTTGGACTTAGCGGAACGACTTCATGGACTTTCATTTCCAGCTTCGTAGATTTTTGTTTCGTTGGTGACTACGTGAGTTTGTTGTAACATTTTCTTTTTGACACTTCGGCGATCGTGTTCCATGCTCGAACGTGTTAGTTTAGTTTATTGACGACGTTCCAGTGTAGCACTTATGTGATTATGTGTTTATTTTTATTTTTAGAACTTTTGACAGTAAGGGGTATTCTCGATATTTCAGTTGTGTGTGAGTTGGTGAGGAAGTATGAGAGTTTTCCTATGTGTTTCGATGTGTCCTGGATTGATTCGGAGTCTTCCGGTGTCATTTTAGGGCCTTTGGCCTCTCTTTTCACTTTGCTGATTCAGGAGGTACCGAGTACTCAGTAACTGTTTCACCGAGTACTTGAGTATTGTTCCACTGAGTACTCGGTATGTTTTTCACCGAGTACTTGGCAATTATTTCATCGAGTACTCGGTAGAGTCTGCAAATTTTATATATAAGTGGGTTTTGACCTAAAAACATTTCATTTCTCTTCCTCTCTTTCCCCAAACCAAGTTTTTTTCTCTCTCTCCCACTTGTTTTCTCATCAACCTTGCCCTATTTCATCTATTTGAGCTTGGATTTTGATGATGGCTTCAACACAAAAGTTGATCGTGGTATTCTTGTATTCGATTTGAGCCATAGATTGGTAAGTGTCTTTCCTCTCTTGTGGGTTTTCTTCACAAACCCTAGTTTTGAGTTTTCTTGACAAACCACCTTTTTATTCTTGTTTTCCTTGTGGTTTGGGCCTTGATTCATTATTAGGAGGCTATGGTGAAGCTTTCCACCAATTGGTTGGTTCGATTTCGGTGTTGGGTGAATGCTAGGGTTTCTTTGGCCTTGCTTGGTGGTTTTGGTTTTCTCTTCATTGAGGTAGGGGAAATTTATATTCTCTCTCATCCTTTGGTTTCGTGAGTGTGCGATTTCATTCTTGGGCTTTCTAACCCTAGATATATTTGCCAACTTTCATACTTGAAAATATGAAATTAAGGTTTGTACATGTTTATGTGATTTAACCCCTGTGAGTGTCGTACTTAGTGATTATATTGATAGGACTATGATACATGTTAGTTGGGTCGTAGTTCTTGATATTTTCAATATTAAATTATGCCTATATGCCTATATATATAGAGATGTATATGGGTATAGTTGTGTATATTCACAAGTATAAGTATACATATGTCTATGTAGGTGTTAGGGATGTAGCCTTGATAGTGAGATTAGGTTAGCTCCTTTGGTTAGCACGTTTGAGGATATAATATTTGATTGTGTGACGTGACATCTCAAGTTAGAACGATTATCTAGTTCCCCTTTCTTGAGTGATATTACTATGTTGGAATTGAATGTTGTGTTGAGATCTGAAGTGTGTAAACTTGCTTTAATTGAACTAAGAACATGTTTAAAAGAATGAAATTGCATCCGTGTGAAATAAATGAAAACCTATTGATTTCGAACATGAATTGTGCATGAGAATGTATCATTGTTATTTAAATGCTTTAATTGTGATTTAAGAGCATGTTAAAAGGATTGATGACATTCATGTTGATATTCTAGGGAATATTGTTCATAAATATGATGAAGTACATATTTGTGTTGGTGTATGGGTCATTTGTGACATAGTGCATATAGAGTTCACCTTTTGAGTTGTAGTTTAATTGTGTTGGTCTACACCCGGTCATGTAACCAAAGGTGAGTAGACTTGTGTCAGATCATCGCAACAACTGGCCAGGGGTGTTCCCAACCTACTAAACTAGTGTGTCCGAGAATTGGGTATAGGGTAGGTCGTCTCATCATCGTAGTCGTGGGTCGTCTCGTGCATTCGATCTTCGGATCTTTAGTCGTGAGTCATCTCGTGCAACCGCTCTTCCTTGTTGAGAGTGAAAGTGTCAAAAATCATTTAGGAATAATCGATGCAGACTCTTTCTTTGTCACGGATTGTCTCATGGATGGTTAGAGTATGTATCCGTTGACTTTAGTGGACAGGGGTGTGTACATTGTGTTGTGTTGAGACTCTTTCCTTGTCACGGGTCGTCTCGTGAATGGTTAGAGTGTGTTCGTTGGGACTCTTTCCTTGTCACAGGTCATCTCGCGAATGGTTAGAGTGTGTGTGTTGGGACTCTTTCTTTGTCACGGGTCATCTCGTGGATGGTTAAAGTGTGTATTAGTTAACTTTAGTGGAAAGGGTGTGTACCATGAGGTATGTTGAGTCACATTGCATTTGAGTTGCTATTATATGATTATCTCTATATGTGAATCATGATGTTATTGAATGTGGTTGTGGAGCATGTTTAATGTGGATTTTGACACTTTAATTCATATGTTATTAAAATGCTCAAATGAAATTGGATAATGTGAGAATATGATTTACATGCCTTATTTTAAAGTATAATGTGAAATGAATGTTTATACTTGTTGGTATGTACTTATATACCCTTAGGTGGTGATATGAGTTGGTTTGACGGCTTTATTTTGATAAGTTAAAGTCGGTGATGGATCATTGAGTTGATTGTGAGTTGAGGCCTTTGAGAAGGCGGGTGGTAATTTTGTGGTCTTAGTTGGTGGTGTAGTAACGATCATGTGATGTTGCTTACACACTTTGAGGAACGTATCACCTATTAGTACCTTGAGGTTTTGAGTTGGTTAGATGAGGTTATGATTGAACCGAGTCAATTGTGTGGCAATGGTCTCTTGATTCCATTAATAATCTAAGAGAGGTGATATTATATGTGAGTTGAGGTTTGAATGGGCCGGAAGAGGTAATGACTGCACTAGTTAGTTCCGTGGTATCGACTACTAGGTTTTCCCTTTCATGATCTTAAGAATAGGAGTATTATTGGAGTTGTCGACTTAACCATCTTAGGTTGTTGAGATGAGTTGGTTGATTGGGAGTTGAATTGAGTTCGCGATTGGAGATAGTGTTGTTAGATCATTCTTCTCCATTTTTGTTGAAATGTTGTCATTTTTGGACTCCATTCTTCATTCCTCATTCTCTGTGGTTCATTTCAGATGTTGAACCATTCTGTATGGTGTTTTAGATGTTTCGGTGTGTTCAGGGTTAACTCAAAGTCGTTCGGCGTCGTTTTAAAGCTTTTCGGGTTCAACCTTAGACTTTTTCTACTAGATGAATTACCGAGTACTCGGTAGGTGCTTCAGCGAGTACTCGAAGTTCATAGCATGCAATGGCGTGCTGATGGTGTGGCATGTTTCTGTTATCCACGCCATGCTTACGCCTTAGCGCGGATTATCGAGTACTCGGCATGTCCTTCACCGAGTACTCGATGCCCTTTTACCGAGTACTCGACATGTGTTCCATTGAGTACTCGAAGCTCTATAGTTCTGCAACTTCATTTCTCTTACTTCTTTCATTCTTCTTTGCATCTCTTTCACTCCCTTGGGGTGTTAGTGTATGCCATGACTTATATGTCATTTCTTGAGCCGTTGGTTGCAGCGTGGTGCCAAACCACTCCCTTGTGTCTTCATTTGATCTGTGGGGTTGGAAATGGACGTTTATGTTCCATGGATCCAACGCATCATTATTCCTTCATCATCCTCTTGGACGTTATAAGAATCCTTGAGTTGTTGTTTCGGTTGACTTAAGAGAGTGTTCTCTCAGTATGTTCGTTTGTTTAGTATTGGGTTTCTCTTCCCTTGTTTGGCTTCATGGTCTTATGGGCCATTCTTGAGAGTAGTGTTCACGTGTTCTCCGTGGTTGATCGGCTAGCCTTCCTCATCCTCGGTGAGAGTGTTGGTGAGAGGATTGACCTTCTTGTGGATAGTGTGACGAGATTAATGTAGTGCTATGATTAGTGACATTGATGTGAGAGTGGATCATTCCATGTGAATGGATTGACGGTTCGTATGTATATTGTGTATATATATACGTTGACAATGGTTATGTTTGTACGCAAGGACGTGAGAGTTTCCTTGGTTCCGGTAATAGATGTTTCCTCCCTATGGGCATTGTGGTGATCTTAGTCCTTTTGGACCCTATGTTTATAGTTATGGCCACTAAAGTTATTTGGCTACGTTATATTAGGGTATGGTGTACTGAGTATACGTTTATGTGAGTAGTGTAGACTACCGATGTGGGATTGATAGGTAGGAGTCGTAGTGTTCTCTCGTGTGGTCCATACTACGTGCCTTTTACTTATTTGTTGTCGCTATACATATATACGTATATATATAGGTGTGCGTTTGCTATATGATATTATGTTATGGTTTCATTATGTACTAGTTACCCTATTTGATGATCGCATGGTAAGGGACTAGAGGGATGTATTTCGGGGATCTCATATTGGCGCGAGTGCCATGAGGGACGATTGACCAACCTAAGATAGATGCATATACACGATTTGGTTAGCACTAGACTTGGACATTCGAGGGATGTGGCAGTTTAGGGTTTCTCCTGCTGCGCTAGTGAGCTCACCACTTTCCCTTTTTTCCAAACCCCCAGTTACAGGTACCAGGTTCTTCTTGCAAGACGGCTTGTGGCACGGATGCTGTTGCGGGACTGGGACATTCATACGTAGTGCTGTTCCTTTTAACTTTCCTTTGTTTGTTCCTTGTATTGGGACTATTGTTGTATTTCTTAGGAACCAGTCTGTTGGTATATCCCTTCCTTGTATTTGGTATTAGTGCATTGTTGTAGAGATGTATTCCTTCAGCACCTTGATGTGCCTTGTGTATTATTTGGTTTTAGCTTCCACTCTGTTGTATAGAATCATGGTTGTTAGTATGATTCTATTCGTTTTATTGATGTTGATGATCTTAGTTGATCGCTCTATGTATGGATCACACCTCAGAGTCCTCGGATGTCCCGGTTTGGGAACCTGGGATTTTAGGGGCGTGACAATAATGGTAAGATTATGTCACAAATAAAAAAAAATGGTAAGATTTTAACATCAATTTATTTTTACTACCAAAGGCCTTGTAGTCTGATGGTATCATCTTTCCTCCCCAAATGGGCGATTAGGGGTTCAAGCCCTATGGGGTTGATATGGGGATGTGTGAGTGTGTGGGTGTATGCATTTCTTACCATTCCAAAAAAATAAAATTTTATTTTTACTTCAATGTCATTGAGACTAATTGAATATTAATTTTAACATCATTACAATTTTTTTTTGATAACCGTGATGTTTGAGCCAGCTTACGCGCACCTCGACTAATTCACGGGACCCGTGCAAGGCGACATCATTCCAATTTTTATTTACCAAAGATATGTACGTTTCTTTTTATTAAATTTTTTACACATGTTGTGTAATAACCTTAATTTGTGCATTTAATTGATTTGATATTTATGATGTGGGTATGTATGCAATTTAGAATTGTAATGTGTAATTTAGAAATTTTGGTGTGTAAATTTGTAATTTTGGTGTGTGTAATTATATCTGTAGATGTATATATATATATCGGTTAGTGTTAAAGAATTTAAAGAATTTTTTTTTTTAATAAAAAAAAAGGGGGGAAAGAAGAAAAGGAAATGTTTAATGTTAAAGTGAGTTAGGTGTTGAAAATGAAGTGTAAAGAAGAGGAAAATTAGGTAAAGGTTGAGACAAGAGAAATGAGAGAGGGCCACATGTTTTTAAAAGTAAAATAAAAATAATAATAATGAGAATGATTGAAGGGGAAGTCTTGCAATTGAAATTCATATGAAGGTATTTTTTTCTCTCTAAGTTTTGAGAGAGAATGGAGAGAATAGATAGAGTTCTTGGAGAAAGGAAGTTTGGTTTTGCTTGGATTTCGGGCTTGAAAAAGGAAAATCAAAGCTGGATAATTTAAGGCAAGTTACAACTCTATTCTACCCCTTTGGATTTATAAGTCCAAGATATTTATGAAATAATATATATATATAGATATATATATATATTATTTATACATAGTTAATTTTCTATAAAAATAAATATAGAAGTATTATCATGTATATAAATGCATATATATATGGATAGATGAATGATTAATGATTATTATAATATATTTCATATTATCTTTAAATTATATTTTAATTATAAAATACATTTATGATCATGGAATTTTTCATCAAATACTAGTTAAGAAGCTTTATTAATATTTAAATTTATTTAAATAGGCTTCTTGAATTTTCTAAGAATTTTTAAGAATTATTGTGGCAATTTTCAGAAATTATATATATTTTGAAATCTAGTGTGGGCGGATTTAGTTTACTATGGTACACTCACCATTCCTAACCATAGGATCTGGTGGATCTTTAATACTAGCATTTGATTTAATTATATGTGTATACTGAAATTTGGTGTGGATGGTTCTATATTACTACGATGCAATCAATTTCCTTACCTTATGATTAGGTGAACATTTAATCAGATCCCTTGATTTAAATTATAATTATTTGTTATAATCTGGTGCATATGTGTATACGATAAGTTTTCTATTAACCAATCAGAATCATCCTTCTAAATTGGAAATGATCCGGTGTAGTGATGCGCACCGTAAGCATGTGCAATTCACTAAAATTATATTAAAACTCCTGAATATTGTTATAACTATAGATTTACCCCTAAATGTTACTATAATTACATTTTGACCCCTAATTATATTACGGTTTCACATCTTAGGTTTATACTAATTACAATATAACCCCTATATTTTATGAAAATTACAAATTAGTCCCCATAACATTTCTGAAGTTATAGTAGAATCCCTGTACTGCACTGTAATTACAGTTTGACCCCAAATATTTATTAAAAAGATATTTGGGATCCCTAAACTTTAAATAATTAATATTGTGATTTCGAATTTCATTATTAACCTATCATAAAATATGTGAAAGTTAAAATGGTGTTAAATATATTCATTAGATTGGTTTATCAATGATTATATTATGGAAGTTGGTATTTGTTGATTATTGGATATAATGGTTTAATATGTTGTTATAAATCATTATTTATGATTGTGTACATATGTGAAGCATGGGATGCGCAGTAATGTATGGGATGTTTACTTTTATTATGCTAATAAGCATATATGTATGAAGTGATGTATAGAATACTCACTTATTATATGTTCAGTGATGCATATGATGCATTTTCAAATCATAATATTTAATTTAAATAATTATGGAATGAAAATTCCTAATGAACTACAAAGAGGCTGACTAATAAACGCAGTCACATGAATATCATGGGACATGATTGAGTTGTCACGACATGATTGAATTGTCGGGTACATGGTTAAAATAGAATTGATAAATTCGTAAATCTTATTATTTAATTAAATAATTTTGGCTGAGGTTTTTAAAGGAACTACAGGGAGGCTGACTATTAACACAGTCTCCTGAGTACCACGGGACATGATTGAGTTGTCACGACATGATTGAATTTTCGGGTACGTGGTTAAAAATATGATTTGAAAGGATTGTCTATTGGCATAAAGAATTGATAATAAATATTAATAAATTCATTTATATGTTATTGATGATGCATAGGATGCCTTAGTTATTTATTATAAAGGTATAATTATATATCTTTTATTCAATTATGTGATATATATTATAAACTATGTTTGTGCATGGGATGCATTGTTATTTATTTTAAAGGTATAAGTAAATATCTTTTATTCGATTATGGGATACATATTATAAAATATGTTTGTGCATGGGGTGCATTGGTTATTTATCTCAAAAGTTATAATTATAAATCTTCTATTCAATTATGTGATATACATTATAAAATATGTCTATGCATGGGTGCATTGGTAATTTATTATAAAAAGATATATTTATATATCTCTTATATGATTATGAAAAGAAAAGAATGTTCTAAAGGTTTTATGAAAAGTGAAAGATAAATCTTATTACATATGGTCTATCTTATCATGTTGTTTGGTTCAGAGATGTTGGTTTTATCGGTCCTCGGTTGGGTTGTAGTAGTGGACTTGCTCGTGGGTTTATCCCACCTTGTTGTTGACATTTCAGGTCTGGGACAGTTTCAACCACCGGGTTAAGGATTTGAGTCATCTCGTGTTGTTCGTGATTGTCTACTTCATTCCTACTTTCTGTTTACACTGTATATTAGTTATACAACTGTTGTAACTTAGGCACGGTTATTAGAAAATGTATTTTTATATAGGGGTCCTTCTTTAACAGGATTTTCAGGTTGTATCTTAAAATCTTTAGTCAGATTTGACGTTAGTGTTGCTTCCGCTATGATTTTTATTTTGCAAAATTTTCTATTGTATTATGTGTTTATGTATATCAATTACATGGTATTTCCCGATCTTCGTGTGTGAGTCTGGCCAACTCACGTGCGGAAATTGGGGGTATCACATGTTGGGTTATATATTTATTCACATCATTCATGATTATATCATAACATTACTTTCAAAATGGTTAGCTATTTTCACTTAAAAAAATATCAATTATGATGTAATCACTTGAGACTTGTTGAGGAGCAAATCAACTTGATTGGTAAAATTTTCGGAATTACAACTTCATAACAAGATGGAAGACAAATTTCTCTTGAAAATTACTTAAGTTCCAATAACAAATTGCTCAGAGTTTTAGTTTAAATACTATGACGGATGACTTTCTTTTTTAAAAACATATCTTCAAATTCAAATTTAATAGTAAATTTTGGTTTTCTTATTTTTATTCTTTAGGTAGAGGCCATTTATCATTTTTCAAAAAGCAATTAAGCCAATATTTAACGAGTTATGCATTCGCAATAGATATAATTAATTATTAAATATTTTTAATTAAATTGATATATGTTACACAAAAAACAATTGTTAATAGTTCCCCCCCCCCCCCCCCCCCCCCCCCCCATCTTAAAATCCTGGTTTGGGAATTGTACCACTCGAACGGCCGAAATTGAGGTGGTGAGGATTATCCTATTGAGCTAGTGTAGCTCGCCCCTTTATTTAAACATTTTCAGGTGATGATCCTGTCATTGGTGGCCCGTAGATGAGTTCGTGTTCTATAGAAGTGGTCGCCCATATTTTTGCACTTTTTGGTGGCGAACGTGTTCTTTATTAACTAATTTTATTTTTACATGCTTTTGATGACTTTTGAGAAACCATATGAATTTGTACTTTATTATTTTGGGCTAGTGTGTTAGCTGGTTTTATATTTTTGTATCCTATTTTGTACAGCACTTAGGTGCGGGAAAAGAATTTATTTTGGAGTGCTAAGGCGTGGTTATTTAAATCTTGTATAAATTGAAGGATTTGGCATGTAATCTAATATTTTGAGACTATAGTTTCATCTTTGTAAAATGATTTCCAACTCTCTTTATAAAATATGGATTTTGAGCTAAGACGTGGAATTTATTTATTTGGAGAGCTCGGGGGCTCATATATAAGTTATTCGAATTTAGAAAATGCTTTGACATCGGTTCGCCCCAAAGGATTCCAAAATGAGAAATTACTCTTATTGAAATGCCTTGTTTCGGTCATTTTTCGAGCACTTTTCTTCGAGTTTTTGCCAAGAAACCCCAACTCATTTCTTGTATGTTCCTTATCTTTGATCATAGAAGTTGTTTGGGAACAAAATAACGCGTTTCGAATCACAGAAAAACTCCTTCAAACCAACCCAAAATTTATGGAGCAAACTAAAAAATTTCTAACGAAAATCCGGCAAAGTTCCGTTTGTAAATGGAACATCCGGAAAACACAAACACAATAGAACAAAATAACCTGCCAATAACAAGTGCAACAATAGCAATGACGCACATCTCAACATTCCAGAAATCTACTAGGGCCTAGGTAGTGGAAAGAAAACCACAGCTACTTCTACACAATCCCTCCAGAACCTATGAAACAACAATACTCGAATGAAAATGAAGATACAATGAAAGGGATATGCCAACAGGCTAGTTCCCAAACTACATCAATAGCCTCCAGATAACAAGAGGAGGGGAAAAGCGGATAAAAAAAAATAACTACGGATAAAAGGAACAATGCTAAGTATAACGGTCCCAAATCACCCGTACCGTTACCATTGCACATGTCGTGTTGCATCCGCCTGCAAGCCTGCAATTTGTAGTGGGGGTGAGCAACAACAATGCTCATAAAAAAAAAAACTCTAACACCACATCCCTGGTCGTCCAGGAAATGCTAATCATCCCGTGTGCATGCATCTATCCTAGGTCGATTTGTTGTCTCACATGGAACTCACGTTAATCCGAGACCCCAAAATAATCCCACAAATAACCCCAATCATAATCAAGAATCACAAGAGAGCACAGAGCATCAGAAATATCACCAACATATATACACACGCCAAATCAACATATATATAAACGTATGTATACATAAAACCCCGTAGATATCTAACCATACCCACATAGACGTATATATAAATAGTCTAATACACACTCTCGTCTAGAGGCACTACAAGGACTAACTATCTACCACACCGTGCCCCGAGAACATTAATCAAAACTCCTAAGATGTAAACAAGTCACTCCTTAGGACTACCAAAAATGAATAACCATAATCACGCACACAACTAACCCATAACTCTTACACCACGCCTCTATCAAATCATTCCTAGAGAATCTCACTCTCACAATTTCCAGCCTCAATCTTGTTCTTTTATCTATAATAATTAGTTAAATAGTCTGTTCACTCAAAGTAACATAAGTGGAAAAATAATATCCCCAAATCAATTTTGATAACCAAAAGACAATCTCTAACTCACACACCTATCGAGGCATAAGAAAGGGGTACTGGAGTCGTTTAGCCCTAAACGGATGCCGAGGTCCTCGGGTTTTAAAGAAAAATGCTGAACCCCGAAGGATTCAACTAATTTTAAGAAAATGTTTTTAAGACCCGGTCAAATCCACTTGGTTCCAACGTCTCTGAACCCACCCAAGGTATTTAGAATGGCACTACGTGTGCACAAGTCATCATCACATCTCTTATCCGATACTAAGACAAAGAAACAATGAAAAGGGTGTGCATTCTGTATGCACTAAAGGTCACCAATTCCATACTTGCCAATATCACCATAAGATTTCAATATTGCCAAGCCGCAACCAAAGGATCAACACAGTCCTAAAACATCACTAATCCGCCTCAAAACTATCAACAAGTGTCCACTCGAGAATATAACAACTTAAACCCCTATGGGTACCTTAATTCACATTCAACGGTTTTTAAAACACATGATAGTCCAAAGGTTAACTACAAATGAGGGTGCGAAATAAGATACGTAGTTGAAAACAACACTAGTCTAGAGGAAAGGGAAAATGCTAACCTATTATACCTAGTTAGACTTCACAATCAACCATTCTTCTACATCAACAAGAGTGGTATACCGACCACTTAACAATTTCATACACCGACCCATACAAAAGGGCCTATATAACCATTGTTACACATGTGTCTAAGCCCAACACGAGTCACAACTATCCCTCCAAACAACTTAGAACTCAAGGTCGAAATTACGTCCCTAGAAAACTTTCCTAACCCGAGGGAACCCGTTTATAATAACCTTCCATTCATAGATAGCAAACAAATACCAACCCGAGAATTTACCCCCGCTTTACAATTTTAAGCAACTCAAGTAAAGCATACATTTTCAATTAACGAAAGTTACATTAATCACCATTTTCCGTTAATAACATGAGTTCCCCATTTATATTCAAGATACTCAAAATAACCACATGCATGTGCAATATTATCATGTTATGCATGTCCATGCTCGTGACAATGCAAATACAACTCCAATGCAACCTGTCTACAAGGGCAACGGGGTATGATGTCACCAAAGCAACACAACTACGAGGAATTTGTCAACTCATGAAATACATACCTTGTTCGGTCCACATCCTCACACACCTCCTTGATTTTCGGAATACTAGTCTGCTAGTAGCGAGAGACACCACCTGGCCAGTTGTTGGGACGACCCAAAAGACTAACTCACACCAAAGGTAATTGAATGAGACATGAAACCACACCCAATGCATATATGCTCATGGTGTATACAATATGTATCTTATACCTCAACAGTAAGCCAATATCAATGTACAATATTATCAAGTGACATAAGCTTGTCTTACAACCCTTTTTATACAATAAGTTCAACATATATATGTTCACATGTAAGCATTCTTAGTTCCTTTAGTAGCCTTTTAACCATTTTTAAGTAATAAACCCCAAATAGTTCACATTATACACATTTCACAAGAAAAAGGGAACTAAATCACATCTATGTTTTCAAGTCCCAGGTTAACTCAATCATAATTACGAATATTAAAGCCTTCACGATTCATAACTTAACAAGGTTTGCAAGAAAGGGACCTAAGATCATGTGTCTAGGTTGCACCTCAAAAAAGAATACTTCTACCCCATTAACGAAACATTTCTTATAGATAATTCAAGTTCCAATTTACCAGTGTCTTTTCACCCAGTTTAGGAAAATAAATCTCAAATCTTCAATTTTATACACACTTCTAGGTTCTCAAATCTTCAATTTTATACACACTTCAATTTTATAAATCTCAAATCTTAAATAGGAAAATCTCATAAATCATAAGCAAAGGAACCTAAAACACGTCTAGGTTCAAGATTCTGAATTTCTTTAGCATACAATTAATTCCAAGAAGGCACCCAGATACATAACGTCCCTACGACCCATGAACACCTCTAGACACGCCAAGGGTCGCCTAATTCAACCGTCTTTAGTATTAGCCTAATTATTCTATTAAAGGTCGTAACATCAACCCATAAACATATCTATTTGTATAAATATTTATATATGCATATAATCACATATATACTTGATCAATTTTAACATGTTTTAATTAACACAATCCACAACATCGGCAAAATTATAATTTTATAAATTTTTAAAGCATTTTCAATATTGTAGAATTTAAATAAAATAAATAAAAGTCTAGGGTTTAGGAAACCCATAAGACTAGTCGCATTCCTACTTAACCAATAGTGTGAGAGTTAGATAAAAAAAAATCCACCTCAATACACGCTCCTAAAATAGCCCCGAAACGGGCCCACCGTGAAAAGTGTCAGCGTCAGAAAGTGGAGCCTGTCAACCAAAGTTGTCGGAATGAAATTCCACTCGAACCGAAACGTCCGTCTCGACGACCTATTAAACATAGTCAAAACCTGTTAGTGAAAATGAACAAATCTAAGAAAACCTAAATGAAAATTCGTATCTATTTTCTTGATTTTCCGATAATCTGTTCAACAAAAAATTCTAAAATTTTTATATGCCGCACACGAAGCCGAAACCCATCTTTGCTCTGAATTTCACAACGATCAAAGTTCGGGAAGTCACCAAACCGACACCAACCGTTCTGGCCAGACCTGGATCTGCTCCGCTACTACCATGCGATGTTGTGTCGACCACCTGCGACCAGAACCCCACCGTCATCGTCGCGCCACCAGCCTTTGCCGCCCCTACTCGTCGTCGTTAACCCTTCAATGAACCAAACCCTAGGTCGCAGTTTTACTTCCAGTCGCCATCGCCACCATCTGGCACCACCTCACACCGTCACCACCACTCCGCAGCCACGTCGTCGCCAATTGCCACTACTACAATCGACAAACACCATCCCACCAGATCATGCCTCTGCGCATGGCCCTCAACCCAACTTTTCTTTCTCTCTCTCTCTCTCTCTCTCTCAGTTGATCGACGACAATGATGAAGAAGAAAAAAAGTTGCCGACGTTGGAGAGGAGAAGAAGCGGGGAAAA
Organism: Cornus suecica; assembly: GCA_963922005.1. Classification (NCBI taxonomy): domain Eukaryota; kingdom Viridiplantae; phylum Streptophyta; class Magnoliopsida; order Cornales; family Cornaceae; genus Cornus; species Cornus suecica. The sequence continues at coordinate 26,804,155 of OY998240.1, read as the reverse complement.
AGATGATGATGGATAGTGGTGGTGCATCGCAAGGAGATGAAGAAGAAGATGCAGTCGATTCTTTTCTCTCTCTTTACACCGACAATATACACATATACATATATATATATTCCATTAATTTATATATATATATATATATCGACGAGATTTCGTCGTCTGTCGAGAAGCACAACGCCGAAGCATCATCATCTCATTAGGCTCATGAACAAATGGATGTTAGGCTTCCCGCAGCTGGTGAACCAGCCCCCTCCACCTCTCAACCCCCCGCCCCCCCTTCCCCAGACGACGCGCCCCCTACTTTTCATAAGGTTATAGGTTATAGCTCGCTTGAATGAAGGGCCCAAAGGACATATAGCCGGTAGTCTCGCATCGGGGGTCGCAGGTGAACCCAGGTATAATACCCACATATATATTTGTACAATAAATCCCGAAAATGTACCGAGACCCCTAAATAAAATAATGAGTGCCCGAAAAATAAACAGGACGCCCAATAAATAATATAAATTGAAATAAATAACTCGGGGTAAAAACCTAATCACCAGAACATTGGTTACGTACAGAACCCATCGAAACTCCTGAAACAAGGAAACGCCGAAAGTCTACCAAATAGGTCTAAGACTATGCGTCACGTAAGTATAAACACGGAGGAACAAGCGAGGTGATGCAAATACACCTAAGCACATAAACCAAACAACTAAGACACGTAAAGAATCCAAAAAGAAATAGACAAGTAAAGTCACATCAACACATAAGGGTACTTAGATACAAACACAAAGAAAACAAGCAAAGGAAATATAAATACTCCTAAGCACACCAGCCAAACAAATCATGTACTAATCCAATTACAAGTAGCAACAAAACGTCGAATCCTTAAAGCACTAAATACCGCAACCGAGATAACTGAGTCAGAACCTTAAACATCGGACATACAAAGCATGCTGCCACCCAGTCGAAGCACCAAACGTCAAACATTAAACGTCAAAACAAAATCACTTAGTCGACCACAAGAACTCACGTCAACGTTTTACCAAGTCAGAAACACTAAACGTTATTGTCAAGCCACATAATCTCCAAAGAAAGTCCACGAAGTCATCAAGGAAAAATCACAACGTCGTCCAGTCGAATCCATACGTAAACGCGAAAAATTTACACGTAAAACACCAAACATAACTAGGACGTCATGAACAAGTGACGTCACAACCGAAAATAAATCAAAAAGAATTTTAGGAAAAAGGTAAAATAACACGGGGTGTTACATGTCCACTGATTCTTTCGCAGTCGTGGTCCCAACAAATGTTTGGAATTGTTATTTTGTTCTATAATTAGGCTGGTTGTTACCAGAAGCATGACTGATCAAAATTACTCATACAAATTGAAGTATGAAAGAGTAAATAAGGTTTTTCTATATGATTTGAAGGCTACAAAAAAAATTATGTTTTGGGATTCAAGGTGTCGTCTGCGATCCCAAACATATATAGCTTAATTTCTACTAGAATATCAACTACTAAATTGTGTAACGTTCCTTTGTTTTAAATTTATATATTCATCTATGAAGGGCAATCTTTGGTTATCTAATGACATTTCATACTGTCAAGCTTAAAAGGTATTTGAATTGAAGTAAGATCTTTCACTTAAGAAAGATTCAAGCCCATTTTTATTTGGGGCAACCCAATTCTATTGTCAATATCTTTTTTTCAATTTAATTTCTTACTAAATTTACAAAACTAGAATATATACATATATCATTTGAGGAAGGTGTGTGTATAACTTTAGATTTGGAGCCAATTAGCTAGGTATGATTGTTAGTCAATGTTTCTGAAAACATGTATTTTTTATTCACTTGAAGTCCCAATTTCCAAGCAAGGTATCATTGGGAGGATGTTGAATGTCTAACTAAAGATTTGGAGCCAATTAGGTATGGTGTGTGTCACAGTGACTGAACAATAGGAAAAGGAATTTTAAGGTGCTATGAGAGAAGCAACATTGCTACTATAGGTTGATATACATTATATATGTATGCAATGTACGTAAATGAAGTCTTGTAGCTGTTGGAAAAATGTTAGACGTAAACTTATACAGCATATCACTTCTATTTCCATGATTTTCTAAACATATTACTGCCTACTGGTTTATACATATTTTTTACTAAATAACCATTACCATTCTTTGCTTTCTGTTTCATTCTAACATGAATCTTTTTAATGACAGCTTCTTATATATTTTTAATTCGACATCAAAATGTTTCTACAAGCAAATGTCAGACGTGTTGGCTTCAGAGACTTCGGCCATACAAAATTTCAGCTGAAGCGCTACATGTGTAATCTTAGCATTAAAAGTTTGGAATCTAATCTTTCATTTCCGCTGCTCCGTCCGCCAGAAATTTACACCCCAGCCCTAGCCCCAGACCCAAACCCGGACCCTCCCATCAGCAACCCCTTCATGTAGGGGTGAGCAAAAATCCGCAAAATCCGTATGTCCAATCCGTCCAATCCGATCCCGATATTTTGGATTGGATTTTTTATAGATTGGATTGGACATGGATTCAAAAACACCCAATCCGGTATTTTACGGATCGGTCCTGGATTACATTTTCAATAATCTGGTTAATCCGGTCCAATCCGGTACTGTTCATATATATTTCAATATATAATATTAATAATATATCACATAATATATTATTTTAAATTAAATTATAATATCTTAAATCAGTAATATACTATTCAAAAATAAATCATAATATCTTATTTTATACAAATAATTATCCATATCTATCCATAATATTGTAAAAATGTAAGTCATTTCTAATATTTTCATACATTAAAACATTCGCCACTATTACAATTTTCAGAAAAAATAGAAAGGAAGACTTTATATTAGTTATTTACCATTATAAAGGACCTCTAAAATATTCTTATACATTTATTCTATTTGAAAAATTACAATTAAGTTTTAATCTATTAAGACTTTAATAACAAAATCCAAAAAATATCATTAAAGTACATTAATACATTTTATTATTTCAATGCAAGTATTTTCTTTAAAAGAAAGTGTATATAAAAATTATAAAATAAAATGAATGAATACCCCCAAAAAATGATATTTTATAATTATTACTAAAATATTATTGTGGTGTGAAATATTTTTCATGCAAGGTTTCAATATAAGTCAAAATTTTAAGTTATGTATATTTCAATGGCTAAATAAGTTGAGCTTGTTGTATGTATAAGTGTCTTGAACAAAATAAATGAATAAATTAAACTAGAATGAATAAAAAAATAATTTATCAAGATTAGGAGTCGAAGATATAGTAACCCTAAACCGTAAACCGTAAACCCTAAACTCTAAACCCTCAAATGAAATATATAGTTAAAACATTTCACTGTTTTATTTTAAAAATAATTTTAAAGTTTAAATAACTTAATTGTTTTTAAACACATAGTTTTTGTATAGTTTAAATATATAGTTTAATTTTTTTAAATAACTCTAAATTTTATATATTTTTCTTATTTTGTTTAAATATTATGGTATATGAAAGATATAGTTAAAAGTTTTTACTATTTTATTTTTAAAATAATTTTAAAGTTTAAACAACAACACTTATTACTTTTTTTAAATTTTAATTTTAAGGTAATTGATTTAAATTAATATATATATATTTTTTAAAATTGAGGGTAATTTAATTGAAAAGGGTAATTAATTAAATTATTTTTCTTATTTTGTTTAAATATTACGGTATATGAAAGATATAGTTAAAAGTTTTTACTATTTTATTTTTAAAATAATTTTAAAGTTTAAACAACAACACTTATTACTTTAATTTTAATTTTTTTAATTTTTAATTTTAAGATAATTGATTTAAATTAGTATATATATATATATTTTTTAAATTGAGGGTAATTTAATTGAAAAGGGTAATTAATTAAATTATATTTTTTTAAATAATATGAGGAAAATTTATAATAGTCATCAGATTGTTCATCTAATGGCTGCTAAAAGCCCTAAGAGGTCTTCACTAGGTTAGAAACTTAGCGTCTCCATATCTCACGCCTCATTCTCTCTCACGAACGAGACACCCATCCCTCTCACGCCGATTCTCACCGCTTCTCTTTTTTCACCAATTTTAACCCGCTATGGTTTATTCTCTTACCTTCAGCGACGGCTTACTCGTCCTCTTCTACAGCGGTAATATTTCTTATATGCTAATTTTAAAGTTAAATTTCATGTGTTCCAGATTCTATTGGCTTTTAGTCCTGTTAAAATTCTGAATTAACTGCGAATGGATTTTTTTCTGGTGTAGAGAATTGGACTCTATTTGGTTCTCTGTTCTTTTTCTTAGCAACCAAACAGAGTTTAGAATTAGGGTTACCTGTTGTTGTTTGTTGTGTTGTTGTTTTCATTTGTTTTTGTTTGGAATTATACTTGTTAAATTTTGGGTTATGAATTTTACGATAGTGTAATTGTTTAATTGGATATTCGACTTATAAAAATAGAAGTTGTCTATATCATGTGAATATTATATGTATATGTTTGTGTAATATGTAACAACTCATTCTCAATTGGAAGTTGCAGATTCTAAAATACCATATGTTATGGGTTTCTTTCAATTTTTGTACGTTGATTTTGAAATATATATATCTATGTGTGTGTGTCTGTGTGTGTGAATTTATGTGTTTACCATCTAAAATCTCATTTTCATTTGGAGGTAATGTTTCCTGAAATACTCAATTTGGGGATTGTAGGCCCATTTTTCATCAGGCCCATCATACAAATTACATTGGATCAGTATACCCATTTTAAAAACCCAATTAGAAAATAAAATCCAAGGATATAGGCCCATTTCAGATTAAAGTCATTAAGGAAATGATCGTTTTAAATATATAGAATCAAAACTGACATAAGATTTATTATGGCAGTTTTTGATGAAACATTAAAGTAGATATTGTATTTAATATGTATTAAAACCCATTTATGGGGGAGAGACCAGTTTTCATGTATAAAAGAAAGAAAAAGAGAGAGGGGAAAGGATCCGAGATTGCTCCAGTATTTGCTGATTCTTGAATTTTCTATTTTCTTCTGACCATTAATCTTTTTCATAGCTTCTGTTTATTTTTCAAAAGTTGAGATTCGTTCGAAAACTCTGAACGGGTTTACACTTTTTGGCGCCGTCTGTGGGAAACTGATATCCAGACAGAGGTTATTTGATCAATGGCGGAAGAAATCACTACTCAGCTAGGTGATACAGCTGCTATCCTTCAGCGCCTGGAAGCACTCGAGAAAGAAAATCGAGAATTAAAGCAAAGGTTAGATCAATCCGAACACCCAGAATTGCCAATAGTAGGGCGCCGTAATGGCCCTGGTGTTGAAGAAGAAGACAATCATAATGAGGCAAGTTTAGCAGATCGCACAGCATATCCTGCTCACACCCAACCGATCTCAGATGAAACAAATATCAATAATCATGCAGTTCCGCTCGATATGGTAACCCGACTTCAAAAGATCGTAGATGAACAAGTAAAAGATCTCAGAACACAGTCGCCAGCCGATCTAGCTATTGAAATGACAGCTAAAATGATTAGATCTCCGTTCAGCCCCGAAATTCAGCAGGCGAGAAGGCCAGATAAATTCCGGATGCCTAAATTCATTATGTTCGATGGAACACAGGACCCAATCAAGCACCTATTTCATGTGGAGCAGATGATGACGCTCGATATGGCTGATGATGCACTAATGTGCAAAGCTTTCTCTACAAGCCTAACGGGCCCTGCTATGTTATGGTTTAGGCAATTGCCAGGTGGTTCAATCGATTCTTTCCAAACACTGATGGAAAAGTTCCTGGCACAGTATTTCGGGAATTGGAAGCAGAAGAGGACCATTTCTAACCTGTTTACGATGAGGCAAGCGAAAGGTGAAACATTGAAGAATTTCCTTTCCAGATTCAATTTGCAAATGGGAATGATACCCAGTTGTGATCAACCAGCAGCAGTGGAAGCTTTCAAGGTGGCTATCGAACAAGGGACCAGCTTCCATAGATCTTTGGTGAAATCAACACCCCTCAACATGGGTCAGTTGAATTCACGGGCGCAGGGATATCTGAGATTAGAGGAGGATGAGCAAGAAAGAGGCCATCGTTCGCCATTAGTCAGTGTCGAAAGCAAATCAAAGGAAAGGATAATCAAGAAGGCAGATAATACGAACAGTCACCGATCGGCTCCATATAGACAGCAGGAGAGGAGACCAAGGTTTGACATACCTGAAACTCCACTCCGAATAACTTTAGCAAAGTTGTACAACGAGAATAAGGCGAAGGGTATTTTTCGACCCCCATTTCCATTGAAAACACCGTCAGAGTTGCAGGACCGTACAAGGCATTGTGCGTTCCACAATGACTTCGGTCATCTAACCAATGAGTGCAGACAACTGAGGAGGCAGGTTGAGACCTTGATAGCCAAAGGAGATTTGAAGGAGTATGTGGACAATGGAGTCAAGAATTTTGATCGGCCGAAACCTAACAAAATTGTAGGTGGGCAGCCGGTAAAAATTATTGACACAATCCATGGGAAACCCGAGGAGGATGAGGAAAGCCGTTCGGTTCAGCGTTCACGCATGCGAAATGCCAACAAAATCCGAAGGGTTGGGGAGGTGAATGTCATTCGGAACTACCCAATGCCCACAATATCATTTACACAAGAAGATTTAAGACGTGTCCAGATTCCACATGATGACCCACTGGTAATTTCGATCATAGTTTCAAATTGTTTAGTTAAAAGGGTGTTAGTTGATCCAGGTAGCAACACGAACATCCTAACTAAATCAGCTTTCGAGAAGATCGGCATCAGCCTGGAGTTGATCATACCAACAGCCAGTCCGCTGGCAGGCTTTTATGGAAAAAGGATTTGTCCAATCGGGGTGTTGAATTTACCAGTGACGGTCGCGAAGCGAACTTTGACAGAAAACTTTATGTTAGTAGACATACAACCTTCTTACAATCTGATCATGGGAAGAGGTTGGATTCACCGAATGCAAGGAGTTCCTTCCACTCTACACCAGGTGATGTGATGTGCTGACCCTTCAGGGAAAGGGTTTGTTGATATTCAAGGCGATCAAGTGGTGGCGAAAGAATGCTATGCCATCGTTACCAAAGGAATGAAAGGCGAAAGTTCCGAACGGAGCATGTAGCAATTACCGAGCCTCCGCGATCAGACTGATGATGCTGAGAAAGCCGCAGAGGGTACCATCACAGTAGATCTGATCGACGGAGACAAGGGAAAAACCACCCGAATTGGAAGGGGACTGAACCCTGATGAAAGAAACAGCTTGGTTTCTATGTTGCGATCGAACATTGATGTTTTCGCTTGGGAGCATAGCGATATGCCTGGGGTCGACCCAGGAATCATGGTGCACACATTAAATGTTTATTCCAATGCCCAGCCCGTACGGCAACGACCCTGAAGGATCGGAACCGAATGAGGAAAGTTTGTAGCTGAAGAGGTTAGCCGCTTGTTAGATGCTGGTTTTATCAGAGAATTTCACTATCCTATGTGGCTGTCCAATGTTGTCGTTGTACAAAAGAAGAACGGGAAGTTCCGAATGTGTGTGGACTTCACCAACCTAAATAAAGCTTGTCCGAAGGATAGTTTTCCTCTGCCGAAGATTGACCGCATGATCGACGCGACTACAGGGTTCGAACGTCTCACCTTCCTGGATGCTTATTCAGGGTACAATCAAATCCCGATGAACCCAAAGGATGAAGACAAAATGGCGTTCATCACCGAACGAGGGACTTATTGTTACAAGGTCATGCCGTTCGGTCTCAAAAATGCAGGTGCGACTTATCAACGATTAATTGATCGGATTTTCAAGACCCAGATAGGGGACACGGTGGAGGCTTATATTGATGATATGGTGGTTAAAAGCCAGCAAAAGAATGATCATTTGAAGCACTTGGAAGATGTGTTTGCAGCCCTGCGATCGCACAAAATGAAACTAAACCCGGAAAAATGCACTTTCGGTGTTTCTTCCGGACAATTCTTGGGTCACATAGTTAATAAAGATGGAATCAAAGCAAGCCCAGCACAAGTTCAAGCTTTGATTCAGATGAAGGCGCCTGAGTCCCCAAAGGAAATCCAGGTACTCACAGGAAGACTAGCAGCTCTGAGTCGGTTCATATCCAAATTATCAGATAGATGCAAACCGTTCTTCGACGTCTTGAAGTCTAAGAAAACGGTTGCTTGGGGGGAAAAACAACAAGAAGCTTTTGACCAGCTAAAACCCTATATGGCAAAACCACCAATCCTTATGGCGCCCAAGAATCATGAATCCTTAATTTTATACTTGGCGGTTTCTCCGAACGCTGTCAGTTCAGCGTTGGTAAGAGATGATGGGAGCAGACAGTACCCGATCTATTACGCGAGCAAGACATTGCTTGACGCCGAGAGAAGATATTCAAAGACAGAGAAGATCATCTTGGCATTGGTCCAGGCAAAATGAAAGCTTCGGCATTATTTCGAGTCCCATCCGATCAGAATTCCAACTACATTTCCGATCAAAGCAATTCTGTCAAAACCGGACTTCTCAGGAAGAACGACAAAGTGGTCGATAGAACTGAGCATGTTCGACATTACTTATGAGCCACGAACATCTTTAAAAGGTCAAGCTGTGGCAGATTTCCTCCTAGAATATGAAGCAGCCGAAGATGAGGTCTGCAACATAAATCCAAAGTGGTTACTTTATGTAGACGGATCAGTGAATAGTCTGGGGGCAGGTGTGGGGATCGAACTAATATCCCCATAAGGCACCAAGTTACAGCAGTCTATCAAATTGTCCTTTGACAGTTCAAACAATGAAGCTGAGTACGAAGCCGTGTTGGCAGGGTTGAGATTGGCAAGGGAGCTCCAGATTAAAGAACTAACTGTGTTCAGCGATTCTCAGTTAATTGTAAATCAGATCACAGGGAGTTATAATACTAGCGAGGAAAGAATGTTGCAGTATAAAAATATCGTTCAGGAAGAAATGAGGAACTTTCGGGTAATCACTTTTAAACAAATTCCAAGGACAGAAAATCATGAGGCCGATCATATAGCGAATCAAGCATCCTCAGCAGGAGACGATATGGTCAGAATAATCCCGGTGGATGAACTATTTACCCCTTCGATCGGTAAAATGAAGGAGGTATGCGTGATCCCGTACGAGCCAAGTTGGATCGATCCAATCCTTGAGTATTTATTGATTGGCGTTCTACCTGAGGATCGACGAGAAGCAGGGAAAATAAGAGCAACCTCTACCAAGTATTCAGTGATCGATGGCTATCTTTATCGCCGATCGTCAAGTGGGCCTTATCTGCGATGTTTGACACCATCAGAAGCACAAGAGGTACTCAAGCAGTTACACGATGGGACTTGTGGAAGTCATATCGGAGGTAGATCATTATCTCATAGAGCAATCACACAAGGATATTTCTGGCCATACATGATCCGGGACGCAGAAGAATACGCAAGAAAATGTGACAAGTGTCAGAGACATTCGCACATAATTCATCAACCGGCCGAGCTTCTCACAGCGATGGCCTCCCCTGTTCCGTTCGCACGATGGGGGATGGATGCGGTCGGACCATTAACACGAGCAGCTTCGAATCAAAAGCATGTACTTTTGGCCACAAATTATTTCACTAAATGGGTGGAAGCAAAGGCTTATGTAAGAATCACTCACACTCAAGTGATAGATTTTATTTTGAATCGTATAATCTACAGATTTGGGGTACCAAAGTACATAATGATGGACAGCGGCAAAAATCTGGACAATCAATATGTTCGGGCATTGCTGGATGAGTACGGGATCAATCAGAATTTATCATCTGTCAGTTACCCGCAAGCAAATGGACAAGCTGAAATAACAAACAGAACGATTTTCGCAGGGATAAAAAGAAAATTGGAAGGGATCGAAGGAAAAGGACGATGGTTAGATGAATTACCGAGAGTCCTATGGAGCTACCGAACGACTCCACGCAAGCCAACCGGAATGACTCCGTTCGCTATGGCATACGGAGTCGAGGCGGTGATCCCAATTGAGTTGGATATCCCCACAACAAGAACTCATCTATTCGATCCTGAGCAGAACGAAGAAATCTTAAAAATCGAAGGTGATCTCATAGATGAAAAGAGAGAAATGGCCTCAATAAGATTGGCAGAGTATCAACAAAGGTTGATGAGGAGTTATAACAAGAAAGTAAAGCCAAGATCATTCCAAGTTGGCGATCAAGTACTAAGGGTATTGGCTAGCAGATCAAACAAGCTGGATCCCACGTGGGATGGGCCATACACAGTAACAGAAGTGATCGAGAAAGGTGCCTATCGATTGGCTGATCAGGATGGAAAACAGATCGAGCGAGCTTGGAATGCTATACACCTCAAAAGGTATTTTCAATAAAATTTAAATTGATCATTTTGTATGATAAGGATCCATGTCGAATCAATAAAGATGTTATTCATGTCTTCTCATATTTCTGTTCAAAGTACTTGGCCAAAATACATATGCCTATTAGGCAAAAGACCATCATGAAGATGGCACCAAGTTCCTGTTTGCAACAAAGACGTATATGGATACGCATCAAAAAGATAGTTCAAAAGATTGCATCATCCTGTTCAAAAAAAATATATATATATATATATATATATACATATAAGGCATATCAGTGCCATCCGTTCAGAAAAACATCTATGCACCTCGGTGCCATCGTTCAGAAAAACTATATGCACTTTGGTACAATCCTGTTCAAAAAATGCTATCTGTTTATAAAATAGCTATGCACCTTAGTGCAATCCTGTTCGAAAAACATTAAAACACGTCAGCGCTATTCCAAAAACTTGTCCGAAAAAACGCTCATCACAGGAGCATCTAAAATATACAGACCCGAAAAATTGTTCAATGAGAGAAACTTCTAAATCAAGAAAGTGGAGGATTGCTATCATCAATAGGAGGATGCTGGCTCTCTGAAGCTGGAACGGAAGGCTCAGCTGACACTTCATTGTCATCCGCCACAGGCTCTGGCCGTTCGACCGGAATGATCCCATGCAAAATGAATTGAGCTAAATCTTTTTCATCTTGGGAAGACTCAGACTCTTTATATGGATGAACGACTCCACAAGCGGCATCATGGGCGGCCGGATTATCATATGAACGGGCAGATGGATCTGATGACATTTGATCAAAGCAAAATCTGAACCCATCACAGAACTTTATGTCAAAGATGTTCACATACCGCCGATGCATGTCCAGACCTCCCCTTCTGCAAATTTCTAAACCAGTCTTCAGATAGGCATTAGAAGTTTCAAGGTTATGGATCTGCTTTGTCAGCTCAGCATTCCGATCGGATTCTTTCTTATGGAGATTCTTTAAACTCTCCACCTCAAGCTCCAAGATCTTCTTCTGCTTTTCAGCCAACATGGCACATTTATCGGCTCGAAGGTATGCATCATCAATGCTCTTTCTCTTATACTCTCCCATCTCCACAGCCTTACAGAGAGCTAGAACATTGAACACATACTAAAAAGAGAAGAAATGTTTGTCAAAAAAAAAAAAAAAAAAAAAAAAAAAAAAAAAAACATTGGTACCTCTAGAATAGAAACAGGAGCCCTAGCAAGAAGCTCTTTCTGGTCTACGTACTGCTGAAAAAGTTCATCTTTAGGAGGCCACATGCCACGAGCGAGAGCCAACAAAGAATCAGGATCAGACATTGCCAACGTTCGGCGATTCAGAACACTACCATCGCCCTTCTCGAACTTGGGGATCCATTCACCTTCAGGATCAAACGATGGAGGAAAACAGCAGTCTGGGATAGTGTAGCCGCTCACAGATCTGGCTTTCTTAACAAGCTTTTCATGCTTGTCAGAATCAATTCTTTTCGCATGTTCAGAAGGGGGGCCCAGCAACAGCTTTTTCGGAGCATTACCACTGTCTTCGGTGTTCGTCCTCTTCAGATGCCCCCTTGTCTTCTTCGGATCTTCAGTCAGATCAACCACTTGGCCCTTGCCTTTCTCAACTGTCGAGCTGGCAGGGGGAATAGATTTTTGTGCAGCAGCACGCTTGGAGGCGGTGACCGGAATTTCCATAATAGTCGCCTCTGAAGCACTGGCAGCGATCAATTTCAAATTTTTGGAAGTCAAAAGTGACTTGCTGAACGGAAGAGACGAAAATACTTTCTCGTTCAAATATTCAACCCGTTCGACTGTATATAAAACATTGGCATACGATCAACAAACAAACAAGTACGAAGATCAAAATAAAGCAGGCGAAATTTATAAAGTATGAAAAATACACTTGCCAGGATTTTTGAATCCACACTTCAGTTTCTTACATATACCGAAGGCCCTTGGCAGAGGATACGGGCCGGACGCATCCACCCTCCATTTTCCCCCAATTTTCACCACCTTATCTTTCCACTCCTTCTCAGAAGAAGGATTGCCTTCGCAAAGTTTTAGAGTTGAATGGGGGTGCAGATGGTATCGTCCGGGGTTTTTTCTGATCTGATCGACTTTGTAACAAAGCAAAAGATCATCTAAACTTAGGTTCAAACCTCGTTCGTGATTCAGAACGAGCATAACAGATAGAACCCTGAAGAAATTAGGGTTTACTTGCAAAGGGGCAAGTCCTAAAGAAAAAAGGATATAATGATAGAACGGATGCAAAGGAAATCTAAGAATGGCCAAGTGATGTGCAGAAAACAAAACCTCGCCCGGTTCAACTTCTTCGTAAGTTTTGAAGTTCAAATCAGAAGAATATTCAGAAATCGAAACATCTTTTGGTATGTCAAACTCAATTCGACACCGAGCGGCTAAAGGCAATTTTCGTAATTGTTTTCGGGAAAATTTCTGGGATCTTGGTTCAATCAAATTGGGGGCAACTTCAGAGGAAGAAATATCTGGGGCATCATCGACAACCACCTCCAGAGAGGGGGTTCGGCTGCTATCACTACTCATAATACTCTTTGATTAATGAAAGAAATATGAAGGATGGAAGAGAAAAACTAACCTCTAGGAGTTCCTTGCTGGGAATCGTCTTCAAATGGAGTGAATCTGCTCTTGTAAACTGGGAAGAAATATTGAAGGAAACACAGGAAATAGGGAAAATAGCAGTTACTCATGGCTCTTTGAATTCCCACCCTATTTCAAAAATGAAATGGGTTTGGGAATTGGGGGCAAAGTGTAGGCCCATTTTTCATCAGGCCCATCATACAAATTACATTGGATCAGTATACCCATTTTAAAAACCCAATTAGAAAATAAAATCCAAGGATATAGGCCCATTTCAGATTAAAGCCATTAAGGAAATGATCGTTTTAAATATATAGAATCAAAACTGACATAAGATTTATTATGGCAGTTTTTGATGAAACATTAAAGTAGATATTGTATTTAATATGTATTAAAACCCATTTATGGGGGAGAGACCAGTTTTCATGTATAAAAGAAAGAAAAAGAGAGAGGGAAAAGGATCCGAGATTGCTCCAGTATTTGCTGATTCTTGAATTTTCTATTTTCTTCTGACCATTAATCTTTTTCATAGCTTCTGTTTATTTTTCAAAAGTTGAGATTCGTTCGAAAACTCTGAACGGGTTTACAGGGACTTTTTTTTTTTTTCTTGTCTGTGTGTATATATGATACTAATAGAATTTAGTAGGGTAAAAGATCAATTTGGAGAATTTTTTAATATATAAAGCGAAAATTTCTGATCAATAATTAATGTATTGAAGTAATAGCTTGATCCTACACATATTTATGGTACACAAATTAATGTATTGAAGTAATAGCTTTCATTTAGAGGTAATGTTTCCTGAAATACTCAAATTGTTGATCGATAATTTATGTATTGAAGTAATTGCTGATCATATTCTTAGATTTTTAGATTTTTTACAATTTAAAATCTGGATTGTGATCCTACACATATTCTTTTCCTATTTGAGTCATTTCTCTTGAACATAAGACAATTATTGGATTATTGGTTGATATAAATAGTTAATTTATATATGATTTCATTTATTGTACATGTCGAATGTTGGAGATGCAAGAAATCCTATTGATATTGATGAAGAACAAGTACAGATGAGTTCTCCTAAGAGAAAAAATCTGATGTTTGGGATCATTTCATAGAAATTTCTAAGAAAGATGGAGGAGGTGTTACATGTAAATATTGTAATCAAACTTATCAATGGATAAGTGAGAATGGAACTACTACACTAAGAAAACATATTGTAAAGTGTTCTAAGTATCCTTACAATATGGATAAGAGTCAAACAACTTTATCATTTCAACTAGTAAAGGAAGAAGGCAGTGCAATTAATTTGGGTGTTTGGAAGTTCGACCAAGAACTTGGTAGAGAAGCCGTTAACAAGATAATAATTATAGATGAGTTGCCTTTTATTTTTTTAAACTTTCGATCCGTGAATCCGATCCGAACCAATCCGACTCATCGCGGTCCGGTTTGGATTGGATCCGTTGGGCAAATAGATTAGACTGGATTCATAAATGGTGAATCCAGTATTAGCGGATTGGATTGAAAATACCTCCAATCCGGTCCAATCCGGTCTGTGCTCACCCCTACCTTCATGGATATGATGGTCTCCATGTACAATAAGGGTCCCCCACCAAATTCATATATGGGTTTAACAGAAAACCGCTCTACAGCTTTCCTATCTATAGACAAAAGTTGGTGTAAATATGGCATGTCTTTGTGTGCACTCCAAGAAGACTTGGTGTGAGGACCAAGTAAACGTTGTGAATGGACCAATCTGCCCTCCAAAATACTTATGCACAAAGTCAGAATTCTGTAAAATATTCGCGCACATTTTCCAATGTCGGCGGTGGCCAATCGATCGGGAGACTCCACCGATCAATCGGTGGCTCCTGAATTTCATTATTTATTTATTCTGCGATTTTGTGTTTCAGCCGCTTGTACTCTACTTCACTAACTTGTACCTTGCTCTAAACTGAATACATTTATCCTCCAAGTGTGGTTCCGGATCATATATATTTGCTAAAAATCCAAAATTAACTCATATTTGTATTAAGGCCCCTAAAACATGCTTAAACACGCAACTCAAATAAAAATATATTATTAATAAAATAAAAATACTAACAAAGGATTTATTAACGCCCAGAATACCAAATATTTTGGTCTCATCAATCTAACTACTAAAAAAGGTTCGCATTCGCATATGATTTGAAGTGAAACCCTTGTAGATCAAGTTAAACCTTTTTGCAGATGATGATGAGAAAGAAGATGAAGATGAAACGCTTTGAAAATGAAGTGAAACCCTTTGCCCTCACGAAGATTTAGAAAGAGCATTTTTTTCCTTCTTCTATTGTAGTAATCTTCAATAGATTTTGAAGATTGTTAATTTTATCATTAATAATTTATATTGCCTGTTGTATACAGTCAAAAAAACTTTCAATATTTTCTGAATTATTCTGGAACTTTTTTGTCCAGGTGCTTACTATGTCTATTAACATATTTATACCTGCACTAATCTGGTTTAGATTAGTTTTATCGTATTTTTTTATATGAAGAAAGTGATTATAATCAGTTTGTTCTTTATTTAACCACGTACAAATACATTTCATATCTTCAATTTCTTCTGTCATGTTTGAATAAGGGTTCTTAAAACCAAAGTATATGTTACTAAGGCCCTGTTTGGTAGGTGCTCTGGTCTCAGGTGCTCTGGTCTACTCTTGCGTTTTATGGGATCAGACCGTGTTTCGTAGCATTGGTCCCAAATTTTTTGTTAGACCAAGTAAGACCAAATCAGACCAAAATGGCCTCATTTCAGACCAAAAAAAAAGGTGGTTCCTGGTGGTCCGGTCTGGTCTTATTAATAAAATATATTTACAAATAATTAAAAATAAATAAATAATAATAAGAAATTAATAATAATAATAATAAATTAAATAAAACATATTTTAAAAATAAAATATAAATAATAACTAATAAACAAAATGAAATAAATAATACCTAATAATAATAAAAAATGAATATAATAATAATAAATAAATGAATAAATAATAAAATATATTTATAAATAATTAAAAATGAATAATTAATAATATAAATAATAAATTAAATAAAACATAATAATAATAAAAAATGAATACAATAATAATAAAAAAATGGACTAAATAATAAATAATAATAATAAACTACATAAAACATATTTAAAAATATAATAAAAATAATAAATAATAAACAAAATGAAATAAATATTAATAATAAATAAATATAATAAAAAATAATAAATTGATATAATAATAAATAAATATAATAATAAATAATAAGTAAATATAATAATGAATAAATACTTCATAATAATAATAAAAAAATGAGTATAATAATAATAAATTAATATTAAATTAATAAAATATATTTTTAAATAATTAAAAATGAATAAATAATTTATAAATTAAATGAATTAAATAATGAAATAATAATAAATAAATAGAATATATTTATAAATTAATATATAATAATTTAATAATATAAATAATAAAATATATTATAAAGTGAAGAAATAATAAATAAATAAATAAATAATACATAAATAAATATTATAATAAATAATAAATAAATAGTAAGACCAGACCGCTTACCAAACAGATTTTTCCAGATCAGATTAGACCAGACCAGACCGGACCAGACCAGATCAGACCAGACCAGACTAGAAAGACCGCCTACCAAACATGGCCTAAGTTTCTCAAACAAAGTCTAACATCAATAAGCATAAACGGCAAAAGAGAATAAGTAACAGAGATATGAGATTTATATCCAAACAATACAGATATTGAAAGATATTAAACATACAAGGCTTTAATTAATATAAAGAACTTACATGATTAGAAGAGTCTTCACCTTGATTCGTTGCA
The DNA here is from genome assembly GCA_963922005.1 of Cornus suecica. Classification (NCBI taxonomy): domain Eukaryota; kingdom Viridiplantae; phylum Streptophyta; class Magnoliopsida; order Cornales; family Cornaceae; genus Cornus; species Cornus suecica. The sequence continues at coordinate 26,787,251 of OY998240.1, read as the reverse complement.
AGGCTCTGATACCAATTACAAATTTGAAATGAAAGACTAAGTTACAATACAAATATGAGAGAGACAAAGAAAGAGGAAGAAAAGATAATTATACAGAGAATAAGATGCCTTCGTCTGAAGAAAGAGGTAGGGTTAGGTTAGTTTGACTGTAGTTAGGTTAGAAGGGCAAATAGGTAAATGCACATTTAAGATATTTTGAAATAAAGTTGTAATATAATATGATGGGCAAATCAATAATTTCCAATTCTTGGTCATCGGAAATGACTTAGAGGGGTTAAGCTGTAATTATTCAAACAAGATAAGGGAAAGTGTAATTTGTTCAAACAAGAAGGGGTGAGAGTGTAATTTATCCTAAAAAAATCTCTTTTTATGCAAATAAAAATAATGTTTAGATTCTCATTGAATTGCATGTTTGAAATGTGTTTTTTTTTAAAAAACAAAATATATATATATATATATATATTTGAAATGTGGTTAAGGCAAGAAGAGTGAAAAAATTAAAGGATTATTTTATCTAAAAAATATATACCAATAATTTATAATAATATTGAAGGATATACGGTAAATAAATAGTTTCATGTCAAATGGGAACTAAACACTAATTTTGATATCTACACCCAATAGTTGTGTTTATATGAAAACATGTTTTTGAAATAGTAGAAATTAATAATTTGATAAGCCGTTAATCATCATCAGTTACTTACTCTCCAACCGGATTAGGATATAAACACAATGAAGGGCAGCCTAGTCATTTACGGAAATTACTTGTTGATCAAGCATAAAAACCCTCCTAAAGCCTCCAGAACATTCCTCTATCCCAGCGCTCTCCATATATGTGTATAAATATATATATATATATATACACCAAAATATAACTTTCTGTATATCAGCAATGTTCATCAAATCGTTCACTATACAGAAAACCTAATAGTCACCAGTCTTTTTCTAAAAACCAAACTTCAAATCTCTAAGCAGAATCCATCGTCGTCGTCCTTGAGTCTCAAATCACACATCACTTTGCTTTTTTAAATTCACAATCAATCTATGCAAAGGTTAGTTCTATCACACAATACATTACTAGATTATTCAAATCATATATCATATATGCATATATATATATATATATATGATTTTTGTTAACATTCTTGATGTTCTTGTTAATAATAGTTGATTTTTTTTTTGAAAAGATAATAATAATTGATTTTACATGCTTTTCTTTTGTCATGTTTCTAATAAAGGTGTAGAGAGGACAATGTACGTATAAAACCCTAATTTTACATTGCACGGACTAGATTGTTTTCGGATCTATGATTCCAGAGACACTATGCATTAGTATTTTTTTTATTTATTCTGTTTAATGCTATTAAAAGGCGAATAATTGAATTTTGGGACTTGTCAATGTATTGAATTAGTGGATTATGTATAAATACGATTATTTGTTTGTTTAATTATTGACTGAATTGTGAGACTCGTCAATGTATTCATGATAAAAGTATATCAAGCTTAGTTCTCCTGGACATATATATATATATTTATATTTACTTTCTTGTGTTCTTGTTAATAATTGTTGATTTTACATGATCTTTTGTTGTCATGTTTCTAATCAAGGAGTACAGAGGACAATGTACTTATAAAACCCTAATTTTACATTGCATTTGACTACCGGGATGGGTATTTTGTTACTCCTTAGATCTTTCTTTTTTTCCTTTTTTCTTAATTTTTTTCCTTTTTTTTACAACAGGGGCTGTTCACATGTCCACTGATTCTTTCGCAGTCTGGTCCCAACAAATGTATGGGATTCTTATTTTGTTTTATAACTAGGCTGCTTGTTACCAGAAGCATGGCTGATCAAACTTAGTCATCAAATTGAAGTATGAAAGAGTAAGTAAGGATTTTCTATATAATTTGATGTCTACAAAAGTTTTAATGTTATGGGATTCAAGGTTCTGTCTGCGGTCCCAAACATATATAGCTTAATTTCTACTAGAATATTAGCTGCTGAATTGTGCATAACGTTCCTTGAATCCAAATTTATATTTTCATCTATGAAGGGCAATCTTTGGTGATATAATGACAAAAATATATACATATATACATATATTGTTGGAGGATGAGTGTAACTATAGATTTGGAGCCAATTAGCTAGGTATGATTGTGAGCCGATGTTTTCGAAAAGATGTAGTTTTGATTAACTAGAAGTCCCAAGTTCCAAGCAAGGTATCATGGGGAGGATGTTTGATGTGTAACTAAAGATTTGGAGCCAATTAGGAATATTGTGTGTCAAACTGAGACTGCAGAATAGGCAAAAGGAATTTTAAGGTGCTATGGGAGAAGTAGCATTGCTAGTATAGGTGGATAAACATTCTATATGTATGCAATGATGCTGCAGTACTGCTATTTCTTCAGATACTGGTATGCTAATCATGTGTAAATGAGGTCTTGTAGTTGTTGGAAAATTGTTATGCACACATGAGACGTAAACTTCTACAGCATATCACTTCCATTTCCATGATTTTCCAAACATACTATTGGTTTGTACATATTTTCTACTTCAAAACCATTGCCATTCTTTGCTTTATGTTCCATTCTAACATGATTCTTTTTAATGGCAGATTCTTGATATATTTTTAATTCGACATCGAAATGTTGCTACAACCAAATCTCAGACGTGTTGGCTTCAGAGACTTGTGCCATACAAAATTTCGGCTGAAGCGCTACATGTGTAATCTTAGCATTAAAAGTTTGGAATCTGATCTTTCATTTCCGCTGCTCGGTCCGCCAGAAATTTACACCCCAGCCCCAGACCCGGACCCTCCCATCAGCAAGGATATGATGGTCTCCATGTACAATAAGGGTCCCCCACCAAATTCATATATGGGTTTAACAGAAAACCGCTCTCCAACTTTCCTATCTAGTGGAAATCCATGTCTAGATTTCTTCTTCCATGTGGTTCCTGATACACCCCCAGAATCGGTAACTCGCCGGTTGCAGTCAGCCTGGGACCAAGACCCTCTGACCGCTCTCAAACTTGTATGCAACTTGAGAGGTGTTCGAGGCACCGGAAAAGGGGATAAAGAAGGATTCTATGCTGCGGCCTTGTGGCTTCATGAACGTCACCCGAAAACACTAGCGCACAATGCCGCTTCCATGGCCGAATTCGGGTACTTCAAGGACTTGCCAGAAATTTTATATCGCGTGCTTGAAGGATTTGATGGTCATAAAGTGGAAGAGCAAGAGAAAATGGTGAGAAAGATGAGGAGGTCTAATAAGCTCATATATAAAAACAAATCCAAAGCTAAACCCATGTCAAGTGAGGAAAAAAGAATTGCTGTTGGCAAAAAAAGTGTCGAGAAGTACAAGAATGATCCAGTTTACCGATTCTTACATGATCAGGTTTCAAAAGTCTTCGCAGATCGTTTAAAATCTGATTTGCAGAATATGCATTCGGGCAATCTGAGAAATCTGAGCTTTGCTGCAAAGTGGTGCCCCTCTCTTTATTCCTTCTATGATCGATATACACTTGTATGCGAGAGCATTGCAAGGAGACTATTCCCACGAGACCTGTATCCAGAATATCAAGGCATAGAAGATGCTCATTATGCTTATAGAGTTCGAGATCGTCTACGCAAAGAAGTGATGGTGCCATTACGTAAAGCTCTAAAGGTACCTGAGCTTTATATGAGTGCAAAACAATGGGGATTGCTTCCTTACAGTAGAGTCACATCCATTGCCATGAAAAATTACACCTTGGCGTTCACGAGACACGATACAAAGCGGTTTGAGGAGTATCTGAACAGTGTCAAGCGTGGGGACAGGAAGATCGCCGCTGGAGCATTACTTCCCCACCAGATCATAGCATCAGTGTGCAGCAGAAGATCAGGTCAGGCACAAGTTGCAGAACTGCAATGGCAGAGGATTGTGCAAGATCTCTCGGAAAAAGGGAAGCTAAAAAACTGCCTGGCTATATGTGATGTATCTGGGAGCATGGATGGTGTACCATTGGAAGTAAGTGTGGCTCTTGGACTGTTAGTTTCCGAGTTGAGTGAAGAACCCTGGAAGGGAAAGCCCATTACTTTCAGCTGCAATCCTCAGCTTCAGATGATTGAGGGAGAAAGCCTTGGCTCAAAAATTGAATCCATACAACGGATGGACTGGCATATGAATACAAATTTTCAGCGGGTGTTTGATAAAATTTTGCAAGTAGCAAAACAAGGAAAACTCAGTGCGGAACAGATGATAAAAAGGCTATTTGTGTTCAGTGATATGGAGTTCGATGAGGCGTCTTTGAATCCGTGGGAGACGGACTACCAAGCAATATGCCGCAAGTATGAGGAGAGTGGGTACGGGTCGTGTGTGCCAGAGATAGTGTTTTGGAACCTGAGAGACTCCCAGGCCACTCCGGTGCCTAGTCATCAGAAAGGGGTGTCCATTGTGAGTGGTTTCTCAAAGAATTTACTCAAAGTTTTCTTGAAGGAAGGTGGGATTTTGAACCCAATGAGCACCATGGAGGTGGCCCTTGCCGGGGAGGAGTACAACAAGCTTGTCGTGGTTGATTGATGTATGTGGAATTGGTATGATGTATGTAAATATTTTTTATTGATTTCAATTTTCTTGAAATTTTATCTGATTGTGTTATGTTCTATGTTTCAAGAAAATTGAGGTTGAATTCGTACATGTAGAATGGTGTGGTGTGTGTTAAACTGTTTCTTCAATGTTCTTTGAAATTGAATTCTTGAATCCGTTCATGTAGGATATGTATGCTGTAATTTGTATGTAGAACTATTCAATTTTGAATTCTTTGAAATATGATCTGATTGTGTTCTGTTCTCAGTTCTGATGAATGCAAATGAGAGACATCGCGATGAATGCACATTCGATTCATGATCATTGTCGGTTTCTAGTTGCTAGCTCCGTGCACATTTGGTTTCCAGAATCGAAGCATTAGGTTGAAGAACACGGTTGGTTTCTAGTTGGCTTCAATGTGCAGTCTATTAGGATTTTGCCATTCTTGTGCTATCATTTTCAACAATGGTGTATCTTTCTTTGAGGATGAATGATATATTTAAGTTGCCAATCTACTACTGATTTTCATTTATCACCTAAGATGCTTAAAAAAGAGGTGTTTGGGGCCTTGTTCATATTTGCAGGGCCTTTGAAGCCTGAACTCCTCATTTCTTTCTAATTTGGTTCCTGAACTTGTACAGAATGGAGTTTTATCCCTTCTCACATTAAAGTAGTTCTTTTTCATCTTCTCTAACTGAAAAATTAAAGAAATAAGGGGTCTAACTAAAAATATGCAAAGCAAAAAGGGTTTGATTGAGGTCAAGAGGTATTGACAAACCTCAATTTAAGAAACGTCAACAACGGATCCAGAAAAAATGTTATGAGGGCAGCTTTAAAAGTGACAAATATATATTTTTAAAAACATTACTACGGAAAAAAGTTTAAAATACATTGATAATTTATTTAAATAAGGTTACAATTATTCATCGACGACTTTTCATATCTAGAAAGCATAATAAGATAACTATATTGTCTAGGCCAACAAAGATATCTTTTTCAATTTAGGATATTAAACATTCAAGCATTTATTCATTTCTCGTCTTATGGCGCATTTCAGTCTTCATGATTTTTTCTTGGTTTGACCATTCTTTTTGCAACATCATTAATCCATTTTAATCTTTCAAACTCGCTATTAAAATGCACATCCGCGAAGTAATTCTTAGGTTGAACACCAAATCTTGTAAGACTAAGTAAAGGAAATTCTTTTTAATAAAATTCTCCAAGTCGAATTAATTTTTGTTTCTAAAAATAAATCATCGAGACACAAACATGTCACATCATTTAAGAGTGGGCTATGGGCTGGGATATGTTAAATTGGGGGTGGGTTGTGGGCTAAGTTACCTAATATATATTTTTATTTTGGACTTTGGGCTTAAGATTTGATAAGTTATACTCTGTTTGTCCAAAATAAGTATTCACTTTACTTATTTTAGTTAGGAAAAATTATACAAACTATTCCTGAACTATGACCTAATTGCAGAGAGTACCCCTAACGTTTAAATAATATCAGTTACTACTCCTTAGAACAACCCCAGTCAGATTTGTGCGTAAATTTACTTAAAAGCCCTTGTTTTATATTATATTTTAGGATTAATTTCAAGAAACCGCCTATACTATCCAGTTTTATCAACTAACTCCCACGGTGTCCACTTTGTCCCAAAAATTATAAATTCAAAAATATATATATATTTTTCGCAAAAAAATTATTTTTCGGAGGGAGAATATTATTTTCCAAAATATGAATTATTTCGGAAAAAATAATATATATTTTTTGAAAAAACATTATTTTCAGAAAAAAATCATATTTTGGAATATAATATATATTTTTCGCAAAAAAAATATTTTTTAGAAAATATCATATTTTGGAACATAATAGTATATATTTTTCGCAAAAAAAAATATTTTTCGGAAAAGATCATATTTTGGAACATAATATATATTTTTTGCAAAAAAAATATTTTTCGGAAAAGAAATCATATTTTGGAACATAATAAGTACTTTTTGCAAAAAAAATCATATTTTGGAATATAATATATATTTTTCGCAAAAAAATTCATATTTTGGAACATAATAAATACTTTTTTGCAAAAAAATCATATTTTGGAACATAATATATATTTTTTGCAAAAAAATCATATTTTGGAACATAATATATATTTTTCGGAAAAAATTCATATTTTGGAACATAATATATACTTTTTCGCAAAAAAATTATTTTTCGAAAAAAAAAATTCATATTTAATTAATACTTTTTCGCAAAAAAATTATTTTTCAAAAAAATAATTCATATTTTGGAACATAATGGAAATTCAAAAAAAATAGGGTATTTAAGTAATTTTGTATGCAAAATTGGAACATGCAATGATATGAGGGCAAAAATGGAAGTTCACTACAAAAACAGCTTTTATTGACCAATACATAAAGTTTTCAGCGTTGACTTTAAACAGAAGGGGCTAAGTGTTACAACGGAGGTGGTTTTAAGGGTAGTTTATGATATTATTGAAACATAAGGGATACCGCGTGAAATTAAATCATAGTTCAGGGGTAGTTTGTGTAATTTTCCCTTTTAATTATCCAAAAATAAGTGTCCAAATTAGAATCTCAATACAATATTTTTTATAATATTCCCATATTACCCTCCTCACCTTTTTCAAAACACATGGATCCACAACATATATCATATCCTCTCTCCTACACAAACTTAAATATGAAGGGTAAAGTTGATAAAGTATTAAACTTTCTTCTCATAAAATAATATAAAATCAATTCCTTTAAAAAGTTGAGTTCCCAAAGTTGGACTTATAAAATGGGACATAGGAAGTATAAGCTAAACTTCTAGTTTGGACTTGAGGTTTATTTAGTTGATTGAATTAATTTATGTATTATTTATTTATACATAAATTATATGTATTTTTTTATATATGATAATAATTTTATTTACATTTTTTTCATTTTTAATCTATGAAATTATTTTGATATGGGAGCAATAAACAAAAATTTCACCCCTCCCCACCATTCCACATAGCTCCTGCCTGTAAACAATAAATGATAAGCAATATACAGCTTCCAAACAAGCCCTTGAATTATAAGATAAACATCTAACCAAACACAGAGATTTTTCACCAGGCAAAGAAAATAATTTTATTCAAACCAGGATTATCTTTTTACCATAACTGCCTTCGATTATTAAAGTAATCAAGTTATAAAGCACAAGGGCATTTTCGTCATCTACTGTAACTTGGTGATCAAGCAAAAGATTCTTCCATGAAAGATTACTCAGTTGAATAAATCTGATTAAGCCCTCCTAAAACTTCCAGAATATTCCTTCCTACTCTCTCTTTCTCTATTAGTACATATATAGATTTGTATGTGTATATATAGACAATTTATCATATATATGAGTCCATTTATACAAGAACTCAGGAGTCACTGCTCACTACTACTCTTTCTTCTAAACCCTAAAGTGCCGATTGTAATCATTGAGAAGCATACACCAGTTTGATCGATTTATGTAAAGGTCAGTTGTATCACACACACACATATATTTATAAATATACTTTCGTAAAAGCATTTCCTGTCCTGTTTCTAGTTTTTAAAAACCCTAGCTTTTCCTAGATCAGATGTATGATTGCATTATTTAACGCTCATATTCATGAATTTATATATCAAGGTACTTTTTATGTACGACATTTTTGTGTTTTAGCTTGTTTATTGAAGTTAATTTCATATGCTCTTCTGTTGTTCTGTTTGTAGTTGATAAGTAGTGAGGACCTTGTACTTTTAGAAACCCTAATTTTACATTCTAGAATTGGCCGATTAGTGCGATTAGCATTTTGTTTTTCAAATAAAATTGAACATCACATCAAATTTTTTATTTGTTTATTTTAATTTATGTTGTTAATTAAGAGGCGTTTAATGAAAATTAGAGACTCATTAATATATTTAAATCTCGCATATTTTAATATAGGCGAATGGCGTTAAACACCCCTATGATTTCAAAAGTGTGCAAAAAATCCCTCTCTAGTTCATTTTGTGCAGATAACCCCACTATTATTCCAAAAGTATGCACTTTGACCCCCTATATATTGTTCCGTTCACTTTTTGGCCAATATTCAGTCACGTGATTGGCGCAAAACACCTTTATAGTTTCAGAAATGTGCAGAAAATCCCCCTCTCAGTCACACCGGAAAAGAGCTTGGAGGGGGTTATTTGCACTCTTTGCAAAGTGTAGGGGCACCCCTATGTTTTGGAGCAACAAGGTCCAGATTTGGTGCTTCCAGCATTGGGTGTTTTTAGAATATCAACTACTGTTGCTGTTTATCTTTTCGAAATCTGTGTTCTTTAATTTCATTTAGGGGTGGAAATTTGTGTGTGTGTGTGTGAATAGTTCCATGTATTTAAATTGAAAGAAGAATATCAACTACTATTGCTGTTGAACTTTTTGAAATCTAAATTTTTTGAGTTCTTGTAGCGGAGGGATTTTTTTATTTCTTTTGTGTGTGTGTTTGCAAATGGTTCCAAGTATTTAAATTGAAGTCAGAAGAAAGTTATAACTCGGGACGTCCTGTGAGTATAAATATGTCATAGAGTTACTTGTCGAATGGTATTAAGTTGATCCTTGAGCTGCTGGATTGAGAAAAGCAGCATTGCTACTTTTGGAGCATCAGGTTCTTAATTATACATGATAATGTATATATAGTCCTATTTGTGTGCAATTGTGGTGCACTTTGATCCTTGTGCTATATATATAATTAGGGAGTACGTGAATGGTGCGTGCTTTTTGAGAAGCACAAAAATTTTCAATATGAATGTTAATATATAGTTCTGTTTGTTTGCAATGGTGCTGCACTCTAATCCTTAGTTATCTCTACAATTATGAAGTACGGGAATGCTGCTTTTGCGAACAGAGAACTTTTTAATGATGGATGTTAATATAGTTTTCTATTTATACGCAATGGTGCTGCACTCTGATCCTTTGTTAGCTCCACGATTAGGGAGCATCGTGAATGCTGCTTTTGTTTACAACAAAATTCCAAATTATATATGCACTGCTACTTCTTTTCATACTTGTAACACACTATTGGTATGCTACTTTTTCACATCTGTATGTGTAAAGGAGGTTTTGTGTACCTCCTCATAAATTGAACCTATCTTTCTATTTCCTACTCATTAACATGCTTTTATGTATGTCCTGATATCAACTGTTTTTTTTTTTTGTGTGTGTCATATTTTTCTAGTTCTACAACATAATGTTGCTACAAGTAAATCTCGGATGTGCTCGTTTCGGAGGAGTGTCCTATACAAAATTTTGTCCGTCGTTGATACAGCGCTTCTTGTGTAACCTTAGCAGTCAAAGTTCGAAACCAGACCTCCCATTCCCGCTGCTCGGTCCACCAGAAATTTACACCCCACCCCCTGCGATCAGTGAACCCTTGATGGACTTGATGGCCTCAATGGCCTCCAGGTACAATCAGGGGCCACCGCCAAATTCAGATATGGGTTTGACAGAAAACCTCTCGCCAACTTTCCTATCCAGTGGGAATCCATGTCTAGATTTCTTTTTCCATGTGGTTCCTGATACGCCCTCAGAAACGGTAACCCGCAGGTTGCAGTTAGCCTGGGACCAAGACCCTCTGACAGCTCTCAAACTCATGTTCAACTTGAGAGGCATTCGGGGAACCGGAAAGGCAGACAAAGAAGGATTCTATGCTGCGGCCTTGTGGCTTCATGAAAATCACCCCAAAACTCTAGCACGGAACGCTGCTTCCATAGCCGAATTTGGGTACTTCAAGGACTTGCCAGAAATTTTATACCGTCTGCTTGAAGGCCTTGACATTCGCAAGGTGGAACAGCAAGAGAGATTGCTGAGAAAGCAAAGGATGTATAAAAAGGACATGAAGAGTAACTTGGAAAATGGTAAAGAATTTTCAAGGGAGGAGAAAAGAATTTTTTATAAAAAAATAAAGGAAGAGAAAAGAATTGCCACTTGCAAGAAGTGTGTTGACAGGTACAAGAACGATCCGGATTACCGATTCTTACATGATCAGATATCGAATCTCTTCGCAGAATGTTTGAAATCTGATTTAGAGAATATGCATTTGGGCAAGCCGAACAATCTGAGCCTTGCTGGAAAATGGTGTCCCTCACTTTATACCTTCTATGATTGGTACACCCTTCTATGCGAGAGTATTGCAAGGAGACTATTCCCACGAGACCTTTATCCAGAATATCAAGGCATAGAAGATGCTCATTATGCTTATAGAGTTCGAGATCGTCTACGCAAAGAAGTGATGGTGCCATTACGTAAAGCTCTAGAGCTACCTGAGGTTTACATGAGTGCACAACAATGGGGAGTGCTTCCTTACAACAGAGTCCCTTCCATCGCCATGAAAAACTACACGGACCTGTTCATGCAACACGATGAAGAGCGATTTGAGGAGTATTTGGAACGCGTCAGGCGTGGGGACACGAAGATCGCTGCTGGGGCAATGCTTCCTCACCAAATCGTAGCATCAGTGTGCTATGGGGGGAATGGTGCCAAAGTTGCAGAACTGCAATGGCAGAGGATTTTGCAAGATCTCTCAGAAAAGGGGAATCTAAAAAACTGCCTCGCTATATGTGATGTATCTGGGAGCATGAATGGTATACCACTGGATGTAAGTGTGGCACTTGGACTGTTAGTTTCCGAGTTGAGTGAAGAACCCTGGAAGGGAAAGCTCATTACTTTCAGCTACAATCCTCAGCTTCAGATGATTGAGGGAGAAAGCCTTGGCTCAAAAGTTAAATCAATCAAACGGATGGACTGGCATATGAATACAAATTTTCAGCGGGTTTTTGATAAAATATTGGAAGTAGCAAAACAAGGAAAACTCAGTGAGGAACAGATGATAAAAAGGCTATTTGTGTTCAGTGATATGGAGTTTGATGAGGCGTCTTTGAATCCGTGGGAGACAGACTACCAAGCAATATGCCGCAAGTATGAGGAGAGTGGGTACGGGTCGTGTGTGCCAGAGATAGTGTTTTGGAACCTAAGAGACTCGTATGCCACTCCAGTCCGGAGCGATCAGAAAGGAGTGGCACTTGTGAGTGGTTTCTCTAAGAATTTACTCAAAGTGTTCCTGGAGGAAGGTGAGCTTGTGAACCCTGAGAGCACCACGGAGGAAGGTGAGCTTGTGAACCCTGAGAGCGCCAAGGAGGGAGATGAACTTGTTAACCCTGAGAGCACCACGGAGGAAGTTGGGATTATGAACCCTGTGAGCACCATGGAGTCGGCCATTGCTGGGGAAGAGTACCAGAAGCTTGTTGTTGTTGATTGAAGCGTGTTTTTCTTTCTACTTAGAACACTTCTTTAGATTAAATCCCAGTACAGTGTGCTTATAGTGCACTGAATTGCTTACTGCTTTCCAATTATTTTATCAATTCCACAGACTTTAGAAAATTAAACTAATCCTGACACAGTTGCTCTTGTAATTAGTTTGGACCAGTGGTTTCCAATTGGGATACAGAATCTACAAAGGACTTGGTGCTTATTTGTGGAACTCCTATAACCAGGCACTGTATACTTGTAAATAGTGAAATTCAACAGGCCCAAAACATGTTTTCAAAGCCCAATACCAATCAGGCCCATATATGAATAAGTAAATAATTAGCCCACAATACAATGTCCAAGTAATAGGACGGGCCCATCATCCCGTAGGAAGTAAGAAATAACAACCCACTACCTAGAGGTAGTGGGAAGTTAACAATGAAGTGGGTCATGACTCCCTATTTTGAGGAGTATGATCCAATAAAATAGGAAAGCTTGTATGAAAATTAGGGATATAAATATGGCCATTTGAGCCTGAATAAAGTATCTTTTTTATGTGAGTATATTTTTGCTACTTACATTTGGCGCCGTCTGTGGGAAGTTCGAAATAGTTTTCCACTTGCAACAGTTTCATTTCTTTTTTAAAAAAACATGGTGTCCACACGATCAACGAACAATGAAGTCAGGTTCGAAGAAGTCATGAGGCGATTGGAAGTTGTGGAGCAGAGAAATGCAGCTCTCGAGCAGCAGAACGCTGAGTTACTCCATCGAGTGGCTCAAGGTCCTTTTCATCTCCAAAATTCCAATCCAGCAGAGTGCACAGATGAACCAGAGCCCCCCAACTCCCCTCATGAGCAAGACGTATCAGCCGCCCGAGGAGATAAAGTGCTGAGGGAAGAGGAAGAATCCTCTCATCCCATAACAAGGGGAATGCCAACAATGCATGCCCCGACCCTGAACGACTTGCACAAAATGGCTGCCAAAATCCAGAGAGACGTGATGAAAGATTTGAAATTACAGATGCCTGATGATCTGGCCATCCATGCGACAACAGATATGACCCAATCTCCATTCATAGAAGAAATTGAACCAACAGAATTCCCGAAGAAGTTTGTACTCCCAGATTTTACACTCTATGATGGTACGAAGGATCCCCTCAATCATATCTACCAGGTGCAGACCAAAATGACCGTTTATGGGAGGAACCAAGCCCTTCTGTGCAAAGTCTTTTCAACAAGTTTGACAGAGGCACCACTTCTGTGGTTCAGGAAGCAATCCCCCGGATCCATCAGTAGCTGGAATGACCTCTGCAGATGTTTTATCGGTCAGTACTTCAGCAATCGGAGGCAAAGGAAAACGATATCAAGCCTTTTTACCATGACCTAGGAAAAAGGAGAGAGCCTCAAGAGTTTCTTATCCAGATTCAACGTGGAAATGTCTTCTATTGATGACTGCGACCAATTGTCAGCTATAGAAGCATTCTGTATGGCGGTCATCCCTGGCACAAAATTCCACTCTTCACTAGTAAAACGGCCCCCTGTCAACATCGGTGAGCTCAACTCCAGAGCACAAGGGTATCTCATAATAGAAGAAGAGGAAGCAGTCAAACAGAGAAGAGCCTCACTGGTAACGGTGGAGGCAAAATCCAAGGAAAGGATGAGGGACCAGAGGCCTCAACGACCCGATCCACCTCGGCAAATCTCATCATCCAGAAATTCAGACAAGCGTCAACGGACAGAAGAAATAACCACTCCGCTCAAAACCAGATTTGGAAAGCTCTTCCAAGAAAACAAAAACAAAGGGATTTTCAGACCACCTCCACCAATCAGACAACCGATGGAGTTGAGGGACATGACCAAACACTGTGTCTTTCACATTGAGTACGGTCATCATACAAATGACTGCAGAAACCTCCGAAGGCAGGTAGAGGCAATGATCGCCAAAGGGGAGTTTGCAGATTACATAATGAAGGATCAGCCAAGGCCGGACAAACCACACAGGACACAACAAAATAGCATTACATCCGGACAACCAGTGAGGGTCATCCACATGGTCCAAGGAGGTGAAGAGGTGTTGGAGGCCAAAGGAAGCAGAAGGTCAAATCTAAGGAAAGCGCATAAACTCAGGCGAATCGGCGAAGTTTGTCAAACGACCCTCATCCAAGGAGAATCAAAAATTATGTTTTCAAAGGCCGATATGCAGAATATTCAGACGCCCCACGAAGATCCTCTGGTAATCACTCTTCTGGTAGCTAATTGTCTGATCAAACGTGTAATGATTGATCCAGGAAGCAGCACCAACATCATGACGAAGTGGGCCTTCGACAAAATCAGAATTGATGTATCACAGTTGTGCCCGGCTCGGACGCCGCTGGCCGGTTTTGACGGACGACGCGTTGAGCCAATAGGTGTAATCCATTTGTCGGTATCAGCGGCACGCCGAACCCTGAAAGAATCTTTTGTCGTGGTGGACGTCAAGCCATCGTACAATCTATTGATGGGACGAGAGTGGATCCATCGGATGCAAGGTGTTCCTTCGACACTCCATCAGGTCATGCGGTGCCTCGATCCAAATGGAGTGGACGTGACAGATATCCCTAGAGACCAGGTAGCAGCGAAGGAGTGCTACTCAGTATCCGTGAAGGATCTGAAATCCAAAAAACAAACAAGTGTTGGAAACGCCAGAAGAGTCCCTGTACAACGAGAAATAGCAATTACAGTCAGTCCCTTCTCCAGAGGGTCAGGAGACTCAGGCAACCACAGAACCCCTAGAAGAGGTGAATGTTAGTCGGACGAACCACACCAGAATCACTTTTATCGGCTCATACCTCCAGAAAGAATAAAAGGATGAGCTAATTCACTTCCTCCAACTAAACTCAGACGTGTTCGCCTGGTCTCATCTTGATATGCCAGGCATAGATCCCTCGGTCGCTCAGCATAACCTAAATGTTGATCCATATGTAAGACCGGTGAGGCAGAAGCAGAGGAGGTTCGGGATAGAAAGGAACCAGATCATATCCGAGGAGGTAGGAAAGCTGCTAGAAGCTGGATTCATAAGGGAAGTAAAGTACCCATCATGGTTGTCAAACGTGGTGGTAGTCAGAAAGAAGAACGGGAAATGGAGGGTCTGCGTGGACTTCACCAACTTAAACAAAGCCTGCCCGAAGGATTGCTTTCCCCTGCCGAAAATTGATCAGATGGTAGATGCCACTTTTGGATATGAAAGACTCTCTTTTCTTGATGCATACTCCGGCTATAACCAGATCCCGATGAATCAGGCTGATGAAGAGAAAACAGCCTTCATTACCGAGGAAGGTACGTACTGCTACAGAGTAATGCCTTTCGGACTTAAAAATGCAGGTGCCACCTATCAAAGGCTTGTCAGAAGGATATTCAAAAGTCAGATGGGGAAAACGGTTGAAGCCTACATAGATGACACGGTGGTAAAAAGCAAAAGGAAAGACGACCATCTCAAGCACCTGGAAGAAGTGTTCCATGCACTCCGAAAGTACGGGATGAAGCTCAATCCAGCTAAGTGTTCGTTCGGAGTCTCATCCGGGCAGTTCCTCGGGCATATCGTCAACCGAATAGGAATTGAAGTCAGCCCATCACAAGTCAAGGCTCTGATAAGCTGCGAAGAGCCAAAAACGCAAAAGGAGGTCCAGATTCTGACATGAAGGGTAGCCGCACTGAGCAGGTTCGTATCCCGACTGACAGACCGATGCAGAGCATTTTTTCAGGTAATTAAAGGTGGAAAAGGAAGCATATGGGGACCGAAACAGGCAGAGGCCCTTCAAAAATTGAAGCAGTATCTCCATAATCCACCAATCCTCGCCTCACCGAATCTAGGAGAACCACTGCATATGTACCTTGCAATATCAGCAGCCTCAACCAGCGCAGCGCTTGTAAGAGAAGACAAAAAGTGCCAGAAGCTAGTCTTCTTCAGCAGCAAATCCCTATCTGATGCAGAAACCGGATACACTATGGCGGAGCGAACTGTTCTTTCTCTAATCAACGCAAAGAGACGACTGAGGCACTATTTTGAATCCCATCCAATCGTGGTGCCGACCACCATGCCTATAAGAGCTATCATGTCCAAACCTGATCTGACGGGAAGAATAACTAGATGGGCGCTGGAACTCGGGACATTTGACATCACCTATGTGCCACGAACAGCCATAAAAGGTCAAGCCTTAGCTGATTTTCTCCTAGAAGTAGAGCCAGAGTCAATCCTGTAGGACCCAGATGAGCCCGAGTGGACGCTATATGTAGACGGATCAGTTGGTTCAGCAGGTTCGAGAATTGGGCTTGAAATTATAACACCAAACGAAACCCGAATCCAACAATCAGTCCGTCTGGAGTTTTCTGCCACCAATAACGAAGCTGAATACGAGGCACTCCTGGCTGGGTTGCGACTAGCTCAGAGCCTCTGTATCAGAAGGCTCCGTATTTTCAGTGACTCACAACTGGTGGTGAAGCAAGTTCAAGGCGAATACGATGCAGGGGAAAAGTTGCAGCCCTATAAGAAGCTGACTCAGATGGAGCTGGACAGATTTGAGCAGTATACCCTTAGTCAGATCCCCAAGGAAAACAATGAAAATACAGATCGGTTGGCCAACATAGCTTCAGTCGATGATCAAGATCTTACCAGAGTCGCCCCGATCGACTATCTTGATGCCCCGAGCATCCACCAGCCAGATGTCGTGTGCGCAATACCTTGGGAGCCGAGTTGGATGGATCCCATAGCAGAATATCTCAGGAACGGCACACTTCCTGATGATAAAGCAGAGGCTCGAAAAATTCACATGAAGTCAGCCAGATATGCCTTGCTACACGGCCAGCTTTATAGAAGATCTTTTCGGGGTCCATACCTTCGATGCCTCACACCTTCAGAGGCATCAGCCATAATGAAGGAAATCCATGAAGGATCATGCGAAAATCACTCAGGGGGACGAGCGTTGGCCCACAAAGTCCTAAGCCAAGGATATTTTTGGCCTTACCTTTCCCAAGACACTGAAGCTTATGTTAGAAGATGCAGAAAATGTCAGTTCCATGGAGACTTCATCCATCCGCCACCAGAACTGCTTAACCCCATTTTCAGCCCGCACCCATTTGCGCAATGGGGGATCGATGCAGTTGGCCCTCTTCCCATGGCTCTCAGATCAGTAAATCAAGCACTGATAGCAACTAATTATTTCACAAAGTGGGTTGAGGCAGAATATTACTCCACCATCACTCACAGGCATGTAATCAATTTCATATGGACCAATATCATCTGCAGATTCGGAGTGCCGAGGGTGATAGTGATCGACAACGGAACGAATCTGGATAATCAGTGGACCAGACAGTTCTGTAATGAACATGGAATTCAGTTAAGAACTTCATCGGTCGCATACCCTCAAGGAAATGGCCAGGCCAAAAGATCTAACAGAACCATATTAAATACCCTGAAGAAGAAGTTAAAAGACCATAAAGGAGTATGGTCGGACAAGCTTCCAGAGGTACTATGGTCTTACAGAACAACATCAAGAATTCCTACAGGAGAAACACCATTCTAAATGGCATATGGGACAGAAGCAGTTATTCCAACAGAGCAAATAGTGCCAACAGCCAGAACAAAACTATATCAGGAGGAACTGAACGACCAACAGCTGGTTGATGGACTGGATCTGCTCGAAGAAAAATGAGATCAAGCCGCCATCAGGTTGGCAGCCTACCACCAGAGGGTCAGGAACGCCTTCAACAAAAAATTCAAAAGACGAGAGTTCCGGGTGGGCGATATGGTATTAAGAAAGAAGATCGGGTTAATCGGAAAGCTCAGGGAGAATTGGGAAGGACCATACACAGTCACAGAGGTCATAGGACGTGGGGCATATCGCCTCAGGAATAATGACGGCAATATGGAACCCAATTCACAAAATGCCTCACGACTGAAGATGTACTATCCTTGACATTCATTTTGTTTTCAGAATAATGAAGCAGAGGCATCTGAGCCTAGCATTATTGATATGTTTTAAAATTTCCAAGTTTGTTATTCTGACTCAGTCAGATGTTATTATCTTTGTAAATTATTAATTATAATAAAATATGGTCATCCTTCTTGCAATCAAATAGCCTAATTCATAATTTCCTAAGTAATGAGATGACAGGGGCTTGAAAGCCTGACTCACTCTTTCAAAGGAATAAAATAAAAATTTCCTAAGTAATGAGATGACAGAGGCTTGAAAGCCTGACTCACTCTTTCAGAGGAATAAAATAAAATTTTCCTAAGTAATGAGATGACAGAGGCCTGAAAGCCTGACTCACTCTTTCAAAGGAATAAAATAAAATTTTCCTAAGTAGTGAGATGACAGAGGCTTGAAAGCCTGACTCACTCTTTCAGAGGAATAAAATAAAAATTTCCTAAGTAGTGGGATGACAGAGGCTTGAAATCCTGACTCACTCTTTCAGTTGAATAAAATAAAAATTTCCTAAGTAGTGAGATGATAGAGGCTTGAAAGCCTGACTCACTCTTTCAGAGGAATAAAATAAAAATTTCCTAAGTAATGAGATGAAAGAGGCTTGAAAGCCTGACTCACTCTTTCAGAGGAATAAAATAAAAATTTCCTAAATAGTGAGATGACAGAGGCTTGAAAGCCTGATTCACTCTTTCAGAG
Source organism: Cornus suecica (assembly GCA_963922005.1). Taxonomy (NCBI): domain Eukaryota; kingdom Viridiplantae; phylum Streptophyta; class Magnoliopsida; order Cornales; family Cornaceae; genus Cornus; species Cornus suecica. The sequence goes on along the minus strand of OY998240.1, from coordinate 26,768,727 downwards.
GAATAAAATAAAAATTTCCTAAGTAATGAGATGAAAGAGGCTTGAAAGCCTGACTCACTCTTTCAGGGGAATAAAATAAAAATTTCCTAAGTAATGAGATGATAGAGGCTTGAAAGCCTGACTCACTCTTTCAGAGGAATAAAATAAAAATTTCCTAAGTAGTGAGAAGACAGAGGCTTGAAAGCCTGACTCACTCTTTCAGATGAATGAAATTTAAAATAATTTCTAAGTAGTGAGATGACAGGGGCATATAAGCCTGATTCATACTTACAAAAAGAGTAAATTATTAAAGTAGAGGCAAGTTAGCCTGACTCACATCGACAGAAGCAAATAAAAGTGCATATTCCATTTAAACATGTAAAATTGATGTTTTGTATTACAAAAATCACCCGAAAGGCATAGTACAAAAATACAGCATTACAAAAATGAGTATAGAAAAGCCCAAGTATGGCTTGGACCAATGAAGTCCTTCCCTAAGGAATCTACATGTGTGGTTGGAGGGAAGAACTCTATAGAGGAGTTGAAAGGGTCAACAGGAAGATACCCTTTGAGGAATTCAGTGAAAAGGTTCTGAGCATAACTAGGCTCGGGGCTGGCATAAGGCTTCTGAACCCCTCACTGCCTATCCATGGCATCAGGATCCTTAACCTTCCTCCTTGCAGGTCCTTCTCTCCAGCAATGAAGCCCTTCCGCCAGAATTCACCAGCCACTATCCTATTCATCCTTGAATAATGTTGGTGCATGTCAAGCCCACCTTTCTTGCACATCTCCAGAGCAGATTGGGAAATGTCAAACTGGTGTTGAAGAGCCTCATGATCTGATGCAAGCTTCTCCTTTTCACTAGACAGCTTGGCATTCAACTCCTTTGCCTGAGTAAGTTCTTCTTCCAGCTCAGCAACTCTAGAAGGAAGATCCCCCAGCTGAGCCGTCAGCTCCTTCTCCTTGCCATCCCTCTCAGCCAATTCGGTCATGAGGCGCTCGACTTCCTTTACATCTGCCTCGTGAGCAAGGCACAAGGCATTGACGCTGAAGAGAGCCTAAAAGTAAAGGCAAAGTGGATCAGCATTAAATATAAGAGCAGGAATAAACATGAAATCAAACAGACACATACCCCCAGTAACAACCCCGGAGTTCGACCCACAATGCGGTCGAGGTCGTCCTCTCTCTGCATCTCAAGCTCCTCCGGCGTCCAGAGCCCCTTTGCCCGAGTTATCATGGAGGACATTGATGTAAGGCTGGAGGTGGACTGGTCAAAGGAAGCAGAACTCTTGTCCTTACCCTTATGCTTCCTTTTCTTACTAGGTCTTTCTTCCCCCACTGGTCTGGTTCGGGCAGAAGAAGGATGAAGCAGTTCAGGGATAGTGGTCTGACCAGAAGCATCGCCCGCCAAGGCAACTGTCACAGCCCGAGGATCAGAAGCCAGAGGCACTTATTCTTGTCCAGTTGGTGGCGCGGCTATTTCCTCCACATCATCATCATCATCAACCTCAATCACTGGTCTGATCGGATCCATCACGATTTTGTACTTGGCTCCTAACTTGGATATACCCTGCAAATTGGCAGGAGTAAGCAGGTCAACGCATGACTTACGGTCCGACCAGACCTTAGACTTCAATAAAGTAATACGGGCCTCTACATCCTGAGCCACAATGTCTGTATCTTTATAACCTAAAGACTTATACACAAAATCTGCCCTGAGCTGATCACACCCAGAACAGAGGCAGGATTCCTTATGGATAAAAGAAAAGGGAAGAAGGGCCAGACGCTTAAAAACACTCGGGATTGGCCATTTCCTGGAATATGGGTAAAACCAAGCCCCCTTTACTAAAACCATCTTCTCCTTCCAATACTTCTCTGTTTTCTCAATCCCATGGAAGATCGTCCGACCCTTAAAGGGGTAAAAGTTGTACCTTCCCTCACAACCCTTCAAGTCCGTAATTTTACAACTAAGCAGAAGATCTGCCAGACCCAAGGATAGCTCTTTCTCTCTGTTAATCAGGATCAACATTGAAATTATCCTGAGGAAGTTCGGGTTGACTTGTAGAAGGGTTATTCCTAGGATGAAGAAAATGAAGTGAAAGAGAGGGTGAAGAGGGAATCAAAGCGCCTTTATCTGAAGAGCCGAAAATAACACCTCATCCAGACCTACTCCGTCCCTCATCCTGAAGTCATAAGAAGGATCATATTCCATCAGGATCACATCTTTAGATCTTACAATCCCTCCTCAGACTTTTAATGTTCACAGACTTTCTTTTATGAGCTTCAAGAGGCTCAGCTACGAATGGGGCTGACTCAGTAGAAGGTCCAACGGGAACGCCTTCAGGAGCATCGGTCCCTATAGGATTAGATATAACAGAAGTCCCAACAGGAATAGTATCAGGAACATCTGCCTGGTTGTTCACCCCAGAAACAGTTACTCCCAAGTCGGATAAGTCCTGACGACTAGGTATGGGCAATAAGGAAGAATGAGAAGATGAAGAAGATGGATTTGCAGAAGGGGGGATGGGAACATCAGACCCCCCATATTCCTGAGGAATTGTCCCTTCGGTAGATCTTGAGGCACTACTATCAGACATGGTTAAAAGAAAATGGCAACTTACACAGAAAACACCGGCGGGATGAAAGAGGAAATTCCGGCAACCAAGATATGAACGGCGATGAAGATCAGAGCACTACTTGTAAATCACACACAAAAATTGAAACAAGAAGAATAAAAAATGAAGCCCAAAAAGGGGTTTATATACAGTCAGACATACCTACAGCCGGCATTAAATGACTGAGGAGGCGCGCCGGTTCCCAAGGCCACAAACACAGTGAAAGCGGAACAGGCAGCCGCCTTTCTCAAAATTTGAAATCCACATGTCTTTTCGCAATGATGAGGATGACGTCATCAGGCACAGCTGTAAAGCAATTAATTTCGAAGAAATTCGGGTCAAGCCCACGAATCCGTATACCCGACCCGAATGGGCTAGTGTAAATAGTGAAATTCAACAGGCCCAAAACATGTTTTCAAAGCCCAATACTGATCAGGCCCATATATGAATAAGTAAATAATTAGCCCACAATACAATGTCCAAGTAATAGGACGGGTCCATCATCCCTTAGGAAGTGAGAAATAACAACCCACTACCTAGAGGTAGTGGGAAGTTAACAATGAAGTGGGTCATAACTCCCTATTTTGAGGAGTATGATCCAATAAAATAGGAAAGCTTGTATGAGAATTAGGGATATAAATATGGCCATTTGAGCCTGAATAAAGTATCTTTTTGATGTGAGTATATTTTTGCTACTTACAATACTAGACCTATCTTTTTATTGGATTTTTTTTTTTCCAGAAGTGTTTTAAATTTTCCTCTTTATGACTTAATCTTGATAATTTATTGGGGTAATGAGACTCTATAAATAACTGTAATGAAAAATAAGTGAAACATACAGAGGTGCTAGTTCATATATATATATATATATATATTAATATATATATATATATGTCTGTCCAAACAGTAACCTTCTTTGATGCAGAAGTCTGTACCTAGCGTGTTTCTTGTGTTAATTTCCTTGGAAAGTTTTTGTGGAAAAGGGTTTGAATCCTTCAAATATATTGAGTTCAGCTATATATCTTTGTTCAGTTAGCATTATCTTCAGAACTGTTACCCACAGCAATGTTGCATTGAGCTGGTAGAATGTTGCAGCCTCATTTATAATATTAATATGTTGTAATTTAAAATGATAGTATTTTTTACTGTTGGCCCTGAAGATTTTGAGCCCTGTTCATTATTTTGAAACTCCATTATACATTTGCAGTTATTGTATATCCTTTCACACTAGTCTCATATTTGGCCTATGCATGCATGAATTAAACAAGTTTGACAACATGCTGTTTCCACTTCACACAATTATGCTTGTGTTTTACCATGAATAATCTACAAGTATAAACACTAGAACGATTTTTCAACTTATAATGGTCTTTAAACTCAAAATTAAACAAGATAATGTGGCTATACAAGGAAAATGTACACATACTATTCTTTCTCTCTCCATACTTCCTGCAAGAGCTTATATCTAACAACTTTCCGGCTTTTTTCTCCCTTTGGCATCCAGTCGGGTTTTGTTGACATAGGGGATAGCCGGGAATTTTCAAGAACGATTGAATTTATTGGAGAATCCAACTCATCAAGTTCATCATCGCTAGTGTATGCTTTTCTTAGCACTGATGACCAGCTCCTTTGCAGAGACTCGCTTCCAACTTCTCCTATAAAGCCTGCCAATGAAGCTGCTGTAGGCGGTGAATAGACTGTAGGAGTCGCAGTGCATGGAAAGCTTGTGATAGACTCTCCGCCAGCCTCTGGAGCATCATCCTTAATCAAGACAAAGACAAATATATTAGAGAGAAATGACTTGCAGGAAATATTGAAACATATATTCCGGGAGTTCCATATTTAGCTTTATCGAGATGATAAAGAGAAAATGGAATGATCAAACATCAACTGAATCCTACATGTATTCTATCAGATTGTAAAATAAAAAAATCAGTGGCTTCTACGAGATGGACTAACCTCAGCATCGAGGGCTTCAAGAACAGACATTGGAACTGGATCTGGACAAAACTCGTCTGGAGCAAAATTGTCGAGAACCCTCTTGATCAACGGTGCAGGGAATATTGGGCAAACCTTGAAACAGTGAAATTTAAAACAGTGAATAGAGAAAACCAGAAAAGATCAGAGAAGGGGGAGGGGGGACTGTTACAAGGATTCACCTCTTTTCTGCTCGACTTATCAGCAAGCATTTCGAATGGAAGCATCATGAGATCACTCAGTGCATTGAGGAGTCTGAAAGCCTTGAAAGATGTCCCATGGTCCACTCCATTGTCACGATCATTCGTACAACTTGACGAGTCACTATCTTCGATGCCAAAGATATCCGTAAGCCATCTGGACCAGCTCCCAACCTAGTAACCAGAGAAAAAACAGATCAAAATCCTTCAATTGTGATAAACAGTTGTCATTCTCCATAATTTTACATAATTCAAGCAACCTTTTCTGTCACCTTTTAGCCGTATCTAACAATTTTACTTTTATTTTATTTTTTCCTGGTGGAAGAGTGGATAAATAAATCCTACAAACATTACATTCAGGACTGCAGGAGAAAATAGCTGAACAGAGTATTGGATGCTCAATGAGTACTTACATTTTTCATTAATTCAATCAGAGTCCAGGCTTTAAAGCAGGTTCAAACTTGGTTAATTTACCTTTTGCTTTCCAAAATTCTTATTTTCATAATCTGACCAAGCTTGTTAATGTTCTATTTCACACATTTATATCAATCTAGCACATTTGTAAAATTACCCCATATGTTTCATGTAAGCTTCAGAAGGAAAGACAAATTATAGATATTTTGACATTTATACAGCATGTCCATCAGGCTAAAGTAGCCCAGCTTGATACTGTTCCAACGTTGTTCACTGAATGGGGTTCTAAACAAGTACGCCCAAGCTGTTACATAATTCAGTAAATCTTCACCCTTACTAATCTACGACATGGATTAGTTGTTTTTCATATACATTTTTTCCCGTAATCAAAATCGTATTGCTCCAAGAACTAGGCGTTACAGTGCAAAACCAAGAGACATACCCATAAAACAAACACATTTATAGGAAGTTCCTCCTCTAACTACCACTTTCCACCCCAACACAACAAATAAGAATAAATTTTGACTCTTCAATTGCTTCCTTAAAACTCTCAAAGTTCTTTGTTTGACACTTGAAGGAGCAGGGAGCACATTTCAGTGAGACCCCTACCCAAAAATTATTACATAACAGCCCAATATGCAAGTAACAATCCAGTAGTCCATGTGACCAAAACCACTTTATTTTAAAATTTAACAAGCCGGTTTAGTAGTTTGATCATAACTAAAAAGAAAGGGAAATTCAGCATGTGATTGTTGAATAATCAAAAGAAAAAACAAATTCTCCTAGGTAAAGTGAAAATATCATCACCTAGTAAATGATCAAGTTCTGTCACAAAAATTTACAGTACATTTGCATGTCTCACCAAGGAATTCCCAATACCACAAATGCCCCATAGAATATATTTGCATTCTCGCTAGTTATTGAGCTCCCCTGGTCTGAGGTCTTGGATTTTTATTTCAAAGAGAAATACCTTATTTTTCATTATATTGTGCTGATTATCACAACGAATCAGACAATATTTAGCACTGACATCAACTAAGACAAGTTTGTAAGGTCTTCAAAACAAATAGAAGGACTAGGTCCTTCGGATATAGGGAAATAAAACCATCTTATTCACTTCCGCTTGAATCAGATAAATATAAATTCACTTTACTGGTAAAAATGGTATTGCAAATAACCAACTTAATTCTGTACTCACAGCATTTTTCAGTTGTGCGCCAGCCCCAAAGCTTGATTTTCCAGCAGGAACTGGGAGGACTTTAGATTCACTAATGGGGTCAGACACAGGATCTGTTGGCATTTCTTCGGCTGATTCACGAAGAATGGCATTAAACATTGCCACATCTAGTCTATCTACCAACTGCTCCATGACCTAAAATCGCATCATAAAAGTATTACAGTGCTATCATCTTGTCTTTAAACAACATAACCGATGCCCCAAATATATGTTTTCCTAAAATCTTTCACATATTTAATAGAAGTATTTTTGGAAACATGCAGAACAAGCACTAGACACACTCAATACTAGATGTCACGCATATTTAAAAAACTAATGAACAAATCGAAGATTGTAAGTTGTCATAAGAAGAATTTGAAGGATAATTAATGATAGGATAGTAATGTGGATTCCAAATGGATAAATAGTAATTCTGCATCAAAGCCACTTATCTAGATCCACTTATCAAATAAGCCAATAAGAACAGCAACCCTGACAAAGCTCATTCACGGATAAAGATTTAAGCAGCAGCATTTCTGCAGGTCTGACTTCATTGCGTTGCATCATGCGTGACTATTTACTACAGAAAAATAATGTGTATACAGTAGCATGGTGCCTCACACTTATATAATGTAAAACTGCAGGGGAATATTTGGAGACAATCACAAATTTGTAGATTAATTATACAAGAAGCAATAATCACGTATGACAAAATCCCCCCACCCCAGCAGGGAACCGCCCAAAACAGCCCCGTTTGAAACAGTCTTGGGGAACAGTTTATTTAAACGAGGCGGGTATGGGGGCTGAAAAAAAAATGGTCAGTTTTGGGGCGGCTGCGGCGGTAGGGATACCCCCTGTCAGGGATTGGCCCGCCCCGAACCGATTATCTTTGCATTACTTAAATGCCATTAAATATATTTATATATTACAACTGTAACCTATTCCGTTCGAGGTCACAACGTTACTCTAAAGGTGTTGGTTTCATTTGCACTGGAATTGGGAGAATGTTAATTTATAGCTTTGTTTGATTGGATTACATTTTCTTTGTGGGATTCTTTTAATATAAAAAGATAAAGAGAGAATGCAAATTTTCAGTTTAGTTTCATTGGAATTCTAATTTCGATTCATTTACATAATACATATGGTTGAAGTTTTAGGGGAAAAAGTATGAGTACCTAAAATGGAATATGGGAAGTCAATATTTTGGGAACAAAAAATAAAGAAATCAAATAATCGGTTAAATGGGGGCAGAGCGGGGCAGTTTTGGGGGTGAGGGGGTATTCTTTATTCTGTTTTGGAGCAAATATGATTGGTATATGCGTTTTGGTTTTGGGGATTGGAAAAACCATCCTAAACGGCCCCGTTGCCATCCCTAGGCATAGTAATTGCATACAGTTACCCCGGAGCAAGTCATTCATAAGGATAGTTTTACGACTCTCCTCTCTAGAAAATGCATGAAGTACCCACACTTTTGACTGTTTGCTTATGTATTTAGACACACACAAAACAACATAGGTATCCTACATCCATAAACAAAAAGAAGAAGGAAAAGAAAGGGAACAAAACATAGCCCTGTTATGCACATTAAGGAATCTTGTACTGCAGAAAAAGTACCAATTTAGCCAGCACAGGCAGGCAGCCACACTCATGCCCTCCAGCTCGAATGGGACAAAGCCTTTCACAGGCATCCTTAAAAGCCTTCTTCCAAAGTTCTATTGAAAAATTCCCTTGATCCTGATCACCCATAACATACCTACTCTTAGAGCTAGTCCTTGAGCCTGAGCTCCTAGTTCCTCCATTGGTCTTTGCAGCCGTGGGCTGCATATGTGGGGTCAAAGTCTGCAGATGACAAAGTTTAAAATTATCTCTTAAAAGTTATACCACCTAATTTGGAAAAATGTTGCTACTACAAAGGAAATTCGTCAGCAGCAGCTGTAACAAAAATTGAAGTAGTACGCAACCTGCCACCACACAGACTCAACAATTCGACAGAAGATCCAAGCTTCAACTTTTTCCAATGCAACAATAAAAGTTTGCAGGTCCTCCCAGTCGTCAAATTCTTTGATCAAAGTATTCTTCGCTTCCCCAACTGACGAGCTTTCATCCCATTTTAATGTGTATCTTCCGGCCGACCCCTCCTTACCACCATTATTTTCTATACATGGCCCACCAGAAAGTGGCATTTCTTCAACAGACTGTTTAACAATTGCTCTCAACATAATTGAATTTGACAACCAGAAAGTTAATCTGTACAAAATAGAGGAAAGTTTTAGTGAAATAACCAACGAAACAGAGAATCATCTTACTGAAACCTTGTGCAAGTTAAAGCTAAAAAATGAATAAAAAGAATAAAATTCAATCAAAAAGTGATCTAGTCCAGCCTTTTCATCTCTTCTATTTTCAAGATTTATCCGAGTCTTAATTTAAGACATAAGTCATTAGAGTCAGATCACAAATTTACAACCCACTGAAGCCGAGTTGAAACTAGCCTCCTAATGGCTGCAGGCTTCTTTTTTGGTGCCTTTTTCATTGAGGGTGGGGGGTTAGGTGGGGAAGTAACATAATTCTATTCACAAAGAAACATCAATTAAATTTCTCCATATCATAAATGCTTCCATTGAAGCATATATAAATATTATAATTATTAAGTACCTTGGGACATCATTTCCACAGGCTTTAGAAACCAAAACTAATCCCGACACAGCAGCTCTTGCTGCACTTGCCCTCTTATTTTGGGACCTTTCTTTCCAAGCATAAAGATAGAATCGAGAGAGGCGCCGAGCTGGAGCATGGACCTTATTTGTGGAACTCCCATGCTCAGCAACTACAGAATAAAGGGAAGCCTCAAGGGCAGCAGCTTCCCTCAACTCTTCCTCGAGCATCTTGATTCTAGACTTCCATTCAGTTTTGCTGTCATCAAGGCCATCTGTTGCTTCTTTTATTTGAGCTACTACATTACCAGTTGCAGAACTATTGGTGTCCTCCAGAATATCAATTTCCCTTGCCTTCTCAATGTTCTGACTATTGCCCAACAACCCATGACTATTAATTTCCCTTGCCTTCTCAATGTTCTGACTATTTCCCAACAAGCCATGAATATCAATTTCCCTTGCCTTCTCAATGTTATTACTATTGCCCAACAACCCATTGGACTGTGCCGAGTCATACGCTAACTGAGCAGACTTCAAATGCCTAAGTTTATTGGTCCTGGCAGTACCCTGCACTCCATGATCTCTCCTGCTGGACATAAAAGTCTCACTCCTTTGAGTCCAATGCTTTCTGCTAGCACCTTGTGAAACGTTACCAACTAGTTTGTTTTCTGAAGAATGTTCATCTTGTCTATCATCTCGTAGTTCCTTTTTCCCTTTGCCCTCCATTGGAACAGCATGCATGTCACTGATAACTGTAGCATTTAGTTGCTCATTTTTGCTCCCACTCGAGGCTTCTTTGTAGTACTCTCGACTGGCTGGTGAGTCTCTGGAAATTGAGAAGTCTGAGTTCGCACCCACCTGAATATGCGTATCTAAGACTGCAACTTTCAATGCAAGTTCATCAACAGAATCAAGAGGTTTTTTAATATCTTCTGTGAGTTTTCCTTTGCTGTGAGAAATCTCGTTATGAAAGTTAAGGGTGATATCTTCCTGTTCAAAGCTTGCTCTGTAGTTACTAGACTGCTCATTTGCATTTGAGAAATCTAAGGATGACAAAGAAGATTGAACAAAGGGGGTAACATGATCCTTTTGGAGAGGAAGTACGGTCCTCTCTTGATATTTGGAATTACTAGTGTGTCCGTTGACAGGATTTACTGAATCAGAGGAGACGATTTTTGATGACGAAGTCAGTGAACTTCCATTTGTCTGTTTAAATAGTTTAGGATCTGAAATCTCCACTGACTTTGTAGGCTCCGCTCCCAAGGGTAGAGCAGGCTCTCCACTATCCCTTCCTTTTCTGTACTTCATTGATCCTGATCCGCTCTGCAAGTCCATACATGACATTTGCTTAGAGAAAATGCAGGTATCAATAAATGGCATATCAGTTTATAAAAATATATGCAACTTCTATCCACCACTAAATTGGTTCTCAACTGTCCCATTTCAAAGCAAAATTATCTGAATTAGTTCGTATTATATTATCTAATACGGTCTCCAAGAACCTTTTCACTATATATGTTATGACCAACTATAAACATGTCATTGATGACATCCAGCTTTGATAAAGGATATGGAGCAATAAAATTACAAGAAGTGCTACACAGTTATGGCTTGAGGGTACGTAGACCATTCAGAAACTAACCAATATACGTCATATTTCTTAATTCCATAAAATATAATCCATTCGATCAGATTAAACAATTTAATTCATATGGGACTGAAGCTAAAAGATTACCAATAACAAATAGAACGAAGTGAAATTTACTTGTATTTGAGTACCTCTTCACTTTGAGGGGGTGAAACCTTAGCAGCTTCAAAAGCAGAAGAGGAAATGGTCCGTGACGAATGCGAGGAAGCATCTTCATCAGTAAAAGAGGCAATCTCGAATTCGTCATCATTTTCTTCATTCACCGTCTCGGAAACAGATTCTCCTCCATCCATGTCTAGTGATGCTTGTGTTGATAAAGTACCCTTTGGTGATGAGGTGGAGCTATTCTTATCAAATGGTTGGATACTAAAAAATAGTTGCGCCGTGGTTTTAGAACTTCTCTTGAAGCTCACTGGAGCACAAATGGTTAAAGTTTCTTTAACAATGCCATAATCTGCAAGATTTATAATTGCTGTCCCCAAGTGTTTGCCTTTTGCTGCCTTGTCCTTTTGACGTTCATACAGGTAAAACTCCAAGCAATTCTTCTGAAAACTGTCATGGTTCTTTTTTTCTCGACATAAAGTCGTAGAAAGCATGAACGATTCATTAAATTCAATATTTAGTTCCCCAACACCAGAATCAAGGAAGCCAGAATTATGATCACCATTTTCCCATTGAAGCAATACAGACTGAACCGATCTCAAAGACTCTGACGGAGGCCAAGGCTTAATCTCCTTTACATGCACAAGGTATTCAACTTGAACCGAACTTCCTTTTTGGTGCTTTGACCTCAGCCCAAGAACCATTGTTGGTTATTATGATCACAATATTCTTAGTTGATGTGCAATTAATCACAATGTCTGTAAGTCTAGAAACAAAAACCGAATTCAAAGTTAATAGAATACTTTTTTGATGAAGAATCACATTATTAGAGGAAGAAACAAACACTAGAAAAAATTAGCCAAAAAAATAATAACATAAATGAAAAAGGAACATTCATACCCATAAAAAGAAATAAATGATAACAAGTGAAGGGAGGAAAAGTTTAATCAATGTAGACAAGTTCATTTAATCAAGTATGCAGCAAAAAATGGAAATCTCTGACTTAAACTTACAAAAGAAAAAGGGGGAAAAAAAAAATCACCTTTCATTGTTTACTATTTAAAGCAAAGTCTTCATCTTTTCGATTACAAGTCTTTCGAGTCTGTCATCTGAGTACCCACTCTTTCAACTCATTTCTATGTACAAAATCTGGGGAATGTGTATGCATACCTGGATGTGTGTGTGTGTGTGTGTGCGCGCGCGCGCGAGTGAAAGAGAGAGACACACACACACAAAAATAGAAGAAAGCTAGGATTTTTAAGCTAAACTGATCTGAATTATTGAATTGGATTCAAGTAAAATTGAGAGGTTATCAAAGACATGGATTGGAATTATTGGGTCAAGTGTGACTAGATAACATTGGCATTCAGCATCATTACTAAAGCAGAAAATCTAAGAAATTCCATACATACAAATATATATATATATGTATATATAGCAGCACTGGATCCAAAGACAGCAACTAAAGGAGACTCTAAACCCACCAGATAATACCTCAAAATAATCAACACAATGCAACTGTTTCAAGGAACAAACTGAAGAAAGATATACAGATAGAGAGAAATAGTTGTGTATATATACATATATAAACAGATTGTAAATCAATTACCAAAGATAGTGTTGAAGGAATAAGAGTCGTCCCAGATATGGAGAGAAAAGAGAGACAGATACCTCTCTGTTACTCCATTGATCTTCTCCCCCACCTTGCTCTTTTACATATTCTTTTCTTTTCAGATCAATTTCCTTTTCAGTCTCTGGTCAATCCCAATAAATATACATTCATTATATATATGTATATACTATATATATATATATATATATATGTGTGTATAAAGTGAAAATGCATGGAGATTGGAAAAATGAGAACCCAAATGAGAGCCAAAAGGCAAAAGGCCCAAAAGGTAAGGGATGATTGGATAGAGCACCGAAAAATAGTACTCTTTTTCACATCTGACCAACTAGATGAAAACTACAAGTCAATCCAATTTTCCTTAGACCATACTCGAACTATGAAATAAAATTCAAATTTTGAAGAAAAAAAAAAAAGGGTTAATTTCAGTAAACCCCCCTATACTATCCAGATTAATCAACTAATCCCTTGTCGGTCCAAATTGCCCCCTATACTATTCAATTTCATCAAATTACCCCCCACATCACATTTTAAGTCAAAATGCCAAAACTACCCTCAATAGTATAAGGGGGTTTGTTGATTCAACCATTTAAAAAATTTATTAATTTCAAAATTTATTTATTTTGTCCGAAAACCTGCAAAATATGAAAAAAAAAAAATTTTGAAATTTTTTTTCACATGTTGCAGTTTTTCGGAAAAAATATAAAAAAAAAAAAAATTTTGAAAATTTTTTTTTTTCACGTGTTGCAGGTTTTCGGAAAAAATATGAAAAAAAAAAAAAAAATTTGAAATTTTTTTTTTTTCACATGTTGCAGTTTTTCGGAAAAAATATAAAAAAAAAAAAAAATTTGAAATTTTTTTTTTTTCACATGTTGCAGGTTTTCGGAAAAAATATGAAAAAAAAAAAAAAAATTTTGAAATTTTTTTTTTTTCACATGTTGCAGGTTTTCGGAAAAAATATGAAAAAAAAAAAAATTTTGAATTTTTTTTTTTTTCACATGTTGCAGGTTTTCGGAAAAAATATGAAAAAAAAAAAAAAAAATTTTGAATTTTTTTTTTTTTCACATGTTGCAGTTTTTCAGAAAAAATATGAAATTTTTTTTTTTTTCAGATGTTGCAGTTTTTCGGAAAAAATAAAAAATAAAAAAAAATTTTGAAATTTTTTTTTTTTTCACATGTTGCAGGTTTCCGGAAAAAATATGAAAAATTTTTTTTTTTTTTATTTTTTCCGAAAAACTGCAACATGTGAAAAAAAAAAATTTCAAAATTTTTTTTTTTTTTTATATATTTTCCGAAAAACTGCAACATGTGAAAAAAAAAAATTTCAAATTTTTTTTTTTTTTCATATTTTTTCTGAAAAACTGCAACATGTGAAAAAAAAAAATTCAAAATTTTTTTTTTTTTTTCATATTTTTTCCGAAAACCTGCAACATGTGAAAATTTTCAAAATTTTTTTTTTTTTTATATTTTTTCCGAAAAACTGCAACATGATAAAAAAAAAAATTCAATTTTTTTTTTTTTTTCATATTTTGCAGGTTTTCGGACAAAATAAATAAATTTTGAAATTAATAAATTTTTTAAATGGTTGAATCAACAAACCCCCTTATACTATTGAGGGTAGTTTCGGCATTTTGACTTAAAATGTGACGTGGGGGGGCAATTTGATGAAATTGAATAGTATAGGGGGCAATTTGGACCGACAAGGGGTTAGTTGATTAATCTGGATAGTATAGGGGGGTTTATTGAAATTAACCCAAAAGAAAATGAATGATGTTACTGTTGTCTATGATGGTAATTTATGGTTGATTTTTTTACTACTTTTATTTTATTTAAAATAAGTCCACATAAACACTCGGTTATTGAAGCATATTTAGGGCTAGATGTGAACGGTGTAAATAAAGTAATTATTCTAAAAATATATATTAAACGCATTCACGGTCGTTGTTGTCATTGTTATGTGTAAAAATTCATTCGAATAAGAAGCCATTTTTGTTAGAATATGTGTTCAAATAATTTATATATTTTATTGAAACGGGATGTCGTACTAACAAATTTGCTTTTATACCTTACATTCAGTAATTTTTATATTTCAATTAGGTTAGGGACCAATATAATATAGGCTCATTATCATAAAACCCCAGAGGTTTATAAATTTTATCAAATAACACCTTCACGTGCAAAGAACCCCTCAATTTTTCAATTCGTATCAATTACCCCATCACCCTCACATATCAGTCAAATTAGTTATGATTAATTTTATTTATATCCCATAAAATTTATTTTATTTTCAATCAAACATCTTTAAATTTGAAAACTACATTCAGGCCCCTTAAATTTGAAAATTATATATATTTCGAAAATATATATATTTTAGGGAAAAATATATATTTAGAAAAACAAATTATATTCTTAAGCATTCATTATCATTTTAAATATAACAAAAAATATTAGCTTTCTAATATTTTGATCAATTCATCATCATGTTAAATATAAGAAATAATAATAATTCTTATAATGATAAAATTATAATTAAAGTGTACCATTACTGGAAGCTCTATACACTAATCACTATTAACAAAATTCATAATTAAAGTGTACAACTATTTCTCTATATGAAAAAAGAAAACACAAATAAAATTTATTAAAGTTTTATTAGAATTTTTTATTATTTTAATGCATTCATCACCATGTT
Organism: Cornus suecica; assembly: GCA_963922005.1. Taxonomy (NCBI): domain Eukaryota; kingdom Viridiplantae; phylum Streptophyta; class Magnoliopsida; order Cornales; family Cornaceae; genus Cornus; species Cornus suecica. The sequence goes on along the minus strand of OY998240.1, from coordinate 26,753,603 downwards.
AAATTCAAGAAAAAAATAAATGAAGGCTTTCTATTATGTCGTTTAAATTCTCATTTTGTGAAAAAAGTTGTTTTAAACTTCTTACAAAAACTTTAAATTTGTTCTTCAACAAGATTAGGGTCAATTAATTTAATTTATATATTTTTTATTTATTTTTTACAAATATTTCTCATCTCATAATAGGATATGTTTCCACCGAGTTGTTAAATCAATCATAAAAAGTAAAGGCTAGAGTTACTTTACTAATTCTTACAATATATATTTCGGAAAAAATATATTTATTTTTTCATAAATATTTATTTTTTCCAAAATATATTTATTTTTTCAAAATATATTTATTTTGAAAAAATAAATATTTTTATCCGAAATATATATATTTTTCTGAAATATATATATTTTTCTTAAATATATATTTTTCCGAAATATATATTGTTTTCAAAATTAAGGGATCTGAATGTAGTTTTTCAAATTTGAAGAGGTTTGATTCAAAATAAAACAAATTTTATGAGGTGTAAATGAAATTAATACTAATTATTTTGACTGAAACGTGAGGATTATGGGGTAATTGATACGAATTGATAAATTGAGAGGGTTATTTAAACCTGAGAGGATTATTTGATTAAATTTACAAATCTCATGGGTTTTATGATAATAATACTATAATATAACTTGTATGGTTAAAAACTGTAGTAATTATTTCTGATTAAGCGAGCTTATGAAAGATCCAACAACTATCTATCTATCTACTATGTAATGTCGATTTTGTAGGATTGGTCTCACTCAAGGATCAAACGAAAATAGAAAATAAAAAATAAAAAGAAAGAAATAAATGCTCCAAAAATATGCATTTGCAATTTGCAATTAGTAACTTGCGTATTAAAATTGTTGTTTTTGGTTTTGAATGGGTAATTAGGTGAAAGTTGGGTTGGTCCGTGGATGTATCATTACTTTTAATTTTCTTTGATGAATCATTGTTTCTAACTAACCCTGTTGAAGTTGAAGTTGAAATTGAAATTTATGAATAATAGAAGCCACCATGAAGGTTGAAGCATCCACGTTGAAGTTGAATTAAATAAATTTCAAGATGTGTAGGACATACATAGTTGATGTGAGAGTTTTGTGGACCATTCAAATTTTTTTACTCGCTAAATGATCTATATAACTTTATGGACTCTTAAAATAATTATATTCCAATCTCACTCTTTGGTCTTTTAATGCCACTACAAACAAAAAGTAAACGTTTGTGTAAGCAAATTGCCTACCCTTTGAATGACTATTAAAGGCCTGTTTGACATGCATTTTGCAATGCATTTTTTGGATTAGAACATATTTGGTGTTGTTTGTTTTTTTTCCGCAATAAGATGAATAGTTAAAAAAAATAAAAACACAAATTTGATGTTTTGGGGGGATTTTTTGCAATGTTTGTTTCAATACTATAGCTAAATATACTTGGGCAAAACTTAAACAGATTCAAATTTACTTTACCAAACATGATTTCGATTATAACTAAAAACATCCTGTAACAATAACGTTTGATTTATTCCAACTAAAAACAAAATGCATCACAAAACCGATCATAAGTCCTACTAAAAATTTATATGAAGTTCTACTTTGGACTAAAATTTTCAAATGAGTTCACATATGTAGGGATGGCAAAAATACTCGCCCCACCGGGGAACCGCCTCATCCTGATTTAAGTGGGGTTGGGGTCCGATTAAATAAATGGGAGCGAGTATGAGGGAAAATCCCCGGTCGGGTTCGAGGGAGGGTATGGAGGACCCCTGCCCTACCCCACCCTGATTAGCTGCCTCCCACCGATTATCGACCCCGCCTCGGTTAGTGATTTACTAAATTAGTCTTATATATATTGTATATATACACACACACATTTAGAAACCTAAGTTCCTCATTCACCGTCACTCTCGCAACACCAACACATGACTACACGAGAGAGAAAAAGGATCTGGTCGCGGTTCGCCACTCGCCATCGCTGCGGATTTGGTATACTCTCTCTCTCTCTACAAGCGCGCACACAGACACACACACACATATATATATCAGCAATGTCTCCCTCTCTCTCTTATTCTCTACGCCATATGAACTCTCTCTTCCCAAACAGAGTATGCCTCTTTTCTATTAACAATCACCTCTCTCGCTGCAAACTCTTTCTTGACAATATCCAATTTGTGGTTATAAAATTGTTTAAAAAAATTGAAAAGTGCAATTGGGGCGTGGGACAGAGCAAGAGGAAGCCAGCACAAGGATGGGTATGGGGGAGAGCCAAAAATTTAACCGGGGGCGCTATCGGTTTAGGAAGCTAAAATTTTACCGAGTTCAGGGATGGGGAGGTGATCACCGCCCCACCCCTTTGCCATTCCTACACATATGGACCTCCTTTTCACTAGTACCTTGTAGCTAAGGCTGTAAATGAGCCGAGCCGAACTTTGTAATGTTCAAACTTGTTTATTTATTTGTTAAACGAACGAGCCCGAGCCGAGCGCTAGTTTTAGTAAGTCAAGCTCGAGTCAGTTCACAAACGGCTGAGTTTAGTTATAGCATATATTATTCTTACCAATAGTCACCTAGATTGGGTTATTTGTTATATATTAGGGTATTTGATAATTTTTAATATAATAATAATATTGGCCTTAATGTGTGTTGTTGGGTGAGGATTTAATCATATATTAAATTAAATTTTTGTAAAGTAAATTAAGCTTTAGATATGTTAAAATTATATATATATATATATATATATATATGAAACAAGCTTGAAAAAATTGTTCGAGCTTGATTCACTTATTAAATAAAAAAATGTGAGTCTAGCAGGGTCGACCCTAAAATCCCGAAAATATTTAAAGGCCCTAGGCGAGATCAAATGTGGGACCCTCCATACGGGCTTTACTTAAAAATTATAACTAAAAAATATATATTAAAAAAATACATTAAAGATATTAGTATTGAAAAAATGGAAAATAAACTTCATTCTAGTGTTGTGAAAGTGTGAGTGCATCTAGCGACCACGAGACCCCGAAGAGAAAATTTATTGTCGTCGGGAGAGCCCTAAGTTCTCTAAACGTTGTACGAGTGCAACAAAAATCTTATAACCCTAATCAGAATAATGGTTTGATTTGGATTAGATTTAGTTTCATTGGATTGAAAAATTAGATTATTATTTTTTTGAGTCTATAGTAATAGTAAGTGAAATATAAAATTTTGGGGCCCTAAATTAGGAAATTGGATTAAGATTTAGTACGAATTGGGATTTTAAACAAATTTTTTTTTTTGCCCTATAGGAAAATAATGTTTTTAAAAAACTTGAGGCCCTAAATTGTGTAATTACATTAGGCTATTTTGAATTGGGTGGAGAAACTAATTATTTTTTTAAAACTTAAAGAAATATTAATTTCTTTTCAAAAAATATTAAAAAAAAAAACAAAAAATGGGGCCCCCTGAGGCCTGAGGCCCGAGGCACCGCCGCTCTAGAGCCGAACTCGATTTGTTTGTCGAGTGTTTGGTTCGTTTACAGCCCTACTTATGGCCTTGTTAATAGATTACCATAATCAGTGACGGATCTAGGATAGAAGATGGATGGGGGATAATGTTAAATATTTTTAATTTAAGGATAAAAAATGCAACAAAAATTTTTAGGTTACAAAATATATAAAAAAAAAACTTTCAGTCTCATTGGTCCTTAGCTGCATCCGTCCCTAAGGATAGCAATGGGGCGGGTACGAAATGGGTTTGCCTATATCCATACTTGCCCTATTAATTTTTTTAAAATATCATACCCTTCACGGGTTTGTCATGGGTTATCTTTTTCTAAATCATACCCGCCCCATTAAAACTTTAATAAACTTTTACCCGCCCCGCCCCATTAACGCAAATTTTTTCAGTATTTGGTTTGAATTAATAAACAAATTTACTAACTGCATAGTATAAACATAATTTCCTCTTGTCTAAGTAATTGAGCATACAAACTAAAATGAATTATAAAATAATATCAACCCAAAAATTTAAATTAAGAAATTCAAATAGTGTCAATATAAGTCAACACGGTACATGAACAATATGTAGTAGTTTGAACACATACTATACTAATATTTCAAAAGGTTAAACTTTAGTTTGATGATGATCCATTCTTTATTTCCATTTGACAATATTTTTTCCCACCTATTTGTCTTAGACATAATACACATTCACAATTTGACTGAGCACATTTTGATAATATGTTTATGTTACTCCTATGCAGTTAGTAGAGTTGTTATTGATTAAAACAGAAAGTAAATAAGTAATACATAATACACAACACCCAATTTTTGACAATATCTTATTCACAAAATTGATTTAAGCAAATAAGTAATAGATAATACATAGTCTTATATATATATTATTAATATATACATTAGCAAACAAATAAGGTAAATTTATATAAATGAGGTGAGGCGGGGCGGGACTTCAACGGGTATCTATTAAAATCCGTACCCGCCCCATAACCCATGACAGGTTTAAATTCTTTTTATCATACCCGCCCCTATGAAATTAAAAATACTCCCAAACCCTTCAATAAATAGGTGGGACGGGGCGGAGCTCTAACGAGGCGGTATAAATTTTCATCACTATCCATCACCATAATCATTTATCAAACAATTTTTTTTTTTTCATGTATACTACAAATGCAATATATATGTATAATGTATATAACATTTTATAAATCATAACGTTCAATTGAATTATTTCTTTCCAAACTAAAGTAGCTACTTAATTGTTAAGTTGTGTAATAAATTTCAAAACTAGTACCATTAAGGATATTACGTAATTGATTTATATCAGTTCTAAGTTTGCATATTTATAGTTTGGAGAGAATTACTGGTACAATTAGGGATGACAATGTGGCGGGTATGAAACGGGTTTGCCTATATCCATACCCGCCCCATTAATGTTTTTTAAATACCATACCCTTTACGGATTTGTCACGGATTATCTTTTTCTAAACCATACCCGCCCCATTAAAACTTTACTAAACCCCGCCCCGCCCTGCCCCATTAACGCAAAAAAATTCAGTATCAATTTCGAATCAATAAATAAATTTAATAACTGCATAGCATAAATATAATTTTCTCTTGTCTAGGTAATAGAGCATACAAATTAAAATGAATTATAAAATAATTTCAACCCAAAAATTTAAATTTAGAAATTTAAATAGTGTCAATATAAGCAAACACGGTGCATGAACAATATGTAGTTTGAACACACACTATACTAATATTTTAAAAGATTAAACTTTAGTTTGATGATGATCCATTCTTTATTTCCGTTTGACAACATTTGTTCCTGGAATTACCTAGACGATCAATAAAAATAGTCTAGGGGGGGATGAATAGGTTTTTTGCGGATTTATTGACAAATTAAAATTAATTGCGGAAAAGTCAATTTTAATCCAATTCTCTATCAAGATAAATCATGCAAAGATTAATCTAAGTGCAGAAAATAAAACAATAGAGACACGCGATATTTTTACGTGGAAAATCGTGAAAAGACTCCAAGTAAAAATCACGGATACGCTCGGGTATCGATGCACTATGAATCAAAGATTACACAGACTCTATAAAGTTTTAGACTTACAAATCCCTCCAGATCTGTCTTTCTTCACTCGACGTCTGACAAACATGAATCACTCACGCTCCACGAAGCTTTTCACTCCGCTCTGTACTCTAACGATTCCGCTTCTCAACGAATCAAATTACCACGAAGCCTTCTGCTCTGATCTTTGCACTTAGATGACTTTGTTTCTCAAATAGATCTAAGCAACCATGTTGCACAAGGTGGTGTGTAGAATTTTCATAATTTAGGTCATTCAATTGTACATAAGATCGTCGATGTAGAAACACAATTAAAGAAACCCTAAATCAAGAGAGAACTCAAATATATATGATCACTCAATAATCTTCTCTCTTTGTATATCTCTATAAAAGTATATGAACGATGAAATACTACAGAGATCTCTCCCAAAAGCCTCTCTTTAATTCTTTAGAGAGCTCTCTTATTTATAGAGTAGGAAACTCTAGTTTTGAGATAACATATTCCCCACTTTGATTATGATTTCTTCTTTGCCTCAAACCCTTCCAATTAGGAGTAAAACTGACTCATATTAATATACAAACGTGTATATAGGTTAATAAGTCGTAGCCACATCATCAAACTTCAAGTCGGGTTCAATTTTGAAAATTCACGAAATCTTCAATTTAACCCTTGCCAAGCACCTACGCCTTAGGCGTAACCCTTGAGCGTAGCTGCGGCGGAAGCTTGAGCATACCTTGAGCGTAGTTTTTCACTTTCTAGCCACTTTTAGGTTTTGTAGGCATAGACTTCTTCATGAAAACCACTTTTCTCCGCAATTATACCAAAATGACCATCTTGACTCCTCGAGACTTTTTACTTGAATTGACAGCTTTGGAAAATGCCATTTTTTCCCTCCGGAAGACATTTTTACTCAATACACTCACTTTTGCACTTCACTTGTATTCTTCACTACTTCAATGCTTGATTTCGCATTTGTCGAAACATGAAGATGTCATTGAAATCAAAGCGACTTATCCAACATTTAACATGGTTATTGTCTAGAACATGTCATAAATAAACAATACTCAAAAGTGTTCTTACAGTTTCCACTTCTTCATCTTAGATATAGACATAATACACAACCACAATTTGACAATATGTTTATGCTACACCTATGCAGTTATATATATATATAGTAATATATATATTAGCAAACAAATAAGGTAAATTTATATAAATGAGGTGAGACGGGATGGGGCGGGACTTCAACGGGTATCTATTAAAATACGTACCCACTCCATAATTCATGACGGGTTCGATTTTTTTTATCATACCCGCCCCTACAAAATTAAAAACACTCTCAAACCCTTAAATGACGGGACGGGACTCCAACAGGGCGGTACAAATTATCATCCTAGTTACAATTATGCATATACTACTTTGAATTTTGTAACCTGTGTGCTAAGTAGTTTGAAATAGTTATAAACCATAACAACAATATGCACCTTCAAAAGAAGAAAAAATATAAATATATGTACTTCAAGTAGATCTAATAAAAGTTTCAACTGAAATTGATTAGAATTTCACCGACTAGGTTTGCTATTATTAGGATGAAGCCAATCATTAAAAAAAATTATAAAGAAAAAGGATATAAAAAATAAAAAAATTGTCAAGGTCAGGGATGAACCTATATGTGAGAGGTGCAATTGCCAGATACGTGTTTTTTTTCTAATTAGAATATATTATCCATTAATTATTAAAAACATACATATTATAATCATTAGATTTATTAATTATCTCTCCTAATATTATATATATATATATATATATATATATTATTATTGACTCCTACAAAAAAAAAAATTCAAAATTTTGTGGCCGTCACTGTTGGTGTACAATTTTGAATGAGAAAAAGACATTGACAGGCTGAGAATAAAAAAATAGACTATTGAATGCTGTGGATGCAATTGATAGTGTCACATTATTTATTTAATTTAGCTTTGGCGTGGATCTTTCAATAATTATATTCCCTATACGCGGGGAGGGAGGGGGCACATTACAAATAGACAAAACAATTAGAATATCAAAAGTTAATTTCATTTACACTCCCTGAATTTTGTCTATGCATTAATTTAATCTCAGGTTTGCATAATTTTATTTAGATTCCTTATTTTTTAAGAAACACCTCATTTACATCACTTTTAGGTGTTTAATTTGAATGAAATGACTTTAATATCCTTTGTAAAACAGTTAGATTTCGAAATAATATATTATTCTAAATAAGAATAGCACAGATAGCATATCCCAATACCTTCCCCTCCCTATACCCAAACACCCAACTCCCCTCCCCTCCCCACTCCTAACCCTAACCCTAACCCTAGTTTCACCACCGCCACCACCTCAGACTACCATCGAAATTGATTCCAACCCCACCCCCTCCCCTAACCACCGCCACCTCCATTACCTCAGACCACCATCGAAATTGATTCCACCATCGGCACCTTCACCACCTCTCTAAACCACCACCTCACTTCGCAACGCCAAATTGACAAAAGTAAGGTCAATGAAATGATTATCGTTGGTGTCTCCACTAGAATCCCCAAAGTTCAGCAACTCCCGCATGACTTCTTCAACAACAAGAAGGTTTGATTGTCCACGTCATGATTCCAAACCCTAACCTTAAAATCTCTTTGACAACAAGGTTTGGTGGTGGCCGTAGTTGTCCCAAATTATAAGTCCCTTTTGGGGGATTCAACTTTTTAAGATGATAACATTTATTGGTGTGATAGTTGATGAAAAACCAATTTTATCCTTGGTCCCACCAAGTGATGTGATGTTTGTAATTTAGATATTTTATAACTTGAATGATTGAAGGGTAAATTGATCAAATAAAGTGGCATTGACTTTACTTATTTTGGAATATATTGAATAATGAATGTGAACACTTAAATTGGAACGGAAGGAGTACTAAATTATATGATTATCATATATTTTATTATAATATATTAAAAATATAACATTATTATTAAATTTATATGAATAAAATATTTTTATATTTTATTTTAATATTAAAATATATATGTATATGTTTGAATATAAGGTATTATATTTTCACTACTAAATATTATTATTATTTAAGAATTTATGTATGTGATTTTGATAATCATACAATAATAATAAAATTAAATTACAATTGTAAAGTTAAATTTTTTATGTACATAAAAAATTTATTGTATGACCAAATATTGCTATTTATGTGTGTAATTTAGTATTTTTTTGGCAAATTCAAATATTTTTTATTTTTATTTTTATTTTATTTTTTGAAGTGTCTAATATTAATGAAAATATGTATTAGTGAAGTTAAATATGTTTCAAGATCAAAATAAAAAATGAAAACTTGTTTAGTTTACAAGTTTCATTAATGTATATATAAATATTTGTGTTAGTTAAATATGTAGATAATTTTTTTTTGTTTAATTTCATTTATGCCCCCTGAATTTCGGGATAGGGCAATATTAACTAGAGATGTAGTTTGGGTATTAAAAATTATGTCAGGCCTGAAAAGGTACAAAAAGGACATAAGTAGGGCTGCACACGGTCCAGTTCGGTCCCGGTTCCGACCGGAACCGGAACCGAACCATTATTTTCGGTTCCTTAAAAATGAGAACCGGAACCGAACCATTAATACAAGGAACCGAACCAAACCAAACCATCTTTTTCGGTTCGGTTCCAGTTTGGTTTCGGTTCCTATTATTACTTTTAAAAAACATAAAAAAATTCAAAACAAAACATAATTATAAACCAAATTATAGAGTATTTCAACTATTAGTCTATAACAAACCCAAAATAAAATGATAGTTAGTGTAATGAAAGTAATCATTTTGAAATTACAATTCCAGGAATTCAAACTTGTCCTCTAAAAAAGCAAAAAATTGCATTTCATGGTTAAAAGAAAAAAAGAAAAAGACATCCTTGAGTTGGTACGGTTAAGAATCAAAATTATTATAAAATAGAAATGGGCCAAAGGCCAACAAATAATGAGGAAAATATATTGGATTTTCATAATTAAAGCCCAAGCTACTAGGAGTCTTGGCCCAAAAGTGTCATTCACATGTTACTTATATTAGTGAATCAGTGATACATTTATACATATCATTTTAAAATTATACATTATTTATCTAATAATAACTTTTATATATATATATATAACCGGTTCGGTTCGGTTCTATGTGGTTAAGGACCGGAACCGAAACTAACAAATCGGTTCTTTAATTTTGAGAACCGGAACTGAACCGAACCACCTTAAAACCGAACCAAACCGCCAATTTCGGTTCGGTCCGGTTCGATTCTTCGGTTTTTTGTGTAGCCCTAGACATAAGGGGTGCAAATGAGTTTCTTTTTCAAAAGTAAGGGTCTGACTGAAATTATGAAAACCCGAGAGGGTGTAAATGAAACTAACCTAAAATCAAATAGAGGCATTGACATTTGACAATTCCGTTAAATGTTCTTCTTATTTTAATACACAGATAAATACTTATGCCCTATCTCTTTATATTCTATTATTACAAGCATGTGTAAACTACCAACCCCAATCTTCTAAAGTTTCAATTTGCCAGAAGCATGTGCTAGATGTAAATAAGAGCTTTATTATTCACTCTTTATTTCATGGGACAGCTTGGTATTGTTCAGTAACTTTATAATTTTATCTTTGGGTAATTTGCATTGACACCTCCTGAGGTTTGGGTTAATTGCAGCCAGATGACCGTCAACGAAAAATTTGCAGAGACACCCCTGAGCTTTCAAAAGTCTTGCAATGACACCCCTTTGGGCCATGAACAGTCAGATTTGCCCTTATTTAATTTCAATAAACTCCCCTCTACTTTTGAATTTAATCAATTAACATCTCTTATATCTGGATTGTTCACTGTGCTTTCCAATTTAATCAATTAACCCCTCATATATCTGGATTGCCCCATATATTTTTCAATTTCAATCACATTACCCCCCATCCTCAAACAATATATATATAAAATTCAAAATATATATATATATAATTCAAAATATATATATCAAATTTCAAAAAAATATATATAAAATTTAAAACAATTATATAAAATTAAAAATATATATATATTTCGAAAATAATATATAAAATTCAAAAAAAGTATATAAATTTTGAAATATATATATAAAATTCGAAAACAATATAAATTTCTAATATATATAAAATTCAAAAAGAAATACATATATATACATATATAATTCGGAAGAAATATATAAATTCAAAAACAAATAAATTTAGAAATAATATATAAAATTCAAAAATCTATATATATAAATTTCAAAAAATATATATTTTGAAAAACAAAATTAGAATAAATAAATAAATTTAAAAGAAAAAACTATATATTGGTAAAATATCATATTTTTTTTTTTAATGAAGTGAATCAAACTACTTACACCAACAACAATTAGTTGTCTTTTTATATATATATTTTCAAAATATATATATTTTTGAATTATATATATATATTTCGAAATTTATATGATGTTTTCGAAATTTATATGATAATTTCAAATTTTATAAAAAAAATTGAAATTTATATATTTGTTTCAAATTTTATATATGTTCTGAATTTTATATATATTTTTTGAATTTTATATATTGTTTTCAAATTTTATATATTATTTTCGAAATATATATATATTTATAATTTTTGAAATTGAAAAATATAGAGGACAATTCAGATATAGGAGAGGTTAATTGATTAAATTGGAAAGCACAGTGGGCAATCCGGATATAAGAGGAGTTAATTGATTAAATTCAATAGTAGAGGGGAGTTTATTAAAATTAAATAAGGGAAAATCTGACTTTTCATGGCCCAAAGGGGTGTCATTGCAAGACTTTTGAAAGCTCAGGAGGTGTGTATGCAAACTTATGCATTGACCGTCATCTTGCTGCAATTGACCCAAACCTCAGGGGGTGTCAATGCAAATTACTCTTTATCTTTTAACCCTTTTTTTTACCTCTTATATATATTTATTAGGGTAAAATGCAAAAAAAAAAAAGAAATAACCCTAAACTATTGTCCTTTTGCAATTAACCCCCTAAGCTACAATAACTTACCCCAATTCCATCCCAAAAGACTATAATACCCTTTTTATTCAATTTGTCAATTCCTTAAATTATAAATTATAATTTTTTTCTTATTCATAACATTATATATACCATTCACCTTAGTTATATTAGAATAAATATATCTTCAAATCCAAAGGAAAAAAAAGTTATAATTGTAACTACTTTATGTTTAGAGCAATTAACTTGTTATTAAAATTTATTTGATTTAAATAATAAAACTTATTACCCTTGTTTTAAAAAAAAAAAAATTATGCGATAATGAAACTTTTCATAAAAATATGTTTATAAATGACTCACTCACGATTTACTTGAATAACAAATACATTTTAAATTTCTCATGTTATATATATAAATAATTTTGAATAATTACTTGAGCATTTTAAATATTTTACTGGTTTTTTTCATTTTATCAACTTAAAAGCATTATTCAAATAATTAATTATAAAAATTATGTATAAATTTAATTGAACAGATAATATACCATCAAATTAGTATTAATTATTTCATTATCTATGCATGCATTTAAGTAAAATTCAATAAATAGGGTATTTTGGTCATTTAAGAAATATTTTTAAGAAAATGGTATAGATTGCAACAGAATAGGATAGTTCAAGGGGTTGGTTCAAGGGAATTATTTGCACATTTGACCATAGTTCATGAGAGAGTTTATTGCATTTTACCCTATTTTATTACTTAACTGGTTTTTACCTTTGATGGTATTGATTCGACAAAAATAACCCAACGAAAATGTGTTCATGACTTAGTAGACTGTAAAAGAAGGTTTCATAGAACATTTCCTTCAGAGGCATACACATAAAAACAGCAAAAGAATATATATATATATATATATATATATTCAGAAGAAAATCTCTTGCTCACAGATGAACTGAGCAAGACATAAATTATATCTATATAAAATTGAATGGGCATGGTATAGCTTGATCTTTTCATAACAAGGAAAAACTGCATTGGTCTGTTGTTTCGTCTTCTAGTTACAAACATAGCACCACATTTGAATAATCAATTACAAATTTAATCATTCCATGCAATCCATGCAGTATGTGTTATTGCCACATTGTTTATCAGTACATTTCGAATCATTTCTATTTTCAATGTCATCAGCCATATACTCTTTATGGTGGAAGTGGAAGACAAGCACCAGCAGATTCAACTTTGCAAAGTACAGGTGATAAAAGGAGATACTCAATCTATTGTTGGCTTGGCCTTTGACAGCATCTATTAATACTCTTGCTAATATTTTTCATGAACTGAAAGCATGCATTTCATTTTTTGCCATTGTTGACCAATCCCTTCTCTGTCACTCGCTTTTAAACAATAATTACCACAACCAGGACAATCACAACTCTACCCAAATATCAACATGTATATATATCCGCAAAATCAAATGCCAGTCACAATGTACCAACTTATAAAAGAAAAAACATGCCGTTCTTGTACAAATGACAACATAATTACACATTTGACCAATACTGGCTGGTGCATTTGTGACCGGAGAGCGTATGAAATCTAAGCACCAAGAAAGATTCTACAGACATGAAATTTAAGAAAGAATGATAATTAAAAATAACAAGTACCAGTAGAATAAGGACCTACTCCAAAATATGAACAAACCACAAAGCAGTGTCACATAGGACACCTTTCAAAGGTATGAGGACTCAAATTCTACTTAAGCCTGAATTCACGGCGAGGTGACTCAAATTCAAATGGATCCTGAATTGTTAAAGTAAATCCATTGATAACAACTAATTAACCGGTCGTTCAGTTCAGTTCACAATCTTGAAACTACCATAAAATAAACTGTTTTCAGATAATTATAGAAGACATACTTCCACACAAAAAAATGGATAATGATTTATAACTAAATAACAAAAAAAACAAATAACATGTGTGTATAGTTTTTTTACTTCCAGTAGTAGCCCAGAAAATTTTTACCTTGCCAAAACCCATGTCAATTAAATCCACCTATCCTATGAAGAGTCTCCATTGGAACAATGTTCTACTCTCAATAGGAATCCATTTTCTCCCTCATCAACTGTTACTTCCACCTTAAATCCCGAATAACAACACATCTCTTAAGGCAACTGAACTAAAAGTATGTGGATGATTACAGAGAACTTAACTTCCATCTCATTACAAAACTAATATCATGTGTGTATAGTTTTTTTACTTCCAGTAGTAGCCCAGAAAATTTTTACCTTGCCAAAACCCATGTCAATTAAATCCACCTATCCTATGAAGAGTCTCCATTGGAACAATGTTCTACTCTCAATAGGAATCCATTTTCTCCCTCATCAACTGTTACTTCCACCTTAAATCCCGAATAACAACACATCTCTAAAGGCAACTGAACTAAAAGTATGTGGATGATTACAGAGAACTTAACTTCCATCTCATTACAAAACTAATATCATGGACATCACAAGGGAGGATACCTTTGTTTACAGAAACACACTTCACAAATTAAGATATAAATGGCTCCAAGGAATCCACATAAGGTCAATAGATAAGCTTGACAAAATTCATATGTAAAATAATAGAGGATGCAATAAACTTCTTCCCAAGGACCAACACTCACAATGTCAGGCTCATCTCATTATGCACCAACATGAATTTCACGAGTCTTTGTATGGATAGAAACCTCATATTATGTTGACTGTAAATGCCATCCCCAGTATTTCTCTGCATCGTGATCCCAAGTAGAAATTTCTCATTTTACTTCAAGTCCAATAGATGTTGGAATTGATACTTGGGTTATAGATGGAGCATATATGGTAATTTTTTTCCTTCGTTAATCAACGTTCATCTTTTGCGTCCCTTGATAACTAAACAGTTGAAATCGCTTATAACAATAACTATCTAACCTTTATCGTGTTTTGCAACTCATTATTTAGTGCCAATATTTCTTTAGAAATTATCGCAGTTATTCTATTCCTAGATTAGGGATAAGTCGTCAGTGAAATTTTGTCAATAAAATTGATTGAGATTGCATTAGGTAGCTGCCAGCCACATTCCATGGACCATTATATACATGAAGCCATGAAGGTAGTTTTGGACCACTAATAAAGGTCACTAACCTGTATTGCTCGACACACCTGCACAAATTGCTAAATAGCCAACAATGAACAGAGTAGTTCAAGTACATATCATGTCTCCAACATGAAGGCAAAACCACAAGGGGTTAACTATTAAGTAACATAATGGTGAAACCGCAGTATGTAACTATTGAGCAACTCAATCACATGCTTGAAGGTTCTCGGCAAAGATGGTGCAAGAAGCCCATAATTTGTCAAAAGCCACAAGCAATTCATGCAAACAAAGAGGGAAGCCAAAATGATGAAATTACGTGCCCAAGCAAACTTACACGGAACGGAAGAGGTCTCTACTGTAGGTGACAAAATTCCTGTTCACAACTATGTTGTCGTTGACCTGCTCTAACTTCGCTATTCAGCTGTAACACCATCCATAGCACCGGACAAGTTCAGCAGAAACCCCAGTTAAATATATAAACTATATTCTTTATATAATAAAAACTTCAAAGTCCAATAATTATCCTAAATAACCATTTCTGATTTTTAGGATAAATAATACAGATGTTAACTGGCGATATAATTAGTAGAATTGGTGCAGGTTGGACAAAATGACAAATGAAAAGAAAAAAATTATAGACAGATGGTTTATAACAGACATGAATGGGAAAAGATAATTAATATGGCCAACCCCATCTATGTATATAATGTTAAAGGAGCACTGCATATTCAAAACAGAATTTACTCGTCAATTACAATTTTACAAAGGAGAGCCATTTACACAACATACAACAATTACAACTACAAGATTGAAGGAAGACACAATAGTTATACAAGGAGGCATTTCTTGTAGTTGCATATGACAAAAAAATTGAGGTCCAATCCTATAACCATGAACTCAAATTGTGCCACCAGTTAAACTAAGTAATAGTGTCACAGGGATGGAAACTAAACAAAAAATATGCATCCATATCTGTTTCTGCAGCTTTCAAATTGTGAAAGATGAAAATCATTGAATTGTTCCAGTCTCCAACAAATTGTCACTCATAACCATAGTTATTCATTTATTTCTTGGAGTTAACAAGAAGAAGAATTGAGCCCTTAGTATTAAGCTAGATGGACCAACCCAGTACCAGTTGACAACCGAGACCATTTGTCAAGTAGATTCACAATTAGATGTAAAGTTATAACATCCTATCTACCTTTAAATACAATGATAATACCACTTTAAACAAATATAATTCCATATAGGAACTGAATGTTGAATTCCACAAATTTATATAAAATTAAATTTGTGGGACATTTCCCCTACATGACTTGACCTCTTTAGTTAAAAGAAAATTCAATTAACATAGGTCAGTGGCTACATGATATATGAAAACCTTATATCACAGAACCATGATGTACTAAACAAATGTATCTTCCCAAAGTTCAAGATACTGTAGTCAGGAGGGGAACAAACATGTCATATCTTGTTCTTTCCTTGTACTGATAACAGAGAGATTCATTCCATGTATCAAAATCATACATCGCATGGTGTTAAATGCAATTACATAAAAAATTACTTCATCAGAGGCAATGAGCGAAATCAACCAAAGTAGAGAAAGAAGTGACCAAATCAAATAAATTTATCATACTAATTTATCGCAAATCAGGGGTTTCATGGTACCTCTGCTGTGCCTGGATGGACAAGATCAAAATTTGATGACTGAAAACTTAATTGGAAATTCTATATATTCCAGGATGTGCAGGTAATCTCCTCAACCTGCTTGCTTTGATACTGCAGTGACATTTTAAGACAAATGTCATAAGAATTCAGGATTGATTTAAGACAAAATGTTTACACCCAAAATGGTAAACAGAATAACTGGAGCAAAATATTACAGCTAATAATTTTATCTTTGAAAACCTGCATTTATGTCAACATAAATTGCAAGATTAAGCATTGCAAGATGCCAGTATGTCAGTCACAACATATACATAAAGCACATATATAATATGGGCATTCTTTCACTAAACATAATCCTAGCAACGAAATTGTAACCTTCACGGGAATGTTGAACATTATGGTACCGGTATCAGAGAGGACAAAGCAGAGCAACTACAAACTGCAGACATACATGATACACTCAAGACCTTCCAAAACTCTATTCTAACTTAGTAAGCTTCAATAAATTATGCAGAAACCAATCAAGCAGCAAAATCAAAACAAGAAATAGACAAACAAGCTTTTTTACACCATAAAGATGTACTGTTTCATTTACTGAGTGGATAACCATACCATTCCCTTCATGCTGTGGTGAAAAAAAACAACCAATTTAAGTGCATATTATAGTCAGGTGTATACTAGTGCACCTAACCAATGCAAATTCAGGCATCGTACAATCATCTTCAATGACTCACAACAGGAAATACAATCATTTCCCAAATTTATATACAACATTATATTGATATGCTTTATATTTTGATTTAACAAGAATGCCAATATCCATATATGGAAAATGTCATTTAACCAAATCACAATACTGGTCGTGTTCCATAAATTGTTTACATTTTCTTCCATCCTCCCATTCTATAATGAAGCATTGATACTTCTACAGGCCATGCAAAAGACAATAAAGAATTCAATCTTCAAGAAAAACAATAAATCTTTTATCTGACTGATTACATGATCATACTTGCCTTTGCATGTTAAAGTGGTAAAAGCATCACTAAATATGGTTCAAAGGAACCAAATGATTATTAAAATATTTACAAGCATCTCTATACCTTTTATATTGCCATGGATTTGAAGAATACAACGGAAATAAATAAAGCAGACAGTGGACCACTGTCATATGAAGTTGTCCTTATAAAGGCTCCTAGTCATCAGTTGAGGGCTGAAGGGGTGAAGGGAAAGCGACGCACAAATACACCTATTCTATATAAAACTGTTATATTAATCCAACACCAACACTCTTCCAATAAAATGGCTCCTTATGCCACAACTAATCCCATGAGATCATCACATTGTAATCGACTAGCTCCTTAGTAGTGTCAAGATGTCATTTCAGTAGTATTTCAGAAAGAGTAAGTATCAAAGTAAAGCACAAGTTGATCCCATCCTAATAAGTATCTACAACATTTGCAACCGCCATATATTCCACATGAATGGGAATCAAATGTTGAGCCTGATCACATTCGACATATGTCAGATTTCATTACCTTCGAAGTGCAATAGTTCTGTAAGCTTCTTCAACATGAAAAGCTACCCCGGCCCACCGCTTTACACCAACCGTCTCTTGCAAACACAATACGAAGATCAAAAAGTATAAATCTAATAGTAAGCAGTAAAATCAATACTGGTGTGGTATTCAAAACCAAATTTTTATAGAATTGTTTACAATGTGACAATGATATGTTACATACACAAGTTTCAACTCAAACAGTTTCTTTAACTGAAGACCATTTTGCCACACCTTGCAATGCAAGCACTGTCACAGAGGCATTTCTATATAACAGTCAAGCTGGAGAATCAAGTCAACCTGCGACAAATCTGATTGGCATGCAGAGGAAAAAGAATGCGTTTCTCCACCCATATCATCAAGGGTGCCTGCTATAAAAAATAGCAACAATGATCTATTTTGCAAACAATGTTCGCAACTTCCTTTCAGTACATGGCTCTCACCTCATCCATGCCAAATTGTGAGCGCAGAAGATAAAGGGACCATCAGGATAGAAGGCTTCTAAGCACCCATTATTTCTCATTAGCCAAACAAACCGCCTGTCCCTGATTCCCTTTGCTGCAACTCTCTCCGGCGTTGCTCTTCCAGAGGATCTGGACTCTTCATAACCCTCCGCATACGCCTGACAATTAGATGAACAGAACGTTTTTTCATTCAATCCAAACTAATAGCTAAAAAGAGTTATAGTTCAGGCTGTTTCTGAAAATATAAAGTTAACATACCTGTCTTGGGCATGTTGAGCAGGAAAAGTTGGCATAAAATCTTTAGACTTGGGAAGAGGAACTTCATGGAACCACTCATGGTTAAGAGCTGCTTCAGCTGTTATCCGCTGCGAAATAACCAAAGGCCTTCATAATCAGCTTTAAAACAAATTAACTATAGCAGTGATATAGCTCCTCATAAATTCAAACTTTATATCTCAATCACCTTCTCGGGATCATAAGTTAAAAGCTTGTTCAACAAGTCAAATCCGGAATCAGATAGAACTGGTGAGCCAGTAAAAGATGTAGCCGGGAATTTCCTACGCATCAGGTTATACCTGAAAAGACAAATCATTGATTAATTGAAACCTGACAAATTTGTCAAACAGCTGAAACTGTCACCAATGGAGGCCAGAAGGCAAGACCAGTATCACCCAAAGCTGGAAGCCTGGGAAAATAAGTGGCAAACATAAGAAAAACTAATTCATAGACAGCTAACTTTAACATTGAATTAACCTAACCGGGATACTTACTGGTGCTTGACGAAGTTCACCTTGACTCCAGGAAGCTTTGAAAACCCAGGCCAAATTGTCTCATTCGGTGTACCAAGTGTTCTGAAGATCTGCCAATGCGTGGAGCCAGTGAAAAACAAATTAAACCAAACGTTCACGCGCGCAACGACAAGAAATATTCTAGATACTTTCTGGCAGCAGCAGTAATTAGCAACATCAAGACAAAGCTAACACATTTAGTTTACCTTATCAAGCTGATCAAACTCTGTTTTCCCATTGAAAAGTGGTTCCTTTGATAACATTTCAGCCATAATACAACCCAATGACCACATATCAATCGCTGTTGAATATTCTTTTGCTCCCAGCAGAAGTTCAGGTGCCCTGTAAAAAGAAGTACCCGAGTTCCATGATTGTTTCTAGGCAATACTATAACCATGTCAAATATAGAATAAAATTAACACATGAAGACATCTAACATGACCAGCTAGCTATACCAGGTATATGAGTGGTGAAAGACTAATTATCAATACAGTATTGTGACACATGTGCAATAAGATGAAGACAGGACCTGCTGTGATTAGTTATTACATTTAATGAACAACAATGACAAATAGCGAAGTGACAAATTCACAGCTTGAAAATTTGGGTGGCTTAAAAACCACATCTTCCGGAACAACAAGGTTTGGTACATGACTAAGGGCTTGGCAATAAAATGGCACAGAAACACTACGTGTATCAGCACACTTGACATAATAACCCAAATAGTACCTGGGCACAAGCAAACAAATGCAAGCAAATTAAGCAAAGCTACAAAACCAATAGAAATAAGCCTGAAGACAAAATGGGACAAACAATCATCTAGATCACAACCGAAATTATGTGAACAGACAAAAATAAAAAGAGCAGAGAAAATGCAACTCACCTGTACCATAGAGTTACCACCAAATGAGTATATGGTTTTAGTGGGATGCCATATTGACGAGCCAACCCAAAATCACAGATCTTCAACTCACCCCGATTATTTAAAAGCAGATTTGACGTCTTCAAGTCGCGGTGAAGCACCCAGTTATCATGAAGATACCTGACACCCTCCAATAGCTGAAGCATTAAGCACTTAACTTCACTCTGACTATATGGCTGTTTCATCGTCTCCATTAGTCCCTTAAGGTCGTGTTCCATGTATTCCATTACCATAAAAATACTATCAAGATTGCTCCCAACTACAACTTCTTTGACATCCACAATTGAAGGGTGATGAAAAGAAAGAAGTATATTTATTTCCCTTAGAGAAGTCAGAGGGAAACCTTCTCTTTCTTTCTCCATCTTGACCTTCTTCAGTGCAACAATTTCTCCTGTTTTTTTGTCTCTTGCTCTGTAAACAACCCCATAAGTGCCTTCATCTATCTTGTTCAGTCTCTCAAACTCGTCAACACTTCGACACCCCTGAAGCATGTTAACACTTCTTTGTGGGGGGTCTGCAGGCTCTGGTGTATAACGAAAGCCACGTTCATCCTCAGTATCTGGATCTGAGTCACTACCACTATTACCATTGTTATTAAGTTGCTCATCTATCTCTACATAGTTATCTTTCTCCAAATCATCGTCATGGTAATCATCTCTACTGGAAGATCTAACACGAAAACCTCCTTCGTCAGAGTCAGATGACCTCCCTTTACTTCCCTCGGAGCCTTCCCTCTTAAGTTCTGCAATCTCGGGACTCAGTGATTTACTCTGCACCCTCTTTTCAAGTGAGTCAGAAAGGGACATAACTTTTCTCCTTTTAGGCCTTTGTTCATAATCCAAGATCTCCCCTTCATCAGCAGGAGAACTGGCATCATCTGCCCATCGAGAGGCTGATATATTCCGTGATGTTACATATTCTTCAACTTCTAATTGCTCTGCCTCATGGTAGTTGCTCCAGCGCCGCTCCTGAGGTGGAGAAGATGATAAACCTACTGGCAATTCAGAAGCAGCAGACACCTGCAATCCAGGGGCCTCTTTAGGCTTAACCACGGAATGTTCTGGACTCTGAAGCTTATTATTTTCTGTGGGAGATTTTTTTAAATGACTTTCCTGAATAAGGTTGGGGGACTGATGGTAAGTCTTTGGGGCCGGTGGTGGAGGAAGAGGAGTAGTTGATGGGACAATTCTGCTCTTCGATGTATTGCTCGCTTCATTATCATCTCTATCCCAAACTATTGGTGAAAACTTCCTCTTCTTACTTTCTAAAGGCGACCGAGTTCCATTTTCTAACTTCAAAGCTTCCTTATCTCTAACCTGCGTTCCAGAATCAATAGCCTCATCAGACCCACTTTCACTCGACAATTCACCCGGCTCTCGGTCCACAGGTCTAACCGCAAACCCACACCGCCTTGGACCACCGCTGCCACCACCACCACTACTGCCCGAGTCACTCCTACTCGAAGTAGAACGGTGCTCGCCATTCATACCTTCCCTCTCTTTAATATCCTTCTGTCTAATCTTAACCCTATCTCTCAAGTCCCGTCCACGAAACCGACTCGGCTCGTAGCCACGATCACCATTCCTAACCCGATAATAATCTCCCTTCGGATAAGCAAAATCCCGCCTTGTAACATCGAAATCAGACTCATGATCTCTCATCTCATTATCCCGATAACCCCCATGCTTCCCTGCCGCCATATATATATATCTAATCCCCAAAGAACCCTAAAATTGCTCAACCCTAAACCCTAAAAATACCCAATCACAACTTGAAATAAAAAAATAAATATTCCTTTTTTCAAAAAATTTCAAACCCAAATTCCCAAAAAACAATTCGACACCAAAGATAAAATCAAACACAGATCTGAAAACAGTACGAAAAATTAACACATACTATCAATTTTAGTGCTTTCCAGCTCGAATTAAACACAGATAAAGAGGGAAAAACAAAGCGAAACCCTAGAAGAAGAAAACGAAGAAGGCGATGAGAATGAAATCGAAACCCTAGAATGTGTGAACAGTGAATTGGTTGCTCCTCTTATAGGTGATAGAGATTGAAAGCTCTTACCGATGATGGAGCGATATAGGATGCGATTGTAGAGAGAGAAAGAGGCGGCGACGCTGCTTCTTTAGAGATAGAAAGTCCCCAAATTCATCACTATAAGAAAGCCAACTCGCGACGGCCGATACTGTTTGGATGGTTTTTGTGTCCGATAATTGTGGCCCTCGATTTTAATATTTGTTTATTTAAATATCTTTAATTACGCAAACCTCCCCTGTTTTCCTTCATATATTATGTGGCACCCACATACTTTTGATTGTGCATATGGGCCAGGGGGAATTAATAGCTATTTTTACACATATTGGGATCTCCTTGTATAGTATGGGTCTTATATTGAGCCTTATATGGGCTTAGGTTCCTAAGCCCAATGTAAATTTTATTTTATGATCAATTAATTGTATTGGCCTCAAAAGTTTGTGTATGTGACCATATGGGTTGCCTAACGGACTAATTTTACTTTTTGTTTCGACTACCTAAACAATTGATGTGCTGATGAATTTTTCTTAGGGTCAGCAGCGCCTAATTGGAGCAATGGATTTGGAATTAGTAGCTCTAATTCCACAACCAGTATTGCAATACAGTAAAAAAAAAATTAGATTTGGAATTGTATTCCAATTGCAAGCAGCACAATTCCTCGATTTGACTGGTACCACAACCAGTATTGCAATACAGTAAAAAAAAAATTAGATTTGGAATTGTATTCCAATTGCAAGCAGCACAATTCCTCGATTTGAATGGTATAAGAGAAGTCCGTAATAACCCCCTCTCAATTCAGGCACAATACTGTTCACTTTTGGCTTACCCAAACCAGAGACTTTCTAGGGGGTCACCCATCCTAGTACTACTGCACATCAATCACGCTTAAGTGTGGAATTTTGGTGAGTTCCCAGCCATCACGATTTTAAAACGCGTCGTGTCATAGAAGGGTATGAAACTCACATATAACACGTAACATTTCCTAACACAGGCGATGTGGGATTGTACACTTGCAGCTCTCCTAGTATGGTAGTCTGTCAATGCCACTTGCACCCGCCCACATAGGTTGTCACAATCCACCCCTAGGAGGTACGACGTCCCCATCGGCACACTTCCGGTTAGGTCAGTTCTGATACCATTTGTAACAGTCCCCTCTCAATCCAGACACAATATTGTCCGCTTTTGGCTCATCCAAATCAGAGACTTCCCAGGGGATCACCTATCCTGGTACCACTCCACATCAAGCACGCTTAACTATGGAGTTCTGGTGGGTTCCCAACCATCATGGTTTTAAAATGTGTCGTGTCATAAGAGGGTATGAAATTCACATATAACACGTAGTCTTTCCTTACCCCAGATGATGTGGGATTGTGCACATGTAGCTCGCGCCAGTATGGTAGTTTGTCAATGCTACTCCCACCCGCCCACATAGGTCGCCACACATACATACATATATATATATATATACATATAGACTTATACAAACATAAATATGTACAAATAACACTAACAATTTCGGGTATGTCATCTACATTTGATGAACTTTGTGTCATTTTTGCTCCTTTTTTCCATAAATGTGATGGCTTTTGACGATTGATGATTTATTCTTTCTTTTGTCGTTGTTTCACCAAACTCCGGTCAACAAAATTTATAATACCTACAAATACTTTACTTAAAATAGTATAGCAATAAGTAGGGTCGAACCACTCTCAACTTAGAAATCGGTTTGAGACTAGGATCCAAAACTATATTTTTCGAGATAAAAAGAAATTAATTAAAAGAATTCTTGAATTTTTGAATAGTAAACTAAAATAACTAGATAATTATCAAATGATGGAAGAAATCTCAAGGGAAGAGAATCCACCACCCGGGTCTATATAAATAATATTATATATTTCTATTGCAAATTCTCCTCCAACCTATTAAACATAAACATAGATATTGGTAGGCATTCCCCGTATTTCCATTAATTGGTAATCACGAAAAATCCTCCCTCTAATGTTTTGGTTTAAAAATAAATAAATATAAATAGTAGTAGGCATTCCCCGTATTTCCATTGATTGGTAATCACGGAGAATCCTTCCTCTATTTTCAACCTCTATTGTAGGTTTTGTCACTTGAAAGAATTAATTCGGGAAGAGAATTAAACAATAAGAAATAAAATAAAATTATGTATATCTTACCCAAGGTGGCTTCATCACTCCCTTGAGAAGATGTTTAAGCTAGCATAATGATATAGGAATAAAACATGATGATAGAAGAAATTTTCATTAACTAAGAAAAAGATTACAACAAAATAAAAACTTGATACAAGACTAAATTTTCTCTACAAGTTCTCACTCTCTACCATCTAACTCATTACAATTTCCAACTACTCTCCTATTTATAGAGAAAATTGGAATATAATGACATCTTGTAAAGTGAAGTTAGATCTACTTTTCTTTTCTTTTTCTTTGAATATTGATGATTTTCAAGTCATTTTCTTCTTTCTTCATGTGCATTATATTCTTCATCTTTCATCCATGTGCATTATATTCTTTCTTCCATCGATGTGCATTCCTTTCTTCACTTTAATATATTTTCTTCATCTTTTCCAATTCAAACCTATAAGAAATAAAAAGATATATATAAGAACATTTATGCAATAAAATGGTGAATTAAAGATTTATTTTTGACATTTAAAATAGTGATTTTGTGAACTTATCAGCTTTTCTTACCCACCATGGTTTATCATGTTCACTATTACGCGATACATTTCTTAGGCAAAGGAAAACTTTAATTACACTCCTCAGGCACTCATCATATCCTGAAGTATGTGATCACATCCGTATGTATGCTTGAATTCCAACTGTTCTGCTAAAATTTTCGCAGAAGTTGATTCTGCAAATATTTTGATTTTGTGAATTTATGCTTGTTAAAGGGTTGATTTTGTATGCTTGTTCATACAGTTATGAGATCTCTGGATGAGTTCATGGCATCATCTTATTAATGTTTAATTATTTATTTTATATTTATTTTTGTATATACTTTATTTTCAATTCAATGAAACCAATTCACTTTTCAACTTGATATCAGAATTAGGCTAAAAAATGGATTCAAATTAAGGATTGGAGTTGAAAATCAAATCGAATTGGGTTTTAGTTAGGCTTAGGTTAAACCCGATTGGGATGAACCCAACTTGCCCACCTCATTTTAATGAAATATTTACACTATCAATTGCAACATATATTACTCTTTATTATAACCGCTCAAATTGAGTTATTGCAAGTTTATTTTAACATAATTTCATTTTTCGAATACCATATTTCTTAGTTATTATGTATTTTATTTTATCTATTGATAGGTGTCGAATGTTGTCCATTCTAGGCCCCTAACTCACTATTGTTACGTCTTACCATTCCATTATTTGATATTTTTATGCAGTTTGCATGTTAAAACGTGTTTCGGGAGCTTAATGAATAAACGAGCTAACTTTAGTGAATTAACCAAGGATGTGCTTGTGTCTATCCAAGAAGAGAGCAAAAGATGAGTTTTCAAGCAAAAACTGTCTCCCGAAGGTCAAAAACGATATTTTTCGGAGCCGGAACTTCAGGAAACATACCTATGGAGTCGAGGGGGTTCTAACGGAGCAATAAACAAGAAAAGTGATTTCCAAGTATTTTGCTACGCTTACAGTAACTAAAAGTGGCTAGAAACATAAAAAAAAAAAAAAAAAAACTATGCTCAAGCTATGCACATGACTTTTGGCCTACGACTAAGTTATGCTTAAGCGTAGCTACAGTGGCTCAAGCGTAGGGGCCAATTGTAGGACCA
Organism: Cornus suecica; assembly: GCA_963922005.1. NCBI lineage: Eukaryota > Viridiplantae > Streptophyta > Magnoliopsida > Cornales > Cornaceae > Cornus > Cornus suecica. The sequence continues at coordinate 26,727,607 of OY998240.1, read as the reverse complement.
TAATTTTAGCCAACTTCGGATGACTATATATCAGTCAAAACAGGTCCAAATGAAGTGATTCTTGAGCCTAAACTCAAAATCTTAAAGTCATCTTTCCAATAAAAAAACGTATGCCTCAATCCAATTTGTGTAGCTCTAGTTATGATTAAAAGAGTGAGACATGTCTACTGAAAAATTGCAGATTTGGCCATAAATCCTAGTTTGACCCGAATTGATCCGTTTTAATCCCGATGACTTTGTATTCAACTCCAACACTTTCAAGCATGTGTATAAGGTGTATTTACATTAGATTAAAGAGTTTTGACTTAGAATTGAGGAGAAACACATCAAAGAGGAATTCTATTCCAAGGGGGACAAGTTTAATCCAAACAAAATTTACATAAAACGGTATCGAGGGTTTTCTAGCAAAAGCATAACCAAGTAATGTAGTTTATTTATTTGTTTTAATTGTAATGATGGGAAACTGAAGACCAAATCCGTGATGATTGTGTAGATCTGTGACCATAATTATTCATGACACGGGATTTTATATTTATTCTAATTCTTGTTTTAGATTGAATGAATGATTTATCTCAACCAATCATATTATCTTAAACATATCGTAATTTTCTACACAATGGTGCTTAACACTTGAAACCATATATTTACACAGGCCATGTCTCGGCGAGATGATATAGACATACTTTAGTTTAATTTTATATTGTATGAGTATATTAAAGTAAAGTATATGGCATGCACTAGTCACACTCTGTCCGAAGATGAGTTGTAGCGAATCCGGTGGATAGTATCCTTTTTGGGACGTATTCGACTATTTGTGATACGATCTAATTCACGGTGTTAGATCGCCCTCTTGCAATTGAGCAAGTAGATAGTTATATTATGCGGTTAGTGGTGGAGCATAAAAACCCTAGTTTTTCTCTACCTTGATCACAATCGCAATTTAAATACTATTTTTAATTAGTCATTAGTTCTAAATCTCAAAACAATTCAAACATTTTTCAAACTATAATTCAATACTTTTAGATTGCTAGAGTGAATAATTCAAGTCTCTGTGGGATCAATATTCCATTTCTCAAGCCGATTTGTGCTACAATACTATTTGTGCGCTTGCGATAGGTAAAACCTTGTCGTCATAAAGGGTCGTTCTTAATTACTATTTTTAACCCCTATTGACGGGCATCAAGTTTTTAGCGTCATTGCCGGGGAGATCAAACACTATGAGATCAAATATAATGTTATTAATGAATTGAAGGCATCTCAATTACTACCTAAGGAAGGCGTCTCTGACCTTGGTTTAATTTGATTTCACGTGAACTACTAATGCGGTTGTGGCTGGTTGAAAAAATAGGAATTCAACCTTCAAAGAAACCGCACGAAAACGAGAGCTCCTTAAAAATATTAATAGTATCAAAGAATGTCTTGAGGATGTCATATGCTTCCAAATAACATCACAATTGGTTATTTATGAGAAAATGATGTCAGAATATTGTTGGATAACTACTATAGATACATGTCTAGAGATTTTATTTTTTTTTATCCAAAACTGAATCTTACTCAAGTTGCCAACTCATCGAAACTCTTATATTTTTAGAGACCTACTTAGTAAACATGAGAATAAATTTACATAACTTTGATTTGCCATAGTTGCAACCTGCTGAAAATTATAATTCTTCAACATCGTTGAAAGAAATTGAGGAGTTAAATGTTGTTATTTCTATAAAAGATCATAATGCGGTGACAAATCTTAATCCTAAACAATTTAATGTACATAATATTTTCCTTGAATGTGTTACATCAAACAAATCACACATATTCTTCATCGATGGTCCAAGGGAGACAGGGTTAAGGTAAGATTCAAAAACATGATTGCAATTGCAACTGCAACTTGTGGAGTTGCTTTTTCAATTTTACCTGGCGGGAGGACTACACACTCAAGATTTAAAATTCCAATAGTAGCAAATGAGTCAATTATTTGTAACATTCCAAAGCAAAGTTCACTGGCAGACCTTATGCGTGAAGATACCCGTGTCGACCTCGGCAACTCAGGGCAGAATACCTGTGTCGATGCAACACGACTCGGACACGGAATCCGATTCAGACCTTCATTTTTTAGATCGAACGCAGTTTCTTCCCTCATCCATGGTTGGCAATTCTCTCATTTCTTTTCTTGTCCGCTTCTTCACCCAGATCTATAATATCTCTCATCTCATTTTATTCTCTTCTTGTTTCTTCACCCAAATCCACTTTCTCTCTCATCTCAGCTTCGTAATTGTGTGTAAGAGAGAGGTTACAGAAGAAGAAGGGTTTGTTTTGCCCAAATTAAATATGTGTGTGTGACGGGTTCGAGGTTATGATGATAATGTTTCATTATTTCATCACACCCCAGTCAACAAGAATTTATATCTTCAAAAACTTAACTTAAAAATAGTATAGCAATAAGTAAGGTTGAACCACTCTCAACTTAGAACTCGTTTCGAGTGTCGGATTCAAAACTTCAATTTTGGAGAATATAAATAAATAACTTAAAATAACTTTTGGATTTTTGAATAATAAATTAAAAATAAGTAAATAAAATTATCAAATGATGGGAAAAATCTCAAGGGAAGAGAATCCACCACCCGAGTTCATATAAATATATTTATTTATAGTGCAAATTATTCTCCAAATAACCGACCACTTTACCAATTTCAATTACAACATGAAAAGATAAAGAAAAATATGGTGTAAAATAAAGACGCGGTTCTGTAAATGAGTTAATCTTGTGATATCAAAATGACTACCTATTGTTAAATACAAACATAAATAATGGCAGACATTCCCCGTATTTTCATTAGTTGACAATCACGAAGAATCATTTATTTATGTTTTTGCTTAGAAAAAAAATGTAAACAGTGGTAGACATTTCCCATATTTTCATTAATTGGCGATCACGAATAATCATCCCTCTATTTTTAACTTCCAACCTCTATTGTAATATTTATATCATTGAGATTTGTAAAATAATACTCTCGAGAAGAAGAATTATACAAAAAGAAATAAAATAAATTTAACTACATTTCACCCATGGTGGCTTCATCACCCCCTCGAGAGGAGTGTTTAGGCTAGTATATTGATAAGAAAATAAAGTTTGATGACAAAATAATTTTTAATTGATTGAGAGAAAGAATACAAATAATAACACACTGTCACAACTGTATTACACTCGGTCTCATAGCCTTTCAGCTCTTTCCTCTCTCGATCCTCCTTTAACTTGTGATATACAGACGTATATCTAGGCCACCTTTGGAAACTTGATCATTTTGGACTTATCATTGATATGTAAATTATTGAGTTGTGTGGACTTATCAGTGTGAAAGAGGTTGAAGAATGTAGTGTACAACGAAGTCTTATTACCCAAAGGTAAAATCCATTCACATTTATAAATGAGCTTTCTCATAAGAAGATATAATATTGTTATTATTTTTCTAATTGAATATTTCAAAATTAATAAAATGATGCAGAGAATGAATAAGGAATATAGTTTTGACACAAGTGATTAATTGAATGTTATGCAAAGGAACTGGAAAATAAATGTCATTGTCTTTTACCTAAGAACCATCTAAGAATTTAATAATGACAAATTATCGAGAAGCATGTTAGAAGTTATACTAATGGATTACAAAGTAAGTATATTTTGTATGTACATAACAATGTGATTATTTTTAAATTTTATTTATTTATAATAAAATATTTTAGAGATTACAAATCCATGCAATGTGTTATTCAATGAGGAAGTCTTTAGATTTGATGATTCACTTTTGGTCCATAATACTTACATAGTTTCAAATGAAAAGGTAAGCAAAGTGAATCCAACGTATAAAAATATAGACAATGACCTTGAGTTGAAGTTCACTTCGGATACATCAATTTAAGTCAGTGACATAGAACCTGTAAGTTTGACAAATATCAAATTCGGTTTTATTGATTAGAATCACCTAAACATAGTTTATCTTTTAGCCACCAGATTATGTTTAATCCGTGTTACTTTATCTTACAAACTATCTCCATTGATATTCAATATTAGAGAAATTAAATATAGATGTTTGCAATAGTTCAATTAAAAGAAAATAATGATTTTGGTGATAAAGAAAGGTATTTCACAAACAACAATACATGCAAAAGATGTCAAACCAATGTTCATGATAGTCTTAGCTTCCACAATCAAAAGAGGATTTGGCAATAGAACACGTCTAGTTCTGGTAGATTCAGACAAGACTAATATTGTTTACCTTCAATTGATATCGAACATTGAAATAATTGAAGTTTTACATATTTAATTTCAGGTTCTTCCCATTGGATTTTTCAAAAATAAAATAAAAATCAGGTGCACTAACTTTAATATTTCAAATACAGCAAAGAATTCCCCAATGTGGTGCTTGTGACAGACACTGCTAGGCTTATTTTTAACTATGGTCACTCTGAAACCATTAAATATATAGTTTTAAATTTTTTATAAAATATAAAGTCTATAGTGAAAGAGAGAAAAATAGAAAGAGCTCAAATAACATGTGTTGGTGAGAGATGTTAGAGAGATGGACAATAAGATTTTGTTTGTATAATTATAACATCAAAGTCAATGTTTTAGGTGTCAATATTCAAACCACTCATGGATCTACATTACAAATCAATATCAACATTGAAGAAGTTAAAACATTAAGAAATTGGTAAATCTTCATATCAGTCACAAAATAAATCAATTATTGGCTTATTTACCTTAGGGAGGACAACGAGTACGGTTCTGGGCAGGTGTACCTTTTCCTACCCCCATGACCGTTAAGAGACCCCCCTACCCACCAAAATGGGCTAAACGGGGTGGGAGGCCCCATCCCCTTCCCCATTGGGTTTTTAAAAACCCGCGAGTACTTCAACTTTCAAATTCACATTTTTTAGAAACACTAAAAAAATTCACAGAATGACATAATTGGAGAATCTAGAATTAGGTTTAACATATGAAATTTTACTTATATAATTGATGTAATAAATTTATCTCCGACTCTTTAATAAAACTCACTCCTATTTTGTTTTTGAAAAAAATCCATGATTCAGAAACCAACTTACTATTTTGAAACAACTGTTGAAGAGGTTTTATATAAAGTCAAGATATGGTACAATGATTGCACTAAATTCAAGAAAAAAATCAAAATGAAAGATAATGATAGTTTCTTCAGAATTGCAATTCAAAAGAAGTAAAGAGTTCCAAAAGGTAATACTTTCTTTTTATATATCGATCATAATAAGATTAAATATACAGTGACAAAAATTTATTTATACACTGTATTTTAAAGATACAATATTTATGTAGATTTATGTTCCGACTTGGAGTGAAAACCAGACTAGCTACAAAAGGAACTGTAATTGTTGGACTGAGGGTCAATCAAAAAACAATTATCCGTTTTGATGATAACAAAATGTTAAGTACGTGTTTAGTACTAATGTGTTTACTCAATTGAGCATTACAGAATAACAGGATTTTTATCGAAAACAAAAAGCTTAAAGGAAGGACATAAAGGTCATTTCACTTTTCAAATGCTTTAGAAGATTGAAGAATCAAGACTTAGGGTAAATAGGATGGTGAGTGACTTGTATCAAAGGGTTTATGTGAGGTTTTCCATGTATAAGTTCATCCTAAAAATCAAAATAAATGAAAACTGCATTATCAGGTGACTAACCATTCAAATCAGTCGACGCACGGTCCTGCTAGTCGACCGACAATTATTTGCCAGTCGACCGACCACGACAGAGAGTTTTTGAGTTTCATTATGGCTATTTTCCAGTCGCCTGACATAGTGTTGTCAGTCGACCGACAACCATTCACCAGTCGATCGACAGTTGCTTGTCAGTCGACCGACCACGACAGAGAGTTTTTAAGTTATTTACCAATCGACCGACAGACAATAATCAGGCGACTGACATATTGAAATTAGTCGACTGACGGAGCTAAACACGGCTTTTTCAGTGCATTAGTGGCTTTCAACTATCCCCATCTACCACCACTCTCAGCTCACTCTCCTAAAGTGAGTCTCACTCTCTTAACTTTTGCCCTAGCTATATATATAATGAGATAGTGTTTGTAGAAAATATATTTCTTTACTCCCTTGCGCAAAAAACTGATCTTCTTCTTCATTCTTATCAAAATATACAGCAAGAAAAGTTTAAGCATTAAAAACTAGACTCCTCTCATTCAATTCCAATCATTTGTGAGAAACTAGTTAGAGAAGATCTTTGTTCCAACTCTTGAGTCATTTATTGCTAAGAGTGTGTAAGATCTTGAGAGAACCAAACACATCACATTAAACACTTAAGCTTATATATTATGTATCCTTCATAAACCCTAAGGGTTTTAAGTGTTTATTGAGTGTATCATTTCTTTATAAAAGGATAGAGATCCTTGAATGAGTGAATCTCATTGATCCTCAAGAGGATTTTGTCCTCTTGTTTGCGTGATGGGCTCATTAGCTTGTGTGTAAAGGTTTGTTATTCCATCTGCAAGTAGGGATGGCAAAATGGTTCGACCCGGCTGGGTTCCGACCCGTCCCAACCCGATTGGGGCGGGTTTGGTTAACCTATAAACGGGTTTGGGACGGGTTTGATATCTAAAATTAAAACCCGAAGTGGGTTTGGGTCGGGTTTGGGTTTTCTGGAAAACCCGTTGGTAACCCGACCCCGACCTGTTTACAATTTTAATTTTAATTTTTCATATATATATATATATATATATATATTTATGTGCGTCTTTGTCTATATATAACTCATTAATTTAATTCTTGGTGCTGACATCTACATATATATTTTTTTTGAAAGAATTTCAGTCAATATGCGTATATATACATTTATTTGTCTAAATATGTAGGATATTTGGTTTATAACGTAAAACATAATATATGCCTAGAATAAGAGAGAAATACTTGGTTTTTAACTTAATTTATCATCAAACACATTATAACTTAATTTGTCATCAAATAATTTAGTAAATCAACTGTGCTTTTAATTTATTAGAAATAATTTAGTACAACCGATGGTAACCCGATGGAACCCGTTTATACCGACGGGGTGGTAATGGTATTACTGATTACAACCCGTCACGGGTTTGAGACGGATTTGGTATTAGTAATTTTTAAATGGGGTGGTAATGGTATTAGCTAAACCTGTCACAAACCCGACCCGTTGCCATCCCTACCTGCAAGGAAAAGCCATAATGTGAGATTGGAAAAGTCTTAAGGGGGGATCCTTAAGTCGAGGAGTAGGAGTTACCGAACCTCGTAAAAATTACGATGTCATCTCTCTTTCTCTCTTACTTTTTCATTTGATTACTTGTTTGCTTGCCTTATCTTGACTTACATAATTACATAATTATTGTTTTCATAGGTCAAGAATCTATTATTGTTTAAAAGTGTTTATTGTTCACATCTTATTTAACTTAAACTGTTGAAATCAAATTAAGTGCAAAAAGTAACTAAGATTTTTTATAACCCTATTTACCCCCCCCCCCTCTCTAGGACTAATTAGTGACTAACAATTTGTATCAGAGTCTAATCTCTAGTGATTAAAGGCTTAACCATCTTAAAGAACGATCATGACTTCAAATATAGTCACTCATGTTGAGGGTCAATCGAACAATAGACCCCCTTGGTTTGATGGATCAAACTATAGTTATTGGAATACTAGAATGATAGATTATCTTTAATTCATTGACTACCAAATTTGGCAAGTCATCACGGACGGTCCCTTCATTCCCTTCAAACTAGTCGATGGAGCACGTGTTACTAAATTGCCTAATGAATGGGATAATGATGAAAGAAAACTTATCTCCTTAAATGCTAAGGCAAAAGTCAATATGAATTGTGTTATAAGCCCAAATGAATTTAATCGTGTCTCCACTTTCAAAACGGCCAAAGAAATGTGGGATAAGTTAGATATCACCTATGAAGGTACTTCGTAAGTGCGTGAATCTAAAATTGATATTCTTATGCATGAATATGAATTGTTTGCTATGAAAAATGATGAAAATATCAATTCTATGATGTCTCGATTTACTAACATCTTAAATGCACTTAAGCATCTTGGTAGGATCATTCCAAAATCCAATGTGTCTCGAAAAGTTCTTAGGAGCCTTCCGGCTAAGTGGGATACAAAAGTCACGGCAATTAAGGAGGCCCATGATCTAAATACCATGGACATTGATGAAATTTTCGGGTCCCTTCTTACGTGGGAGATCATCCTAAAATCCTGAGAAGAAGAATCAAAACCGAAGAAGGGCTTAGCATTAAAGTCATCTATCCAAGAAGATATTCTTGAGATGGAAAATGAGGACCAAGATGAGGACATCGTTTTGATCACTCAAAAGTTCAAGAGGTTTCTTGAACAGAAGAAATTGAATGGTGGAAGGTTTATCAAGATAAATGAACCAAGAAGTGATTTGAACAAGAAAGAACCTCCAAGTTGCTTCAATTATGGGAAGTCGGGGCACTATAAATCGGATTGCTTCAAGCTAAAGAAGGATGATAAAAGGAAGTAAAATAAAGTGGCCATGAACTCTACATGGGATGACGATGATTCAAACGCATCGGATGAGGATGAGGATTCTGAGGAAACGGCTAACTTTTGCCTCATGACAAAGGATGATGAGGTACAATTAGATTCGTTTTTCTTAAATAACTCTAAAATATCATGTAATGAATTGCTAGTATCGTTTAATGAGTTGCAAGAAGCGTTTGAAGATTTACATGATGAATTTGAAAAATTAGCTCTTAAGCATGTTTCTCTCAAGAAAAATAAATCCTCTTGTGATGTATCTTGTTCCACACCCATCTCATCTAGCTTGCATGATGATACTATTAAAAAGTTAGAAAAAAAAAATGAATTCTTTTAAAGAACCATTGATGATCAAATCAATGTTCTAACTAAGTTCACTAAGGGGAAAGAAAATCTAAGTATCATTCTAGGAAGGCAAAGAAGATGATTTGATAAAAATGGATTAGGATATAACGCCTTTGACAAAGATGCGATTCTATTGAAAAATAGAAAATCATTAAGACACACATTCACTAAGCAATCTTATTCACATTCTTCAAATTTTCACAAGCATGTTATTTGTTATTATTGTAAGCAAAATGGATATAAGGTGAATGTATGCAATCGTAGATTTAAAGAGACCAAATGGTTTGGGTTCCAAAAGGAACTTTTGTTCGTAATCGAAAACGTGAAAAGGATACAACTAAGATGACTTGGGTTCCAAAGGGAACTATTGCATGTATCACTAACATTAATGGACCCAAAACTATTTGGGTACCAAAAGGTGGCACTTAAACATCTTTTTGTAGGTATGTTTGAAAATAACCAACAAAGACAAATGGTTCCTCTATAGCGGTTACTCAAGGCATATGATGGGGGACAAATCAAAGTTCACCTCTATCCAAGCTTATGAAGGGGGAAACGTCACATTTGGTAACAATTCGAAAGGCAAGATCATTGGAATTAGCGCTATTGGTATAACCCCTTCTCTCTCTATTGAAAATGTTCTACTTGTTGATGGGTTGAAGCACAATCTTTTTAGCATTAGTCAATTATGTGATAAAGGTTATGATGTCATCTTTAGGTCAAATGCATGCATAGTTGAGAAGGATGAAACGCAATTATTCAATGTCAAACGAAATGGGAATGTCTATACTATGTTGCTTTGTGAATTGCATGAATAAAATGTTAAATGCTTTATCACAACTAGCGAAAGTAGTTGGTTATGGCATAACGTTTAGGACATGCTAGTATGGACCTTCTTCACCGCTTGTCTAGAAATGACTTGGTCAAAAGCCTCCCAAAGACTAAGTATTCTAAAGATAAAATTTGTAGTGCTTGTCAAGCGGGCAAGCAAGTCAAATCTTCTTTCAAAAGAAAGAAAGATATCACCACTTCTTGACCTTTAGAACTTTTTCATATGGATATTTTTGGTCCGGAAAAAATTGCTAACATAGGTGGAAAACTTTATGTTCTCCTCATAGTTGATGACTTCTCATGATTTACTTGGGTACATTTTTTTACTCATAAAAATGAAACTCGGTCCATCCTTAATAAATTTTGTAGAAGGATCCAAAATGAAAAAGATTTGTCAATTAAGAAGATAAGAAGTGATAGGGGAAGAGAATTTGACAACCATGACTTAGAGGAATTATGTGATGAACTTGGTTTGTCTCATGATCTCTCGGCTCCTAGAACTCCTCAACAAAATGGAGTTGTTGAGAGAAAGAATATATCACTTCAAGAAATGGCTAAGACTATGCTAAATGAACATAGCCTTCCTCAAAGTTTTTGGGCCGAAGCGGTCAACATTGCTTGCCACGTTATTAATAGAGTCATCATTCGATCTAAATTAGATAAGACACCCTATGAATTATGGAATGGTCAAAAGCCCAATATTGGGTACTTCAAAGTTTTTGGGTGCAAGTTTTTATGCTAAATGACAAGGATAACTTGAGAAAATTTGAATCCAAATCGGATGAGGGAATTTTCTTGGGATATTATTCTCGAAGTTGAGCTTTTAGAGTCTACAATAAAAAGACATTAACCATGGTTAATGTTGTGAAATTTAGAGTAACCCAAAAGATAGATTAACCCAAATCAAATTTTACTCGCAAGTATACGAATCATAGTAGTAAAGAGTACAAGTATTGCGAGGTCATTCCCACGAGGATTGATTAAGACAAATTAAATCTAAAAACTACTATCTAACTAATTCAACAAATTATTGATGATTGTGAAAAAAATAATATAAATACAATAATACAAAAGGAATACCAAGATTTTGATTCCACCACTAATCATCACAAATCCAATTTTCAATTGTAAACTCATTAAATATCCAATTAATTTCCACACATCTAAATAATTATTATTATTACGTTCATAGATGGTCTATCCGGGTTAGGGCATAGGTTCAACTCAATATTTTATTATCTTGGCCAAAAATAATAAATAATCATTGAAGGAAAATATAAATCACAATTATCTATCCATGGTCAGGCATAAACAATTATAATTTATTATCTTCTTCTTAATTTGCCAAGTAGGTTACATGTTCGTGGTCAGACACAAGTAACCTATATGCTAGGAATGAAATACGTTCAATTTTAGTCTCAGTTAAAACACATAAAATCGAAAGCATTAACATATATATAATAATAATAAGAAGAACTCATTAACCAAAATATTCAATAATGTCTACAATTGAAAACTACAATATTGAACATGACTAGGGTTTCCTCTCGGCCTTAGCCGAGCGAATTAACTATACAAGAAAAATAAAACAAGAACGACCAAACCCGAAATCATAAGTGGAAGACATCTTAGATTTCTTCGTTGATCGCACATGTCTTCCCCTTCTGTTTCTTGGCCGTCCATGATCCTTTGTGCATCCACATATGCCCTATTTATAGGGGTCCTCAAGGTTTCATCTAGGAAAGTAAATAAGAGAATACAATATTCTCATATTTCTTTTCCTAATTGGTGATATCTTGCAGCCCACCTTTGATTAATTTGGAAGATATTGATGAGATACTATTTTCTTATTAATCAAGTCATCTTCCCACATCCCTTGATTTCATTCCATTCTGATCGTTCCTTCAAAATCTGTGATTATATTACCAAGCTGATGCTGATTTTCGCACAAAATAGTATGCCAGATTTAAAATGTATTTTTCGCCCTCTAAACTTCAGAATTAGGGTTTCTATATGAAATACTAATATTCTTTAAATTGAATCAGCTTTCTAGGAACACTGGGCTCACACAAATCCGAACAACGGGCTGAAATATATGACCCAAATACTAGGTAACTCAAGTGATTATATTTTTTTTTCTTTGACATACTTCCACAAGGAATTGTTTACCCAAGAGGAGCTTAATTTACTCCCAATATCAAGCCAACCCTTTGGAAATTTTTTTTCCACAAGGAATTGTTTACTCAAGAGGAGCTTAATTTACTCCCAACCTCAAGCCAACCCTTTGGATTTTTTTTTTTCATCACAAGAGTCCTGATTGAATCTCATCCTGGTTTACCGATTTTTTTTTCTAAGATAATAAAACGATATCACTAAATTTCAGACCTTTTCTAAAAAAATATAAGCTGACAGTGCTCGTGAAATATGTTTCAAGGTTTAACTATGAGGGTCATCAACTAAATAATGATAAGTATAAAAGACTAAAGACTATCATTCATTCTGACTAGATTAAGTATTTTAGTCTCAAATATAATAATGATTTTTAAATCTCAACCAAACTGATGACAATTCAATACTCAATAGAAATACTGAACATATTGCATAGGCTTTGAAACCTTTTTTTTTTTTTTTTAATATGAAAATATATACATATATCTATATATAAAAAAATCCCTTTACCCCCAAATTTAAATCAAATATTGTCCTCAATATTTAAAAATGAAAGTCACAAGGGCAAGTTTGAGAATTACCTTGGATGACGTACTATCCAACTTCGAGCAAGAACAAGGAGAAAAAAAATAATAAATAAATATGCCACCCCCAAACTTGGATTATAAGCATCCACAAATTTTTTTTTTTTATATTTATTTATTTTTTATTTTTTTCCTAATTTTCTTTGTGATAATTAATTCAAGGGCAATGTTAATGTTTATTTTCTAATCTTGTAGAGAATTATCAGGAATAGCCACAATAATTCTCTCCTAATTAGAGCTCCTACTCTCTTCCAATGTAAATCAAAGGATGACCAGTTAAGGCCCGCCAACTAAACAACCAGGTGGGTTCCCAGGTAGGTGGAGAGGTACTAGGCCTGCTTAATGACGGTACGTCCACACAACCTTAAGCAACAGAGTCGCCGTTTGACAGAACCTTTCTAGACATTGTTAAGTTGGAAGGTGCTCACTGGAGTTACCAAAGATTATCTTTTTCCAAGAGGGTCCTATGAGCTATATGAAAATCCTAGGGTCAACGTCTACTTGATTTTAGATTAAAAAATTTAGGCTTGGGTTTGACAAATGCAAGGAGATTTTTAACCTAGGTGGGCAAGGAATTGGTGATGAAATCCAATCCTTATCTTGTTAGGGATTAGGGCCCTTACTAAAATTTTATGCAAAATGTTAAATTAAAATGTACAAATAAAACAAGTAAGAAATAAATGAGAGAAAAAAAAAATACAAAAGAATAAATACAAAGGAGTGAGTGTGTGAACTTTCTTTTTTTTTTTTTTCAAAAATAAGGGTACTAACAATAATAAAAGAAAAGAAGGGAAAAAAAATTTAAAAATAAATATGAATGAAGAAAGTGTGCTCCAAGAAAAAAAAAATCCTATGTTATTCTAACCTAAAAATAATAATAAATAGTAATAAAATAAAAAATAAGGTTAGAGTCACTTACCTGAATTGCAAAATTATGCAATAGTGCGATTTTTTTTTTATTTTCTCTTTTTTTTTTTTTTACTTTACGCCAATTTTCTGTACCAAGCGTCCTGCAGTTGAGGAAGCAACAATATCACACCTGTAAAAGGATGACAATGACTTTGATGTTGCTTGGAATTAAAGGAATCACAGAAATTTGGAATGAAAAAAAAATAAAAAAATAAAAAAAAATAAAAAAAACCTAAACTAAGAATTATGATAAATAATAATCTTCAAATTTAATTGTATCAAATACAATCCCCGGCAGCGGCGCCAAAAACTTGTTGTGAAATTTAGAGTAACCCAAAAGATAGATTAACCCAAATCAAATTTTACTCGCAAATATACGAATCATAGTAATAAAGAGTACAAGTATTGCGAGGTCATTCCTACGAGGATTGATTAAGACAAATTAAATCTAAAAATTACTATCTAACTAATTCAACAAATTATTGATGATTGTGAAAAAAATAATATAAATACAATAATACAAAACGAATACCAAGACTTTGATTCCACCACTAATCATCACAAATCCGATTTTCAATTGTAAACTCATTAAATATCCAATTAATTTTCACACATCTAAATAATAATAATTATTACGTTCATAGATGGTCTATCTGGGTTAGGGCATAGGTTCAACTCAATATTTTATTAGCTTGGCCAAAAATAATAAATAATCATTGAAGGAAAATATAAATCACAATTATCTATCCATGGTCAGGCATAAATAATTATAATTTATTATCTTCTTCTTAAATTGCCAAGTAGATTACATGTTCGTGGTCAAACACAAGTAACCTATATGCTAGGAATGAAATACGTTCAATTTTAGTCTCAGTTAAAGCACATAAAATCGAAAGCATTAACATATATATAATAATAAGAAGAAGAACTCATTAACCAAAATATTCAATAATGTCTACAATTGAAAACTATAATATTGAACATGACTAGGGTTTCCTCTCGGCCTTGGCCGAGTGAATTAACTATACAAGAAAAATAAAACAAGAACGACCAAACCCGAAATCATAAGTGGAAGACATCTTGGATTTCTTCGTTGATCGCACAGGTCTTCCCCTTCTGTTTCTTGGCCGTCCATGATCCTTTGTGCATCCACATATGCCCTGGTCCTCAAGATTTCATCTAGGAAAGTAAATAAGAGAATACGATATTCTCATATTTCTTTTCCTAATTGGTGATATCTTGCAGCCCACTTTTGATCAATTTGGAGAGTAAATTTAGAAGATATTGGTGAGATACTCTTTTCTTGTTAATCAAGTCCTCTTCCCACAGCCCTTGATTTCATTCCATTCTGGTCGTTCCTTCAAAATCTGTGATTATATTACCAAGCTGATGCTGATTTTCGCACAAAATAGTATGCCAGATTTAAAATATCTTTTTCGCCCTCTAAACTTCAGAATTAGGGTTTCTATGTGAAATACCAATATTCTTTAAATTAAATCAGATTTCTAGGAACACTGGGCTCACACAAATCCGAACAACGGGCTGAAATATATGGCCCAAATACTAAGACGTGGTCTAAACAGATTTTGGGCTTGTTTAGATGAATTTAACTCATTTGTACCAGAAATCACCAATAACCTATAAAAATATAAAAACACAAATATTAATTAAAATAATTTAAAATAAATGACTAAAAAAATATATTTTTGCAGGTTAATCGTGTATGAATTATGCACTTATCAGTTAAATCAATTCATGTTGTTTTTGATGAATCACCACTACCATTGCCTTCTAGGAATGACTTAGATGATGATGAGGTTGTTGGGATTGAGAATGAGCTAAATGATCTCAATATCTCCAACCCTTCAAATGACCCCCCGGAAAAGACAGACGTCAAAGATTAATCCAATGATAATTTGACTATATTTATTCCAAAATCATAGAGGATTGTAAACAATTATCCAATTAACCAAGTCATAGGTGATCCATCTAAAGGGGTTGACACTCGTTCTCAATTTAGAGACTTGTGTAATTTCATGGCTTTTGTGTCTCAAATTGAGCCCAAGAATATTTTTGAAGCTCAATGCGATGACTCATGAATTGTCGTCATGCAAGATGAACTAAATCAATTTGAACGCAATCGAGTTTAACATTTAGTTCCTAAACCTAATGATCAAACTATAATAGGCAATAAATGAGTTTTTCGAAACAAAAAGGATGAAAATGGAGTGATTATTCGTAATAAAGCAAGACTTGTTGCCTAAATATATAATCAAGAGGAAGGCATTGACTATGAGGAGACCTTTGCACCCGTGGCTAGATTAGAAACAATTAAAATGTTTCTTGCATTTGCATCATCTAGAAACTTCATGCTTTATCAAATGTATGTCAAAAGTTCTTTTCTAAATGGCGTCATAGTGGAAGAAGTTTATGTCAATCAACCACCCGGTTTTGAAAATGAACAATTTCCTAATCATGTTTTCAAATTAACTAAGGCCCTATATGGTTTAAAGCAAGCTCCTAGGGCTTGATATGAAAGACTCAGTGACTTTTTGCTCCAAAATGATTTTTCAAAAGGTAAAGTTGACAACACACTTTTTACTAAAACCATTGAAAGTAATTTATTGCTTGTTCAAATATATGTTGATGACATAATATTTGGATCAACAAATGAATCACTTTGCAAGGATTTTGCGGTTAGTATGCAAAACGAGTTTGAAATGAGTATGATGGGTGAGTTGAACTTCTTCTTAGGGTTGCAAATCAAGCAAATCTTTGATGGTATTTTCGTTTGCCGATCCAAATACACTAAAGATTTGCTAAAGCGATTTGGTATGGAGGATGCCAAACATGCCATAACTCCTCTGAGTACCACTACCAAGCTAGACAAAGATGAAAATGGTAAATGTATTGATATCACTAAATATAGAGGCATGATTGGTAGTTTGCTTTATATTACCGCAAGTAGACCGGACATCATGTTTAGTGTTTGTCTATGTGCTCGCTTTCAATCTTGTCCTAAGGAATCTCATCTATGTATCGTTAAACGTATTTTCCGTTATCTTTGCGGTACAATTCACTTAGGACTTTGGTATCCACGTGACACCTCTCTTGACCTAATTAGTTATTCAGATGCCGACTTTGCCGGTTGCAAAGTAGATCAAAAGAACACAAGTGACACATGTCACTTTCTAGGGCACTCACTAGTTTCTTGGTTTAGTAAGAAGCAAAATTTTGTTGCATTGTCTACCGCCGAAGTCGAATATGCTGCAGTCGATAGTAGTTACGCTCAAACGCTCTATATTAAACAACAATTGCTAGATTATGGTCTTACTTTCAATCATGTGTCTATTAGATGTGACAACACAAGTGTTATTTGTATTTCAAAAAATCGCATTCAACATTCTCGCACCAAGCATATAGAAATTAGACATCACTTTATACGTGATCATGTATCGAAGGGCGATGTTGAGTTGGTTTTCATTCAAGATGATAGTTTATCAAAAATCCGTAGAGAAATTGGTATGACAATGGAAAATGAAGTTGTAAAATGATCTTATTTTAATTTTCATTCTTAAAGGTTACTTGTTTATGCATCTCTTACTATTCTAAATTTTATTTTTATTTATTTAGTGTTTTTTTTATGTGTCAGTCAACTGACTCTTACTCATCAGTCGACTGACAAATACCCTATTTTCTCATCTTTTCTCCCTGGTCAAGTCAGGCGACTAACAATTCATGTCAGTCGACTGAAATATGAAATTTAGTCAACTGACACTGGACCATGAGTTGACTGAAATTTGATTTTTAGTCGACTGACACCTTACTATCAGTCGACCGATTCAGGGAATATTCCAGAATCAGTCGACTGACGGGGACTTGTCATTCAACTGACGCGTGTATTAAAGTCGTTTCTAAGTCTTATAACCGTTGCAATTCGTCTTCCCTAAACTCTCTCCACTTCCCTAAACCTCTCCCTACACGTTTTCACCCATTTACTCCCTCTATTTATTCTCACTCCCCTCCTCATTCTCCTTCACAAACCCTTTATTTTAAAAAAGCCCTCCTCCCTCTCTTCATTCTCTGCAATGGCCTTCCTTCTCCCTTTCCTTCTTGTCCTCTCCACCCTCATGGCACCACCTCGCCCAGACCAACCTCCTAGAAAACGTGCTCGGTCTGCCACTTAGCGCCATCGGCGTATTCCATCTCCATTTCCTTCTCCCTCTTCTTCTTCTCCCTTACATCACCATGCCCCTATGGATGACGATGAAAATGACGCACCAATGAATCTCCATGCTTTCTTTCCTAATGCCATTCATCGTGCCGAGTTCCTTCGAAAGTTTGAGAATCGAGAACTTTGCAAAACCCGTATCGTCAAAAACTCCCTCTGCCAAGAGTTGAATATTCGACTCTTTTCTCTCTTTCAAGCTATAGGTTGGAGTCACTTCGTGTCTCTTGACTATCCCGTTCACGAACGTCTTATCCAAGCCTTCTACACTATCGTTACCGAGTCCGCCTCAAAAAATTCTCTTCATGCCTCTGTCGCCGGCATCGACATTACCATCACTGATGCGCAATTTCGTAATTGGTTTCATGTTCCAAGCATTAGCCAAACCATTTATCTTCAATATGAATGGTATCAAAGTCGCACTTTTGAGCCAAAAGACGCCATAGATGTTATTTGTCACTCTCCCGATAGCATTTTTCCGTCCACTTTGCTTGAGACTAAGCACCTCACTCTCGAAGCCCGTCTGATTCACAAAGTGGTCACTTATTCCATTTTGCCCAAATCTGGCGGTCGTGATCATGTCTCGCATTTTGAAGCTTATATAGTGTTTTGCATTCTCACCAACCATCCTCTCAACCTTGCTCATATTTTTCGTAAGCATGTCATGGCTTGCAAGAATTCGAGAAATAAGAAGTTTTTCTATCCTATTCCAATCACCCACATCCTTCACCTCTACCAAATTTCATCCGAAAACGAAGCTATAACTAATGTGAGTCTTCCGGTGGACGGTCGGTGTCTTAGCCAAATGGGTTTGGAAGTTAACCCTCAAGGTGTTCTCCAGCCAAAGACCCATTCCACATCAACCCGTCGCCCTCGCCAAGGTCCTCCAACCCAGCAACAAGCCCCTTTAACTCAAGGCCAAGACTCATCGTCTTATGTTCCTCTCGGTGATCTCGCCATAGTCCCGGCGGGCCCTTCGACCCATTTTCCTGATCCTCACACATTTCTCCTTCGTGAGATTCTTGGAGGTGTCAAGAAAAATGAGGAAGGAATTCTTCGCAATGCCGAGTCTATTTCCCGTAACGAAAGAAAAATTGTTGAGCTTTCAACTGATATCAGCACTCATTTTGCCGCTCTCGATTTTACGCTCGATAAGATTAAGAACTCCATCCCTCCTTTTTGATGTTGACAAAGGGGGAGAAATCATAGGAAGCACATGTTTTGTTTTTGCTTTTACGTTTTGCTTTTTCGTTTATTTATGTTGTTAGTAGAAGTATTTGTGGTATTGCTTTGTTTTGTTTTAGTATGTAGGCATATTGAAATTCTCATGTGTAATTTGACGAAAGTATCTAAATGAATGAGAATGTGTTTGCGTTTAGAAATGAATTAGTATGTTAAAAATTATGCTTATTTATATGCATAAAGTCAAGGGGAACATATTATCAACGCCAACCTCGTTTGTCAAACACACAATATTTTGTCATCATAAAAAAGGGGGAGATTGTTGGCCTGAGGGTCAATCAAAGAACAATTATCCGTTTTGATGATAACAAAATATTAAATACGTGTTTAATACTAATGTGTTTACTCAGTTGAGCATTACAGAATAACAGGATTTTTATCGAAAGCAAAAAGCTTAAAGGAACGACATAAAGGTCATTTCACTTTTCAAATGCTTTAGAAGATTGAAGAATCAAGACTTGGGGTAGATAGGATGGTGAGTGACTTGTATCAAAGGGTTTATGTGAGGTTTTCACACGTATAAGCTCATCCTAAAAATCAAAAGAAATGAAAACTACACTATCAGGTGATTAACCATTCAAATCAGTTGACTCACAGTCCTGTCAGTCGACCGACAATTATTTACCAGTCGACCGACCACGACAGAGAGTTTTTGAGTTTCATTATGGCTATTTGTCAGTCGATTGACATAGTGTTGTCAGTCAACCGACAACCATTCACCAGTCGACCGACAGCTGCTTGCCAATCGATCGACAACGACAGAGAATTTTTAAGTTATTTGTTAGTCAACCAACATAATAATGTCAGACAGTAATCAGGCGACTGACAGATTGAAATCAGTCAATCTTCTTCTTCATTCCTATCAAAATATACAGCAAGAATAGTTTGAGCATTAAAAACTAGACTCCTCTCATTCAATTCCAATCATTTGTGAGAAGCTAGTTAGAGAAGATCTTTGTTCCAACTCTTGAGTCATTTATTGCTAAGAGTGTGTAAGATCTTGAGAGAACCAAACACATCACATTAAACACTTGAGCTTATACATTGTGTATCCTTCATAAACCCTAAGGGTTTTGAGTGTTTATTGAGTGTATCATTTCTTTATAAAAGGATAGAGATCATTGAGTGAGTGAAGCTCATTGATCCTCAAAAGTGGTTTTGTCCTCTTGTTTGCGTGACGGACTCGTTAGCTCATGTGTAAAGATTTGTTATTCCACATACAAGGAAAAGCCATAGTGTGAAATTGGGAAAGTCTTAAGGGGACATCCTTAAGCCGAGGAGTAAGAGTTACCGAACCTCGTAAAAATTGCGGTGTCATCTCTCTCTCGCTTTTTCATTTGATTACTTTCTTGCTTGCCTTATCTTGACTTACATAATTGCTTGATTATTGTTTTCATAGGTCAAGAATCTATTATTGTTTAAAAGTGTTTATTGCTCACATCTTGTTTAACTTAAACTGTTGAAATCAAATTAAGTGCAAAAAGTAGCTAAGATTTTTTATAACCCTATTCACCTCCCCCTAGGGCTAATTAGTGACTAATAGTAACAATATTCAATGATTGTCAACCATTGTTCATTGTTCAATGAATGAACTATTAAATCTGAAAACTGAGGTAAATAGTTTGAATATGACTATTATTAAAGTGAATAATTTTTTAAAAAAAAAAACTTCAAAATAATTCTTCAAACTAAGATACATTGAATTCTTTTCTTTGTAAGAAAATTGAAAAAATTAATTTGACATGAATGTTAGCAGTTGCAAGGGAAAGTCTTTTGTTTTCTCATTTGGATAAACAACCAAAAAGTTGATTTTATCACAAATTGTTTTATAGCTAAGGAAGTGATGGATGCTCTTTATGAAAACGGTCAAGGAGAAGCGAGATGTCAAAAGGATTAAAAATTAAAACATTGGGTTAATTTCATTTACACCCCCTGAACTATGTCTATACGTTAGTCACACCCCCAATTATGCAAAACATCGATCAGACCCCCTAATTAAGAAAGTTGGACTCATTTGCACCCTCTTATCTCTTTTGGGCGTTGCCTATGAAGAAAATAACTTAAATGTACTTTGCTAAATAGGCCTATTTTGAAGGATAAGTCTATTCAGTATAGGGATAGCTTGGATATGTTAAACCCTAGTCAAACACTCATTATCCTTATACCCAAACACCCCCTTCCTCAACCTCCTCCACCACTCCAATGCAAACCCTAATCCCAACCGCCACTGCCTGTAACTTACCGCCGCTGCCTGTACCCCAACGTTGCCTTCGACCAATCCTACACCAACAAATGAGTCCAATCCTAACCCAAATTAGTGTTTCATTAAATTTTGGTAATTAAAATTTAGTACAAAAATGACGCAGCCCCCAAAACCAAAATTGACGCCATCGTTGTTGGCAACGAGTCTTCGCTACGACCTCATCTCCGTTCAGTGATTCCTACAACCCTCCATCGTGACCTCCTCTCCCACGACCCCTCCTCTGCCACCTCCCACCTCATCACACCGCCAGCAACCACCATTGCACATCACCTTCCTCAACCTCCGCCTCAAAACCTCCCTCATCTTCTTGGATTGTTCTACACCTAACCCAAGCTCGTGTACAGTGCAAACACTAGCCCTTATTTGAAATCTCCAAATAGGATTGATGGTGATGGTGATGGTGGTGGTGGTGGTGGTGGGAGGAGGAGGTAGAGAGGAGATGAAGAATTGAATTTAGTATTATTAAATTATACAAATTAAAATACATTAAAAATATAAATCTATTATAGATTTATATGAATAAAATATTTTTATATTTTATTTTAATATTAAAATTTAAATATATATGTTTGAATATCAAGGTATTATATTTTCAATACTAAATATTCTTTTATATTATTGTTAAAGTTACAATTAACAAAGTAAAATATTTCATTTACATAACAAAATAAAAATTAATTTATTTTATGACTAAAAATTACTATTTATGTGTGTAATTTAGTATTTTTTTGACGAACTAAAACATTTTGTATTGTTTTTTAATTTAAAATAAAATATTTTAAATACTTTATTTTGTGAAGTGTGTCTAATATTATTGAAAATTTGTTTCAAAATAAAAATAAATAATGAATTTTTTTTATATTTTTATTATATAAGAATTTATGTGTGTGATTTCGATGCTCATATAATAATAATAAAATAAAATTTACAATGGACAAGTTAAATCCTTCATTTACATAAAGGGTGAAATTAATTAATCATTTACATTTAGTATATTTTTAGTAAATTCAAATATTTTTTATTTTGATTTTGATTTAAAATAAAATAATTTTGTGAAGTGTATCTAATATTATTGAAAATAGGTATTAGTAAAGTCAAATATTTTTCAAGTTTAAAATAAAAAATAAAAACTTGTTTTAGCTTACAAGTTTGATAAATGTAAATATAATATATTTTTGTTACTAAATATTTTTTGCATTATTATTATTTAAGAATTTATGTGTGTGACTCGTACAATAATAATAAAATTAAAGTTACAATTGACAAGTTAAATCTTTTATATACATAAAAAAAATTGTATGATAAAAAAATTGTTATTTATGTGTGTAATTTAGTATTTTTTTTTGGCAAATTCAAATATTTTGTATTTTTATTTTGAGTTAAAATAAAATAATTTTTATTTTATTTTGTGAAGTGTGTCTAATATGTCTAATTTTATTAGAAATAGGTATTAGTGAAGTCAAATATCTTTCAAGATTAAAATAAAAAATAAAAATTTGTGTTAGTTTACAAGTTTGATTAATATATATATATATATATATATATATATATATATATATATTTTTAAATGTAAATATTTGAGTTAGCCAAATATGTAATTATATTTTTTGGGTTAATTTCATTCACACCCCCTTCCTGAATTTTGAATAATATAACCATTTTCTAAATTAAGGGGGTCAAATTGATATTTTAAAGTAGAGATAGGGCCAACGGTTGTTTAGGTATTAAAAATTATTTTAGGTCTGAAAATGTACCAAAAGAGTTAAGGGGTGTAAATGAGTCCAAATTTCTTAATTAGAAGGTCTGATTGACGTTTTGCATAATTGAGAAGGTGCAACTGATGTATAGATATAGTTTAAGGGGTGTAAATGAAATTAACCCATTGATATAATGTTGTCATGTTCAATATTTTTTGTTTACCTGTCATGTTCCACGTTTATTGACTATGCATTTTTATAGTTTAAAATCTGATATTTTTCTATTGAATTTAGAGAATAATAATAAATTTGCGGTATTTTCAGAATTTGACAAATATATAAATGCACAAAATTAATGAAATTGAATTTATTATTGTTTAAATTAATAAAATAGTGTTAGTGATAGTTTAAAATCCAAAGAATTCATAATAAATACACATATAAAATAAATAAAATTAATAATACACTTAAGTTATTAAATATAAATATAATTTTTTAAAATAATAGATCAATAATAAAGATATTTCTCCACGTGCAAATGCCTATACTAGTATTCATACTTTTGTATGATTACAACTGGTTTAGTTAGTCAATCAGAAACTATATCCATCAAATATTCATTAATTAAGACTAAAGAACATGGTCGGTCAAATATAATCGTAATTCCAATTTATTATTTTGCATTTTGTCGAGGGGGATTATTGAGATCAACCTTTGAAGAAAAGGTTTAGAGTTCGATGAACCTCAATTCCAATTTGTCTTGGGATGATCTTGCTTAAGCCCCTATTTGAATAATTTCAAACGATTTTGGATGTAAAATTTCTTTTGAATAATGTTGTGACAAATTTTTTGAAAGAGTGTTTCGAAGAAACTAGTGGATACTAGTTTTTGAAAAACGCTTTTACTTTGTCCGTATAAAAGCGTAAGCAGAAACTCTATCAAATATGGTTTAAATTCAAAAAATCGCTTATCTTAAACTTATCCTAAAAAATAAAAATCAAGATTAAAGAGTAGGTGTATCAAAGATAACTTTTTTAAAAAAAAACATAAAAAGAAAAAAATCCTCTTTTCTTAAATTATCTACTGAAAAACAGCGGTTAGAATCATGTCGAACAATTACAACTTGACACTGTAGAAAATATTTTGAAGAAAAATGATATATATATTTCTATTTAAATTGTAAATTGTCAGGACCATGTAATATCTGATTATTAAAACAAATAGCCTCTCTAAATGATATGAGTACTCCTCGAATTGCCATTCAAAAGAATTTACCCTAGTGGGGTTAATATGATCAACATAACATAAGGTGTTTGGGGAATTTATTATTATTATTATTTATTTGAATTTAGCTTCCTCTTTCACAACACTTTCTGATAGGAACAACTCACATATCACTATATGACATGGTTGGAATGCCTCAAAGCATTGTTTATTGCATCTATCAACGCCCATAGCCCCATGTACTTTCGAAAGAGAGAACTCCTAATGAACAATCAATTTCCAAAATAAATTTGTCAAAAAGTTATGGGTTAACCTAGGTGAGTACCAATGATAGGGACTCACGATGGGACAAAGTCCATCTATGATCATGGACCATTCACACACCTGTAAACCTATAAGCTAAAGCTATTATTATTCTCAAATTAAAACAACTATCCTATTCTCTGCATTATATATATTACATATATTATATATGTATATATATGATATGGATTATCAGAAACTAACATGAAATTTGTATGCATATGGGAAATCACATGGGTTCACAGGAGGCTTTATGTGAAGGTGGATTTAAATACAACGCAAGAAATATATATTGATGGTGAATGAGTGGTGGCAATGAAGGGTCCTCAAATATATATGAGGAGTAGTAATGGGTGATGGAGTGGTCCACTCTATAAACGAATGTGGAGTACCAATTTGTATACAGTGATACAAGCCAAAACACTCACAGTCTCGGCCCATCTTAGCCACGTGAAAACCTCAGAGACCATATTAGCAATCAAAGAGGGCCAATACTGTCAATTCACAATTACATGCCCACGTTTCACTAACGGATACAAATCATACTATAACTAAAATGACAACTGCATTTCAAAATCTCTGTCCATCCCCCTCTCTCTCTTATGTGATATATATATATATATATATATACACGAAACGTGTGGGCATAGCGGAGTTGGTTGGTTGGTAGGACGAATTTTTGATACATGAATGAATCGTATCCAGTGTACTAAATATGAGTTTGAATCCCCGCCCCTCTGGGAGATCCTCCTTAGAGATTAAACCTCTTTTATATATAGGTATAAACTTATGAATAATTGACATTCTCAGTTATATCATTAAGGCCCTATTTTGTAAACAGGTTTGGTGGAAAAAATATGGTTTTGGTGCCAAAAAATGGTACCGTTACTGTAGCAAACCATGGTGTCAAATTTGTGAAGGATTTTGGAACCATCTTTTTGATGGTTTTGGATGGTGCGGGAACTGTAGCAAACCACTGTAGCAACGAATATAATATTTATATTTTAATATTATAAATTTTAATATTAATATATATATATATATATATATATTAATATTAAAATTTATATTAATATTAATATTAAAATTTATAAATTTTAATATTGAAATATTAATATTAAAATTTATAATAATATTATTTTAATATTAATATTAATATAAATTTTAATATTAATACTAATATTAAAATTAAAAGATATTAATATTAATATTAATATTAAAATATATTAATATTAAAATATTAATATAATAAAAATATAATAAAAATATATTAATATATTTTAATATAATATATTTTAATATAATAAAAATATATTAATATATTTTAATATAATAAAAATATATTAATATATTTTAATATATATTAATATTAAAATTTATATTAATATTAATATTAAAATAATATTATTATAAATTTTAATATTAATATTTCAATATTAAAATTTATAAATTTTAATATTAATATTAATATAAATTTTAATATTAATATATTATTATATTAATATTAATATATTTAATATTAATATTAATACTAATATTAAAATTAAAATATATTAATATTAAAATATTAATATAATAAAAATATATTAATATATTTTAATATAATAAAAATATATTAATATATTTTAATATATATTAATATTAAAATTTATATTAATATTAATATTAAAATAATATTATTATAAATTTTAATATTAATATTTTAATATTAAAATTTATAAATTTTAATATTAATATTAATATATTATTATATTAATATTAAAATTAAAATAGATTAATATTAATATATTAATATAATAAAAATATATTAATATATTTTAATATAATAAAAATATAATATATTTTAATATAATAAAAATATATTAATATATTTTAATATTATAAATATTAATATTAATATATTAGTATATTAATATATTTTAACCCATATCAACTCTACCAAACATGATTTGGTTTTTCAGCATCATTTTTTCTCACACCAAAACCAGCTGCACCAAACATGATTTTAAACCAAAATAAAACCACATCAAACCAAATCCAACCCAACCAAAACCAAAACCAAAAACTAACACCGGACCAAACCGTTACCAAACGCAACCTAAGAGAAGGAAAGAATAGAACTATGGTGAAAAAACTCTAATTGACATTTTTATTATTTTTCTCTATTTTTTATTTAATTTATGTTAAATGAACTTGTGACTCGTGGAAGATAAGGCTTGTATTCATATGAGTTTTAGGGTCTTGGAAATTATTTAAGGACTTAAAAAGACTAATAAATTAGTTACAACACACCACTGATATTTTCCAACCTCAAATGAAGGTGAATTTTATAGGTAAATTTTTATTTTAACTTTTAAGTTTTGTAGTATGATTATGTATCAACATAAATGTGACTCCGACCGGGATTATACTGCTTAACTTTCATTTTGAGAGGGAAAAATTAAAAATACATCGGTAAATTAGTATTTTAGGAGAAATGATCAAATGTTAATTTTTTATTTTACAAAGTAGATAAAGTAAATTTTTTTTTACCGTGATACCCTTTAGACTTCGACTTGTTTCACTAGATTGCCCTTCATATCGCTTCAATTGAGTTGATGGGATTATTGTTATTTAACTATACTAAAATTATCTATTAAATATTAAAGCTGAGATTTAGTTATTTTTATAAATACTTTTTGAATATGAACCTAAATTACTAATACTGCTAGGATGTATTTATAATTTTCCCTTTTCAAAATCACCTACAGTACATTTTAACTAACTTTGATCAAAAGTGTACCAACCCAATTGATTTTCTTTTAAGGTATATTAGTTTGTCAGCAAAAGTGCAAAATACCATGAATTATCTTCAGGTCCTTCTATACTATAAAAATGAGCAAATTAGTTCTTCAAGTTCTCAAAACTAAGCAAGTTGTCTCCTGAATTCACTTTTTGAATGTCAAATTATCAATGAATGTATTCATATATTAACCTTTTGTAAAATATAAAAATAAGAATTAACTTAATTCACACCCAGAATTAACTTCATTCATACCCTTATGTTTGTTTTATCTTCAATTAGATCCCCTCAAGTTTAACAAACTTCATTTACACCTCTTATTTTTTCAAATCCACATCATTTACACCCCCTAATGCCACTTAAAACTGAAACTATCCTCAATAGTAAAATAGGTGGTGTTTTAAAATAAGGATTCAATTTTTTTACTACCCTTAAATTTTATTATCTTAATCCAATAATTTTTCACTTTTAACATTATTATCTAGTTATATAAATAATTATATATATATATATATATATATATATATATATTATTATAAACGAATTTATTTTTTGATATATGCCGAAACATTTAAAAAAAAAACTACCAATTAGGGTATATATTTTTTTCCCTCTTTTAATATTATTATCTAGTTATATAAATTATTATATATATATTACTATAAACAATTTTTTTTATGCCAAAATAAAAAATTAATGCCGAAATTTGTACAAAAGATTGGTTTTGTCTATTGACCAAAATTTGACCAAAAAGTTAATGCTGAAATTAATGGTAGATTGAAAACAAAAGGTTGGTTTTGTGTATTGATAAAAGATTTCCTCAATTGACACCCAAAATTTGATGATTTTAAAACACATTTTATGTTTCAGTGGTAAGGACTCAAACTGTCAAACGATGGAGTCGTGACTTCAGATACTGAGAATAACCCATTTAGGCATAAAGAAAAAAAAAAAACTTCGGTATTAATTTTTTATTTTGGCATAAAAAAAATTGTTTATAGTCAAATATATATATAACTAGATAATACTGTTAAACTTGAGGGGTTTAATTGAAGATAAAATAAATTTCAGGGATATAAATAAAATTAACTCTTATTTGTATATTTTACAAAAGATTAATATATGGGTACAATGGTAATTTGATATTCAAAGTGGGTTCAGGGGGTAACTTGTTCAATTTTGAGAATTTGAGGGATTGATTTATTCACTTTTATAATATAGGGGTATTTTGCACTATTGCCTAGTTTGTCCTATTATCTATAACGACAATTTTAAGGGTTAATTTCATTTATACTCCTGAGGTTTACTTTTATTTTAATTTCATCCTCTTATTTTTTAATATCTTTAATTACACCCCTTACTGTTCAATATTCTCATCACTTAGACCCCTGAACGATGACATCATCCTGAATTTTTTTTTAAAAATCCCTAAACTCCCATCAATGTGCTATCCTTATTCTGTTTGGAAACAAGGATAATGTTTTTATCAATTAGACCCCCTCCCATCATTTAATAATTTAATTTGTATTAAATTTTCAAAATATATATAAAATTTGAAAAAATATATATTAAAATTTGAAAAATATTATAAATTCGAAAATAAATATAAAATTTAAATATATATAAATTTCGAAATTATTGTTTTTTTCAAAAAAACATATTAAATTTCAAAAATAAATATAAAAATTGCAAAAAAACATAAAAATTTTGAAACAAATATATAAAATAAAAAAACATATAAAATTCAAAAATATATATTAAATTTTGAAAAAAAAATTATAAAATCGAAAATAAATATAAAATAAAAAATATATATAAATTTTGAATTTTTTTTTAAAAAACATATTAAATTCAAGACAAATATATAAAATTAAAAAAAAACATATAAAATTCAAATAATATATATTAAATTTCGAAAATAAATATAAAATTCGAAAAAAATATAAATTTGTTTTAAACAAATATATAAAATTCAAAAAAAACCATATAAAATTCAAAAAAAACCATATAAAATTCAAAAATATATATATTAAATTTTGAAAAAATTTATAAAATTTGAAAATAAATATAAAATTCAAAAAAATATATATTAAATTCTGAAAATAATTATTAAATTCAAAAATAATTATAAAATTAAAAAAAAAACATATAAAATCCAAAACCCCCAACACCAACCCCAAATATTCACAAACAAATATTTAAATTTTTTGAAAACTAATTTTTTTAATTTGTGAATAAAAATTAAATCATAAAACCCATAACCTAACCCCAAATATTTAATTTTTACAAACACATTTAATTTTTACAAATAAATAAATTAATCTCTATCTCTCTCTCTCACACACACACACAAACACACATACTTTCACTGCATACAACATGCATATATACATATATATACACACACATATATATATATATATATATATATATATATATATCACCACCCCCTCCCACTGCCGGTGCCGCCCCCCTCCCACCACCACTACCACCACCACCCCCTCCTATATACATATGTATATATATACATATATATACACACACACACACACATATATATATATATCTACACCCCTCTCCCACTGTCGGCACCGCCCCCCTCGCACTGCCGTCGCCCCCCTATTTTCGAAAATGGCGGTGGTAGTAAATTGATTTAAGGGTTGCTCGTGGTGGTGTCGATGGATGATGTGGTGGTGGTGGTGGTGGTGGTGGTAGTGGCGACAGATGGTGGTGGTGGTGTTGGTTAGGGTTGGGGTGTTTGGTTGGAGGGATAAATTGATTCAAGGGGTGTTTGGTTTAGGGATTAAATTGGTTTAGGAATTAAATTGATTTAAGGGGTGTTTGGTATAAGGGTATTTTAGATATTTCACACCATGATGAGGTGTAATTAAAAATACTAAAACCTAAGGGGGTGCGATTGAAATAAAAACAAATCGCAGGATGTAAATGAAGTTAACCCAATTTTAACATGAGCAACTTGATGTGCTAAATTAGGGTTAGAAAATGTCAAGCAACAAGATAGATTTTCTCTCTATATATATACAACATATATACTCTAATCATGTATACATCATACATGTATCAATGTATATGTATACTATTATATATTATATAATCCACATGGCGAGCAGGGCAGTGCAGGGACTGTGTGGTACTACAATATATTTATGTGGATGTCACTGAAACACTTCCCAAGATTCCATAGTGAGTGAAGGCAAGTAGTCCCCTGCCTAGAGTACTCTGTATTTAAGTTCATCACTTCCCATGTAAAACCCTTATTTTTATAATCACACCAATTATTTTTTAACCATTGTTGCCATCTGTTTGTTTACATTTAACCATGCAATTGTAAAATAAATAAATAATTTACTAGTCATTATTTTACTGGTTCAATGGATCTGATTTCATCTTTTATAACTCTCTGGCAATCTCAAAAATTCATGCTTTCTAGGTTTTGTTCTCTGCCCATTTTGCTTTTCTCCTTCACCAAAGCAGTACCCAGTTGGGGTTTGTGTGATAATACTTCACTCTCGGTCCACTTCTCTGTAGCGGGGTCTCAATATTTATGGAGTTTTGCTCTCTTCTGCCTTTGAATCTCAACTGCACATGCCTTATAATTTGGATTCACAAAATTATTTTTGGGTTTTATCTCTACCCTCTTAATTTCATTTTTGTTATTGTGGGTGTTAAAAAGTTTTGATTTTTCTAATATTGTTGTGACCCACAATTTGTGTTCATTCTTACTAGGGCCTAGCTTGTGTTTCTTGATATATATATGTTGGATATGACAGTTATGGTAATGTTGCTATACTCACTTGGAAAAGCACATTGATTGTTTACTAAATTTACTGAGTGGGTGTTTTCTTATGATGCATAGAATTCATGAATCTGATTGTGCACTGAAGGAAAAGAGCTTGTCGTAGTTTTTAAATCCTTCAAAAGCACTTGTGCTTGGGCTTTGAGGCTTCAAGTCTACCTCATTTGGTTCAATTATTTCATGTCATAGATTGTGTTGCAGAAAAAGGAGTTAGTGTTAGAATATATAGTGAAGTGTTGTAGATCTGTGTATGATACAGTAATATTGATTTACTTGGGATCTACTTAGGCTGTTCATCTTCAAGAAAGTGGGCTAAAGGGGAATGTTAATTGGTAAGAATTTATATACAGTTGTAGTGAGAGAGTGTTTGTATAATTGACTGAAAGAGAGTGAAAAAGAGAGATCTATACTGTGCACCCACAAGGTGTTTAAGTTGGCAATACTAGATTAGCCGAGAGTGGAGGTGAAAATGAGATCTATAGAGGATAAGGGGTGTTTGAACTATGGACCAGCCCAGGAGATTTCAACTAGTAGTGCCATTAGCTTTGAGTTCCACAAGGAAAATGGAACAAACCGCACTTCTCATCATCGAACCGCTTTAGGCAAACCGACCCCATCTAAGTGGGACGATGCGCAAAAATGGTTAGTTAATTTATCGAGAGGAGGAGGAGGAGGAGGAGGAGAGAGGACCCAATCGAACACCAAGCCCCGAAACTCGAATGCCGATGACAGGAGGCTTATAGCCCCGGTCCCCAAGAAGGAGGACTATTCGAGTGGGGAGGAGGAAAGGGATGGAGGCAATGCAAGTAGGATTCAGTATGGAGTGGAGACGAAGAAGGTTGATTGCCAAGAGCCAATCTGGCGGATCAATAAGCAATCGGAGCATCCTACTTCGGCTGTTCGATCGATATGTGTGAGGGATATGGGGACTGAGATGACCCCAATTGCCAGCCAAGAGCCTTCGAGAACTGCAACCCCTATTAGAGCCACAACCCCGGCTGCTCGTAGCCCCATTTCCTCGGGGTCATCCACTCCGGTGAGGTTTCAACACGGGGTGCATGCTCTCGAGAGCTCTCAGACCAGCCTCACCATGCCAGAGAGTAGAGGTGAGGCTGGGAGGGTCAATGGCGGAACCAGGCAGTTTTTAAGCCGACAAGTCGAAGAATCCAACGCTAGCAGAGTAGCTCAAAACATGAACTCGGAGCAAGATAGAAAGCCAAATCCTTTAGAAACCCGAGCACTGGCTTGGGATGAAGCTGAACGCGCCAAATACATGGCCAGGTGAAATGTTTGCACTTCATATCTGTCGTTGAGTAGTTATGCGTCAATCTTGATTTTTATATATATATTTTTTTCTGGCTACTGATCTCTTAGAACATGTAAAGGCCATCTCCTAGCCTTGTAAACGTTTTCATTGGATGCTATGGATCTTTTATATCTTAGTGTACTAATATGTGTGTGTATATATATGATATTTATGTGTTGCGTATCTGCAGGTATAAACGCGAAGAGGTGAAAATACAAGCATGGGAAAATCATGAAAAGAGGAAAGCTGAAATGGAAATGAAGAGAATGGAGGTATTTTGATCTCTTTCTGTTTTTTGCATATTCTTTGGACTCAGAATAGTTATCAACCGTATGACTAATTTTCTTCCAGTTTTGTTTAAATTCTGATTAAGAATAGTATCAGCATAAATTCTTCCTATTGTTACATGGTAACAATATAATTACTTCTTTCATTCTTCACAAGATCTTTAAAGTCCTGCGAGTTGGGCTGTATTCAGGGAATGATTGTAGGTAGATGTATTGACCTTGTTTCCCAATATATTGTAGTTCTTGTGTTTGGTCTTGAGTTGCTTGTGAAGCATCTCAACTTGGCAAAAAATACTAGTCAAAATGATTCTAAAAAGTAAGGAATTGATTTTGAAATTATACTTATAATGAGAAGATTAAATTTATGATTCTTTAAAACGAAAATTTTACGATATATGCTTGGGGTGCTTCCAAATGGTTCCAAAAGCAACGAAATTATTTTGAACGTTTCGTATGAGTCTGTTTATTCAGCTTGTAAATTCCTGTAGGTGAAGGCAGAGAGATTGAAATCACGGGCACAAGAGAGGCTGGCAAACAAACTCGCTGCAACAAGGAGGATAGCTGAGGAGAAGCGTGCGAACGCAGAGGCTAAGCTAAGTGAAAAGTCAGTTAGAACTTCTGAAAGGGCAGATTATATAAGAAGAACAGGTCACCTGCCCTCTTCTTTCTCCTTTAAGTTGCCTTCCTCCTGCTGGTAGCATTTCCCAAGTGTATTTACATGTAATATCTGTTGCTGTAATTTTTGTCTGTCCTGTAATATTTTTATTTTTCATTAAATTTGAACTTGTGGATTCATTGTGAGTTATTTGATTATGGTTATTGATGGAAGTATGCATTCAGGGCTTTATAATTCTTTTAAGTGAAATTTTGTGTAGCCCATATAAGCGAAATTCTCTTGACGATGCTTATAGTTGTAGCCTTGACATGAAAACCCAATGTCGTATTCTTGTTCGATTGGTAATGATTTTAGATCGAATGTTTTGATACCGCTACTAGGTACTAATATTAGTCCGAGTACCTAGTACTGATATTCGCAGGACTGACATTGTGTGAGCCCGTTCCTTACGGTTGGTTCCATTCATGGCCTAATTATTACCTAAGCATGCATGGTGACTTGACTTCATTCCATCACTCAGTTTATTAGTTGCAACTTATGAACAGAATAAGATGAATGTGTGCATAGAAGTTTCAACAGGAATAAATGAATGGCCTCAGTATACCATGTAGATCTGTCAATGGATTAGATTTTGACCCGAATTCGATCCGATTAGCCGGATTTGGATTGAAAAAAAAATCCGATAACCCGAATACGTTTCAAATCCGATAATCCGATTCCTTAACAAATTGGATTTGGATTTGTCTAATCCGATCCGATAATAACCCGATCCGATTAATTTTATATATACACATATATATTATGTTATTAATATATAAATATTAAATAATATACTTAATTATATTTCAAAATTTTTTTTCGCTTTTTCATTTTTATGTTTTTATAGTCATGTATTATAAGCATTGATTGTAAAATATATAATTTAGTGTTTAATATTCTTAAAAAATAACATAAAAATTAAAAAAATAATAATAATTTTTTGTTTTTTTTTTTACTTAATCGGATCGGGTTATCGGATCGGATATCTGAAAATTAACAAATTCGGATTTGGATCAATAAAGTAAAAATCCATCGGGTTATCGGGTCGGATCGAATCGAATATAAGCTTATCGGGTTCGGATTGAATCGGGACAGATCCGATCCGAATCCGACCCGTTTACAGGTCTAATACCAGGCAATGAGCATGATTTCAAGCAGGTAAGTCATTTTTGTTTCACATTTTTTCAACCAATTTAACCATTTATTTTAGTTTTGTTTTAATTTTTTACTTATTAATATATATATATATATATTTTGTTTATTTAAATTTATTGAAGTTGAACTAGTCAATAATTTATGGCAAGCGTCATGGGCCGACATCATTGTAGTTGTACGGGTGCAGTGCAATTATTTCTGTGCATTCCAATACATTCAGATAGTACTACTAGTCTTCCATAATGCAAACAAAAAACCATCAATTTTACTGGACCATCGGTTTCACGTACGCTGCTCTTACAATTAATTTTGTTTGGTAAGTAGTAATATTAAAGAAAGACAAAAAAAAAAAAAAAAATACTCTCTCGATCCGAATTTAAGTATTTACATTTATTATTTTATCCGTCTCAAAATTAAGTATCTAAATTGAAAAGCCTATTTGATCAATTTACCAATTTAACCTTCAAGTATTTAAGTTATAAAATATTTAAACTACAAATCATCACGTCACTTGGTGAGACCAAGGGTAAAATTGATTTTTCATTCACTATCACAACAATAAATAAAAGTTATCATCCTATAATTTGGAACATAAGTGATAGAGATTTTCTCTATTAGCTTCTTGCAAGTAGAGGGAAGAATTCTTCCAAATATATATGTTGATTCATTATGTGGGACATGGTGAATGGTGATTGTTACATATGGAATAAAATCATTAATGAGACTATTTTGGTAAAAATGATATTTAAGGATAATATCTGTAGGATATTTTAGTAATATACTATTAATTAAGGATATGATGGTCTCAAAAAGTATTAGTAAGGGTATGTTGGTCTAAAAAAGTATTATATTTGATTAAGTAAAGTGGTAATTTAGTTATTTAAACTTTAAACTTTAGTAATTTAGTAAAAAATAATAATTTTAAAGGGAATTATTGTCAACTTGTGTAATCTGTAAATAAATTTAAACTTTCGTTATTTGTTGTAATTATAATTTATCTTTAGTTATATTTGTAATTTTTCCTATATATATTTATCAGGAAAATAAATAAATAATAAGGAATGCAAAAAGTATGTTAATAAAAAGCACTCCACATCTTTCATGTTTTCATCACTACACGTCAACACCACTTTTTGAAAACTTTACATGGAAAAGAAAATTGTCTGAAGGTTATGCCCTTCTTTATCACTGCACTGGATTGCTCTGCTCTCTTTTGAAATGAAATACTAAACTCATTCATGAAGTATTAATATGCTACAAGTCACAACAAAGCCAAACATGCACAATATCTGAGACGTTTGTGAAGTATTATCATCATCATTCCTGTATGAAGCAGAATCTTCAAAACTTGAAATGAAACCAAAATTGTCTCCTCAATCTTATAGGGATGCTTACCATATGGCTAAAAATCTTTTTAAAAAATATATCGCATTCAACTTCCGTATTTGTATCGGCCATTTCTATAACAACTTTTCTCCGGGAGCTAACATTGGCAAAGAAAGCTCGGGATTTTGCTTCATGAGTTATTTTTCTAATAGAGAGAGCTCGGCAAACAAGAATCGAAGTTTCTTTGTCAAGCATGACTTGAAGCTCCAGAGGAAATTGATGCAGTGAATGGTTGCTCTCTGTTATGTCACACCTACAAGTTTCATATTGGTTTTCGAGCGAGTTAATTGCCACCGCAGGTGTTTCCCCGGACTCCAGATGGACTGACCAGCCCAACGGAGCTTCTCATGCTGTTTTGCATTGTTACTGCTACTGCAAACCGTCTGACCTCTTTCAGCAGCCCTGCAACGTATCCGAGTGGGGAAGAAAAAAGTCTTAAGTGTTAGCAACCCACTTACTCCAAAAGTTCAAGCTGCTAGAGAGGGTGTACGTATAATTCTTCCATCCTTCCTACGTCCTGTTTTCCTTCTTCATACCAAACAGGGCACTAAATTTGTAAGTCATTAAAGAGATGAGTCTGAGGACCTCCAGTGACACCACCATGCAGGCTATAATCAACAGACAATTGGTCTATTACTTTCTGGCCTACATGCATTACTCGGGAATTTTCAACAAGAGGAGTTTAAATTAACGAGTCCAAGAATGGAGAAGGTTTGGAATTCCATGTCCAAAACAAGTGAAGGTAAAGAATCTCATTTGAAGCATGTAGTACAAGACACATAAATAACATCTCAGATTGGACCTTGCCATAATGGCTTCAATGCCCCTTTGGTGCAACCAAATTGAAGTTCAGTCTTGCGCCAATTTCCATCTTCCTGTGTGGGAAAGATACGGGAAAAATAACCTTGGCCGATTTTTTTCACATAAACCACTTAAATTAGTGTTTGATTAGCATGCCCACCAAGGTAGCAAAACAGAAGAATCATTTTGCTATTAAGCTCAATAGACGGCGCACTTTTAGCTGAGATCAAAAGATTTATAAACCTCCATGTGGTGTTTGGCATTTCCTAATAATGCTGGGAGAGAGGCCCAACAGATATTAACTAATCCAAACCAACCACACATTCCAAAGCCGTATAGATGTCCTCTGTCCTAGGATGTGTTTTATCAAAAGAATAGAACTGATGAACTTGGTTATCAACCTCAATCCAACTGCAACCAGGTGTCTTATGAGCATTCTGCTCCTTCAAAATCTTCCTAGTTTTCCGGGCTTCATCCCAATTCCCCAACTCTCCGTAAACATTTGCCAACATTATACCATAACCTCCATTCCTTGGATCAATCTCAATCAGTTTGTTGACTGCAAATTCTGCCAAATCTATGCGACCATGAATCTTGCATCCATTAAGCAAAGAGCCCCAAACAACCTCATCAGGTGGGATCCTCATTCCACTCACAACTTCCAAAGCTTCTTCAAATCGTCCTGCTCGACCAAGAAGATCTATCAAACACCCATAATGCTCAATCTGAGGCACAATATGATAGTCCCTGACCATCACATCAAAGTACGACCGACCTTCTTCAACCAACCCTCCATGTGTACAAGCATTCAACAAACCGACAAAGGTAACTCCATCTGGTTTTACATCACGTCCATACTGCATCATTTCCTCAAAGACACCAATTGCGCTCTCGCTTTGGCCATGGAGCGCAAAACAATTGATCATGGAATTCCACGATGTCAAGCTTCTATTCGGGGTCCTATCAAAAACCCTTCTTGCTTCTTTCAAGCTCCCACATTTCCCATACATATCCACAAGAGCATTCAAAATAAACTTATCATGACCAATACTGTTTCTATAAATGTAACCATGTAAGCATTTTCCAAGCTGCAGCATGCCAGTGTGTCCAAAGGCCGAGAGCGCACACACAAGAGTAACCTGATTCGGCCTAATGTCTTCCTCAACAACAACCATTCGCCTAAAGAGCGAAATCGCTTCACGGAACAGCCCATTCTGAGTGCACCCAGCAATAACAGCATTCCAAGACGGGACATCTCTCTCAGGCATTTTCTCAAACAGCAACACAGCATCCCCCATCTTCCCAACTCTGGTATACCCACAAATCATAGCAGTCCAGGACACAACATTCCTCTCAGACATTTCATCAAACAACTGCCTCGCAATACCCAAACCACCCCCAAACCTCGAGTATGCATCCACCAGAGCCGTTTCCACAACTGGGTATCGTCCAAAACCAGATTTCACAATCTGGGTATGCACCAATTCGACGCCTCGAGCTTCAAAAACTTCTGGGTAAGACCTCAATACATGAGGATATATAAAATGGTTGGGCCGAGGACGGCCATTGCGGACCATGTTGCGATACAAGAGAAGGGACGAGGAGTGATCGGGCAGAGAAGAATAAGCGGTGATCATGGCTGTGTAGAGGAAGATGTTGGGGGATTTGAGATGGTCGAAGATGGAGCGCGCGTAGTGGAGGTTGGAGAGAGTGAGTGTGCAGAAGCGGACGAGCTTGAAGGCCAAGATTTGGGTCTGGGCATGGCCGAGAGTGATGAGGAAGGCTTGGAGTTGCTTGAGGTGGTTGAGGTGATTGCATTTTTGGAGGATTGATAGGACGTGTTCGTTTAGATTCAGTTTGTCTGGACCAAAGCAGAGCATGTTCTCTTGCGTTGGCCTCATCAGTCTCTTGTTTTTGGTCGTGTGGGTTTGCTTTCATTTCATATAGATAGTAATTATTGAGTTTATACTTTTAATTTATAAATATTCCTCTGTCTCAATTTAAGTGTCCACATTCACTATTCAATCCATTCCAAAATAAGAAAAGTCAACATCATTTTATTTGATCAATTTACTAATTTATCCTTCAATCATTCAAATTATAAAATATCTAAACTACAACCATCACATCATTTGATGGGACCAATGGTAAAATTGATTTTCCATTCACTATCACACCAATAAAAGTTATCATCTCAAAAAGTTAGATTCCCTAAAATGGACCTACAATATAGGACGGAGGGAGTATTAAATTTTAATTAATAATGATGAAAATTATCATGAATTTGTTTTTTTAAAAGAATGATAGTAATTATTGGATAATCATTTGATACACAACTCGCACACAATGTCAATTTTTTATTTGTGTATCAAATGATTATTGATCTGATTTTTAATCATGTAATAATTTCATATCATTGGTGTTAGATCCATCACAACACAATATATAAAATTTTATTTTTTAAGAAAAAATTGTAATTTATCTTTCAAGAAAATTTATAATTGATTGAACTGTATTATAAAGAATAATTATAATTTCACCCCCTCAAAATAATGCTAAATTACACCCGCACTCCGTCTCCTTTGGATATTTACAATTTTAGCACTTCCTTTTTTTTTCTTTTTTTTTCTTAATGTTAATAAACGCACACCCTCACATGAGCCCCATCGGACTCCTCTTATTTGTAAGTAGTAACAAATACTCCAATCCAACTAGGGGTGTGCAAGAATCCGGTGAATTCGAAAAACCAATCAGTCCAATCCGGTCTGGATATATTGGATCAGTTCTATTATGGATTGGATTTAACATGGTTTGAAAAATCCCAAATTCAGTATTTTACGAACTGGTTTCAATTTTGTTTTTTAATAATCTATCAAATCCGTTACTATTCATATATATATATATATATATATATATATATATATATATATATATATATATATATATATATATATCACTATATTTGTATTAATATTAATATATCAATAATATATTATTTCAAACTAAATTATAATATTTTATTTTATACTAAATAATTATATATTAAAAAAAAAACACTAAGCAATAAGTATTAACCCTAGAAAGTAGAAAATATATTAGATATAAATCTTTTGTGTGTGGTTACTACCTCATTCTCTCCGTGACTGTGAGTATCATTCTCCTTCACCTTTGCCTTCGAAGTATGCTTCTTTATAAGTGGGCAAGAAAACATATTACTCGTCTAACTTGTCAATCGTTTTCTTACGTGACATAGGTGTGTAGTAACTTTTATTTATGAGATCACATATTGTATTGTCTTGACTGTCTCAACCCGGCTTGTAATGGTGAAGGCTAGATTACATGGACTAGAGTGTCGTCCATCGCACTCACGGTCATTAGTCTGGCTAGCCCTTCCTGATAGGCTGAAAAGGATGAAAGCCCGAGTCAAGAAAGTGACCTTAAAATCGTTGATACATATGTTACGATGCCTTCGGGGTGAGGAAGGTGAGAGAACCCTGATAGCTTTGGTGGCAGGATATGACTTTCTTGATGGGCCGAAAGGTGAAGTGATCCGCCTGTCGCAGATCGCGATATATCTAGCGAATAAGTTGATTAAAGGCCATTCTATCTACAAGTCTATTGGAGAGTGAGTCGGTATGTCGTTACGAATTCATAGCGAAGCCCTTTATCATTGGCGGGGAGGCATGGTGGAAGCCCAGCCCGCACCACACATTCTCTTATTGAAACGAAACTTTTTCTCCGCTTCGAGAACTCCAGCAGACGGGATACGAGTTCAGCAAATGGACTCAACATTACACTTACAAAAATAGAAAGTGTTTAGGGATATTGGGAAAAGCCTTTCAGGTACAAGAATGAAGGAGCACTACTGCACTTCCACGACATGGGTGTTAGAGTATATTAGGGTTTAGGCTCATTCATCAATCTATTGTAATCCTAGTCCATTTAGTATTTAGTATTACCTAGATTAGATTGACTTGTCCCCCACACCAAGTTTACTTGTTCACCACATATTATCTCCTATATATATGAGTCATCTCTATTGTAATTCAAAAACTTTCAATACACTTTAATATATAGTTTCATATCTATTATTCTCTTTATTGTCTTCTTTATCTTTTATCCATTATTATATTATCAAAGAATCATTTCTCCTAACAATGGGAAAGACTCATTTCCCCTGGTAACCGATCCTATCCGCATCCCCTCCCTCATTCCCTAGATTAGTGTTGTACTGATGCGATTTTAAAATCATCCATGGTGTTTGTGAGGATTGGTGATTGTGGACAATCCGAAATTCTATTCGAAAGACGACCGATAGAAAAAAAAGTCTTTATTTTGTAATCCATAGTTGTCTTTAAAGTTCAAGTGAAATATCGACTTGTGCAACAAAGTATTTTCATATTTGGAATTTTAACTTCAGTTGTACCTATTTTTTTTCACTAATTTTTTTAACTGCTAAAGTTATCTTTAATAGTCTAATGTGATTTTGCAATATTAATTTTTTATGTGCTAATTCACAATTTAGTATTTCTATTGTAATTTTATGTTTGAACCCCAAATAGAAGAGTGAAAAGGCAGGACTCAATCCGCGAAATCGATCTGAATCAATCCCGGTTCATTACGGTTTGGTTTCGTTGGACAAGCGGACTGGATTAGTTCCAGAAATACTGAATTTGCTAGTAATGCATCAGTTTTAAAAAATCTTCAATCCGGTCCTATCCTGTCCGTGCATACCTTAATTCCAGCGAACTTCCGGCATGATCAACGCTTACGTCAACAGTTTTGTAAGGGTGAAATGACTATTATACCCTTTATTATTTGTAAAGACATTGTTACTCATTCAAAAGTACGCATGGGTTTATAAGTAATTTCACATATCCGATCACCTGATATAAATGCCGATCAATTTGAGAGGGTGAAACTATAAATAATCTAAGGAGAGGGGGTGCGGGTGTAATTTAGATTCAAACCACGAAAATGCAAAAAAAAAAAACAAAAACAAATCTCCATGCAATCCACTTTTAAAGATTCATCCATGGCAATACAATAAACATTACAAATCTCCATTCATGATTGTAGTCGGGGTATCAATTGTAACCGTAAAAGACTGATAAAATCAATCTTAAACAAAGAGTATTGAATGAATATCGGTATTTCCTAACGCAGTATCGACACTTTCTCAAACAGGACGATAAGATACAATTCCAAAGCACATGTTGCCAGACGTTTGAGAAAACATGCTGGTAAGCTAAATTGGATAATTTCGTAGAACCAAATTTAATTATGTTGCAGCCGAAGAAATTATGAAGTTTAATAGGCCAAAAATAAGCTTAGATGCTTCCAAAGATAACATTGAACCAAAATAAGTGAGATAACAAATATGAGTAAGTGGGAGTGATACACACTTGTTCAGCACCACAAGAAGAATCCACACCTCTAAGTGAGGACTACAACTCAAACAAATGGCTACAAGAATATGGCAATTGGAGCAAACACCACCATCCAACGCCTCTCACTATTATAATCCTAATAAAAATTTAAGACTTTACAATGATCATTTCACTAATAGGACACCTGTGTTTCTTACAAATATATATATGTATCTGAACCAGCAAAAACCAATTGGCAATCATCCAAACAGCACCCAAATGTATAATGAAACACTTGGCATCGTCTCCTCCATATGGGATGGAGGGAGCACCAAGAAAGTTTCATGGCAGGTCCACAAGCATGTTCTGAATGGAAGGCTTTCACATTATTCTGCAATTGCACTTGGACTCCAGCTTTGGAGGCTTCATACCATCGCCCTTATTTGGATACCCGACAATACGAGTTGTGGACTCATTGGTGTTACCATCATTTTCAGTGTCGTCAAGGGGCTCGAGAGGAGTTTGCGTATCTGTTTCAACCCTTCTCTGCAATGAGTTCTGAACTTTTCGGGACTTGGAAGAACGTTTGACAGCATTTCTGCCCCTTGAATCTCTTCTATCCAGATTGGATTTTCCCACTATTGTTACTGTTGGTCGGGATCCTTCCAGTGGGACTATGTTCTCCTTTTCCATTGCTATGGTAACAGCCTCGTAGGCCAGATTGTGAATGATAGAGCTGCAGAAAAGGATAGTATCTGTAGCTTCATCCAGTGTCAGGCTTCTGGCCTTGGTTCCTCCTTGGCCTCCTAACATTATGGTTGATTCCTCTGTCATGGAAAAGTTAATCACTCAGATTGAAGATACCCATACGACCTCAAACCCAGGTTTTAATTAAAGATACTCGGAATGAGATAACAATTTAAATAAACAAATGAAAGCAAAAGAAACAACACAAAACCAAACTCCTACTTTTTGCACCAAAAGGCGCATACATCCTACAAATTTCTGGACCAATAGGGCCTACATATGAGATTTATAACCTTCAATTCCTAGCTCACTAAATATCCCATTACTGTATTCATTTTATTTTTTTTTGAATCAACTTATAATGTTGTATTTTAGATTTAAATAATAGTGCATTTATAAGTTTCAACAGTAATTAACCTAATCAATTTAATTAAAACATTATTCTGTAAATTACATGGCCACTTTAGTAAAAAGGAAATTGTATCTTTCAAATACTATTAACAATATATTTTTTATTTTATAATTTATTTTGCAAGGGTACATATAATATTAGGAATCTGCGTTTCCTATCTAGTACCAAGATTATATTTAAACTACCGAGACACTAAATAGAAGATCTAGTGACTTGGGACTTAGATTTAAGAAAATATCAGAAGTATGATTTAAATGAAAAACATTTGGATAAGGATTTGAAGGAAAATTTTAGTAGTTATTTTGTCTTTTGGTGAGACAAGTAGGACATGGTGGTAACTTTCACATAACTCAAAATTTTCATTCTTCCTTGTCTTTCATTTTGGTGAGTCAGAGAAAGGGTAATTTGACCATGGATTATTACTTTCATATCACCAACCGGAAAAGAAGCTCCTCTGAACCAGCAATTTAAGTAGAAGTTCAACATCAAGTACATATACGTTATTTAATCTACGCCCACATATGGAATATGGACAAAATAGGAGAAATGGAGGATGATGTCAAGCATGTAAGACAAGGCCTTCAGAAACCTTGTAGACGTCGCAGGGGAGAGAAATATTCCTCAAAAGGAACAGAAAAAGGAAAAACTACCAGAAAAATACTCAAGTCCCTATTTGTACTTCCAATTTCTGGGACTCAATCTAATACCATTATATGTCATAACAGAAATGTTATGACATAATGAAAATTAAGTGCATAATGAACCACACATATCAAAACCAGACTATTGAAAGAAGGCAGTACTCGTGTATTTTCCTTTTATATATAATATGTAAAACTATCCAAGAAGGGTAGATCATGTTGGACAAGCGTCAGGCAGCGATGCGATTCCAATGGATTGAGCAGTTTGAAGAGTCAACCTGAGGATGAAAATCCTCCATGCAGACTCGGATGCAACCAAACAGACCCAACAACGAGCCCATTTTTCCCCCCTAAAACTGGAATTAGGCT
This sequence comes from Cornus suecica, assembly GCA_963922005.1. NCBI lineage: Eukaryota > Viridiplantae > Streptophyta > Magnoliopsida > Cornales > Cornaceae > Cornus > Cornus suecica. Next base: position 26,683,514 of record OY998240.1, on the reverse strand, counting down.
CATATTGGTTGGGTTAGACCTGGGTTTGGTAGGATTGGCTTGGTTTAAATTCAAGTTGCCAAACGATTAATGATATTTCCATGCTAAAAGTATTGAAATCAATTTTAAAAGTATAATGAGGTAGAGTATGTAATGGGCTCTGTTTAAGCTTAAAGTCTACCCAAATCCGAATCAAGGTCTGGTTGCGAATTTTCAACCAAGCAACAAAAGGCTTATCCAAGTCCTTCCAGGAACAAGGTTGGTGACGGAGAACAGCCATCCTAGGTTTGCTATATAGAAGGTGAGTAGGTGTTGTGAAACCCTGACTGTTAACAACTGATTCTCATCTTTTTACAATATTTGTACAAATAAATGCAATGCAAGTATTGAATTCGTAAACCTCTTAAAACCACATAGTTACCTTGTATCTAAAGCCATCCTAACCTCCAGAAACGTTCTACCCTGTACTCTGGCTGTTGTAGATATATGAACCCTTAATCCAACTCAACACCCTTCATTGTTAGGGTCTACTTTTACTTTTTCTTCTTTTGTTGACCATATTACATATTCATCAAGTAAAGCTTGTTGTCTACATATTAAATTTACATGTAGAAGATAGAAATTTAATTTTTTTACCCTGCCATATTTGCACCCTATGTTTTTAGATTTACCATACCAGCCTGTCAGTCTGAAGTTAGTATCATGTATCCATAACTACATTTCCTAAACGAGTATCGTCTTATTAGGATATATATGTCAAATTCACAGCTAAAGTAAAAAAATCCAATCTCACTCAAAGCTCCAAATTCTAATTACATGAATCCAATTTTCATTTCATCCAGGAAAAGCCATCTTTTTCTCAACAATGTCGTTGTGCTATAATCCAGTAGCGTTCCGGTATATAGTGACAGATCTGATAAATACTGATAAGATAACAATTAACCAGGAATTTCTAACAAAAGTTTCAAGGAACAGACACTAAATTTTCATAAATTAGGTCACATATAATAAATAGCTCTTTGCTTTGTTTGGAATTTGGATTTTAATGGGAAAGGAATTATATTGTGTTTAAAATAAATGAAAATTCAGTTAAAAGAAAAATAAATTTTGAACAATATCGCCCTTATCAATATGTGTATGTATACAATAAGCTGAAAGGTAGTTTTGGCAAGCTAAACACAAATTAATATTGTATGTATACAATAAGCTGAAGGGTAGTTTTGGTAAGCTAAACACAAATTAATTGGCAGTTATCAAATCCCCTCAAATCCGCCCATTTTTCCTCGGATTTTGTTAAAGCTCTAACATCTCCACTCAAATCCAGTCAAATTCCAAGATTTTAAAAGTCCCATTCCTCCCAAACACCAAATTCCAAACCTTCATTTGTTTCGAATGAAGAATTTGGATTTTAATGGGAAAGGAATTATATTGTGTTTAAAATAAATGAAAATTCAGTTAAAAGAAAATTAAATTTTGTACAACATCGCCCTTATCAATATGCGCATGTATATAATTAGGGTTGCACACAAAACCGAAAAACCGAACCGGACCGAACCAAAAACGGCGGTTCGGCTCAGTTTTAAGATGATTCGGTTCTGTTACGGTTTTCAAAATTCAAAAACCAAAATTTTCGGTTCGGTTTCGGTTTTTACCCTCCAAAAACCGAACCAAACCGGTTTTATAATATATTATATATTATTTTATATATGTATTATCTATATAATTATATCAAACAACTTGTGAGACTTTGAGAGGGTATGATTGTAATTTGGTATGAAAAATAAACATAATACAGAGAAGTTAAATTACCTTTTTTCAAATTTAACTAACTCCAAAAAATAGATTGATGTAACAAGAACTAAAACCGAAATCAAGTGTAAAAGGGAAAAAGAGTAAATTTCCAACATATACAGAGATTTTTCAGAAGTGAAGATTGTGCATAGTTTGACCCACCTTTTATGAATTAGACAGATACAACTATAAGTATAATTATTATAAATAGATGAATAAATAGAGATGGAAATAAACTTGTTAGTCTATTCTTATCAAAACTCTTGGTTTTATAAGAAGATAATAACAGTAATTTTTATTTATAAATTTTAAAATATATGGAAAATGTAATTGAAAATGTCATTTATAAATTTTAACAGAAAATATTATTTCCTTAAATATATATAGAAAATGTTATTGATATAATTTTTTCTATAAAAACCGAACCGAAAAAAATGGTTTGATTTGGTTCGGTTTCTTTTACTAACGGTTAGGTTACGATTTTCATTTTTAAGAAACCGAAAAATAACGGTTCGGTTTCGATGAACCGAACCGTGTGCACCCCTATATATAATAAGTTAAAGGGTAGTTTTGGTAAGCTAAACACAAATTAATAGGTAGTTATCAAATCCCCTCAAATCCGCCCATTTTTCCTTGGATTTGTTAAAGTTCTAACATTTCCACTCAAATCCAGTCAAAATCCAAGATTTTAAAAGTCCCATTCTTCCCAAACACCAAATTCCTATTTATAAATCCAATTCCACTAAAATTATGTGGTACCACGTACTAGTAAATCCATAAAAAATATCAATACAAGTCATAACATATTAGTCATTACTTTTTTTTCCAAATATTGAGTTCAAAATTCATTTTTTCCAAAATCAAAAACTTTAAATTTCAAATGCGGATTAAGTTGATTAATATCGATCATTTTTAGTGACAGAAATCCCAAAATGGCGATCAATTAAAACTATTATATACCTGTCCTCCGTTTCCCCTTAAAGAAACAAAAAAATAAGGAAAATTGAAATAAAAAATGTCAGAAAGTCTTCGCCAAATGAAGTTAATTAATAGTTACTCACTCCAAATCCAATTTATTGATGGTGGCTAAATATTAAGAAGCATTATCAGGTAGCCAAGACCCTTAAGTGGCAAACAGTTGGTACTGGCCATTCATATTGTCAATTTCTATTGCCATTGACAACTCAACAAGGAAAATACTGCAAAGATTGATAAGCAAAGATTGATATCTCAAGGGGGAAAAAACATTAAGAGATGATCTTCAACTACATCATATTGTGCCATAAAAATGGAAGGTTAAATATGCAAAGCCATAGCTTTTTCTAGGAAAATGATAACATTTTTCAAGAATTCTCATAAAGAGAGCAAAGAATCTCACGAGAATCCAAACCATTGTAGCAAGGTGGTTATGTTCTACTATGGCATCTGAAAGGGGGAGATAAGGTTAAGAGCCGATTCTTATCATCGACAAATAGCAAAAAATTATAATATTGGAGAATAATTTTAATAAAATGCATAGTCAAGGATAAAGTGACCAGACTATTCAGAATTTAAGTAGCCGCCCTCTTATATTTGGGGCAAAATATTTATTGTGTGGAGTCGAGTCCAAACCACTATCGACCATCAGGACAACATTCTGTTTATGTATTACCATAGCATTAACAGTAAAACTACACGTCAACATTGATTTCAACCCTTGTGAAAGTAAACATCTCTGATATGGAAACATTTAACTAGATAGACCGTAAGAGGGTAAATATGAAAATAAAATAAAAGGTCAACAGCAATCATGATGCAAGACACATACCAGGGATGCCGTGTGCATGGTCTGAAGTATCAGACTCGGCTGCTGAAGCAGTTATATCCTTATCACATGCAGCAGGAACAGAAGGCACCTGTATATCATCTATGAAGCTTCCTGAATGTACAGAAACAACATCAGATTCTGAACTGGGAAAACCCAGATGACCATTCGCAGTTTCTGTTTCTGATATTGTGTCCAACGAGCTTTGGATGAGGATTTCCACACTATGCACTCCATCAATATTAAAATTCGTAATTGTACTTTCCTCTACAGTACCAGATTCTGGAGTGATAGTTGATACTTCTATGCCTGAGGTACTCCTAGCATTGTTCGTGAAGTCGTCACTATATCCGTTTGAAGCAGAGTCTTCCAAATCTGAAAATGCAGCAACCGAACTGTCCCCTAAACTGACATTTAGGGTATGATTTGACAACTCTGAAGTAGAAACCACCATTGTTTGACAATCATTGATGCACTCAACTTCAGTATAAGTATCATCCACTCCTGTATTTTCTGAAGCAAGGAATTGCTCCTGAGGAGCTACACGTGTTAAGTCAACAGCATCATTTTCCATGTGGGGAAAGGAAAACTCAAGTTTTTCTTCATGTGTGCCTGTTACAATACCTAAACCCTGCGAAGCATGATTTGAAGTACCAGATAAAGAGGATCCGGTGCGTTGGTGCCTAGTGTTCATGTCATGCCTGTAATTTTCCATGTCAGATTTCCTGCCACTTAACTGCCGCTGCACACGAATCTCTGTTTGTCTAACTGAGCCCAAGTCCATGGATGACGATGCAGAGGAACTTCCATGTCCAAGGGAATTTCTCATGCTGTTTGCACCATCTCTTGCATACAAAGGTTCATCATAAGGAATGCTAATGGCAGTAAAAGTCCTGCCCTGTAGAGCAGGCCCCTTGCCACTACTTGACCTCTTCAGCAGTATGGAAATTCCTGCACCTTCTGAAACATTAGCCTTCAACTTTGAATAGTCACTGAATTTGTGCATTTTCTTACCTGCAGCTTCACCATCAGGTAAGCTATTAACAATAGTTGGTTGGACTATCACTAGCTGGTTTGAGGGTTCCTGCTCACTTTCCTCCACCAGTCTCTCTGCAAGAGAATCTCCGGACAAGAAATTCTTGCTTGGTTCACAGTAAGGAATCTGGTCTGCCTCAACACTCTCTTCAAGGTGAACTGCTGTTGCGGCATCCATATCAGTCACTTCTGGAGATTCAGATACAGCCACCAGGGCCTCCAATGCATCACATGATTCATCTTCGTCCGAAATCTTCACATAAAGACCAGGTGAATTTTCAGCAAACTCTATGGACGTGACGAGAGTGGTTCCCGTCGAAGGTACCTCTAACCTAACGCAGTCTGGGCAAAGGTTTAAGTCCACTTCTGATAATTTACTGGCTTGATACCTACAAAGGCATTTAGAACAAAGTCGAATATCCTCAAGGCTATTACCTTCTGATAAATCAGCCTTGTCATCCAAAGCTTCAAAACTTGCAGCGACTGCCATAGCACTATCACGGTCGCTAACGTTCTCAGAGCCAGCACACTGAGATGTAGTTGCAGGACCTTCATTAAAGTCATAGTGCTGAATGTTAGGTGATTCATCTTGAGATCCATGCCCGACATCTTCATTTACATCATCGACACCATCAAATGCAAATACTTCATCGTGAACATCAGAATATGATGCCTCTCCAAATTTACAAGCCATATTATCCTGGTTTCGCTCATTGCCTTCAGTATCATGTGCACCAGTTGTACCTTGATCAGAGCTTGTATTACTACTGGTCGTGACTGAGGAGTTCCTAGATATCATAGCACGATGTGCAGCACTTGCTTTCCCAATGTAGAAGGTGGAACTGGGGACGCTAGATAAGAGTGGCCTGAACATATTTGGAGGTCCTTTCCGGTGATCCTAAACAGAAAAGATTCAACATCAAATTCTCCTTCAAAATTGGCTTAAAATGAATATGGCATAACTCAATTCTAAAGATGGAGGTAATGTACTCAACAAGTATATACTATCAACACTCCGTTGATTATGGTATATAACATTCCTAAACTTTTTGTTTTTAAATAATTTGGAAGCTGTGATTGAATCCTCAATCCAGTAGTGATTATCCTAGAAAATTGTACAGCTTTTAAGTTCCCATCCAATTTTGCAACATTAATAAGATAATTAAGACACTGCTAACCTATATAACATTGTTTCTAAGACCTATTTTTTTATATGGAATATTATATGAATTTAGTAGTATTCTAATTCCAGGATAGCAATTAAATATGTAATGTCGATGTCTTGTTCTTGAACACTCCCGAAACTGCTGCACAACAAATCTCAACAAGCGTATGAATAGTATGTTAGTTATCAACAGACCTGGCTAATAATGGCAAATATTAAATCAGAAGTACACATACTTATTCTACATATAAACGGGCCAAAAATATTGTGACACACTGAAAGAAAATGAAGGCTTGGCATCTTAAATGACAGGGTGGGTCATGGTTCAATCATATCATCTTACAGAAAAGAAGTACCTCATACGCATGGAAATGGAACTACAGTGACAACACTCATAGAGAAGCAAACCAACAGATGTATGATACATCAATTTTCATTTAAATGGAACTGATAAGTGGCTGAACAAGGTCTTATGCAGAACCAGTAACAATAATCACCTCTTGTTGTTTCTAACATAGCTCTAAGCCTAGTTACATATCGTGTACCATGATACATATCTTTTTAGTTTTATATTTTTTTGCATTTCATGTTATACCATGTCAAGTATCAATAATGTTTTTTCCAAAAATAACGAAAACTAATAAGGAAAAATACGTAGTAAAAGAGGAATATCACAGAACAAATGTTTCAAATAATAATATAATGAGTTTTAACAAGAAAATAGGATATGGTGAACCTAAAAAATAGAATACTGTGAATATATCTGTATGATATATTGTGTTCCACTGTGTTGCTTCTATTAAGGAAATAGCAACAAAACTTTGAAACCTAATTAAATTTCAGAGGTTCTCGGTGATCATTTGAGAATGGAAAAGATATACAGTTGGAGAAATTTTACCATATACTTGTTTAAGAAAAGGGCAAATTGTAGAAAACACCCCTATAGTATTGACTTTGATCAAATAACACCCCTATACTTCATTATCAGTAGAAAAGTGCAATAATTATTCGAAATTGTAGCAAATAGAGCCCCGTCATCACCCATCCGTAAGTATTTGACCATTAGTAGGTCATGTGACTATCATATGACCTATTAATGCCAAAGTATCCCTAGCATATTCCCAATATTTTGTTTTCTAAATATATTTTATTTAATATATTGAAGGGTATTTAAGTCCATTCGCTCTGCCATTAACGGTTGTCTGATGTCAAGCCCCCCTTTGAGAACAAATTGACTTTTAGGAAGTTATTTGAACTTATAGGGGGTTATTTGAGCTTTCCAATATTATAGGGGTGTTTTTTGCACTTTGCCCTTAATAAAAAGTACCCAGTGAATGTCCCTCTACACAGGGTGCAGGAAGGGAACAAAGAGAGGCCTACTACTTGGCATTTTTATACGAGGTGAATGCTCTGAGACTCTAATCCCAACCTTATTATGGTTAGTCTGAGCTTTTACCATTTCAACACACCTTTCTATCTATTTTTTTATAAGTAAGTAATTTATAAAGAAAAACGCATTCAAAAGGGGAATGCATCCCATATACAACGATCCCTATGAGCCAAGAGAACCCATAAACTCAATTTTCTCGTCTGTAGAACTACAATTGCACCCTTCCACCCAATTAAACAGACAAAAAATAAAAACATCTTTTAATACCCTCGCAGGGGACTCAACACCCTCAAAGCAACGCCTATTGCGTTCCATCCATATAATCCACCAAAAGCAAAGAGGAGCCACCATCCAAAAAGGACGTGCATGCGAGCCAATTGACACACTCTTCCAAGAAACCAAAACATACCGAACCGAGGCAGGCATCACCCAATGAACTCCAAACAAACATAACAGAAAACACCAACAGTCATAGACAAACGGACAGTAGAAAAGGAGGTGATCTATGGATTCCCCATCCTGTTTGCACAAAAAATACCGATTGACCAAAAACATGTCACACCGTCGCAACCTATCCAAAGTGAGAATCCGACCCCACGCCGCCGACCATGTGAAGAAAGCAACCTTAAGAAGGGCCTTTGAATGCCAAACCGCCTTCCAAGGAAAAGGACCGTTCGTCCCAGGCGAGAGACAATAAAAAAAGGAAGAGACTGAAAAAAGTCGTGAAGTAGTCGTCTTCCAAATCAATGAGTCCGGTCCACCACCGATAGTCAGTGAATATAAAAGCTCCAGAAACGCAGAGACCTCTTCCAACTCCCAATCCTGAAGGTGCCGCACAAAACTGACATCTCACACTAACGTCCCGGTATCAAGATGATAACAGTCAGCTAATGAAGCATGACGATCCCGAGAGATCCTATAGAGCTGAGGGAACGAAGACTCAAATGAGCCCGCAGCACACCACCAATCCGACCAAAAACGAATACAATGGCCATCCCCAACTCTAACGTTAATAAAAGAAACAAAAGAGTCTCATCTCTGTTGGATATCCTTCCACAGCCCCACACTGTGCCGACCCTTGACCTCCTCAGAACACCAACCGCCTCTAGTCTCACCATGACAACAAGCAATCACCCTCCTCCACAGACGGTCCATTTTCGTCCCGAAACGCCACAACCACTTTCCCAAGAGAGCCTTACTGAAAGGCAACATCACACCTTTCTATCTACTTGCCTTGGGATGATTCTACTACAAACACTTACAGCATATCTTTTAAATTTCACTAACATATGTTACAACTTTTAAGCTTTCAGAATTTTCCAAATAATCACGCTCCCATAGTAATTGGAATGCAATTCCAATCCTATGGAAAACCTTATCTTATGCGAGCAAAAGGAAAAGTAAGAGAAAACACAAGTCGTCTTCTTTATTTAATATACTTTCCGATAATATGATAGCGATGTTCCCTAAAATATGATAACAATCAAATATTTCTTTGATTTATTCCTAGCATACACACCCAACTTACCCCTATAAGAGTTAAACACTCAAGCTTCTAATTTTGGAGCAAGAGGATATTTAATTGTGTTACAATTGGTTGGCAATAGGCATATAACTATATTGTATTAGGTACCACATGTATCCTGCCGTCTGTTATTAGACACATTCAAGACAGATACTCAACATTGCTACACATCAATATACTTCTAAAGCACACCATATCGTCTGTATCATATCATTTATCATAACATTCTGATCACTATGGTCCAAAACAAGCCAATGCTTACTTACATCGACACAGAAGAAGTAGTCATTGTTCAATTAAACTTAATCACTAACAAATAAGATGGAAAAGGGCCTAAAAAAGACCAGAAAAAAGACTTATAATGTACACCACAAGATGCACCAATTAGAAGATACATTAGTTGAATGTAAGGTCAAAAGCAAAGAGGTCCAACGAAATTAACATAGAATAATGTAACTAAAAAGATTTTAAGAAATTGTAGATAACAAACAATATGGCTTACAACAGAAAGGAATAGAAAAGAAAATAAAGGTGCTGACCACTTCTTTGAGACCAAGGAGATGATACTCATGATTAAATAAATGGAAATACACTGTGGTTATGGTACCAACAGCTGGCAGCAACAGAAAAAAATAAAGGACTTCTTATAAATGAAATTAACAGCTAGAGGATTGAAGTTAGGTTGAGCATCTTAGATGTAGATGTCATAATTTGACAATCAGGCCAACTTTCCTTTGATGAGGGCATCAACTAGGAAGAAAGCAACACCTATCCTATCATTTTTCCTACATTGTCAATATACATATTAGAGCTTACTATGCTATTCCGTAGTTTGCTTCGCTGGCCTGCAAATGACTGTCAATCCCCAGTTTAAAGAAATTACAAATGTTTGTAATTGAGGTGCAGATCCAAGATGATATATTTCCATTTTAGCATCTGCTTTTTCAGTAGTTTTAATTTCTGGCTACTTTATTCTAGCATCTTGTTTTTTTCGGTAGCTGTGTAGGCAGGAAACTGAAATTGTTGAAAAAAAATATCAATCTAATGAACCAAAATGGGGTACTCTTACAATCAATAAATTGATGAAGATTAACAAAATTATGTCTGGCTCTTTGTATAAATTTGAATAGCCGTGTAAATTTCTTAAGCAATTTAAGGAAAGATCACCATATAAAATGGCGCAATCCACAAAATTACGATACCTGTCTAAGCATCATTAGGCACCTGTCCTTTTCTTAATAAAATCAATCCAAGATTGTGATTTCTACTTTAAAATGACATGCAAAATAGTGAAGGGCTCTCAAATATTCATAGACATTCAAATAAGCCCTTTTTTCCTAGCAACGGTAATGGTTGAAAAACATCTAAATAAAAAACCATTCCCTACATTCAGCCATATGCAACAAAAAGTTGAAAAATATAAATGAGCTTCCTTTAATTGTTTGCAAGTCTATTGTTGCTCATATGCGTAAATCTAGTAATAGCCAGAATAAACAAACAGTATGATACCATTTGTCGAAGAGCTGAGTCAAAGGATCTTTTTGGAGCAGAGCCCGACGAGACTGTTCTGATTGGCTTCTTGGAAGAGGCAGGAGTTCGATTATTTGGAACGGCACCTACTCTTCTTGAAGCTGAGCGATCTGAGCTGCCCATAGGAATAGATTGTAAAGAGTCCACATCATCATCACCTGATGATGCAACAGAACCTTTACTGTGGGAGCTAAACCGGTCCCGATCATGACTATATGACGAATTGATGCTTCTAGAAGCAGTTGGAGACATGGATTGTCTTCCAGATTTGGAAGAGGAATCCCTACCATTTCGGGATGCTGGTGAGGAACCTCTCACATATGATGCTGGTCGATCAGCCAGTGACGTACGAAGATTAGGAGGTACGTCCAAGGAAAAACCTGGAATATTGGACTGCCATGCCCTTATTTTTGGTGAGGCAGAGTTCCCTCGACTTGGCTTCACAGGGGAGGTACCCCTCACTCCAGATGAAGCCGCAGTACCACTAGATCCTGTGCTCATTCTCCGAGGAGTTGGTGTCGAAGACCTTGGAGCAGGTGTTGGGGATTTACTTGGCATAGGCGACGGTCTCCGTGAAGGAGTAGCATGTCGTAAACTATGAGTAGGACTAGAATGAGGTGCTGAAGAGGACCTTCCCCTTGATTGCAAAGTATTACTCTCAGACCGAGGAGATGGGCTTAAGCGATTTGGACTTGCACTACCTCTACTACTTCTGTAACTCTTCTCCATCTGCAATTAGATACAGATTATTAATCTTAATGTGCAAAGGGAAAAGAAAATCATGACCAGGACCTAGAAGATACAAGTAAATAAACATTATATATCGCTTCCCTTGAAATAAACTATTGACCTACCGTGGATGATCTTGAGATCGAAATGGGTTGACTTCGAGGTCTTCCCCTCTGTGCAAGATTAACCGGTGGAGTCTCATCATCCAAAGAAGGGAAGAGAGGGGTGTCGGGGGGAGTCAATAACCTTTATTTCAATAACACCAGTTGTTAACTTGTTATATAACAAACAAGAACAGTGAAGTCCAACAAACTAAAAAGCATCGCAAAGAAGAAAGAATAAACTTCATATATCCAAGAATAGGTAGAACTCAATTGGCTCCGTAAACTTTAGATTATAAAGCGACTAGTAGCTCACCCCATACGTTCCAAAATTCCAGCTTTGAATTTAAAAAGTTGAACTTATAATGCAGAAAATCGAATGACTTAAAAGTTTAGATTAAACTTAAAAATCTTCCTTCTGAAATTGAAATAATTTAGTTTCTTGCTTGGCATTCCTTTTTGGACTTGTCTTTGAAAAACACTGAAGTTCATAAATTGTGAAGTATACAATGACAAAACAATGTAAAGTTCAAAGAATCATAAACTGAAGGAAAAGACCCACCAGTCATAGTCATTCTTCTCTCCATCCCCATTAAGCAGGTCACTGCTCTCTCCTCGAGCAGGTATGGAAATGCCAAGTTTATAATCTGAAAAGTATCTCAATTTTGTAGCTGAAGAATTCAAATCAAAATCAAAGTATCAACAAGGAATTGTCAGTCAAAGGAACAAAAAAATCCAAGTAAAATATCCAAAATCTAAGTGGGCTTCAGGATCGAAAATTACAGATAATGTCTTCAAAATCATCGTTTGAGTCCAGCAAGAAATTCTCTCTTTCTTTGGTCTGCATCTCGTTGAACAAAGCAAGATCATCAGCTTTCTCTTTGAAGAGAATTCCGCCCTCAAGACTCTTCCCTCTCTTATGATTTTCTGCTCTAAGCTCCCTCCCAGGAGAACATCTCAATGCCGGAGAAGGCGACATCTCTGCCACCCTATATCACCACGCGCTAACTATCACTCCGACGCCTCCATAAAACCAAAGTCGGAAAGCACCTCACAAAAACCCCAATGCAAAATCAAGCTACAGCTTGCAACAGCTCCTCAATCACTCTTAAATCAAACCAAGATGATACTTGCACTGATATATACAATACAAATCAAACTAATGCAATTCCACTTCTCCAAAGCACCTAATACAGTCACAGACAAATTACTGACAACAAACCCATCTCTCCATGGTCAAGAAAACTGTCATCAACTCCATTGCAACTGAAAATTGTGTCTAAAATCTAAATTGACCCAAAACCCAATCCTTGTAAATGCACAAAGAAACCCTTTATACAATCTCAATAACGGAAAAAATCCCACTAACCCTTCAAATGCATAGGCCTGAAAACCACATTCAACACAACCAAACAACTTTTCCCATAAAAACGTAAACTTCAAGTCCCTCCACCATACTCCAACCCCAAGAACCCTAGATTCCGACACAATGCGATCTCAAGAGTGACAATTTCGCATAAACAAAGCGCAATTCGACTTGAATTGAACTCAAATCTCTGCTAAGAGTACGAATTACTAGTAGAGGACCAAGTGGCGTTGCTTTGACTCACCGTCGGCGAAGTCAAATGTGTTCAACAAGCAGTCGTTAATGGCGAATAAGATATCAAATTAGGGATAAAATTGAAGAGTGAACAACCATGGAAGTGAATTGATGCTTACAGAAGTTGAATCAGAGGGTTGGATCTGTAGTGCATTCAATTCAGATCGGGAATGCAGAGATCGGTGGTGGATCGATTTGCAGAAACCCTAGAAAAGCTATGTTTCTCTCTCATGAGTGAGAGTTCTAGAGAAAGAAAGTAGAATGAGATGGAGAGCAGTAGCACTTGTTCAGATTTTTGCTTCTTTCCTCCTCAGCAAGCTTTCCTTCTCTCTCTAAATTCTCTCTCTCTGCGATATTTTTCTCTCTTTTTTTTTTCATTTCATTTCATTTTATTTTATTTTCACTTTATCTCTATTGTCAGTTGTCACTGTTTTTCCATTTTAGTTGGCTAATCTTTCTGTCTTAGGAGTAAACCTCGAATCAAAATTAAAACAGTATTTAAATACATATATATATATATATATATATATATATATATATAACTGATTAAACAACAGAGAGACAAAAATTGTCGCACTTGATTCTACTGTATTATAACGGTAAAAGTTTTGGATACAGTACCTTTTATGCAAGTCTTCCGGCAATTAAAACCCTTCTTGTTTCCTTCCTTTCAATAATTGGAAAACAAATCCCCAATAAAAAGTGAGCTTGTTTCGAAGTGTTAAAATTTATCCCACGCAATATAATTATGGGAGTGATTAAAAACACTTAAATCACTTATTCACAAGGTTAATTGGATTGATGTTATAAGTTCTTTACCATCATTTTTCATATTAAGAGATTGATTGATTGGAGTGATCTTATAAATTCTATTTCAGTGTCCCTCAGTTCCACAATAGATGTGTGTAAATTATTTTGTATTTTCAATTTTATTCATTAATAATATAGTATAGTTGTATTTTTTAGTGGGGCATTACCTTTTGAAATAAAAATGAATAATTTGGGAAAGAATAAGATTATATTGTATTGGAATTTGAAACTGGACAACTATTTTGGGGCGAATTTAAAATTTTGAAAATGGACAACTAATATAGGACAGAGGGAGTATCAATTATGTTAACTTATACATAAGATTAAGGCCCTGTTTGGTAGGTGGTCTGGTCTGGTCTTGCGTTTTATGGGATCAGACCGTGTTTGGTAGCATTGGTCCCAAATTTTTTGTTAGACCAAGTAAAACCAAATCAGACCAAAATTGTCTCATTTCAGACAAAAAAAAAAGGTGTTTCCTGGTGGTCAGATCTGGTCTTATTAATAAAATATATTTATAAATAATTAAAAATGAATAAATAAAAAATTAATAATAATAATAATAAATTAAATAAAACATATTTTAAAAATAAAATATAAATAATACCTAATAATACCTAATAATAATAATAAATGAATATAATAATAAATAAATAATAAAATATATTTATGAATAATTAAAAATTAATAATTAATAATATAAATAATAAATTAAATAAAACATAATAATAATAAAAATGAATACAATAATAATAAATAAATATAATAATAATAAAATATGGAAAAAGTAATAAATAATAATAATAAATTAATAAAATAAATAATAAATTACATAAAACATATTTAAAAATATAATAAAAATAATAAATAATAAACAAAATGAAATAAATAATAATAATAAATAAATATAATAATAAATAATAAATAGATATAATAATAAATAATAAGTAAATATAATAATGAATAAATACTTCATAATAATAATAAAAAATGAGTATAATAATAATAAATTAATATTAAATTAATAAAATATATTTTTAAATAATTAAAAATGAATAAATAATTTATAAATAAAATGAATTAAATAATGAAATAATAATAAATAAATAGAATATATTTATAAATTAATATATAAATTAATAAATCATAATTTAATAATATAAATAATAAAATAATAAAATATATTATAAAGTGAAGAAATAAATAATACATAAATAAATATATAATAAATAATAAATAAATAGTAAGATCAGACCGCTTACCAAACAGACTTTTCCAGATCAGATTAGACCAGACTGGACTGGACCGGACCGGACCAGACCAGACCAAAAAGACCGCCTACTAAACATGGCCTAAGGCAACAAATGAACCGAATTGTTCATGAATAAGCTCAGACTCAACTGCTCAAGTGTTCTGTTTGGGCTTGTTCATTTCCCAAATGAGTCAGGGTTGAGCACGTTTTTAAGGCTCATTTAAGCTTGAATATTACCGAGTTCGGCTCGCCAAACTCGTGAACAGTCTCATTTAAGTAAAAGAGTAAGATAGGGGGAATAAAAGAAAATAAAATAAAATAAAAAAAGTAAGATTATCTCATAATCAACAAGAAAATATATTCAATATAAAGAAATTTGTGAAAAGAGTTGATGACAATTACAGTACTGAGGCGGTTACTTAACTTATTTCATAACAATCACTTCAAAAGAACTATACTAGTGAAAAAATAATATAGATAAAAGAAAATAAAGGAGAACCAAGAAACATAGTATTCAGAATATGAAAACATAATAAAAACAAATCTGCAAAACTTAATCCAGACGATTATAGATAAGAGTAATATAAGTTTGCAACTGAATTGAGTCGTTCATGAGCATGCTCGAATAAGACTCATTAAAACTACCGTTCATGAAGGTCATAACTCCCTCAATTTTTTATTTTTATTCTTTGAGAGATGAAAACATTTTTTTATTTTTCTATTTTATTTTATTCTTACTTTGGGGGAAGGGAATTCGAATATGGGCAAGCACAACCACTCAAGGAATTAGACTTCCAACCATTAGGCCACAAGGTGGAGCCCTTGCTTCAATTTTTCCTCTCACTCGTAATTTGTTATGTAGTTATTTATGAGAGAGAGTGAAATTTTTGTGTCAAAAAAAATATATATTCAATGTGTGAGTATGAATATGAATTGTTTCAATTGAGCAAGTCGTGTGCAAAATCCACAACTTAAATCTCATGTGTACAGTGTATTATTGGACTGGTAGTTGCAAAAAAAAAAAGTCCTTTAAAATAAAAATGAGTAATTTTTACGTAAATAAAAAACTCTATTATAATACACATTTTATTGAAAACCTTTATTTAACTAAATAAAAAATAAAAACACCTTCAACTACACAAATTAACTTAATAAGCATATTTATATAGCATTGTTGATGTACACACACAAATTAATAGTCACTTCACTCCTTTTTTATTTTATTTCTCACTTTAATTGAAATTGATAGGAACGGAGTCTGAATTCAAATTAATAGTCACTAACCATTTTTTTTCCCACTAATAACAACTAATGAACGAATTTACTGATACAATAAAAATATATTTTCAGTCAAAAGTATTTAATTATTGGTGAGATGTATTCAAATTTATAACTAGCTAACCTATTTGCTTACAACAATAACCATTGAACTATATCGAATCATTACAGCAACAAAAAAAGCAAAAAAAAAGTTGAGTTCCATGATTTTTCAATGAATGAAAAATTATATATTTTAGACTTTGAACTAAAATTTTGAGATTTTTTCTCAATACGGATGCTTTAGTAATCGACAAGAAATTCGTCTTTCATTTTGCTGTGAAGTTATGTTTTGACAAATTTTATCATGAAAAATGTTTGTTAAGGAATATAAATGAAAACCCCCCATAGTTTGTGATTTTGTGCGAACCCCCAGTTAAATTTTATGTATATAAATCCACGAGTTTCTAAAAATAGTGCGCTTTACTCCCTACCGATCACCGGCTGGCCATTTTTTGGCCAAAAAAATATAAAATTTCTATTTTACCCTTTGCACATGACATTTATAATGTATGAAATTTCTATATTACCTTTTATTGGATCTCGAGCGAATAACCCCCTGTAGTATTGCTATAGTGCGATTAACCCCCTGCAATATCAAAAATTATTCGTATTGCATTTGTTTTCCATTTACCGTCACTGGATGAGTCCAATGTCTAAAATACCCTTAATATATATATTTTTAAAAAAATAGATATTGTAAAATGACCATAAAATCACGGGAACAATACCAGTAACAAATGACAACATTGGGAATACTATGACTGACACGAAAAAAATAAAGACTCTGATGAAGACTCTCTTCCAAATCTCTTTCCTCATGTGAAGACTTCCTTTTCCAATCCTGATTAAACATTGGCTTTGTATTAAATAGGGAATATTAGGAATACTAAGACTGAGACGAAAAAAATTAAGAATAGAAGAGACAATGACCAACATAATGCTACCAAACGGAACTGTTTCCCACTACACCAAAATATTAAAAAAAATCAACGAAAAAATCATTACTTACTATTAAAAATGTAATTACTTAAAATTTTCTAAGTTAAATTTGTGAAAGTCGTTTTTATTTGTCTAGCGAGACCAAAATATATATATAAATTAAGTGAATTTTTTAAATTTTTTTAAAATTATTAAAATTGTTATGTTATATCACTAATTGCTTGTAATATTAATATTATTTAAATTTATTATATTATATTATTATTTTGTTCATTATCGCGACCGTGATTGATATTGTGATTGTAAATTATGATTAACATACAAAATTAACAATCATTTTTCGAGAAAAGTTTGGTCCAAAACAAAAGGTATTAGTCATTTTTAATATTTTATTTTATACTAAATAATTATCTATATATACTACTTATAAAAGCATTACTCATTTTTAATATTTAAGGGTATACGCACTATATCGATATTACAGGGGGTTATACGCACTATAACGATAGTACAGGGGAATTAATCGCACTATATCTATATTATATGGGGTTAATCACTTGAGTTTGGAAATTAATGGAACATGAACTAAGGGTACTTAGGAGATTTTACATCTCTGATCATCGAAAAAGGCCAAAGAGGTGCAATACGCACACTATTGTGTACTTGACAAGGGTTAGGTAGGCTGCAATGTAAAGATGAAGTGAGACCTCCTTCCCTAGTAGTAGTAGTTATAGGAATCTCTGTCATTTGCCCACACATCCACAATGTTGTCCTTCTCTTGACATCCTCACTAATCGGTTTACTCGCCCGCCACCCACCAAAAGAGCGTCGATAAAAGGGTTCTAACCTAATCCACCCTATGTGATACTAAAACCATTGCCTTACTCAACCCCTAACTAGTGCTTCCGGGGAACTGCCGAGGTAGAAGGCGGAATGCCATTTTCTCATTGAGCAAAGAGTACGAAATAAATCAGATTGATTTTTCGATCAAAAGTACTATATGAAATCTTTGATTTTTCCTCTTCTTCTATGGTGACCTTTAGGGTTAAACTGCCCAAAAGCCTACTCAAACAAAGAAAGAACGAATAACCTGACTTATTTCACTTACTTACAAAACAGGACTTTCAAGAGGAACTTTCTCCAAAGTTGAGTCGCCCAAGAGGTCACTAGCCGAGGATACATAATAATAGCCATTAGAAGGGAACCATATGAGTCTATCAGTGTCTCCATTGATAGGATATCTAGCTATTTCTCCGAACACAGTCTAGATAAAAGTAGAAAATGGTTGATGGCAAGAGTTAGCAAGCTACCTTGGTCCTGCTATGCTCGCTCATCTCTACATGGGATTGAGCAAACTCGTGATGCGTGGTAGTGAGAAAAATATTGGGGTCCTTGAGAATAACAGAGGTTTATACGCACTATATCGATATTACAGGGGGTTAATCATTCACGATCCATTAAATAATGTCTTAATATTTTTATTATTACCTCTGTCCCATAAAGATTGTCTAATTTTGACTTTTCAATATGTTATGAATTTAAGGTATAATGTGTGCAATTCCTATTTTTGTCATTAACAATAAAATATTATGGTGGGGTCTGGTGCTTGTTTGAAGTTAGTGAAAAAAATATAGTTGGAAAAAGTGAAAATTATATTGTATTGGGATTCGATACTGTATAAGTATTTTGAGACAAGTAGAGTTGAGAAAGTGGACAACTAATATGGGATGGAGGGAATACAAAGCTTTGGAAAAGGTTATCAGTTTCACTAAATGCAAAATAAACGCATGTAGAAATATGTAACGCTATCAGAAGTCCCATCAACATCCTCTATAAGGAGAAATTGAATGACTATCTTCGATCATGTTTTCAAGAACTAAACATATTGCAATTTATCGTAATTATTATTTTTATTTAGGGCTTCAAAAATACTTTTCATTAATATACTTCTTTTTCAAATTTTGTAAATGATTTAAGCACAAAATTTATTAGGTCTGGCAAAAATTTATATACAATATAGTTTAAATACCAAACATGAATTACCTAGGTCATAACCAAAAATATAAACCAATAAGCGTGAGAAAATAGAATTTGAACAAATTGTGTGTTGGTTACTTTCTTTACATAATAGATGAACAAAAGGTCTATTAACAGCAAACTCCCAATGACTACATAGTTAATTGTTGTTTGGATTATCATTGATTAATTACTTACTAATTGATGTTTCACTGAATTGGTTACATCCTAAGGCACTTTCATTTTTGTATACTATATACCACGCACACACACACATTAAAGTAAGTGTGGAGTATTTTCCAATTCAACTCTAAAATAGAAAGTTCACCATTCCTCACCCACAAACTTCCCTACCCTAATAAAGGAGGGATTGAATTACTTCCAAGTAGTGTTTGTTGATCACCTAGACACTATCAATTGGGTCAAATGCCACCTTAATTAATCAACAAATCAAATATGATTCATCAATTTATATATAAATAAGCATATGATATTTCATTGATTAATTAATCAAAACAATGGGAATTCACTGTTTTTTAAAATGAAATTAAATAATAATCAACTCTTTAAATTAAATAAATACCAAAGAATTGATGTGAAATGTACATGTATGATCATGACTAGAAGCTTTTTAAAATGCTGGGACAACTATTGCTTAATCTGAATACATCCAACAGCATTCATTACTATACTATACAGTGATGATAGTTTGGTGACAAATAGTTTCTTTGTTTTGTTTGGGTCATTATATTATATTATATTAGTCTTAAATTAGTTTAAGAGAGGTCGGTAATGGCTTTTTTAAAGTATGTTTATGTTTCTTTAAGTATGGGTTTCAGTGAAACAGTTTTGGTAAACCATGTTATTGAAGTACTAATGTTGAAAATGGGCTATCATTGTCCCCTTGCGGAATCATATAATATTTATGTCGTTTTAATTGGTAGGTGACAGGGGCAAAAATGAGGTCATAATGGACAAGTTGGTGGTCCATGAGATCAAATGTTTAATTTCAACTACTTACTAAAAGAAAATGATATATATAAATATATATATATATATGTATATCAGTATATATACAATTTACAAAGGTATGTGCATTGGTGAAGAGCAAGTGGTATTTTCCATGAAATGTTTATTTTTCAAGTGCTTATTAAAAGAAGGTGATAATTGATGAATAATGTGCAAACTACAAAGGTATGTGGTGATGAAGAGCCAGAGATTATTATCCAACTTAACAAAAGATGAGGTGGACAAAACATCTTTCTCTAAACCACAATGATTTGCTCATTTGGTGAACCTAATCATACTTTGATGGTTGATTTATTTGTTAAGATGTGATTTAGTTAGATAGAACATAATTAAAAACAGAGGAAACTATTATTTTAAAAGTTCTTGAAATATTTACGAAAGGTTACTATTTTAACTTCTTCCACTTTTTTTTTTTTTTTTCCTTTTCTGTTCTATATAAAATTAAAGTGTGTTTCTATAAACATGGTATTAAAGGGTCTCGTCTCACATCGGATCCGGATGAGAAAGTGATTGAGTGTAGAAATAGGTAGATGTTAGTATCACCTATTAACTTAAACTTTTAGTTTGAATTATGAAACATTCAACCTGTTACAATTGGTATCAGATCTAAACTCAATCCTTGATATGATACCAGGCCAAGAGCCCGCTTGGGTGTGCCCCACCCGAAAAAGAGTCCATATCCAAGGTAGGGTAAGCATGATGGTCTGATCGTAACAAGAACGTTGCACGAGTTCATATGAGGGAGAATGTTAGAGGGTTTTTGTAGATACATAAATTTTGTGGGTTCAAGCCCTTAACAAACAAGAATCATAAAATATGGGGTTGGGGTTGCAAATCAAGTAAGTTAGCACAACTCTTATTGGATTAATTTAAATTATTTGATTAAGTCCAAGTCCATTTAATTAAATAAAAAGAAATTATTATTATTATTATTTTCAAGAGAAAATAATTGGAAAATAATTATTGTCAAAGGATAATTATTGAATTATAATATTATAATTTAATAGTTATCAAGAAGGGACACATGTCATCATCCTATTTGTCCAGTTTACCTATAAATAAGGCAAGATGGAAAATGATGGGGAGGGGAAACAATTCATGAGAACATCACATAAGCTCTCCAAGAGAAAATCACCAAGAAAAATACAAAAGTTCTACAAGTCTTTCTACCAACAAGAAAACAAAAGAACAATAAGCACATCGAAATCGTGCCGTTCTTTTTCCATGATTCAACAAGTTTGCAGAATTACATAAATCCAAGCTTGAAGATGAAGAACAACAAACACATCTAAGTCGTGTCGTTCTTTCTCAACAAATCAAGAATAAAAAAAGAACAACAAACACATCCAAACTCGTCCCGTCCTTCCCTAACGATTCAACAAATTTTGAAGATTCAAACAAATCTGTTCAAGATCAAGTTTTTACAACACTAGATCAAAAATCAAAGAAAACGATTCAAGATCAAGCCTTGACGACCCTTGAATTTTTCTCAACCGCCCGGTTCAAAATCAAGCCCCAACAACCCTTAGATCCGACCAACAAAGGAGATCAAATCAGATGATTAATATTTTTTCTATTGTAAATAATAAAACAGAAGATTGTAACACCATTTATTGAAAATTAATAAAATTCTGATTTGTCGTATCTTTCGTTTTTATATTTACGGACTTGAATTTGTTGTCTACAGTCTTGTCTCACATTGGATCCAGATGAAAAAGTGATTGAATGTACAATTATTAATTTAAATTTTTGGGTGAAATCGCCAAGCATCCGACCTGTTAGAATATAACATTCGTAACAAAATGGTTAGTAACAAAATGGTTAGAATATGGTTGGGCCTAGGCCTGTAACTCAGAAAGGAGCCTAATTTTTTTAAAAATTTTTACTATCATAGGCCGAAAATGAAAAAATTGAAAGGCGAATCTAATCCATATGAATAAAATTGTACAATATAAGTTTTAAGTCCAAACCTTCTCATTGATGTTTCACGGTTAACCCTGGGCCCAGGCATCATCACCTGGGCTTCACTCCAACATAGAGTGGGTAACTAAAAATTTAAAATTTTGTTATTCTATAGGCTCGAATAAAAATATAAATAACCCAATCTACATTTAAAACAAATAAAAATATAAATCTTCATACAAAATTTAAGTAACATATGACGAACCCAAAATACATAAGGAGTCTCATGTGTTAGTCTAGGCCCTGTTTGGTAGGTGGTCTGATCTCAGGTGGTCTGATCTGGTCTTGCGTTTTATGGGATTAGAAGCAAATAAGACCAAATCAGACCAAAATAGCTTCATTTCAGACAAAAAAAAAGGTGGTTCCTGGTGGTCCGGTCTGGTCTTATTAATAAAATATATTTATAAATAATTAAAAATGAATAAATAATAATAAACTAAATAAAACATATTTTAAAAATAAAATATAAATAATAAATAATAAACAAAAAGAAATAAATAATACCTAATAATAATAAAAAATGAATAAATAATAAAATATATTTATAAATAATTAAAAATGAATAATTAATAATATAAATAATAAATTAAATAAAACATAATAATAATAAAAAATGAATACAATAATAATAAATAAATATAATAATAATAAAATAATAAAATAAATAATAAATTACATAAAACATATTTAAAAATATAATAAAAATAATAAATAATAAACAAAATGAAATAAATAAATAATGATAAATAAATATAATAAAAAATAATAAATAGATATAATAATAAATAATAAGTAAATATAATAATGAATAAATACTTCATAATAATAATAAAAAATGAGTATAATAATAATAAATTAATATTAAATTAATAAAATATATTTTTAAATAATTAAAAATGAATAAATAATTTATAAATAAAATGAATTAAATAATGAAATAATAATAAATAAATAGAATATATTTATAAATTAATATATAAATTAATAAATCATAATTTAATAATATAAATAATAAAATAATCAAATATATTATAAAGTGAAGAAATAATAAATAAAGAAATAAATAATACATAAATAAATATTATAATAAATAACAAATAAATAGTAAGACCAGATCGCTTGCGAAACGGACTTTTCCAGATCAGACCAGACCAGACCAGACCAAAAAGACCGCCTACCAAACATGGCCCTAGTAATAATCTCAGGGTCGGGTCGGCCTGCTTTAAGCCTAAATACATTTTTAACTTAGTAACATAATACATTATGATAGATTATATATAGAAGTTTTATAAACACACATTAATTGATAATTCAGTTGTTCAAAATACATAAAGATCACTTACTTTGAATTTTTATTTTGTAACTAAAAGTCAGGGCCTCAGCCCAATAGCGGCCCCAAAATAAATTTTTTTGTCTTTAAATAGTGTAGGCCCAAAATAAAAGTTTGTAATTAAAAGTTCAAATAAAATGAACCCAACAGACTAACTCAATCTTTGAGTATTGTAAGTAGACCTGTCAATGGATCGGATTCGGATCGAATCAGTTAAATCCAAATCCAATTTGTTAAGAAATCGGATTATCGGATTCTGATTCTAATCGGGTTATCGGATTTTATTTTCAATCCATATCCTGTTAATATCGGATTCGGATCATAATCGGATTATTGATAAGTCTATTGATAAAGATGACAAAAACTTCCAATCCGCGATCTGAATCCGATAATTCGACAGATTTTCACTTAATTAATTCATATTCGAATTTCTTCATTATAGAATATCTAATCCGAATATTTAATTAAAAAAATACAAAAATCAATAAATACTGAAACACTAAAATTATTCACACTTTTAGGCCCTGTTTTGTAACTGGTTTTAGTACCTGTTTTTTTGTTTTGGTACGAAATGGTAGTACCAACTCATGTTTGTTAGGATTAGTGTTGGTTCAACAGTACCAAACCAATGGTACCAAATGATGGTACCAACCCATGATTTTGGAACCATCTAATGAGATGGTTTTTGGTGGTGCGGTACTGTAGTAACCCAAACCAAAACCAAATGGTTGCACAATTTTATCCCAAACCAAAACTAAATAGTTGCACTATATTAATATATTTATATTAATATTAAAATATATTTTTGAAAATTTAATATATTTTAATATTATGGTTTTATTATCTTTCCTAAAAATTAATATATTAATATTAATATATATTAAAATATATTAATATTATAATATATTAAAATATATTAATATTAATATATTATAATATATTAATATTAAAAAATATTTTTGGAAATTATTTTGATATTATAGTTTTATTATATTTCCTAAAAATTAATATATTAATATTAATATTAATATATATTTTTGGAAATTTAATATATTTTAATATTATAGTTTTATTATGTTTTCTAAAAATTAATATATTAATATATTAAAATATATTAATATTAATATATTTTAATATATTAATATTAAAATATATTTTTGGAAATTTAATATATTTTAATATTATAGTTTTATTATCTTTCCTAAAAATTAATATATTAATATTAAAATATATTTTTGGAAGTTATTTTAATATTATAATTTATTATCTTTCCTAAAAATTAATATATTAGTATTAATATATTATTAATATTTTAATATTAAAATGTAATTTTGGAAATTTAATATATTTTAATATTATAGTTTTATTATCTTTCCTAAAAATTAATATATTAATATTAAATATATTTTAATATTATAAATTTTAATATTTATAAATAAAATATGAAACCATTCCAAGTTACCAAACATGGTTTGGTTTCAGAATTTCAACCCATACCAATTCTACCAAACATGGTTTGGTTTTTTAGCATTACTTTTTCTCACACTAAACCATCTGCACCAAACATGGTTTGGAATCAAAATAAAACCACACCAAACCAAATCCAACCCAACCCAAACCATAACAAAAAACTAACACCGCACCGCACCGTTACCAAACGCAACCTTAATAATTGTATTTATGATCAATCATTATTAATAAATAATAAAATAATTAACAACTAACATTTATATACATGTACAATATTAAATATATACACATATATATAAATATATATATATGTATATTTTATCGGATCGGATTAGGCTAATCCAAATCCAATTTGTTAAGGAATCGGATTATCGGATTCGGATCATATTTGGGTTATCGGATTTTTTTTGCAATCCAAATCCGACTAATCGGATCGGATTCGGATCGATTCGGATCAAAATCCAATCCATTGACAGGTCTAATTGTAAGCCCAAAAGAGTAATATAGGCCTAAAAAATAAAAGGGTGATTAACAAACAATTTCCTATAGTTTCAGATTCTTGATAAACAACCCTTGATGTGTCAAATAACTCCCTGCACTTTTCTCCGTTAATAAACAACCCCCATTCCATTAACAAAAACCCCCTTGTCGTTAAAAATAGATATTTTATGTCCAAAATACACCTAAAATAAATTGGTAACTAAATTAAGATTTTTTAGTAAATTACAAATTATTATTCTTTTATCTAAGTTAAGATTTTTGAGTAAATTACAAATTCTTTTTTTGTTTTTTTGTTTAAGTTTACTTATTTATTTAAATTCAAATCTGAAAAAATATATTACTCCCTCCGTCTCAAATTATAAGTCCGTTTTGGGGAATTCAATTTTTTAAGATGATGACTTTTATTGTAGTGTTAGTAAATAAAATATCAATTTTACTCATGGTCCCACTAAAATGATGTGATCATTTATAAAGTATATATTTTATAACTTTAATGCATCTATAAATGTAAAGCCTTTTTAAAATTTCTATACATCTATTCTACTAAAAAAAAAAAATATCATTTAAAGTGTATTATTATCAATAATGGTTTTTTTTTAATAATTTGTATTCCCTCCGTCCCAAAATAAGTGTTCACTTTGAAAAATTAAAGCATTTTATTTGATCAATTTACCAGTTTAACCTTCAAGTATTAAAGTTATAAAACATATATTTTATAAACGATCACATCACTATAGTGGACCGCAGGTAAAGTTGGTATTTTATTCACTAACACTACAATAAAAAGTCATCCTCTTAAAAAATTGAATTCCCCAAAAGGGACTTATAATTTGAGACGGGGGGAGTAATATATTTTTTTAGATTTGAATTTAAATAAATGATTAAACTTAAACAAAAAATAAAAAAATAATTTATAATTTACTTAAAAATCTTAATTTAGTTAAAAGAATAATAATTTGTAATTTACTAAATAATCTTACTTTAGTTACCAATTTATTTTAGGGGTATTTTGGGCATAAAAATATCAATTGAGGGATATTTTTGGCATAAAATATCTATTTTTAAAGGCAGGAGGGTATTGAGTGGGGGTTGTTTGTTAACGGATAAAAGTACAAGGAGTTATTTGACATCTCAGGAGGGTGTTTGTCAAGAATCTGAAACTATAAGGGGTTGTTTGTTAATGGCCCAAAATAAAACAATGCGCAAATAATATATTTATTTTGGGGCCCCAAATTTTTTTTGAATGATAAGAAATGCACCCACCTACACATGTGACATGAGCCCCATGGGGCTCGAACCCCTAACATCTTCTTTGACGAGGAAAGGTGATACCATTAGGCTACAAGGCCTTTGGTATTTTGGGGTCCCTATTGGGATTCATATACTTGCATATTGTGGCATACAGGAATTGAAAATCGTCAGCCTCCAAACACCTAGTTTCGACCCAATTCCCCCTTTTATCTCTCAATTTTCCAAAAAAATCTCTTTCTAATGCTCCATTTTCCAATTTTACCACTCACCTAACCGTAAAATCCAATCACAGATTCACAACAATCATCTCTCAAGATCAGTAATCTATATTTAGTCTACCATTTTCTTGATCTTGTATTGAATATACATGTCACGCCCCAAATTCCTAGGACTCCGAAACCCGAGCCTAAGAGTTAAGGGAGTGATTGCGAAAGTAAAAAGAAATGAAAACAATAACCTTCAATCATCAAACACCCACAAAAGGATGAAAATGTCACACTTTAACCATGTTGTCACGCCTCTAAAATCCCCGAAACTCTAATCTAGAGAATCAGCGAATTTTCAAGGGTGACGTAAGTCAAGCGACTACTAGAGTCAACAATAACAAAGAACTACATAGAATAACAACGAAAAATATACTCCATGCCAAACCGAATACTAGGAACTCACTAGTATCCTCAGATACCAACAGACACACTCCTAAATTCCCAAGACTCCCGAACTGGGACATCCAAGGAATCTAAGATGTGATCCGTAATACGAATGACCAACTAAGATATCATTAACCATGAAAATGTATGGAATAATGATAAGAAATGGTATATTCCATACCCAAGTGACTAATAAAACTAAGCAACGGAAACTAACGAAAATCCAGCAAAGTTCTGTTTGTAAATGGAACATCCGGATACACAACCATAACACAAGAACCTGCCAATAACATTTCGATAATAATAATGGCTTCCAAGCCCCACATTCATCAATCCTACTAGGGCCGAGGTAGTGAAAAGAAACTAAATCCCCTCCAAACCCTCTAACATCAGCAGAGCAACAAATGCTCAAATAAGAATACAGAAAAGCGTCTAGCTGTACAGAATAGATACAATAACATCCTGAAAGAAAAAATACAGGAAATAAATGATACACCGATAGGGATATGCCAACAGACTGGCTCCCAAAAGAAATAAATGACAATCCCACAAAACGTGGGTAAGGAAGCTAACAGAAGACAACTACCGTCCCCAAAACCAGTCGTGCTGCATCCGTAACCGCATCACCCAATGCAACTCCAAACCTGTAACAAGGAAACAAAAGAAAGCTGTCGTTGCACTGCATCCTGCCCATAGCCGTATATTTCCTGCAACCTGGTGTGGAATACCAGGGGCCAAATGAAATTCCCCTGTGAGCAGATAAGCTCAGTGGGAAAAGATACTCTAACTACCACATCCCCTAATAGTTTAGGTAATGCTAAACCACCCAGTGAGATACATAGCCCACAACATAACCCAGCCACGAAAACCCAAGGTACGTGCTCATATACTACCGTACGTAAGTATATAGGGAATATATATATATATATATATATATATATAAATACACAACATGAGCCTATAAGATACAACTAAGACTCATACGTACCCACACCGATAGTTTACACTACTCTCACCAACGTACACTAGGTACACGATACTAGGATCCAATCTAACAATTCCTCAATTACTCACAACACAATTCAGAAAATCCAACAGAGGGAAAACACATTCACCTCTAATATCCACAAGGATCATAATCCACCACTAGTACCAAGAAATACTCATAACTCACTCCCCGAGAATACATGAGGAAAAGTACTCACGTCCTTGCGTACTAACACAATCATCGTCTATATATATATATATATGTACAATATATATATATAACAAACCTCATCCCATTTCTAAGGAAAATCTACCTCTCAAAGGCTAGATCACCTCAATCATATCACTATATCATAAATCATATCGACCTCATAATATTATCACCAATAGGGTCAATCACATCACTAACGCTCTCACTGTAGGCGAGGAAAACCACCCAATCAAATCACTAAGAGTACACGAACTCAACTCACCAAAACAACCACCTCAGGGTCACCAAAGCAAAGCGAAGGAAAAGACTTTCCAATGCTAAACCAACAGATAACCGAGACAACAATGTCAAGGTTAAAACACCACAAGTGTTTAGTAAAAACACCCGAACAAGGAAACCAAAGCGAGGGGAAAGAAGTCCCAACGCTAAACCAACAGATAACCGAGACTGTCAAGCTACGGTACCTCGAGTACTAAATAAAGTCACTCAACCGTAGCCTCTTCTCACTAATCAAACTCTCAACTACAATTGATAACTCATTCTTCAAAAGGTGGAAGACACCTAAAGGTCCATACTACAACTCACAACCTCATCACCCGCCTTCTCGAAGGCCCCAATTCATAACTGATACTAAAATCAATCTCAAACCTCCAATCTCTAACAAGGTCACACAACTAACCACAATCACCAAACTATTAACCACAATCACAGGACTATTAACCACATTCTCTAAGGCCTCAACTCAAAATCAAGTCTACGGTCCACCACGAGCCTCAACTAGTCACATAGATCACTATGTCAATACACATAACCTCCCCCAAAGGCACTAAGGTATACAACAAGTATAAAGATATACGTTTCATTTATACTTTAACAATTTTCTCATTTAATTCATGTTTTCACATTCTTCATTTTCAATTGAGCATTTATAAAATATGAATTTAATTCGCAATATTCATAACTAACATGCTCCAACATCACATGTAATATAGCACATATACATGTCAAACGAAATCACATAAATGGGATGCAGTGTAATGTAACTCGACACTCCCCGTGATACTCACACAAAAACACACCCTTCCCAAGGATAACGAATACATACTCTGTCCACTTACTTTGGAGAGTTACCACACCGACTCTTCCCAAGTGATTTTTCTCTCTATCACTTCAACAAGGAAGACGGTTGCACGAGAGCCTAACTTGCGACTCCGTACGCCATGACTACAAAAGTCAAGAAAATGAGCCTCTACCTGAACTCCTAACTCACATTTGCCAGCTTTTTAGTTCCGTAGGCGTGATACCTCCTGGCCAGTTGTTGTGATGATCCGACACAAAGACACCCATACTTGAGTACACAACCCATATATATCAATATCGTGATTTGACACTACACGATATTCTCAATAGGCACTCCAGGCCTCAAAATAAATATGTAATGCATCATATTTATGTAAATATCCACATGATAATATCAACATAAATCTTAAATCTCTTTACATGCTTTAAAAATACAATAAAACATTTAAATCATATGAAAACAATTTCATATAAAATTCATGTTTTCAAAAATAGATTTTCTTTAATTCTTTAGAAAATATTTCAATTTCCCCTATCATGCCTTTAAAATAATTTAAACAAATAATCCACGTATAATGAGAGGGACCTAGCATAGCGTTTAAGTTTCTCGCGTCCAACGTTTTACAAAATTCTCTAGCCCATTTAATTCTCAAGGGAATTTCTAAGCCGTCTATTCCTATTCGATTCAGATAGGAAATTAATATAATCTCGTAGGAAATAATTTAATTAATTTTCTCAAAATTAATTCCTAAATCCTACGCCGATTCTACCCAAATATAGATATATTTAAATTCACAATTATATATCTATATTAAAATAATTAAGGGTTTGAACACCCCAAACTACGTCAATAATGCGGAGTGAGAAATAAAATTTCCCATCTGAAATACGTTCACAGAACAGCCGTTTCGGGCCCACCGTGAATAGTACCGGCGCCCGAATATGACGCCCGCCGACCAAAGTCGTTTGAAAAATATTTCGAATATATCGAAATGTCCGTCTCGACAACCTATATGATATATACGAAGCCCATTAGCAATAGGTTAATTAATTTGGGTAAATCTAAAATAACCCAAACGAAAACTATAACCTATAAATGCGATTTTCGGGCAAACCGTTCGCCGTAAAAATACGAAATTAAAGTATGACGAATACATGGTAGAGACGAAGCTACTCACCAAAAATAGGCTCAAACCGATCACCGGAAGTCGACTGAAAAAATATCCGAAGCTCCGACCGGACTCCTGTGTCGCGCGAACAGCACCACCCCTGCATGAACCAACTGCTGCGACCCACCTCCAGCCGCGTCGTCCACCGTTGCGCCACCAGCGCCGCCGAGCTCCGCCATAGCCGCCGCTCCTCAGTCGTCGTCGCAGCTCCAAACCGCCGCCCACAGACGCCGCCAGTCACGCAGCTTCCCTTCCCATGACCTGCTCTCTCTCTCTCTCGTTAACCGACGACAATGGTGAAATGAAGAAGATGGTGGTGGGGAGTAGGTTCGGCCATGCGTGAAGAGGAAGGAGAAGAGTAGTCGTAGGTAGCGTGAAGAAGAAGAAGTGGATCAGTAGACATTTGTATACATATACACATATATGCCCTAATTGCACTACTGACCCCCATATTTATACATAATTGTAAATTAACCCCACTATAATATATATATATATATTTAAATATATATATATACAATAGATCCCGAAAAATACCGGGAGCCTCCAAATAATTTCGCGCAATCCCGAAAGTCCACGGGACACCAAATAACCAAATTAGTCCGAAAGAAATACACCGGGTTAGGAACCCAACGTCGGAACACTTAACAGGTCGATCCAATTAAAATGCATCGTCATCCAATCGAAACACTAATCATTAAATGTCGAATAAACTAACGTCGAAACGAGACCGTGTAATTGACAACAAGAATTCGCGTAGTCGTCAAAGAGAACCCGTAAAGTCATCCAGTCGACTTTAAAAGTAAACGCGAAAAATTTACACGCGAAATACCAAGAATAATATGAACGTCATGAACAAGTGACGTCATAACCGAAATTAAATTAAATATAATTTCAAGAGAAAAAAAAAACACGGGGTGTTACAATACAAGTTTAATCAAGTCTTAAATCATCAAAGTCACTAGTGTAATCTAATTTTTGAACAATTAGTAGATTATTTTGGAATTTAATTTGGTTTTATAATTAGAAATTTCAGTTGTGTAATTTTTTCTTCCTAAACGAGTTTATATAATTATACAGGCCAAACTTTATAGGTTTTGCTCAATTAGTCTTTCAATTTGATGTGAGAATTATATTTTAGATGTTAGTTGCTAATATTGATACATTTATCTGTTTGCTAAGCTACTAGAATTTATTTGAATATGAAATATTGTACTTATGAAAATGGTCCAGGGTTTGGAATTATGATGCCCTGTCAAATTCGAGAGAGTGACTAGCTTGAATTTTGTTATTTAAATTCGAGGAAGTCTTCCCCTATAATATAGAATTTTTAAATAGATTCACAATACTATATTTTTTGAAGATTTTAAAAATACCATTAAGTTGCTTTTTGGTAGGGGTCCCAAAAAAAATTTAGGCTTTAATCTCGCCTAGGGCCCCAAAATATTTTTGCAGACCCTACTAAAAGTTGTATATAGTATTCGTTTTTATTTTTTTGCCTGAACTGAATCGTGTTCTTTTATATAGTAGCAAAACTGAATTTTAGTTTTTGTGTGTTTTCAATATTAATATGTTTTATGTTCTTAACGTCTCACTTAAGCAAAAAAATCTCTTATATTTTTTTGTGCGTGTGAACTAGCATTTGAAAGTTTGCCCAAGGATTTTCAAAATTTTAGAGCCCTTAGGAATAACCTTGAGTAATGATCTAACAACCTCCAAGTGATATTTGATGAGTTATATTAACATATGAAGTTTGATGAATGCTTTCATGAGTTCAAGATAAACACAACGATTTTTCTTGAGAAAGAGTGAGAGTGCTCCGATCAAAATGAGGGCCAACAAAGACCATAAGTACATAAATATTTGGTCCTCTCCTTCTCTATCTTTTAAGGCTTAATCTATCTTCAATGAGTATGGTGTGCTTACTTGTGTCTCTATATCTATCAATCTCTTAGGTTGCGTTTGGTAACAGTTTGGTGCGGTGTTAGTTTTTTATTTTGGTTTGGGTTGGGTTGAATTTGGTTTGGTGTGGTTTTTATTTTGGTTCCAAACCATGTTTGGTGCAGATGGTTTTGGTGTGAGAAAAAGTGATACTGAAAAACCAAACCATGTTTGATAGAGTTAGTATGTGTTAAAATATATTAATATTAATATTAAAATTAAAATATATTAATATTAATATTAAAATTAAAATATATTAATATACTAATATATTAATATTAAAATTTATAATATTAAAATATATTAATATATTTTTATTATATTAAAATATATTAATATATTTTTATCATATTAATATTTTAATATTAATATATTAATATTAATATATTTTAATTTTAATTTTAATATTAATAATATAATAATATATTAATATTAAAATTTATATTAATATTAATATTAAAATTTATAAATTTTAATATTAAAATATTAATATTAAAATTTATAATAATATTATTTTAATATTAATATTAATATATATTAATATATTTTTATTATATTAATATTTTAATATTAAAATTTATATTAATATTAATATTAAAATTTATAAATTTATATTAATATTAATATTAAAATTTATAAATTTTAATATTGAAATATTAATATTAAAATTTATAATAATATTATTTTAATATTAATATTAATATATTTTAATTTTAATATTAATATATATATATATTAATATTAAAATTTATAATATTAAAATATAAATATTATATTCGGTGCTACAGTGTATATATTAATATTAAAATTTATAATATTAAAATATAAATATTATATTCGGTGCTACAGTGATTCGGGTTGCTATAGTGGTTTGCTACAGTACCGCACCATCCAAAACCATGACCCTGTTTTGTAAACAGGTTTGGTGCCAAAAAATGGTACCAAACCATGTTTGGTAAAATGATGCCAAAAAATGGTACCGTTACTGTAGCAAACCATGGTGTCAAATTTGTGAAGGATTTTGGAACCATCTTTTTGATGGTTTTGGATGGTGCGGGTACTGTAGCAAACCACTGTAGCAACCCGAATCACTGTAGCACCGAATATAATATTTATATTTTAATATTATAAATTTTAATATTAATATATATATATATATATATTAATATTAAAATTTATATTAATATTAATATTAATATAAATATTAATATATTTTAATTTTAATATTATTAAAATTAAAATATATTAATATTAATATTAAAATTAAAATATTAATATTAATATATTAATATATTAATATTAAAATATTAATATAATAAAAATATAATAATATATTTTAATATAATAAAAATACAATATATTTTAATATAATAAAAATATATTAATATATTTTAATATATATTAATATTAAAATTTATATTAATATTAATATTAAAATAATATTATTATAAATTTTAATATTAATATATTATTATATTAATATTAAAATTAAAATATATTAATATTAATATATTAATATAATAAAAATATATTAATATAATAAAAATATAATATATTTTAATATAATAAAAATATATAAATATATTTTAATATTATAAATATTAATATTAATATATTAGTATATTATAATATTTTAATTTTAATATTAATATATTTTAACCCATAACAACTCTATCAAACATGGTTTGGTTTTTCAGCATCACTTTTTCTCACACCAAAATCATCTGCACCAAACATGATTTTAAACCAAAATAAAACCACACCAAACCAAATCCAACCCAACCCAAACCAAAATAAAAAACTAACACCGCACCAAACCGTTACCAAACGCAACCCAAAAATATGGTTCCAAAATCCTTCACAAATTTGGCACCATGGTTTGCTACAGTAACGGTACCATTTTTTGGCACCAAAACCATATTTTTGGCACCAAACCTGTTTACAAAACAGACCCTTAGAAATCTATAATTGATGTTTGATAATTCATTTCATTACTTATTTAAATGAGCGCTTGATAATTAAATGTGAATATATAAAAATCATAAATCGAACTTAAAACATGATAAATATTTGAGTGACCGTTAGGTATAAATTTTTTCACTGAATTCTAAATACTGAAATACAACAAATATAAAACAATAAATATGAATACATCACTCAAATTTGTTTTTTCTATTTACAATTTCATATTTAAGTGATCTTATTACTAGAAAACTTAGGGTGTGTTTGAAAACTGATGTTTCCGTTTTTGTTATGTTTTTTCCACTGTTCACAAGAACAAAAACGCGTTTGGGAGTCTTTAATGGTTTTTGTTTTCGTGAATAGTAAAAAAACGTTTTCTCACCCTTAGTTCAAAATTTGAGAACACCAAAATGATGTTTTTTTTATTTTCGGTACTGTTTGTTCTCAGCCAAAAAAAAATTTAATTGTTGCAGATTCCCTAACTGCCATCTTCAACCTTCAAACCCTAACCCCTACCACCACCACCAGTCGCCATCCCACCACTGCAAATCGACACCACCACTGCAAATCAACACCACCACAAACCCCCACTACTGCAAATCGACATCACCACAAACCCCCACTACTGCAAATCGACACCACCACCAACATAAACCCTTACCTCTACAACTTGACACCCCCAATCGAATTGGAGTGATGTGGTCTTTATACATGCTACTACTTATATATTTATATATATATATATATATATATATATATATATTCCTGTATGCTAATCTTTTGAACAACAACATAGTGGTCATGTTCATTGTTGTATGAAAGACTTGGAAGTGTACATTATAGATGGTTTGTATAAGGGATGACAATCAAGTCAAACTTAATCTCATCCTTTGACAATTTGTTTTATACTTTTTATTCCAAATAAATCTCAAAAACGTGTTTTTTTTTGTTCCCGAAAATTTTTTAGACTAAATTTCCAACCAAACATGTTTTTGTTTCAGGATTACATTAGGACAAGAACAAGAAAATTTTTTGTTCTCAAGAGATAAAAAATGAAAACGAAATCACTAATTTCCAAACCCACCCATAGTCTTTCATTTAATTGAGAAAAAAAAAACAGACAATTGTAAGAAACAAGAATATTTTTTAAGGTTGTTATCCAACCTATTAGATGAAGTTTGTGCCAACCCTCTCAAATTACTTTTATTTCAACAAAATACTTGTCATAATTTTTTACTTTCTTTTCTCCTGCTTTATTTTAATTACTTTCATTCTTTTTTATTTATTTATATTTTATTTTATTCTTCTTCAATATTAGGTTGTGCGAAGAAGATTATTGGACTTTTATACCATTTCTGGCAACGGCAACCCACTCATTAACTAAAAGAAATTCAATATAGGAATCACACAGAAGGTAATGACCAACTATTCTCAAGAAGCATGCTACAAAGTGGGTCCATACGAAAACAAAATTTATTTGAGAGTATCTTCTCATAACATTTTTTTATACTATTCAATAATGTTGAAGTGAATATATATATATATATATATATATATATTTTAGTTAATAATTCCCACTTAAAACCTTTTTTTTTTCCCGGAACTTAACTTCGAAACCTGTTTTACAAATATATTAGCCTTTAGTTACATTACACTATAATAGACAAAAGTATGATTGGAGAAAGGCTTATTTGTCATTTGAAAAAAAAAGAGAAAAAAAAAAAAAAAAAAAAGGAGAGACAAACAGTTTGGCAAACCGAAAATAATTTTATTTTTTTACTGTTCACCTATTTTAAAAGTAAAAACACGTTTGACAAACGCGTTTACTATTCACTTTTTTTTCTCAAAAAAACTGTTTTCTGTGAATAGTTGATAAAAGTGGTGAAAACACCAAATATAACTTTTAATTGTTTTTTGAATTTTTTCACTGTTTAGGGTACCACCTCCGCCGCCACCAACCACCACCACCGGCCCCCACCACCTCCGATCGCTGCCGGGCCCCACTGCCGCCGCCTCTGCCCGCCGCCAGTCACCCACCACCACCGCCGGTCACCAATACCATTTTATTTTTCAATACAAATTTTGATCCAAACGCTTTTTTTGTTGAAAAAAATAAAGACAAATATAAAAATAATTTTTATATTTGAAGACAAGAAAACAAATACAAAAAATAGGCTTTTCAAATGTACCAAAAAAAAATATTTTGTAAAACATAAATAGTTTTCGTAACTGTTTCAACAAAAAAAATAAAAAAATATATATACATATTTTCAACTTTACTCCAGACTCTAAAAAAAACCCAGTCGATTGCGGTGTGATAGTGGTCACTCAATGTGGGCGGCTCTAAGATCGCGCGCGCTTTCTATCTCCTCACCATCTTCTTCCCCTGTTCAACAATGGAAATTAGGGTTTTCAGAGCTCAATCGCACGCTGTTTTCGTCCCTTCTGGAGAACACTACCGACACCACCAACAATAGCACCAGCATCAACAACAACAATAATGGACTACTGAACTTGGAAGAGGTCGAGAAGATTCTCAGTGACGTCAAAGCCGACAACGTCAAGGTCATTCCCGTCAACAATCAGTGCGATTGGACCGATTTCATGGTCGTAGCTACCGGCCGATCGGCCTGGCATGTCCGAAACATCGCTCAAGCCCTAATTTACAAGGCACACCCTTCTCTTTTTCCCTTACCAACACTTATGTTATACATATATATATATTGTATATGTGATTTTGTATTGAGTAAAAAACTAAAGCCCTAGAAGTGGTTCTATTTGTTGAGTAATTGATATATATATATATATATATGCATATATGTATATGTGATTTTGTATTGAGTCAAAAACTAAAGCCCTAAGAGTGGTTCTATTTGTTGAGTAATTTGTGGGTGATTGGTTTGGTGAACAGGTGAAGCAAAAGCAGAAAGGAGCTAAGAGGATGTTGCTGCCTAGTGTGGAGGGCCAAGAGGGAGGGAAGTGGATTGTTATCGATTCTGGTATGTTAGTATCTCCATTTAACAACTTGAGATTTTGGCCTTTCTTTCGTTATTTTATTTTTGGTAATTTGCATATATTCAAGCCCAAAATACATTTATTCATATGAATTTAATGTGTAGAGGGTTGCATTTTCTTGTTTTTTTTTTTTAGTTAATGGGCATGCGCTTGGATAATTCAATGGCTAATAATCTTTGGAGAAATGGTTTAATTATATACATAGGAATTCAGTTCATGATTTTCGTCTAGGCAGAGATGGTGCTCATATGTCAAGTGATTTCTTAGCAACGTGTCTCTTTCTATTATTGACATTACCTTTTCCCCCCTTCTATTTCGGTAATAGATGGCCATTTGATTACTGCCGTGTAAATGTAAAATAGGGGTCGTGAACATTCATGATGACTCTGATCTGTTTATTAACGTGCCCTTGATGATTTTCTAGACCCAACTTGCGACCATTAACCCCTTTGAAGGGTAAAAGACCTACAAAGAAAAGTGAAAAAACATGCAGTGTCATTGACACTACATGGCCACATACAAATGAGTTGCTTTCTAAGGTCATATTTTACGGGTCTAAGTAGTTCTGATGTAAAGAAGGTTTAGATGTGCATTCACAATCTATGTTTCTCCAAGTGTCTGAAATTCAAGGATATGAGGGCTCGGTTTTCTAATATTTAGTATTCAGCTCTTTAATATTTTAAGGGGAAATGGTAATTTCCATGCAATCTGTAATCTTTAACTTGGGTACTTTATTTATTCTGGAGTAAAAATTCAAAAAAGGACTTTGCAATGCTAATTAAGCGGACATGAATCACGAAAGATGCTTACTATGTGCATGTTCAACTAATTTATGTGGTTACAAAATAAGCGTATGCACTTCTATTGATCCTTTGTGTTTATTTCAATTACCAACACTCTTGAGTGTGAATATTCCTAGTCATGTGCCTGACATTTCTCCAGGAAAATTACAAGCAATTTCAGCCGTAGTCAAATAGCCTAACAATTTGTCAAGTTATTTTTTTCTAGACTATTGGGGTAGGTATTCGTGTAGCATGTCTTGTTCTTGCCATGTCGAGAGTCTCGAGACATGTGTATTATATTATATAAGTCAAACTAAACATGCGTTATTATTCTTTGGGGTCGCGAGCGGTTAACCCCCCGTGATATCGATATAGTGTCTATAAACCCCTATGGTTCTTTGAGACCCCATTGTTTAAAATTGTGTTCGTATTGCACCTACTTTTCCTTTAGTGATCACTGGAGTAGTCAAATATCTAAAATACCCTTAGTGTGATTATTTTATATTTTTTTTTAAAAATAGGAACTGTAAAATGACCATAAAGGCCGGTCCCATTTGCAAACAGTCATCTCTTCCAAAACCCTATTCTCTAGCCCAACACTCTCCTCTCCTGCTTCAAATAGTCACACCCACTTCCCCCTCTCTCTCTCCACAATCCCTCTCATACGCCCCCTGTCCTCCACTTCCTCCTATTCTTCCTCGTGGCACAACTAATTCTCAAACACCAAATCCCTCCTTAACTTGATTGCCGCCTATCATAACCACCACCTTCACCAAACCTTATCTCAAATTCTTGATTAAATTTGGCAGATTTTGATAAAGGGGCTGTGTATATATAAGTGTGGATTTTTCTAATATAAATACGGAATGAATTTATTTGGAAATTAGAAATCAATAAAGAATGCTTGTTTTTTATTTATTTATTTATTTATTTTTGTTGGTGAATTTGATGCGAGAAATGAATTGGGTTATGTTGAAAATGAAAAGAATCAAGTAGGTTTCGAAGCAATTGGGGAAATTGAGACACAGCGGGGATTCAGGGAAATTTTGGTCCGATTCGGGTGGAATTGTGCTGACAGGGATGAAATCTGAGGACTTTGGGAAGGATGGTGAGATGTGTATTGGTTGTTATGGTGAGACGTGTGCTGGTTGGTATGGTGGAGACGGGTTTTCTGTCGGGAACAAAGATGTTGTGAACAAAGATGGTGTATTGGGTGGAATGGGATATTCACAGGAGGAAATGGAGGGAAGAAAAGGGCGATGGTGGAGACGGGCATTCTGTTGGGAACAAAGATGTTGTGAATTCGGGTGGAATGGGAGAGAAGAGCACAGAGAATAGGATACAATTACAGGGTGCCCCTTGACAGTGAATTCAAGAGTCCTGCTTATTGAAGGACCTAACATACAAATCATTGAGACAGATCACTTTACAGTTTACACAAATTGTATAACATCTACATCTAAGAAGCACAGTGACAGGAACACATCAAAGTTGAAGTAGTTTCAGTTATTCATTGATTTGGTAGTAGCAACTGGGGAAGAAAGGGTCACTGGTCAGTTTTAAAACTGTGTGCTTACATATATGCCTATGTATATCTAAACATCTATAGATATATACAATCTTTATTTGCCAATTATATAATTAGGGAAGAAGAGGCAGGGTATGGTGTTTGGTAGAGTTTAGAGATAGAGAGAGAAGAGAAGGGGCAAAGGGCAACAGTGTAATGTATAAGGGTAAAATAGCTAAAGGAAATTTTGTCATATTGTAAGGGTAAAATGCGGATTAAGGGTTTTAAAAAATGTCATGTGCAAGTCACATGACATTTTTCCAGCAAAAGTTCGCTTGAAATTGGCCCCCCGGGGGGGGGTGGGTGGGTTTGAACATCGTGAAATTTTAATGGATTTATATACTCAAACAAACTAATGGGTTGTATTTCGCACAAACCTGAAAGTGAAGGGGTGTATTTCGCAGATATCCCTATTCTTTTCAATGACACTGACACATCCTATCTATTGAACAGGTATCATGACAAAACTCATGTTGAATTGGCTATGACTTTACACTTATTTATGACATATTCAACCAACACCATGTGTATGCTATAAACAGATAACCAACAAAATTTAACTATTTCGTGACCAATTTGTGAGTCGTGCAATTTCCTTGACTTTCTCATACTTTCCTCCCATCTCTTGGCAACCAAACAAATTAAAAGAAAATAATTCAAGCGACAGAAATGAACTTCCCTCTGCATGTCTAGCATTTCATGCAAATTGAATCTTGGCAGCTAACTCCTACATTCCCCCCCTCTCTTATTTTACATTGCGGGGGAAAAATAATTTGGAAGATAAACAGGAATGAACCTTGCAGCCTTTCTGTAACTTCCATATGTAAAGTTCAGACGAAGAGATACACAGAAAAAGGCAGCTAATCAAGTATGTATGAGATTGAAAGAACTTTCTAATTCCTGTATCAGTGGAATGTTAATGGTGACTGTTAACAAGATTTCCATTTCATGCCCCACAGAGATACTGAATAGAACTGGGTATTTTCTTTGCGTCAATAATTTTGAAAATGAGTGTTTAAATGGCCCTCAAAAGTAGGTAAATAGGTCCAAAACATATGAAATGCTGTTAATCCTGCTGTAGAGCAAGCCACTTTTTGAAAAAATTGCTGAATACAACCAACTATTACTAAGAATTTCATCTTTGGACCAAGAAAGCAAGCAAGAGATGGAATACCACAATGAGAAAGTGTGCCTAATAAAAAAGAAAAATTTCCAATTGGTATGTGTGTATATAAAATTTAGTGTCTACATGCCAATTATTGTCATTAAGCTCATAGCTAGTAATTTTTTATTTCTTTGATAGGGCTACATACTATATGCTCAAATTATGGTAGCGAATGCTTATTTACGTTTTAGCCCAGTTTTTACAACTCTCTATGCTGTAGGCACTGTAATAGTTCACGCTCTTGATGAAAAAGCGAGAGATTACTACAATTTGGAGAGGCTTTGGACCACCGAGACTTCAAATATAGAACACAATCAGGTAACTCTGATGCTTCCTTTTTTCGTGGATTTATTGAATTATGATTGTTTCTTTAAGATGTTTGATTGTTTGGTTTGGGAATATCAGGGGGAACAAGATCAAAGTGATTATTTTCTCTAATATTTTGCTTTCTGCACATAGTTTTCAATGCTTGGTTTTACTTTCTGCACTTGATTACTGGCATGAAGAAGTATGGGTTTATAAAAAAAAATTTGTTGGTATTGAATAAGGATTCACGAACCCAGAGTTTATTGAGTTGATTTGAAAATTCTTAACTTTCTTATACACATTCATGAACCCAGAAAGTTTATTGAGTTGATTTGAAAATTCTTAACTTTCTTATACACATTCATGAACCCAGAAAGTTTATTGAGTTGATTTGAAAATTCTTAACTTTCTTATACACATTTAAGAAATAACTAACAACCAACCAACCAATCAAGAATAAGGATTCTTGAAATGTAATGTTAGACGTTCAGAACTCATCTACAGCCTGACCTAATATCCTACGTTTTGAGACTTAAAATTTAGCTGTGGGCTCATTTGGCCTTTTAGATGTTGATGATTCGGTGAATATGAAGCTGATCTAGTTTTGGTTTTGTTTTCTTTTTAGTTGTGGGCAGAGATGATGTCTCCATTGTTTTTATTGAATCATGTGCGCCTAAATGTGTCTGAAGTGGACAAAATCCATACTTGCAAAAATAAGACAAAGCTACCAAAATCTATGAAGAGTAAGAATAAACTAAATCTACTTGGGACAAAAAAATAAAATAAAATCTGTGTTACAAGATTTTGAAATGTGCAATAGAATAGGATATGTTTAGAGTAATAAAAGCTGAAGGTGCCAGCCCAGTTGTATGTTGAATGTTAGAGACATCAGACGCAGATTAATGTGGCTACTCTTAATCTACTTGTCATAATATGTTTCTTGTTTGCCACAGAATGTTGATGTTTTTCATATATTTACTTAACGTGAAGCGGATGACCCTCCATTTTGAATGCCATGAAACTGAGGAAGCTGAAGAAAAACGTTTTTTTTTTTCCTTTTAAACCTTACTTTTTGGGAAAACTACGTATAAGGAGAGTTAGGGATGATAAATTACAAATTAGTTTATTTTTCAATTTGATCACATAAAAAGTTTGCTTCTTCCTTTTTCTTGCATACACAAAAGTGCATCTTCTCCATACACAAAAGTAGCAAGTCTGTCTACGTGCATCTTCTAAAGAATATTGTAACATCTTCTCCATACACGTTTTTCTTTGAGGCTGCCGGTATCTTGCCAGCATCCTCTCCATACACAAAAGTTTGCTTCTTCCTTTTTCTTGGTCTAGAGTTATGAAGTCATACCTGGAGGCTGCTAGTTTGCCGTCGTTTTTCTGGGGAGGCGAGGCTAGAGTGGCGTGTCCACTAAGGGGACCTTTGATCTATGTCGATGAGGGTGCCATTGAAAGGCGGAAGATGTACCTTTGATCTTGCTTGGTGGGAAGATTTGATGGCAAGGTGGAGGAGGACAAGGTGGAGGCTTGGGCTGTGAAGGCTTGGAGAGTTTCGTCTGGTTTCTCGGTGGCAATCCTCAGTGACGACTCCTTCCTCTTCTGTTTTCCTTTAAGAGAAGTGGCGATGAGGGTTCTGTCTTCCCGGAGGCGTGATTGGGATTAGCGACGACTGGTGCTAGATGCATGGTCGACTGGTTCTGTGGAGGCGACATCTTGGAGGAAGAAAGAGGTTCGTCGCATCTTTCTCACTGGAGTTCCTTTGCAT
This sequence comes from Cornus suecica, assembly GCA_963922005.1. Classification (NCBI taxonomy): domain Eukaryota; kingdom Viridiplantae; phylum Streptophyta; class Magnoliopsida; order Cornales; family Cornaceae; genus Cornus; species Cornus suecica. The sequence continues at coordinate 26,640,379 of OY998240.1, read as the reverse complement.
CTCTGCTGTTTGGGCCTTTTCAAGAAAGTGGGTGACATGTGTGGCGGGTTCAAAAGGCTAGGGGAGATGAACCCCTTCTAACCGGATAAAGTGAGGATTATTGTTGCCGTGGGCAAACCCTCCCCCCCATTTGTCTTCATACACGACGATGTTTTATGCTTTTGCATCTTGGTGACGGACGATTTCCCACAAGAGGTGGTTCCGACAACACAGAGCCTAAAAGGGGGTTTTGGGTCACTCGTATTTTGCAAAGGGGGGTTCTTCACTCTAATGGCTGGAGAGGGGGGGTCGAGCTTCGCAGATGGATTACGGCTGATCGGAGCTATCCACTGTCGTCTTCTCCGGCGTTATCAGGGGCGGGTAACAGATCTAGGGTTGGGGTGACCTGTACGGAAGGAGGAGAGGAAAAGAGTAGATCGTCGTTGATGAATCATGTGGCCGCGCGTGGATCTAACGTGCAAAGTGATTTGGTGATGGCTCGTGAGGTGAAAGGGTGGATTAGGCGGTTGAATTGGGGGGCGACACGTGTCAGCGGTAGGTGGAATCATGGTCCACCATGGGCTAACAGATCTACTCGTTCAAAATTTGAATTTGCATGTGGGAATGGCGCACGTTTCATGGGCTTTCAGAGATGGGCTAATAAGATAGGGCCAAGGAATGATTGGGGTGAGCCTAGCAGGGTTAGTAAAGTTGGGCCTAATTATCATGTAACAGGCCAGAGGGTGTTTGTTAAGGGCTCAGCCCGTGGGGTTTCAGGCCTGGCTTTGGGGCGGATCGGGCTAACGGGTGTGGGTCTAGGTATGGATCACAACCCGAGTATGGATCCGATTCTCGACCCGAACCCGGATCCGTTTTTGGACGAATCGGATCGCGATGTGATGGGCTCGGATTCGAATTTGGTGACGAAGATGATGGGGTCCGGGTCGCTTATGGAGGAGGTCGTCTTGAAGGAGATGAAGGTTCAAGATGGGGCTGTTCAGGGGGCTTTTGGTCACAACAGGTGGGTTGAGTCAGCGCGGTTTAGAAGACCGAGTGCAGCGGCGAGGCCATGGGTGGATGATGAGGGCTTTCAGAGGGTGGTTTGCCGTCGTTCGAAGCCAGTGGTGGCGCGGTATGGTGCGCAAAGAACGGGGAATCAGCAGCGTGTGTCCCGACATGCATTTCTCAAAGGGGCGATGACAGGTTTATGGGGTCGCGAAGGGCAAAGGTCGGAATTGGCTTGGTTACTGATGCCAATCATTACTGTCAAAAGGGTGGGTGTTGCTGTGTTAATCAAGGGAAGACAAAAATTGATGAGCCGCTGATGTATCAAGTGGATGGGCCTTCGAATGCTGGGTGTGTTGGGGCTGTCGGGGGGGGGGGGGGTCTCTGTTGTGCAGGCTGTTGGCGGGGTTGATTCTGATATCGCCTCTGTGAAGGACTGCTCCGAAATTGATTCTGATTTATCATCAGTGAGGGGCTTTAATATGAATGGTGATAGGATGTTGGGGGCAAATAACTGCTCTGTTGGTATTGAGGAGAATGATTTGGCTCCAGGTGATGTTTGTGTGGATTGTGATCAAGTGTTGGATGGCGATTTGTGTTTAGTATTGAGTGGTACTGAAGACTTGGGTTTCATTGAGGTGGAGGAGGGTTTAGGGAGGTTGGAAGTCATGGAGAACGTAAGGCCCGTAGCGGTTGATTGCTCTGATTTTGTTTCTGAAGATTGGGCAAAGAACAATGTGGTGAAGGTTGTTGATGAAATGGGAGTTTTTTGTGGTGACCGTAGGAAGCAAGGCAAGGATTTGTTATTGAACATTGTGGATGACAAGGAAGTTGATAAGGAGACTGGCAATGAAAAGGCAATTGTAGTGCACCATTCACCGGCCTTGTGGAAAGGTGGAAGGGAATTACGGAATTTGGTTTGCACGGTCAACTATAATGGGAATAGTGATGGAGGGAGTGCGAAGGAGGGTGGTCGAGGGGGTGGAAGAAGGAGGATGGAGGAGATTATTTCTATTTCCAAATGATGTTACGACTTGTGTCTTGGAATGTCCGGGGTCTCAATAACCCGGTTAAAAGGAAGTTGGTTAAATTGGCACTAAGTAAATGGAAGGCGCATATCGTTTGTCTACAAGAGACGAAGATGGAATGCATGGATGATAGGGTGGTGAGGAGGTTGTGGGGCAACCAGTTCGTGGAATAGTCTTATTTAGCATCTAGCGGTGCGTCGGGAGGCATCATCATGATGTGGGACAGATGGTGGGTCTCGTTGAGGGACTCTCGTATAGGATGTTTCTCGGTGTCATGTTCGTTTTCCATGGTAAAGGATGGCTTTTGCTGGGTTTTTTCAGGTATTTATGGGCCAGTGGATGATGGGATGAGGGTGATGCTATGGGAGGAGTTAGGGGCTGTTAGGAGGGGTGGAGCCTCCCTTGGTGTATGGGTGGGGATTTCAATGCTGTTTAGGCTCTTGTGGAGCGATTTACTGGTGGTCGGTGGACGAGGGCTATGATAGGGTTTTCCGACTTCATCAATAGACAAGCGCTGCACGATCTTCTTCTTTGTGTAGCCTCTTTTACTTGGTTTAGTGGTAGGGAGAATCCGTCCTACTCTCGCATTGATCGATTTTTGGTATCCAGGGATTGGGAGGAGCATTTCCTAGGTGTCAGCCAATCTATTGCTACTCGGTTTTCTTCTGATCATGTCCCTATCTTTTTGGATTGTGGGGGTATTCCTGCGAGGAGGTCTCCTTTTCGATTTGAGAACATGTGGTTAAGGGCCGGGGATTTTCAGCAGCGGGTGTCGGAATGGTGGGCTTGTCCCGTGAGATCAGGTTATCCGAGCTTTGTTTTGGCCAGTAAATTACGTAGGTTGAAGTCATCTCTTATCACATGGAATAAGGAGGTGTTTGGCAATTTGGTGTGGCGAAGAAATGTGCTTTTGTCTGAGATTGATGATATTGATCACGCTGATTTGAGCGGTGTAATGGATGAGGCTATGAGACTGAGGAGGGTATAGTGCTTGACCGATATTGAGGAGATTGCTATCCAGGAGGAGATCTCGTGGAGACAGAAATCTCGGGTTATTTGGCTGAAAGAAGGGGATCGGAACACAAAATTCTTTCATCGTACGGCGAATGATCGTAGAAGGACGAATTTTATTGGAAGTTTGACAGTGGAGGGTTCTTTGCTTTCCTCTAAGGAGGAGATTCGCTCCGGTATCCCAGCGTTTTATCAGAGGCTGTTCACAGAGAGCGAGAGTTGGAGGCCGAATCTAGAGGGACTGTTGTTTGGCTTTATTGATGAGGGTGATCGGGATAGGTTAGAGTTTCCTTTCTTGGAGGAGGAGGTTTTGAAGGCACTGAAGCAGAGCACAGATGATAGAGCCCCTGGTCCGGATGGTTTCTCTATGCGGTTTCTTTTAGAGTGTTGGCTTACGGTTTGGGTGGAGGTGATGGCTGCCTTTCATGAGGGGGGTTGCTTTGTGAAATCGCTTAATGCTACTTTTATCTCTCTCCTTCCAAAAGGAGGGGGGGGGGGGGGGGGGGGGGGGAAGACATCAAGGATTTTTGACCTATCAGTTTGGTTGGGTGCGTGTACAAGCTGATTGCGAGGGTACTTGCATCCAAGATGCGTGGTGTTCTAGACGGGGTTATCTCGGATTCACAAAATGCTTTAATTGGGGGCCGCCAGATTTTGGATTCCACTATCATTGCCAGCGAGGTTGTGGATGCCAGGTTGCAGAGTGGTATTCCGAGTGTTTTGGTCAAGTTGGATGTGGAAAAGGCGTATGATCATGTGAATTGGGGTTTCCTTCTATACATGTTGGAGAGACTAGGTTTTGGGGAGAGGTGGCGTCGATGGAGATAGCCCCGACCAGGGTTGAGACAAGGCTATCCCCTTTCCCCGCTTCTCTTCCTTGTGGTGATGGAAGCTTTTAGTCGAATGATGACTTGAGCCACGAGGTTGGGTGTCATTCGCGGTTTCAGAGTGGGTGATGCTGCTCAGTGTGTGGATGTTTCACATCTTCTCTTTGCTGATGATGCATTAGTGTTTTGCGACGCAGAGGTGGCGCAGTTACGGTACCTTCGATGCATTTTGGTATGTTTTCAGGCTGTCTCTGGTTTGAAAATCAATACTAGAAAAAACTCTCTTTTTCCGGTGAGTGAGGTCGGCAATGTGCCGGCATTGGCCTCAGCTCTTGGCTGCAGGGCTGATTAGCTCCCTTCGGTGTACTTGGGCTTGCCGTTGGGGTCTTCTGGGCAGAGACAGGTTTATTGGGATTTGGTGGTTGACCGGGTGGAGAGGTGACTGACGGGTTGAAAACGACAGTATCTTTCCAAGGGTGGGAGACTTACCTTGGTAAAGAGCACATTATCCAATCTTCCCACGTATGTGCTGTCACTTTATCGGATTCCTTGCAGTGTGGCTCAACAGATTGAGAGGATTCAACGGCAGTTTTTATGCGGTGGCGGCAGTGAGAGTCATTCTATCCCTTTGGTGCGGTGGGAAGTAGTTTGTTGGCCTTTTCAGGATGGAGGGTTGAGTATCCTTCGCTTGTTGCCTTTTAACAAGGTTCTTTTGGGAAAGTGGTTGTGACGCTTTGTGACCGAGAGGGACCGTTTGTGGAGGAGGGTTATTGTTTGCCGCTATGGCAAGGCCAGAGACGGTTGGTGTTCTGAGGTGGTCAGGAGTCGTCCCTGTGTGGGGGTGTGGAAGGACATCCGACAGGGGTGGGACTCCTTCGCCCTTTTTACCAGTATCAAGGTTGGTGAGAGCTCTCTTGAGTCTTCCTTATATTGGCACCCAAATTTTCATGCCACGAGATGGCCAATCAATTCATGTGGAAATAGCCAGTTGAGTTCTATTGGGTAATGGCCAGAAACCAAGTGCTGAAGAATACATCAAGCATGCCACTCTTCAGAGATTTTTGGCCAAAGGGAATAAGACAATGGAGAATCAACATTGGCCAGCGCTAAAGCAGTTTCAAAAGATCAAGAAAGTGACAGAGAGAAAGCAGCCGAAAATCAAGGAACGTTGCCGAAAATCAATGAGTTGGTGGTTTATTAAAGAGAATGAATCTGGCCAGTAAATGAACCAAATTCATTAGAGAAGTTATCTAATTAGAGACACAAAGAAGGAGAAAAACAAGGAGACACGATTTCAACAGTTACAAGGGCAGTTCCAAAATTGGAGAGTGGAGGGACACGTGGCAACCATTTAAGCTATGACAATATGATTAGTGAATATCTTGAATTGTATAAAGATAAATCTGAAGCAATTTAGGATAAGGAGATGACGAATGTGGTTGGAAAATGGGCTAGGTTCATGATATTCAATTTGAAGTTCTATAGAGAATGGTCATGAGCTGGGACATGAAGAGAAACGTGCCAAATGAGGTTTCCACAAGTAAACTGTAAGTGACAAATGGCAAAGGAACAAGAATTGATGGTGACACGTGACAAAATCTGAGGCTGGAAGTTAGAAACGGTTGAAAGACTAGTTTGACAGCCATATAAATAGAGCACTTAGTGTAATTTTGCAAGCTCTCTTACAGCACACACAAAAACTCAATACTTTACAAATTCTTATATTTGTAATCTTTATTCTATTAATTTGCACTTTCATTCTAGCAATGTTAGTTCAAATCATTATTTATTTTATTTTGTCTTGAATCATTATTTTGTAATTTATATTGCAAGAAATGGTATTTTATTTGTCCTTCAATTCAAGTCATTCAATTTCATTCATTTGCAACTTCTTTTGTTTCATTCTCAGTCAATTACAAATTTCTTTCTTTTCTTGCACTAGATTATTTTATTCAAACTTTGATATTTAAGTCCTTTTAATTAAGGCAAAAAGAATCCTTGAAGTAGAAGTCTTGAACTTTTATTTCACAATCGATTGATCCACACCCATCACTTCCAAAAGAAGAATTGCACATTCTTTTGGCTAGTTCTTGACTCTTTTTGAGTCTGGCACGCCCGCACTTCCAGCTTGGAAAACAACACCACAATTTTGTGCAAACACCTTCCCTCAATTGTTTAGGATCGCGCGGGATCGTCATGTTTCTGTAGTCGACTGTTATCATCTTGATACCGGGACGTTAGTGTGGGATGTTCGTTTTGTGCGACACTTTCAGGATTGGGAGCTGGAGGAGGTCTCTGATCTTTTGGAGCTTTTGTATTTGCTGACCATTAGTGGTGGACCGGATTCTCTGATTTGGAGGTCGACTTCGTCACGGTGCTTTACGGTCTCGTCATATTTTAGCTGCCTCTCGCCAAGGGTGGATGAGCCTTTTCCGTGGAAGGTGGTTTGGCGATCGAAGCCCCTTCTGAAGGTTGCTTTATTCACATGGTCGGCGACGTTAGGCCGGTTTCTGACTTTGGATACTTTGCGACGGCGAGACTTGATTTTGGTCAATCGATGCTTTATGTGTAAACAGGAAGGGGAATCTGTTGATCACCTCATTTTGCACCGCCCGAGTGTTTACGAATGTTGGTGCCTTCTTTTCGGCCTTTTCGGAGTGCATTGGATGATGCCGACATCGGTACGGGATGTTTTGGTGTCGTGGAGGAGCGTGCAGATTGGCGCGCATGCCCGGTCTTTCTGGAGGGTGAACCCCCTTTGTCTATAGTGGACTATATGGTTAGAACGCAATAGGCGTTGTTTTGAGGATACTGAGTCCCCGATGAGGGATGTCAAAGATTCTTTCATTTCTTGTATGTTTAGTTGGGTGGAAGGTCGAAACTGTAGATCTTTAGATGAAAAAGTGGAGTTTTTGGGTGCTTTTAGCCCTTAGGGGTTCTTGTAATAGGGATGCATTCCCCGCTTGAATGCTTTTGTTTATAAAATTCTTAATTATCAAAAAAAAAAAAATTGATCACATTAACCAAACTAATTATAGATACATCAAATTTTTTTTTGTTTGTTTAGAGTCTAAAAACACCCTCAAACCACCTCCCACCACCACATCGCGTCCTCTATTCCCACCTCTTCAAATCCTCCTCCATCACGGCCGCTCCCTCCACCCCCTCCTCCCACCACCACCCTCCGCCAGCACCGCCGATGGCCACCACCGCCACCTCTCCACTCCCTCTTTCCACCTCTAGATCAAACCCTTCTTTTTCTGGACCAAACATGGCTCCAAATACAATCATCCCTACCTCTACTTATATGTAGTTTTCCCTACATTACTGATTCGATCCGAGCTCTTGGAATCGGAATAAGTTCGGCAGTTTTTTGAAGAAGGTTCTGTTGCTAAAATGTTTACTAATGCAGCTTCCTGATCCTACTATTTTGTTGTTAAGGCTGCTGCCATTTGATGTGCTATTGGTACTCCACACTGTTGGGTTCTTCATGTATTTTCCTGTGTTTTTCGGGAAGATACTTGTTTCTCTTCATACGAGAGTCATGTTTATCACATCTGGTCCTAAATTGATGCATGTTATTATGTATGCATAGTCTAAAAGACCCTTGAATCGGCTGTGTACAAAATTTTACCTAAAACCATCGACCTATTTGCATAACAAGATCTTTGTATGTGCTGTTTTGATTTACAGGATTTAGAGAAAGCATTAGTGAAGGTGCGCCGCAAGAATAACTCCAAAAAGCCTGCGCAGAGAAGTGCTTGATGTATTGATACCCTGTGCAATACCTTCCTCCTTTTACTGCAGCGAGTGCAGACTCTCTCGATATTAGCTCTCAAGTGATTAAGCTCCAAGCATATTTAGTGAGAAACACCACCAGGGTATGAGGAAGAACTGATTCTGCAGGAAAAATCTCCAGCACTTTGTTATATATCAAAACGAAAAGCGGTTGGCTTGAATTAACCTCCTCTTGGACTGGAGAGTTTTGATGCTGTTAGAAACATGTACATCTTAAAATTCTTAATTGCATGAAGTTGAGGTTTAGATACTTTGCTGCATTTGGGATTCGGGTTATGGAATTGCAATTGTGGACCATGTTAGTATTATATATTTTGGACCATCTTAAAATTCTTAATTGCATGAAGTTAAGTATTATATATTTGAAATAACTATATGCATTTGAGAGTAGTTTATTGATGCTGTGGTATCAGGTTTGAGGTGGGGAAAGAAAAGAAAGAATGAACGATTGTAATGGTCCTAATGGATGTAGCCTTTTCAACAGAAAAGACCAAGAAAATTTGGATAATCACCTTGTGCTAAAATCAAGAGAAGCATCGTTTGGAGTCACTGTATCGTTTTCTGTTGCAGTTGCAACAACGGACATGACCATTGTCAGTATTGTACTGAAAAAGGGTACAAACTTTGTCAATATAAGTCTTAAAAAGTGAAAGGAAACAAACTTCTTCAATATCAGTCTTAAAGGTGAACGGGTCAACTGACCGACACGTGTGAACGGCTAAACGAATGGTTCAACCTCGTAATGTATCGAGCTATCAAATGTTTGCTTGTTATGAGCCACATGTGTAATATACCTAATATGGTGTAGACATATTTTAAAAGCATTATGAATCAATGTACATAGATACGAAGAATCATGACTATGTTACGACAAATCATAACTTATAGTATTGAATTGAATCAAGGTCATGACTTATAGTATTGAATTGAATCAAGGTACTTATAGTATTGAATTGAATCAAGGTCATGACTTATAGTATTGAATTGAATCAAGGTACGTAATATATCAAGCGATATGTCGAACCATGATTTATAGTATTGAATTGAATCAAGGCACGTAACATATCAAGCGATATGTCGAATCATGACTATGCTACATATCAAGATATGTCGAACCATGACTATGCTACGACAAATCATGACTTAAAGTATGAATTGAGTCATGCGAACCTACCATATTACAATGTCTTAAAAATATGAATTGAGCCATCCGTGTAATATACCTAATATGGTACAAATGTTTTAAAAGTGTTACTAATCAATGTAAATAAAGTATCGACTAATGCGACGAACCATGTTCAAAGCATAAGTAGACATGTTTTAAAAGGGTCACTAATCGAGGTATGTATACGACCAATCATCAGCCGTAGAGTAGATTTTTTTTTTTTTTTGAAAGAGTGCATCTTATAATTAAAAGTAGGGTAAATAGCTTAAACCCCCCCTTAATTTTACTCTCTTTTCCTACTATACCCCCTCAACTATGAAATGAGCTTAGAACCCCCTAAAGTTTCATAAAATATTGCATCATGGGTTTGCCCTCAATTTTTTTTACCCTTTTACCCTCCAAACTTTTTATATTTCCACCTTACCTATAATTCTATCATTACTATTATATTTCTTAATTCTTTAAATTACAAAAATATTATTTCTTTTAGTTAGAATATTAATTATACCATTTACCTTTAATGTATTAGACTAAATATACTCTCAAATGTTAATTTTTTTTTGTAAGTTTTAATTATTTTATTTGTAAATCAATTAACTTGTTATTAAATTTTAGTTTGATTTAAATCATAAAACTCAATCCTAATTAATATATTCATAAATAAATCACAATTTATGAATATATTTTTATGAAAAGAAAGTTTCATTTGGCAAAAAAAAAAATTAATTAGGATAATGAGTTTTATGATTTAAATGAAATTAAGTTTTATTGGAAAATGATATATATTTTGGAATATATATATAATTCGTCAAAAATATATATTTTTCGAATTGTTTTAAAAAAATATGAATTTTTTCCAAAAAAATTTTTTTTTGGGAAAAATATATATTATGTTCCAAAATATGATTTTTTCGAGAAAAATATATATTATTTTCCAAAATATGATTTTTTTTCCGAAAATAATATAATTGTTTTCCGAAATATATATATTTTATATTTTAGAAAATAATGTATATTTTTCATAAAAAATTCATATTTTTTAAAACAATTCGAAAAATATATACTTTTTACGAATCATATATATATATATATATTCCGAAATATATATCATTTTCCAATATATATATATATATATATATTCCAAAATATACATAATTTTCGAAAAATAATTTTTTTTGAAGGTTTGATTTCACTAAATCTTCTTATACTATTGATGGTAGTTTAGGTATTATGACTCAAAATCATATTTTGGAACATAATATATATTTTCCTCAAAAAAATTATTGTTTGGAAAAAAATCATATTTTTGAAAATAATATATATTTTTCTCAATAAAAATTATTTTTTGGAAAAAATCATATTTTGGAACATAATATATATTTTTCCCAAAAAAATTATTTTTCGGAAAAAAATCATATTTTTTAAAAGAATTAGGAAATATATATTTTTAACGAATTATATATATATTCCAAAATATATATCATTTTCCAATATATATATATATATATATTTTCCGAAATATATATATTTTGTTCAAAATATATATATTGTTTTCATAAATTGTGATTTATTTATGAATATATTAATTAGTATTGAGTTTTATGATTTAAATCAAACTAAAATTTAATACCAAGTTAATTGATTTACAAATAAAATAATTAGAACTTAAAAAAGAAATTAACATTTGAGAGTATATTTAGTCTAATACATTAAAGGTAAATGGCATAATTAATATTCTAATTAAAAGAAATAATATTTTTGTAATTTAAAGAATTAAGAAATATAATAGTAAGGATATGATTAAAGGTAAGGTGGAAATACAAAAAGTTTGGAGGGTAAAAGGGTAAATTTTTTTGAGGGCAAGCCCATGGTGCAAGAAAATGAAAGTTGAGGGGGGTATAATTAATTGAGGGGGTATAGTAGAAAAATAGAGTAAAATTGAGGGGGGTCTTAAGCTATTTACCCTTAAAAGTACAATACTTTCAATGAAATGGCAAAACTCTTTCATTCGTGATACCATCGCTTTTTTGAACGAATTAAAAAAAAAAAAGAAGTTAAAAACTATCCAGAACTTTAAATTATCAATTTCAGTCACCGACTAGACCGAACCAGGTCGGCTAAATTCCTTAATTATTATTTATTATGTCCCCTTACAAATAATAAATAAATAAAACCTTGCTAAACTAGGAAATCTCTATTATTACAACATAGTATTCCTTTTTAAATCAAATACCAAACTAGAATATATTTAAAATACTTCCTTTATTTCTCTCCTTCCCCTATATAAATATCAAACCGACCTCACGTAGAGTTACTATTTTCTACGAACAGCACCAGCTATCATCATAATCACCCTCCGACTAGGATTATATATTATATATATATATATATATATATATTGTATAAAGTCATTAGCCTTTTCCCCATCTTTGAGGATTGGAGCTTCTTTCCCTCTCTTTCTCCGCCAAGCCAAATAACCATGGCTCCGTTTTTCCGATCTCGTATCAGTCGTATTCGTGGTCGTCCAAGTACGAAACCAAGCACAGACACAAAAACAAATAAAATTAAATCCAGAAAACATAGAAAAGCAGTCGAAAAAGTTTCAAACTCTGCCATTAAATCCCTTTCCGGGGATATGATGTTTGAAATTCTATCTAGAGTGGGCTCTACTTCCTTCACCGACCTCTACAACGCCAAATTGTGGTAATTCTTCCATCTTTGCATGTATTATTGGCGAGCAATTAATGGGTATTTTTTTATTATGTTAATTTATATATATATATATATATATTTGTTTGTAGTTGCAGAGAGTTTCGTGGAGCAGCAGAGGAAGATAAAATTCTAGAAAAGGTGTGCATGGACAAGTTTCCATTGATATCATGGACTCATGGGGCTGAATTGATTTCGTTTCTCAACCGCTGCAAAGAGAATGGAAATCCAGAGGCTCTGTATAGGCAAGGAATGGTAATTTTACTTTTTTACCCTAACTATGTTTCTTCTTCTTGCCTAACTATTAGGATTATATACTTTTAGAAGTATATAACTTGAAGTTGCAATGGTTGAAGTTGAACCTTCTATGGCTGCCCATGGTTGACCGTTGACCCACTTTAGTTGCACTTGCTTTGTGGGGTTATTTTGCATGTGGATATCATATGCATACATGTGTGCCATTCTCTTTCATTCCTCTGTTTCTTGTTTTAATTTTAGACGTTTCCATTTTATTTTATTTTATTTTTGGTTACTTTGGAAAAATCTACAAAGAGAGTGCTCTTAATGCCTCACATTGTTATTGGGTGATGCTGGCTTTGGCTTTGGTACTTTCTTATTTGAGAAGGCCTTGTAAATTAGTATATTTTTTTAGGGTAAATTGCTTAAACCCCCCTCAAGTTTATTCTTTTTCTCTATTATACCCCCTCAACTAATTATACCCCCCTCAACTTTCATTTTCTTGCACCATGGATTTGCTCTCAAATTTTTTTACCCTTTTACCTTCCAAACTTTTTCTATTTCCACCTTACCTTTAATCATATCCTTACTATTATATTTCTTAATTCTTTAAATTACAAAAATATTATTTCTTTTAGTTAGAATATTAATTATGCCATTTACCTTTGTATTAAACTAAATATACTCTCAAATGCTAATTTTTTTTTATAAGTTCTAATTATTTTATTTGTAAATCAATTAATTTGGTATTAAATTTTAGTTTGATTTAAATTATAAAACTCAATCATAATTAATATATTCATAAATAAATCACAATTTATGAAAACAATATATATATTTCAGAATATATATATATATAATTCGTCAAAAATATATATTTTTCGAATTCTTTTAAAAAAATATGATTTTTTTCCGAAAAATAATTTTTTTGGGAAAAATATATATTATGTTCCAAAATATGATTTTTTCCGAAAAATATTTTTTATTGAGAAAAATATATATTATTTTCAAAAATATGATTTTTTTCTGAAAAATAAATTTTTTGAGAAAAATATATATTATGTTCCAAAATATGATTTTGAATCATAATACCTAAACTGCCATCAATAGTATAGGAGGGTTTAGTGAAATCAAACCTTCAAAAAAATTATTTTTTGAAAAAATATGTATATTTTGGAATATATATATATTGGTAAATGATATATATTTCGGAATATATATATATATGATTCGTCAAAAGTATATATTTTTTGAATTGTTTTAAAAAATATGAATTTTTTTATGAAAAATATACATTATTTTATAAAATATAAAAAATATATATTTCGGAAAAAAATTATATTATTTTCGGAAAAAATCATATTTTGGAAAATAATATATATTTTTCCCAAAAAAATTATTTTTTGGAAAAAATTCATATTTTTTTAAAACAATTCGAAAAATATATATTTTTGACGAATTATATATATATATTCCAAAATATATATCATTTTCTAATAAAACTTAATTTGATTTAACTCATTATCCTAATTATTTTTTTTTTTTGCCAAATGAAACTTTCTTTTCATAAAAATATATTCATAAATTGTGATTTATTTATGAATATATTAATTAGGATTGAGTTTTATGATTTAAATCAAACTAAAATTTAATAACAATTTAATTGATTTACAAATAAAATAATTAAAACTTACAAAAAAAAAAATTTAACATTTGAGAGTATATTTAGTCTAATACATTAAAGGTAAATGACATAATTAATATTCTAACTAAAAGAAATAATATTTTTGTAATTTAAAGAATTAAGAAATATAATAGTAAGGATATGATTAAAGGTAAGGTGAAAATACAAAACGTTTGGAGGGTAAAAGGGTAAAAACATTTGAGGGCAAGCCCATGGTGCAACATTTTATGAAACTTTAGGGGGTTCTAAGCTCATTTCATAGTTGAGGGGGTATAGTAGGGAAAAAGAGTAAACTTGAGGGGATTTTAAGCAATTTATCCATTTTTTGATTTATAATTTTATTTAGGGTAAAGTGCATTAAACCCCTTGGACTATTTTCTCTCTCAACTAACCCCCTTGAACTATGTTTTTTACACAAAACTCCATAAATTATCCCAACTTTTACAATTCACTCCATTCCGTTATAACACCGTTAGTTAAATTAGGATAATTTGTTCTCAAATCCCCTGAGGTTTCAGTCAATTACACTCGCCCCCAAATATTTTATTTTTCTTGCAATGACACTTCCTAAAGGGGAGAAATGACCGGAATGCCCTTGTGTTGTCTCCCTTATTTCATGAGACATACCCTTATTTCATGGGTCATGGAGGTAATTTCACACCCCAGATATATTACAAAAATGAAAATTTTTAAAAAATAATTTAAAGAAATGTGATAATATTTCAAAAACTATTATATCCAAAGTACTTGATTTTTTTTTCAAATTGAGCTTAAGACACAATGGTTGTTTGATCCATTAATTTAGCCAACATGTCTTTTATACTAAAGCAAGGGCACAAGAATCATTTCATGGGGTCTTCACCCCTTCAGGGGGTGTCATTATAAGGAAAATGAAATTTCAGGGGGCGAGTGCAATTGACCGAAACCTCAGGGAATCTGAGTGCAAATTATCCTAATTTAACTAACGGTGTTATAACGGAATGAGGTTAAATGCAACAGTTAAATAGTTTAGGGGGACAATGCTTAGTTTAGGGGGTTAGTTGAGAGAGAGAAAAAAGAAGAGGGGGGTTTAATGCACTTAACCCTTTTATTTATGTAAAAGAATAAACTTCTAATAGGGTGACTTTCTATGTTTAATGTGCCTAAAGTACACGTCATTCAAATTCTAAGGTGCTGTTTGGTATAAGCTTTTGCTTTTGTGCTTTGGATTTTTGAAAGCAGAAGTACATTGTTCTTGGGTCATGCATGCTAGTTTTGGTACTTTCTTATTTGAGAAGGGCTTGCAACTAAGGTTTTCTCATAATCCTACATGACTATTATGTATATGTTAATTTTTTTTTTTTTGGTATTATTATTTATTTACTCATAATCAGTCTATCTTTTTATCAGCATGCGGTATCTATAATGTTTCGAAAGGACTATTGCATAGTGCAATTTTCAAATTTAATTTCGAAAAAATAAGAGTTTGTTTGGTTCAGTTTTCAGAATAGTGTAATACTTTTGAGGACTTTTTTTTTTTGTTTCACATGAATGTACATTGACTGCCTACAATATATATTTAATCCGAACATAAATTAGATATGTAATTTTTTTTTTTCCAATTGCATACAACAGATTGAATATTTCAGTTCCACGAGAACCGAATCTGGACTGGAAAACCTGAAGAGAGCATCGGAGAAAGGGCATGCAGAAGCATCGTATGTTTACGGTATAATATTACTATGCAAAGGGGGTCAATCAAAGCAGGAAGGTCTGAAGCTTCTAAATGAAGTGATGAGTTCAAACTCTAGCAATCTGAGGATGTATAGGAGAAGCATACAAGGGAGGATATGGAGAATGTGGATAAAGAATAAAATAGTTCCAGAGCAACTTCCTTGTGGCAATGGCAATGACAATGGATGCATCATCATCAAGAAAACAACATGGGACCCTGATGATGAAGATTATGATTTCAGGTGTTGTGAAGCTTGTAGGTGGAATGAAGAAGTTGTTTCCTTCTGTAAGATGTTGCATCATGTTTAAATTTTTTAAACAAGAGATGAATTAGTTATTATTTATTTATTTATTTTGGGAATATAGATCGAGAATTATATTTGTTGCAAACCCATCTTGGATTGACTTTTCAAAAGCCGGATCAAAGAGTTGTTTCAAACTATTGGAAGAGTATTTTGAATAAATTAGCAGGTATCAGCTTTTCTACAAGGATTATGTTTCATTTTTTCTTCTTTGTACAAGCCTTACTTTATACGTAGATGTGCGTCATAAACGTAGGTGTGCAATAGGAAATTTATGTTTCATCTATAATATCATAAATGTAGATTTTTAGTTCTACTTTTATATGAAGGTTATAAATTTATTCAGATGTTTTGCTTATAATAACATGAAACAAATTAGGGTGCGCGGTAATATTTTAACATATTTATGTTAGGACAATAGTTAAGTCCTGCCCCATGAAGATCAAGTTCGTCCTCCCCGATGATGTGGTCCAATACAAATTAGATACGTAACTAAAATATTTTTAAAAAGGAAATTGGACATCAAATCCATAAATACACAAATAAGGTCAATAAAATGCAAGTCTTAGCCATAAAATGCAAATAAAAGACCACGACTGGATAGGAGTTGGCACATGGAACGAATGAGACGGATCAACAACGCACCGACAACACTACAGTGGCGCTAGAATGCCCCTGTGGGCGCACTAGAAACCCTAAGGGGCACTGTAACACTCCGCTCCAACACTTGGTACGATATTATCCGTTTTGGGCTCAACCCATACAGTTTTATTTTTGGGCTTCCCCCAAAATGCCTCATATTAATTGGAGACACACATGCATATATAAACATATATCCGGACGATGTGGGACGTCACAGGCGCTATAGCGCCCAAGATCAATGCCCATGGGAGGTCCTCTAGCACCCTGGGCCGACTTCAAAATTGTAGGTGGGGCCCGGTTTGACTTGTTGCGCACTCCAAGTTATTTTGGGATGTCTAGTCTGAGTATTTTGGTTAGATTTGACTTCTGTTTGCAAGATACCCACACAAAGAATGAATCCTAATTGGAGAAGGAAAGAAATCTACCTAAATCGGGATTCCTCCCTCTATAAATAGAGGGTTAAGTTCAGAATTTAGGGGTTTTCTTATCTGCATTCAATTAGTTCATTCATTCATTATTTTCTAGCAATTCCAGAGAGGATATCAGAGAAGAAAGGCCAAGACGACCCTGGAGATGGTTTCTACATCAACGATGCGGATTTTATCTATCATGCGTGGCTAAAGCGGTATCTAGAAAATCCTAGTCAAGTAATGTAGAATTTATATATTTTGATTGTAAAAGGGGAAGCTAAAGAACATATATGTGATAATTGTGTAGTTAGTGACCAAAAGAATGATTTATACAAGATTCTATGTTTATTATCTTCTTGTCTTAAAGTGAATGAATGTTTTATCTTACTTAATCATGTTTTCTCACTACAAGCTGATAATGATTTTTACACAATGGTGCTTCATAAACATGATGTTTAAATTTAGATAGGTCATGCTAAGGAGAAGTGATATTGACATGCTTTAGTTTAATTTATTGCATTATAGGAGTAGTTTAGAGTAAAGTAGTTGCATGTACAAGTCACACTTATTCCGAAGATGGGTTGTAGCCGAGTCAGATTGATTGTCTACTTTTTGGGATTAGGCATTTGTTTGTAGCGGTACTAATATGATATAAATATACTCGCATTATGAGGCTATGGGTGACATTAAAATACCCTAGAGTCTCTCTACCTTGATCTTCTCAACTTTATCTTTATTCGCTTTATTTTAATTTAATTTTCTTGTTAATTTAGTTTACAATAAAAAATCAAATCAAATTTTGTTTCAATTCAATAATATTATTTCATTAAAATTTAGAATATGACTTAGTCTATGTGGGATTCGATTACCTTTCTCAAGCCATACTATTCTACAATACGATTCGTACACTTGCGAGAGGTAAAATTAGGTCAATATAATTTTATTGTTAATCATTTTTTAATCGACCTAATTGACCGATCAATATAAGTTATGAATGTATATTCCCCTCAATAAAGGATTGATACAATAACAAATGTATATATTTGCACTTAGCAACACTGACTCAAATCCATAATGAAGATAGAATTTTAATTTCAATAATCCTTGAAAGGCAACAAAACCAAACAGACTACTCTCAAAAAGAGGATAATCCAAACTCGATGTCAACCAAGGATGGTGCTTATGGAATACAATTCTTTGAGCTCAAATTGCTCGAAAGGGAACTACTCGAACAAACATGTTGGTTAGGGGCATAACTTTATCTTTTAAGATAAGCAATCTACAACTTTAAATTTTGTAGTCCTTGTTACTTTATTGTTTATACATGTACTAATATTGTGCAATTACATAAATTTATTTCCATGTAAAAGAGACATCTCTAGTGAGATTATTAATTCGACACTTTCGACCTTAAGGAAGGTAAAAAAGAAAATAATAAGTAGAAAAAGTACCAAAACTTATGGGGTTTAATGACTTATCATTTATTGTCATATGATCACTTCGACTCTGCTTGACTAAAATAACGGGAAATTTTTTATATATGTGCATCATAATTTTGAGATAGAAGATGTTCTAGAAAGTGAGAGTCCTCAGTCAGAAAAACATATTGCAGACAACAAAACTCAACAGGATGATATACCGCAGACTCCGACTCCT
This sequence comes from Cornus suecica, assembly GCA_963922005.1. Lineage (NCBI taxonomy): Eukaryota > Viridiplantae > Streptophyta > Magnoliopsida > Cornales > Cornaceae > Cornus > Cornus suecica. Next base: position 26,622,213 of record OY998240.1, on the reverse strand, counting down.
AATTCTGTGTTTAGGAGGATTTCATGGCCGCATGTGCCGAATCAGAGATACCTAAATTATTTGTTGCTCACATATGTAGATGGACTAGTTTGTGATGATGAAGCATGCAGTGCAGTATATGCAAGCCAGTGGGAGTTTGCGATGGAAGATGAGATGAAGTCCCTTATCTCCATCAAGACATGAAAGCTAACCGAGCTGCCGGTAGGGAAGAAAGCTCTCCATTCATTCAAGCATTGTTGAAGCAGATGGTTTACATCTAGAGTTGTTAGATGGAAAATCTGTTTTCTTCCAAGGTGACCTAGAAGGGGAGTTTTATATACAACAATTGGAAAGTTTCTCAGTAAAAGGGAAAAAGAAGACAGACGCGACAAAGTTTTAATTCAAGCATTGTTGAAGCAGATGGTTTACATCTAGATGGTTTACATCTAGAGTTGTTAGATGGGAAATCTGTTTTCTTCCAAGGTGACCTAGAAGAGGAGTTTTATATACAACAATTGGAAAGTTTCTCAGTAAAAGGGAAAAAGAAGACAGACGCGACAAAGTTTTCAAAGCGAAGTCAGATGTGACAATGGTTGCAAGACAGAGTGACCAGACGCAATAGAGGTCGCAGGTTCTGTAAAAAGCTAGATATTGCTCATGCAGTGAGAGCTATCAGCATGGTCATGTTGACCAAAATGGTGATAACAGAGGAACTGAAGTTGTGCTCAACTTCAATGGGTCTTCAAGCTTGAAGACAGAAATAAGGGCACCGTAATGCACTGATCATTAATGAAGTTGATTGTTGGATAGAAAGTCGTCAAGTGGGAGATTGTTAGTGTATGACTCATTTCCTTGCGTGGAAAGTAAACTTGGGCAGCAAGTATCTCTATTTGACTATGATATTGTTATATTTAGTGACTCATTTCTTAATGGGGAATATAAATTAACCATCAAACAATCACAGTTATGGTAGGAGATCAATCAATAGACTCCTAATTGGAATTGGTTTAGGAAAACCAATTGAGTTCTTCTCCACTCCATACTCTTCTATAAATATAGATGTAGCCTATTGTATTATGTGTACTAGACAGAAAGCCAGAATAGGCTGGTACTGGTGTGAGTAAAACACCTAGTGCGAGTGAAGCACAGACAATGCATAGATATAGAGAGAATAAGAGATACAGAGTGATATATCTTGGTGTGAGTGAAACACCAGTGAAAGTCATGAATAATATAAACTTATATTATTTCAGTGATACAAACGTGAGTATACACTGTGTGTGCATGTGTATGATATGTGGATCATCCCTTTGTAATCCTTTATTTGATCGATAGTGAAACGGTGCTCTCTGTGGACATAAGCTGATTTGGCCGAACCACGTATATATCTTTGTGTTAATTGTGTTGGTGTGTGTTTTTTGATTTGCAGGTGTGCACGACTTCAAATAAAGGGTGTGGAAACCCTAATAAGTGTTCTTGGGCGGGTGTAAGAACCCTAACAAATTACACTATAGTTATGTATTTCTCTTTCACTTAAAATTTCTAAACCGTTACACTATATACATGTATTCTTTCTAAAATTGCTATAAAATATTTTGAATTCTGATAAAGAAAAAGTATAGACTCTGGATATTTATCTCACATTTCCAATGCTTAATAAGCAATAGTTGAGGAATGGAGGGAAACATATAGGAAATTTTTATATTGATGAAAAAGCTTAAATGATAAATGAATAAAAGGTTATTGGGTTGAAGGTAAGAATAATATATTTAAGGGTTATTTGCACTGAGACCCCCTGAATTATGGGTCAATGCCACTCAAAAAGTGGTAAACGCGAGTGTTGGCCACTTGCCCCCTCAACTTTGATTTTCGTTGCAATGACACCCCTGGAGCTGTGAAATGACTATAATGCCCCTTTAATTGTTTCACTTATTATATTAGGGTAATATATAAAGTGTGGAATTACCCATATGCCCAAACACTTCACCCCTCCAAAATTACTAATTACACTTTCACCCCTTATTACAAAATATATATATATATACATATTACGAAAATTACAATTTAATTTTTTTTCTTTATAATATAATTTTTATATATAATTACGAAAATTAAAATTATGAATATATATATATATATATATATATAATTTGTAAAAAATATATAAAATTTGAAAAAACATATAAAATTCAAAAAAATATATAAAATTTGAAACAATATATAAAATTAAAAAAAAACATATAAAATTCGAAACAAATATATAAAATTCGTAAACAATATATAAAATTCTAAAAAATATATAAAATTCAAATATATATATATATAAAGTGTGACTGAAGTTTAAGTGAACAAGTCTCGGAGTCATTAGCCAAGGTAACAGATCTTCTCCAGCTCTCTGCTGAGCTATTTCAATGGCCACGATGGCGACACATGCCCCACGATGGTGACCGAAATCGGAATCGAACCGATACTTTATTAAAATATTTTAATCAAAATTAAATATATTAATATTTGGATCAAAATTAACGGTTCGGTTCTGATTCTCATTTTTAAAGAACTGAAAGTATCGTAACCGAACCGTTAATTTTGATCTAAATATTAATTTTGATCCAAATAAAAATTTACTTTGGTTCTTTAAAAATGAGAACCGGAACCGAATCGTTAATTTTGATCCAAATATTAATATAATTAATTTTGATTAAAATATTTTAATAAAGTATTGGTTCGATTCCGATTTCGGTCACCATCGTGGGGTATGTGTCGCCATCGTGACCATTGAAATAGCTCTGCAAAGAGCTGGAGATGATCCGTTACCTTGGCTAATGACTCTGAGGCTTGTCCACTTAAACTTTAGTCACACTTTATATATATATATATATATATTTGAATTTTATATATTGTTTACGAATTTTATATATTTGTTTCGAATTTTATATGTTTTTTTAATTTTATATATTGTTTCAAATTTTATATATTTGTTTTGAATTTTATATTTTTTTTCAAATTTTATATATTTTTTACAAATTATATATATATATATATATATATATATATATATATATATTTTCATAATTTTAATTTTCGTAATTATATATACAAATTATATTATAAAGAAAAAAAATTAAATTGTAATTTTCGTAATATATATATATATATATATATAAATATGTATTTATATATATATAAATATGTATTTATATATATATATATATATATTTTGTAATAAGTGGTGGAAGTGTAATTAGTAATTTCGGAGGGGTGAAATGTTTGGGTATATGGGTAATTTCACACTTTATATATTACCCTAATGTAATAAGTGAAACAATTAAAGGGGCATTATACTCATTTCACTAGCCCAGGGGGTGTCATTGCAACGAAATTGAAACCTCAGGGGACTATGGGACCGAAAAAGGCAAACCTTGCATCTCGCTGCAATAAAGCCAAAGTTCAGGGGATGTGGCTGCAAATAACCCTATATTTAATTATTTTTGTTTATCAAAGAATGATGTAAATGGTGTCCTAGATTAAACAGGGTATCCTCCCATTTTTGGCTATAAAGAGGATGTCAGCCCACTTTAAAGGAACGGCACACTTCTTCAAATTGAGATTTTTCTTCAATATCAATAAAGTCCCGAGGTATCGGTGATAACAGAAACCAAGAATCAGCAGCAGATCAGCACGAATGTTAATTAACAGAAGTCACATAAATGGACCCATAAACAAGAGCTAACAACATCAATGAACTCATAAATAATGACAAAACCATGGGAGATTAGGGCTCCCAAACCCTAAAAACGGAAAAAGTAAGAAACAATAATTTTGGTAGGGTTAAAGAAAAAACCCACCAATAATATAATATATATATTAATTGAAGATCGCTGCCGACAAAAACGAAGAAAAACGGAAAGAACTACCAAGAATCGGTAGGCTCTAATACCAATTAGAAAATCATAAAGAGATACAAATAGAGAACAAAAACTCTGATATGAAGTAGAAAATCAAAGAGAAATAAAAGAAGAAGAATATCAATAATAAATCTCTATTATTGAATGAATTGTATTTTTTGTGTGTATTGTAACAATACATAAATGCCTATACATAGAGACCGAGTATACTAACATTTACAATAAAAAACTGATGTAGGACACATATTATCTATATGTGCTTCAGCATTAGCAACACTGACTCAAATCCATAATGAAGATAGAATTTTAATTTCAATAATCCTTGAAAGGCAACAAAACCAAACAGACTACTCTCAAAAAGAGGATAATCCAAACTCGATGTCAACCAAGGATGGTGCTTATGGAATACAACTCTTTGAGCTAAAATGGGAACTACTCAGAACAAACATGTTGGTCAAGGACATAACTTGATCTTTTAAGATAAGCAATCTACAACTTTAAATTTTGTAGTCCTTGTTACTTTATTGTTTATACATGTACTAATATTGTGCAATTACATAAATTTATATCCATGTAAAAGAGACATCTCTAGTATATTAATTCGACACTTGTGCCCTTATGGAAGGTAAAATAGAAAATAATAAGAAGAAAAAAGTACCAAAACATATGGGGCTTAATTACTTATCATTTATTGTCATAGGATCACTCTAACTCTGCTTGACTAAAATAACAGGAAAAAAATTATGTATGTGCACCATAATTTTTATAAAAGCATGGTTTCTATATGTATATCCGGAAGGAACAATAATGTTATGAATTTGAAGCGCAACATCCTAGTAACTCAAACAAAAAAATATATAAAGAATAACCTATTTTAGTTATCAATTAATATCTCTTAATAAAATTAATCATAACGTCAATAAACATGTGGTTCATCTTATCTATGTAATATTTTTCTGAATCAAGCCCTCCAGGGCTCCATATGGTCCTCCAGTCTTATTTCAAAGGAAGCAAGACAGTTCCCTGCGGATGTGTCGACTATCTGGCTCTCAACAAGGTTATGATAAAAAGCAAATACCCTATTCCTAATACTGTTGATTTCTTTGATCGATTGTCGAGAGCTTCTTATTTAACTAAATTATACTTGCGTTCTGGGTATTGGCAAGTCAGAATTGCAGATGGTGATGAGTCAAAGACTGCTTATGTAACCGGATATGGTTATTATGAGTTTCTTGTAACGCTGTTTGGGCTCACATGATGTAAATTAGATTGTAAGCATTATTTTTACGCTTGAGAATATGCTTTGACATTTAAAGTGCTCTTGAGAAGCTTTCGAATTTAAGGTGCTATGTTTGGAGCAGGGATGGCAATGGGGTGGGGAGGGTGGGGCGGGGATCGTATCCCCCATCTCCGTCCCCGCTTAACTTTGCCATCCCCATACCCGTTTCAAGCCCGATTAATAAACGGGGCGAGACGATTTTTCCTTTTAAAAAAAAAAATTTCCTATACAAAATCATGATAATGTCTAATTTTTTAATTGGAATTTTTAAGTTACTATTATTGTACAAGCATAAAAGTAAAACATGCAATTTTTAACATAATTGATATGAAATGAAGGCGAGAAGAATGAAAGGATAAGGAGACTAGAGTTTGGTATTAGATGAAATATAAAAAAATGAAGGAATTATTTTATATAAAAGATATATATTAATAATATATGATAATATTGAAGGTTACATTAGTAAAATATTAATTTAATCAGGGCGGAAGGGGGCTACCCCTCCCCATACCCTCCCCAATAACCAATCGAGATTTTTCCCCACCACCATATCCGCCCCCATTTATTTAATCGGATCCCCAAATTTACTTAAATCTCGTCCCACCCAAGGCTGATCTTTTTGTCATCCCTAGTTTAGAGTACCAAGTTCAATATAAAAGGCATTTGAATGTTCCTATTAAAAAAATAAACTATGAATTTGAGATTCTCAACATAATAAGGTATCAATTACACTATAGTTATGTATTTCTCTTTCACTTAAAAATTTCTAAACCGTCACACTATATACATGTATTCTTTCTAAAATTGCTATACAATATTTTGAATTCTGATAAAGAAAAAGTAAAGACTCTGGATATTTATCTCACATTTCCAATGCTTAATAAGCAATAGTCGAGGAATGGAGGGCAACGCATAGTAAAATTTTATATTGATGAAAAAAATTTAAATGATTGTAAGACCATTTGTAGGATTGTTCATTGTTGGTATGTTCTCAACAATAACCATATTGAGTGACTTGTGAGGTCGGGTAGGTTTAGGAAAATAAAATTGGTAAAACAAAGGCAACGACAAGTTTCGTCAAACTCAAATCAAGATTTCAACATCGAAGAATATAAGAGAAATAAAGAAGAAGTAAATTTGGACAAAAAAATATCTCCCGGAGAGCAACAACGACATTTTTCAAAGCCGAAACTTTGGGAAACATGTTAGAGGAATGAATGGGGTTCAAACGGAAGAAAATTTGGAAAAAGTAGTTTTCCTAATATTTGCTATGCTCGAGCTACACACACAGTAGCTAAAAGTGGCTAGAAAGTTGAAATCTACGCATAGGGAAAATGTCCCTACGCACGGAGCTACGCTCAAGCGTAGGGCCATGCGCAGAGTGTTTTTGGTAATGTCAAATTCTGATCCGTTTCAACTTCTATCAACTTGGGTTACACTCCAATATATCCTAGCATGTGTATAAATGATATTTACACCAAAGTTGACTAGATTCACTCTCAATTACAAGATGATTAAATCAGGGAGGAATCCTAGTCCAAAAAGGATACAAGCTTACTCAATATAAGATTCATCTCTCTATAAATAAGAGGAGTCTCTACAGATTTTAGGTGTGGCTTTTGTGAGATGTCTGTGATACTTCCATAGATCAGATCTATTTACAGAGAGAAAAAAAGAGTTTGCTTGATTATTCTATATCAAGGGTTTCTCTAGTTTTTAATGATTATTCAATTATGCTCCTACACATTAAATCTTTATGCACAATTGGATGATCCTTTGCTAAAAAATCACCACACCACCTATTGCAACGTGATTGCATCGATCCATTTAGAAATAGAGCAATCTGAGTGCGGAGATCGGAGTAGGAGGTTTTGTGGTTATTTGATCCGTTGAGAAGTGGAGCCGTCAAAGTACGAAGCGAAGCTAGAGCTTCGTGGAGCGCGAGTGATTCAAGACTGTCAGACGTCAAGTGGAGAAAGGCAGATCAAGAATGATTTGTAAGTCTAAAACTTCATAAAATCTGTGTACTTCTTGATTCATAGTGTATCGATACCCGAGCGTATCCGTGGTTTTTACTTGGAACGTTTTCCAAGATTTTTCACGTAAAAATATCGTGTGTCTTTATTGCTTTATTTTCTACACTTAGATTAATCTTTGCATGATTTATTTTGTTAGATAATTGGATTAAAATTGACATTTCCATAATTATTTTTAATTTGTCAATAAATTCATAAAAATCCTATTCATCATTGGCTATTTTCCTTAGTGGCTAGGTAATTTGAATGATCAAAGGTGATTGGGTTGTAGGTAAGAATAATATATTTAATTATTTTTGTTTATCAAATAATGATGTAAGCGGTGTCCTAGATTAAACAGGGCATTCTCCCATTTTTGGCTATAAAGAGGAGGTGAGCCCACTTTAAAGGAACGACACACTTCTTCAAATTGAGATTTTTCTTCAATATCAATAAAGTATTAATTTTTTTTTTTGTTATTTTTAATACTAATACAAGTTTTTTTAAGGGAATATAAGAAGAAAAAAAATGAGATTTGTCCCTCATTAATTTTTTAAAATTTTCTTATTGCCCCTAATATCATAGATTGTCTCCCAATACAATTTTTTCTTGTTTTGTCCCTTGTCAGAGTGCACCCGGTCGGTACCCGACTGACTATCACTTCTCTTGTTTTGCTGGAAAGGTTCAGTCGGCTTTTGATCGGGATTCTCCAACTTCAAATCATGCAATTATCCGTGTAAATTTTGGCATCAACAAAAAGTAATAAAAGTAATAGACTTTTTTACTTTCCAGAAATTACAGAAGGCCGAAAATGATTCATTAGAAGATAATTCTGAAGTTCAAGATAAAGTTCCTAAAATCAAAATAATACCCGTTAGTGAAAAAAAAAAAAAAAAAACAGTTAGCTTGCCCAAATTCAGTCAGGGAAAATAATTTATTGCTTATTATTGCTCTTAATGCAAGGGCTAAAAATACATCCTTACTCTTAAAACCCCAATATAGTTCATATATAGCTGGAATTTTGATGTGGTTGAAGATGAGAATATTCCATAAGCATATGTGTTTTCCGTCTTTTCCTTTCCAGATAAGCATATTTACATTTAATTAATTGATATACATTAGCGTAGCGTGTGATATGATTGTGGGACAATGACAGTGGCGTACTAAATTAGTATAGTACATCTTTTTACTCATATTTGCTTTATCTTATTTTCCAATAGTTTGTGCATCCTATAATTGCATATGTAAATCTTTGTAACATCTCATCAACACCTCTCTTCCTCTTCATCTGCTAAAATCAATTTCCATGGAAATTCCAACCCTTTTTAGCCCAACACTTGCTATATTTATCTCATTTGATATCATCATATATGTCTTTGGATACTTGATAATATTCAGAAATTGGAGAGGAACATATAGACCTCAAGCTTCAAGTTGTGTCCTCTCTCTAGCCCATGCCACACCTGTTGTTCTTTTAGCATCATATTCAATGCTAAACACAGAAACAAAACTGAGTTTTGCTTCTCCAAACACGACTTTCCAAAACATGGTACTTGAATACAGCATTGCATATTTCTTGATAGATCTCTTGCACTACATAGTTTTCAGTCCAAGTGATGTTCTCTTCATTGCTCATCATTTAGCAACACTATATGTATTCGTGACGTGCCGGTACCTAGTACACCATGGGGCCTTTGCCATTCTGGCGCTTCTCATTCTTGCTGAGGTCACCAGCCCGTGTCAGAACACGTGGAGCCTCGCCAGGTGCCGGAAAGATGACGTGGCGGTGGCTGCCAAGTTGTGGGAGTTGTTGTCCTTGCCATTTTATGTGTTCTACTCTGTTGTTAGAGGTGTTTTTGGACCCCTGTTTGTGTATAAGATGGGGATTTTCTATACTAGTGGAGAAGCTGGTGATGTGATTCCTATATGGGTTTGGGGTTCTTGGATGGTTGTGATTGTATGTGCAATTTTTCTTAGCATATTGTGGGTTTTGAATCTTTGGTTAGAGCTTTTTAGAGACAGAGCCAGAAAAGGATTCAATAAACTAAGTTAGGGCTTGGTCAGAGCTTCATTTTAAGCTATTTGTCAGCCGACTGATAAGGGACTTTCAGCCGACTGACGGTAGTGGTAGTGGTTCAATCGACTGACATAGTAATGTCAGCCAGCTCAGCCGACTGATGGAGCCAAAAATGGCTAGTTCAGAGCCATTTTATTTATTTATTTATCCATAGACACAATGTTGGCTGAGTGGGAATAGAAATTCTGGGTTTTCTTTTCATTTGATATCAAAATCATTAAGTTGTATTTTATCTCACATAAAGCTTGTATTATATTCTTTCTGGGGTGTGGTTATTGAATTGTTGATGGCAGATAGATGATGTTTGATGTAATTATACACTGTGATTATGAGTATATATATATTTTTTACAATATGTCATGACATTATTTCATAACAAAAAATATATGCAAGTTGAAAAAGTATCCAACTATTAATTTTCCATTCTTAAAGAATTATTTTGGAAACAACAGAAAAGATGAACCAAGTCATAATATCTCATTGAAAATAAGATCTTAAACAAACTAAAACATTGTTATATATCAATTTCCCGGCAAAAGACTCCCTACTAAACATTGGAAAAATGGAAGCAGCAAAAACATTAGACCCAGACATATCATAAAACCTTAGACACACACATAACTCTCATTTATTTCCATCTTAAAACCTTAGAAACTGAATCAACAAAAACAAGGTCATGGGTCATCTCCAGAGAAGCTTCAAGCTTGGACAGAAGCCATGTGGACGATCAAGTCGATCACACGTGAACTGCCAAAATAAACACAGAAATTAATTATGTCTAAGACAGCAATCAACATAATCATACTCAAACATGAGTTGTATTGTATATCAAAATAAAAAATGTGGTATGTACAATTACACTAACATTTATATATTTTAACGGAAAGAAGAGTTGAAATTTACCTGTAACCCCATTCATTGTCATACCAAGAGACAAGTTTGACAAAGTTCTCATTCAAAGCAATCCCAGCCTTGGCATCAAAGATGCTCGATCTGGATTAAACAAAACAAATACAATTAGTAACTTTTAATTACAAAGACTATATGCAATTAGCAACTTTTAATTACAAAGACATTATGCTGGAAGTGAAATATTTTTACCTGCTGTCACCAATGAAGTCGGTAGACACCACATCATCTTCAGTGTACCCCAAAATTCCCTTGAGTTTGCCCTCTGATTCTTCCCTGGAAATATAATCGGAAAACACGAAAAAGAATTACAAAAAGTATGTATGTGTTGTTCGGAGACCTATAATAACATCCTTTGCAAAAAGCAAATGAACTTCACAAAACTTACTTGATGGCCGCTTTGATCTGCTCATAAGTAGCCTTCTTCTCGAGGCGTACAGTGAGATCAACAACCGAAACATCCACAGTTGGAACACGGAAAGACATTCCGGTCAATTTACCATTCAGTGATGGCAGCACTTTCCCAACAGCCTGTGGTTAAATGGCAAAATCAAAATCGAAGAAGAACAGTAGAAAAGTCTCATCATAACAAACTTGACAGCATTGGTGCCAAACCAAATATAGAATCAGCATTTTGAGGAGATTTATAAGAGAAAAATTACCTTGGCAGCTCCAGTGCTGCTAGGAATAATGTTGAAGGAAGCAGCTCTTCCACCCCTCCAGTCTTTGCTTGATGGTCCATCAACAGTCTTTTGAGTGGCTAATTAACATATCAAAGATATAGATAGAATTAATATTGATATCACAACTCCGATCCAAAAGCAACAATAAAACTATCCATACAACTCCTTACCAGTGATGGAGTGAACAGTGGTCATGAGACCCTCAACTATTCCAAACCTGTCATTAATAACCTGGAAAATTGAACGACAAAACGAAATGAGCAAAGCCGTGTATTAGACAACCTTTTTCCTATATATGAATGAGAAAAAACACATTTCAAAACATATATATATATATATACCTTGGCAAGGGGAGCGAGACAGTTGGTAGTGCAGCTAGCGTTGGAGACAATGTTAAGTTCGGGCTTGTATTCCTTCTCATTGACACCCACAACAAACATGGGAGCATCCTTGCTTGGGGCTGAAATCACAACCTTCTTGGCACCACCCTGATCATACCAAAGAGTCCAAGTCAAAATCACAACAAAGTATCATTCCTATCTACAAATCACAATAAAATTAAATCATGCTTAGTCCATCAATGGGCAATATAATTAACTCTTGACTCCATTAATGTAGCAACAAATCAAAATCAATCATCAATGAAAAGAGATCGGCTACCTATATCAACAAATTCAACCACACTTGAAAAATATATTATTCATACTAAAAGATTCCACAAAATTTGACAGCAGCTAAAAGGGTTTTTGTATTGACTGAAGTCCTTTAATGGGACTCATATATAACCGAACACTTAAAAATATATATTATTCATCTTAAGAGTACATGAAAAATTTGAAAGCAGCTTAAAGGGAATATATATAAAATGATACCCATTAATGGGTCTCATAAAAAACTCTAATTAAGTACATATATCAACACATTCAGTTGATGCATCAAAGAGATCTAATATCCAATAACTCGATCAGAGATCTAAAGAGACTCGCGACTATGGTATCTTTCTAATTGATATATTTGGCACCACCCTGATCATACCAAAGAGTCCAAGTCAAAATCACAACAAAGTATCAACCATTCCTATTATAAAGAGATTCGCGACTATGGCAGAGTCGGTAAGCTCTGCTCTCTCGCGACCCCTACTCTAATCAAAAGACATGAAGGCCCCTGCTGAAGATTCAAAGGGTCGGAAAGGCTTTGATGTCTCAAGGTTCATATTAGGGAAAGGAGAGTGAGGGGAAATCTACAACAAATCAGAACAAAGGATTTCACATGAAAGTGGTATTTTAGTCCATCTACAATAAAATCATGTCAAGTCCATCAATGGACATTACATACAATCGACTCTTGACTCCATTAATGTAGCAACAAATCAAATCAATCATGAACAAAGATAGGCTATCTAACTATATTTACTAGTTATACTTGCATATTCACCTATACTCAGAAAAATATATTATTCATTCTAAAAGATTCCACAAAATTTGACAGCAGCTAAAGGGTTTTTATATTGACTGAAGTCCTTTAATGGGACTCATAAATAACCTAACATTCAAAAATATATTATTCATATTAAAAGATTCCACATGAAAATTTGAAAGCAGCTTATAAATCAAATAATACCCATTAATGAGACTCATAGAAAAACTCTGATTAAGTACATATATCAACACATTCAGTCAATGCATCAAAGAGATCTAATATTCAACTATTCAATCAATGCATCAAAGAGATCTAATATCCAACTATACTAAGGAGTAAAATGTAAGACCTTCAAGTGGGCAGCAGCTTTGTCCTTGTCGGTGAAGACGCCGGTAGACTCCACAACAAACTCGGCACCGGTTTTACCCCATGGGATTTCTTCAGGGTTCCTAAATCATCATCATATACAGATTTGGGTAAATACCCACAAATTGATATACCCAATTAATCTGATTTCAATATAAGAAATGCAATTTGGGGAAAAACAAAAACAGGGGATCAATACCTATGGCCGAAAACAGCGACGGGTTTGTCACCGAAAAGAAGGGTCTTGTCGTCCTTGACCTTGAGCTCATGGTGCTTCCATTGCCCATGAACACTGTCATACTTGAACATGTATGTCTACACACATATTGCAATTAAAATATCATTATAAGCAAGCGCTTCTTGAGTGTATACTGTTTACATATATATATATATATACCCACACGCAGACACACACAAAGAGAGAGATATAGATATACCATGTAATCAGTGGTGATGAAGGGATCATTAACAGCGACAAGTTCAACATCGTCTCTCTGGAGAGCTACTCTAGCAACAAGACGACCGATCCTTCCAAAACCTAACAGAAATCAATCAAATCAGTAAAACCCATATAATCAATTGTAATAATATATATATATACACTCAAAATAAAGAGAAAATAAGGTTTATTTTTCAAAAATAAAATAAAAATACCATTGATTCCGATCTTGATCTTCTTATCAGAACCTGTAACACAAATAAAAGAACCCAAAATGATTACAGATGTAGATATAGAAAACAAAAACCATAAAAATGGGTAGATCACTAGTAGTACTTACCCATGAATCTAGAGAGAGAGATAAAACGAAGGAAAAGTTTTAGAGAGAGAGAGAGAGAGAAATGAAGAATTGGTTGGTTTGTGGGAAAGTGATGAGAGAGTGAGTGTGGGAGGAGAGGTATATATAGAGGGTGACTGTCTTGGGCAAAAAGAAAACAAACGCTGTATTACCAAACCTGTTCCAGCCGCTGGATTACTTTTCTCGTCTTCTAGACCCTTCAAATCTCCACCATTATTTTTTTTTTTCTTCCTTATTATTATTATTATTATTATTTTTGGATTTGAAAATAAAAAAGGTAGTAGAAATTAGACCCAATAATCATAAATTTTTCACGTATTAATATCAATGTATATGTTTTATTTTCAGAAATAATTGAATATGATTATTTTTTTAATTTTTTTAAAAATAGTGTCTAACATTTAGGAGATTTTTTATTTAATATTAAAGAAGTAAATAAAATAGCATAAAATGAATTATATTAATAAAATTTACATGTTGTTTGTTGATTAAATTACAGTAAAATAATACAAACTTTTATGTCATAAGAAAATTTAACTTTTATTCATTCAAAGAAAATTTCATTGTACAAACAATATGCTCACACATTGCTTTTTACTGGAGAATTTGGACTTTTAAATGATTTTTTTTTTTGACAGGTAACAAACTATTATAAAAAAAAGTCTAGAATATTTAGATGTGACATTCCTAAAAAATGTTGAATTTTATTTTTATCATGAATTTTTGTCTGGAAGGAAATTTTGCATAGAATGGGTAGTAAAATCATGATTAAATAAGTAATGAGATTAGAATATTCTTTCGGAATATTCTAGAAGGAAGATTAAATAGTGTACATGTCCAAAACATATTAAAATTGTGACTAACTAAAAGTCTTAGTATCGTAATATGAAAGAATTTTATTGCCATAGATCGTCAAAATCAAATTTTCTTTTGACATTCATTAGTCGAAAGAAACAGCTTGTTGCAAAAAATATTTATAAAAACTTTCGTTAGTCACTTTTTTTGAACAGAATATATATATTTATTTACTAATATATTAATAATATTAAAAGTGAAAAAAGTTTCAGTCCCTATTTTTTATTTTTAAATTATATTTTAATTATAATATAAGGTAAAAATTAATTATATAAATTAAAAACTTAATTATAATAGAACACTAGCAATTTCAATTCTACTCAAACTTTATTAGATTTTAACTCCTAACATTATAAGCTTTAATTGTAACATAATTAAAAACTAAAAATTTAATTATAGTAGAAGACTAGCAATTTTAATTCTTCATAAACCTAATTGGATTTTAACTCTATCACTACCATCCGATTACAATTTTACTTAAAATTGATTTTACAAATCCAAATAATCTTAGTGATGTATATCAACATTCCTAAATGTTATAAACTTCCAATAAACACCTCTTTCCTAAATTCTATAAAATACATATAAACACAATCTAATTCATTCTTAGTGATATACATATAAGTATTTCTAAATCATGTAAACTCCTAATAAATATAATCCATTATAAAGTAACAGAATTTTACTTTCGATCACTCTCTCATATTATTTTGGACTTTTACTATTACGAGTTGTTTGAGTTATTGTGTAAGGGGTAAAATTCATACTTTTGTAAGTTTATTATTTTTATTATATTGACTTGTAACAACTTTTTTCTTGTTACTATTATATATTTATGAGTTAATTTTATTTACATCTCCTGAACAATGTCTATACATTAATCGCCCTTCCAACTATGTAAAACATCAGTCAGACCCCCTAATTAAGAAAGTTGGCATCATTTGCACCACTTGACCACTTTTGGGACTAAAATGTCCTTATCCAAACACCCACTATCCCTATTCTCAAACACTCAATATCCCTATTCCTAAAAATATATATAAAATTCTAAATATATATATAAAATTCGAAAAATATACATAAAATTCGAAAATAATATATAAAATTCGAAATATATATTTAAAATTTGAAAATAATATATAAAATCCGAAAACAATATATAAAATTTGAAAAATATATAAAAACTTCAAAAAATATATATAAAATTCAAAATATATGCCTCTATTTTTGTGAATCCTTATTTTCAGTGGCCATGAATTGAGAACCACTTGTGATGTTATGATATGATTGGATGTGTTCTTTATTCACCATATATGTGTGCATTGTTATATTAGGAATGAGAATGTCAGCCCCCATTGAGACCTTAGTTGTTAAGGCTGTGAAAGTTCCTCCCAAACCCTCTAATTGGCTATGTTTTATGTGGAAAATCATGTCACCCAAACAGGGGTTGAAAAATTAAATTGTACCCACCATTCCATGGATTCCGTTATATATTGTTTTCAAACTTTATATATTATTTTTGAATTTTATATATATATTTAAAATTTTATATTTTTTTTTTCAAATTTTATATATTTTTCAAATTTTATATATTGTTTTCGAATTTTATATATATTTTTTCAAATTTTATATATATATTTCAACTTTTATATATATTTTTTCGAATTTTATATATTGTTTTCGAATTTTATATATTTTTTTCAAATTTTATATGTTATTTTCAAATTTTATATATATTTCGAATTGTATATATATTTTCCAAATTTTATATATTATCTCCGAATTATATATATATATTTCGAATTTTATATATATTTTTAAAAATAGGGATAGTGGGTGTTTGAGTAAGGGCATTTTAGTCCCAAAAGTGGCTAGGGGTGCAAATGATGCCAACTTTCTTAATTGGAGGGTTTGATTGATGTTTTGTATAGCTGGAGAGGTGCGATTGATATATAAACATAGTTCAGAGGGTGTAAATGAAATGAGCCCTATATTTATACTCATTTCTTTTTGGTTGAATGAACACATATAATTTTATAATTACTGTTTATTTCATATGCCATACATTATCATTTATGCTTTCTAAATTTCTATATTTTATTCACTGTTTCTTCTTAATTTTACTATATAAATCATAATTTCTAAACTTTTTTCAATATTTGAAATATATAGATCTATAATGGTTTCATTGAATAAATCATCATTTATGTACTCAGAAATTTACAAATGTTTGTATCTCAATTTTTATTTTTTCTTAACCTTTGTTTTCGTCATATATTTATTAAATATTTTTTATAGATTCAATAGATACATCATAAGCTTTAATTTTTTTTTTTTAATTTGTCTTTTCTTTTTCTTTTTTAGTTCCAATAAATACCTCATAGTGTCTATAATGTTATTAAATATTGGGTTCTCTTCCAATTGCTATTTTGTGTTAATTTATTTTGTCATTGTATTTTTATTCACTTTAATTTCCATTATATTTCAATACCTGTATTTACATTTTTTTTTTTACTTTTACTTTTCATAAATATCCTTTATTTTTAATAAATAAATATATATTCATATTGATTTTGCTTTAAAATTTTATCTTGGACTTTTTTGGTTTTTTGAATTTTTTATTATAAAATTTTATCGATTAGGACTTTTTCCTCTCAATTGGGTATTCATTTTTGTGATTAAATCTGATTATTTAGTGTTTTTTTAAATTTAATTTAATATATATTACTGTTCTATCAAATTTTATTTATTGTTTTATGCCTAAACTTATATTTAATTATTTAATTATTATTTATAAATAGATTTTTATATTTTCATCTTTCTTAAGTTTTAACTATATAACTTTTCTCACTTTCTTTTTTTGGTATTTGCATTGCAATTAGATTTAATTTTTGCATTTTTATTTTTTATATTGATAATTTTAAATTTAGTTGATAATATATTATAAATCAAAATTTATTTACGTGCGTTGCACGTGCTTTATACTAGTATGTATGTATATAAGGTAATTTAACCCAAAATTTAATTTATCAAAGCGTGATGGAAAAATCAGAAGTTTTTGTTTTTGAAATTGAAGCAAACATGTCCTTTCACTCTAAACTTAAAGATTGAAATGTGAAGTGAAAATCAAATTTATGTACAATAGTGATGTTTCACCAATATAAGTAGTGGAATTTCTTAAATATCGTGGAATTTTAAAATTGAAAATAATACCATTTTCATAGTTAGATGATAAATGTTTTTATGAGTTGCAGAATCATGGAGGGTTCTAGAGGAGTATCATTATTAATTGAAAATAATCTATTTGTTTCTGATTTGTGAGTTTAAACCACCTCTTCTGAATTTTAAATCACCTTTATTATTAAAGTTATGAATGTATATTAACAAATTCGAATAATAAAGTTATAAGTTAAAAATTATTTCAATTAATAATACGTCTGGATAAATATACAGTTTGTTCACCCTAATATCATAAGTGTTTCTTTATTTTATATTTAATGACATTAAATACATCCAATTCAAAGAGTATAAATCCATACTAAAAATGATTAAGGTAACCTCAATCTGCCTAGAATTGATTTTTTTTTTTTTTTGTTTCAAAATATGCACAATCCCAGAACTGCATAGCTCCTAAGCTGTGATAATTTTATTTTTTCAATTTTTCTTGATGGTTTAATTAGTTTGGAAATAAAATAAAATTTCTCTTTGCATATAATATATGAAATTATTTTGTCAACCCCTCCAAATGTGCCATCGCATTCACAAGGTAAGACTAATTGTGATGTCATAGAGCATGCCTTTGATAAAAGAAACGTTTGACCAAAAAGGGCATAGACAGGCAAAATTAATAAAAAATTGGAGAAAACGAAGACCTTAAGTTAGAAAGCAAAATTAATAAAAAATTGGCGTCGCCCGGGTTCGAACCGGAGACCTTCAGTGTGTTAGACTGACGTGATAACCAACTACACCACGACACCATTTGTGACCAACCCAGGTATTTTGGATTGTTCAAGCTTCGGAATAGTCTTCTTTCCTCACAAATATCAATTTGTGTCAATAACAGTGTAATAAGATAATATATACATCTTAAAAATACCAAAGAATATTATTAGCAGCTAGGGATGGCCAATGGAGCGGGCGGGATGGCACTCCCATTCTATCCCGTTTTACTTTGTCATCTCTATACCCGTTCTAAAATTAATTATTAAAGGCCGGGGTAAGACTATGCACGCAAGAGCGGGGCAGTTTTCATTATAAAGAGAAAAAAATCTTATGCAAATTTAAATAATGTTTTTAACTTGTTCCTTGAAACTTTGAATTTACTATTATTGTACAAGTATCAAAATAAGACATAATGTTTTACATAGTTGAGATGTGTTTAAGGCGAGAAGAGTGAATGAGTAAGGAAACTAGGATTTAGTATGAGGTGAAATGTAAAAAAAATGAATTAAAAGGAGAGGGTTTATTTTGAGTGTGTATGTATATAGGTACACAACTGTAATATATATAAATTAATAGGAGTAAATATGTAATTTTCCTATGTAAGCGGAGTGGGCAACATAATCGGGGGTGGAGGGACCCTCCCCCATACCAACCCCAGAACTTGGTCGGAATTTTTTTTCCTTTCCCCATACAAGCCCCATTAATTTAATCGGGTTCCCAAACCAGTTTAAATCGGGACAAGGATTTTCCCCATCTCTAGTAGGGGCGGAGCGAGAATTTTTTTTTAGAGGCATATGAATATGATTAAAAGAAGAAAAAAAAATAAGTAAAGAAGCAAATAAATAAATGAAATAAATTAAAAGACGATCAAATTAAAAAACAAAAAAGAATAAAAAAAATCTAGTCACCCCTCCTACTTTCATTATAAATGGATTTTTAGTGTGTTAGTTAGGTAGAAAAGGAAGATATAACAATACACAATTTTGATAATATAAAAAATTTAAAGGAAAAAGAAGAGCAAATAAGGAAATAAAAAGGAAAAATTAGAAAGTTTAGTTAGTTGGTAGACATTTTAGGAAGATATTATAGGGAAGAAAATATATGAAGTTAATTTTTCTAAAAAATATATATTATATAGGTATAAGGGGTTATGATCCAATTAGAAGGGGAAGTACTTCCGTAGATTGTAACTTACTCCGCCTCTATATAATAATATCAATTTCAAAGCATTCCGACGGTACAAAATTATAAGATGATACGAAGAAACATAATTCAATTAACATAGAGAAGAATAGACAGTGTGGTGTGCTAATCTCAGATTTATCTTGGAGAAAGGTCAATCATTCTTTATTTGTGAATATTTGTTGGACAGTTTGGTGTGCTTGCCATTTTCCCCAACTCTTCTATAGACACCTCCAATGACTACTCAAGTATGTCACATCCCATGTTCTCCTAGTAATACTTAATTGGAAGAAGTTTTATTTTTATAATTAATCGATTGGGTGAAAATTCTATTTAAAATTTTAAACTCGTGTAATGTCTCTTATTTTTTGTCCATAACTGTACATGTTGACAGTTGAATTGTAGAAAGTAGTGGCACATATTGTTCAATTTTGTTTTGAACAGCTGATGCATGATGTCAAAAGGATAATAAATTTTATTTTCGAAATTCGTCTTCATCTTTTTGGTCAAGAAAATGCAATGTCAATCCCATGTTTGGTGGAATAATCATTGGATTCATTGGAATGTGCTCATTTGCTTCTTTTTTTTTTTGGAAAAATTAATTGGATTGCTCTTTATATTATTCAAAACTAGGAATAAGTCATGCAAGCCTTTCAAGTTTTATTTTTTTGATTTTTCTACGTTTCTTTTCGGTGAACTTGTTAATCCAATTTCATGGAATTATAATTTTGTAATTAATATACAGACATTATTAACTTTTAGAGAAAGTTAATATAATAAATCTTGAAGGACCTAATCATGAAATATTTTAAATTTTCTAAAAACGTAAGGGTCCGTTTTGTTGCGAAGATTTGGAATTGAATTAGAATAATATTTCAATTCCACAAATGCAATTCTAAATACATTATTTGGATGTATCTTGGAATTCAAGTATAATTAAATTTCAATTACAAACCCAATTTAAATGTAAAAGATCAAAATTTTAAAATCAAGTTAAACAATATATATATATATATATATATATATATATATATATATATATATTTATATACTATTTATAAAAGTACAAGACCCTATTATTATTTCTAAATATATTTTTTTATATTTTAAATAAAAATAAAATAAAAAATAAAATAGGTTTGCCTACAATTTAATAGGTATGTCTTTTAAATAACCCTCTAATATTTTCAATTTTTTTTTTACATTTTAAATAATAAAAAAATTGAATAGGTATGTCTTTCAACTAAAATTAAATGGGTAAAGTGCACAAAACACCCCTGATGTTTCGATTTTGTGCAAATAACACCCCTATGTGTTTCTAAACACCCCTGAAGTATCAAATCTGTGCGAGTTGACCCCCTCAAGCTGAGTTCCGGTGCCTGAGGTGTTAAATTACTTAAATACCCTTATATTTATATTTTTGAAATTTAAAGAAAATATTGATATATACGAAATACCATGGGTATTTTAGGCATTTAAGTAAAATTCAATCACGTTTTTCGCACATGACCTATTTTTGGCCGTAAAAGTGATCGGAGGGGGTCAACTCGCACAGATTTGATACTTCAGGGGTGTTTAGAAACATGGAGGGGTGTTATTTGCACAAAATCAAAACATTAGGGGTGTTTTGTGCACTTTACCCAAAATTGAATAGGTGTGTCTTTTAAACTAAAATTAAATGAGTGTGTCCTTTATATCTTTTCATTTTATTTTTTTGATAAAAAATAAATTAAAAATTGAATTCTTTTAACTAAAATTAAATGAGTGTATTCTTTATATTTTTTTAATTTATATTTATTTAGTTGTTGTGACATTTATTTCCCTAATAGTCATACACTAAAATCTAATACGCAATACACAAACTCCTATACTTTCCCTTATATTCTCTATCAATGGCACATCTTCAACATGTTGTTTTACTCCCAACGATCACCTCTCAAACCCCTCCAAATCACACCCCATCATCACAATATATATTCCATATCATTTTCATGCAAAAAATACCCAATAACGCACATAACCACACACATAACTCTACATCATACATGGTT
The DNA here is from genome assembly GCA_963922005.1 of Cornus suecica. Lineage (NCBI taxonomy): Eukaryota > Viridiplantae > Streptophyta > Magnoliopsida > Cornales > Cornaceae > Cornus > Cornus suecica. Next base: position 26,600,754 of record OY998240.1, on the reverse strand, counting down.
TCTTCTTCATTAATATTTTTGTCCCGTACATTATTTTTCTTCTCCCTTTTATTGAAATTATAATGTTTATGTAGGGGTTCAATTTAAATGATTTCAGAGATAGTTTCCTCACAAGTTTGTCAATAAAATAATGGTGCTTATGCTTTTATTGCTTTTGATTGCTTTACAGAGAAATGGAAGATAAATGGAAGAGAAAACAACAGTTCCAAGTGATGAGAAATACTTTCTCTCTCTAGGAGTTTCTCTCCCTTAGTTTCCAAAAGTCCCCCAAAAGTGAGATCTAGCTTCTCTATTTATAGACGTAAATGTCCAGTAGATCCTCGCGAATTGTCCTTGCCACGTCAGCACTACCTCGTGACATGGACCCTACAATGCCAATCCGCGCCATAAATATCCTGCACAACATCATCTTGCGACTTCAATTACGCGACATCGATTCGCGTAATCTCTTGCGCGGATCATACTGTACTCCCTGTCTTGGGATCCGCGCCGTGTCCTCGCGGATCTGATTTTTCCTTAGCCAAGGAACCATGATGCTATAGCTTTCCTGGGTCATGACCTTTTTGCATGCATACCTTTTTCATGACTCTGAGTACTATCGGCCTCTCTAAGGTACTTTTGCTTAGAATGGTGTAAATAGGGTCGTGACCCACTATCTACATATCCCAAGCATTTCCCCAGATTTTCAAATAGTACTCCCTACGCGAGCAGCATTTAGGGCTATGAGTTCAGATGTTAGCTATACTCATATCAGTCTCTCATACCTCCCTCTGTATAATGCTAATTCTCACGTATAAACCTTATTTGGGCCATCCTCCCAAATAATCCTTTATTTGGGCCAGTTTCCCAAATAAACCAAACCTTGGGCCATTTTCCCAAATAAACCAATCCTTGGGCTAGTTTCCCAAAATAAACCAATCCTCGCGGATTACCCTTTTCGCGAGTCACCCCCCTTACATTTTTCCCCATTGTGCTTTGATACTTGGCCAAGTATTAAAGTGCAATAACTTGTGCCTCGCGAATCAGCATGCTTTGTATCATTATTTGTGAGCTGCTTTTCCCCATGCCATTCTTACATCATCTCGCGAGATTCTATTCAATCCGCGACCTTTCCTTGTCATTTTTGCTTCTTTTTAGCCTATCACATGCATGTACTTATTTTTACCTTGCCCATGCTTTTCTTGCTTTTTCCAATTTGTTCTTTCTCGCGGATCCGCGACTTTTTTAGTGCGCTTGGCTATGCGACTTTTCGCCTTCCTCGCGCATTTAATGCACCATTTTGGTTTTCGCGCCCAAGCCTTATATATTTTGTTCATGTCATTTTTCCACTCATAACTTATATATTTTCTCAGAGCCCCTTTTTCCAACCCTTTCATTTTGCACCTCTTTCCTCACATCCCATTCCCTTTGCGTATCCACTTCATAATCTTCTCGCAAGTGTAGTCCCATTATGACCAAAGCCTTTACTCCCAAGCTTCTCGCGCCTTCATCAGGGGTCACTCCTTCTGTCCCAGAGGCCTCAGAGTGGAGAAAAACCCCATTCCTTGATTCTCAAGATATCTTCTGGGCATCCACGCTAGCCCTCCCTTCTGACATCATTGCAAGCCAACCCCTTACCCTCGACCCAGACCATGAAGCCGAACCTGTCTTTATTCCTCCCTTTTCTGTTCCTCGCCTCGTTATTGAAAGGGGTGATGCGCCAATTTCCTTTATTGAATACAAAGATCATGTAGCCCCCATCACTAACTGGAAGATGTGGTCCAGTCATATTCTTAGTCAGGACCGCCATTGCGCCACTCTTGCTGAGGCTGACATCCTCCAATCCATTGAGCTCTTTTCGAACTTTTATGTTCATCGCGGCGTGGATGTGCTGAACATTCTGGTATTGCGATGGAGCACCTTATCGCATACTTTCATTGCTTCCTGGAGTGAGTTCACACCCACTTTAGAAGACGTAGTAGTTCTACTCCGTCTTCCTGTCCTTGATTCACGTCCCATCAAGGCGCCCCTAGTCGATCCAGAGGATAAGAAGATCTTCAACCAACTTCGTGACTGTAGCAAGTATGCTTGCAAGCGCGGCAGTTGGTTTGAAAAGGGAGTACTCCTTCCTGACCAAGCCATATCAAGTCGCCCGAAGCTGTCTTACTCAGCCTGGTGCCATCATTTCTTTCGCGAGTATTCCTCGCCGAAGCCAGCTCCTAGTCAGGACCGTGAGTCTGCTCCTGGCCCTCAATTCAATGGCCCTTTAGAGCTGGCAGACTTCCTCGCGTACTGGCTTGATCGTTACATCTTTCAAGGCAAGCCAGATGATGGTCCTAGCCGCATGGTGTTTCTTCTTGCCGGCATGCTGTCACGAGGTGTGTGGATTCCCTTGGCACCATTCTTTCTTGGCACATTGTATTCGCAGCTCGACACACTTGCCAATGACTTCACTTTTTCTTTGGGTAGGTATGACATTAGTACCCACATTTCAGGTACCTTCCTTACCCTATTTCTTTTCGAGCGTTTTCCAAAATATGCTCCAATTTCTGCCTCTTTCTCTCCTCAAGCCTCAGAGGCCAACACTTCCATTTCTTTAAAATCACGGGCTACTCGCTGGACCTCTCTTTCTTCTTCCAAATCCCTTACTAGTTTTATTGACAATTTTTTTGAGTTTTCTTGGCGTCCTTATGCCACTCCTCTTGAAGGCTTTTATTCCCCTGCTTTTTACCCGAAGGAAGAAATAGTCTCTTATGACATTGCCTTAGATGACCATCTCATATTCTCTGCCATCACCCATAAGTGACACCTTCCTATTTTTAGTGAGAATTTCGATACTGTTGCATCCTACAACCCCTCGCATGTGTCTTGCCAGTTAGGTTTTGATTAGGCTATTCCTCCCCCTCTTCATCTATATCCTGAAGACAACTTTGATAGATGCCTTATTGCTTTTCGCGAATCAATAGAGAAAAGCCTTCGCATATTTTCCACAGTCATATTTATCCAACCAGGCACGCAAAGGGGTGGAGGAACTGTGATGTATAGTGAGTTTTGGAAGGAGCAGTTGGTGAGATTCCAAAGTTTCATGGATGAAACTCCTCCCATTCCCCTACCTGTTCCAATATACATTGCGGATCCATCACTGAAGCTTCTCAAGGTGAGGGGTAAGCCTACACCCAAACATCATGCCGAGTCCTCTCAACCACAGAAGTCCAAAAAGGCAACTCGCAAGCGGTCACTTCACGAGGAAGTTCCTCCCGCGAGACCACCTGTCCGCGAGGAGCCCATCCGCGAAGAGCCAATCGCGCGACGTTTGGTAAAATTTTTCTATCTCTTTTGCTATGTCATATGCTTTCATGTGTCTTGTGTCAATGCTAACTTCCCTCCTCTTCTACAACATTCCAGTGCCCAGGTTACAGGTATCATCAGTGCTTCTACTGATTTGTTGGACCATGTCCCCTTGTCTATCCATCTTAAAAACCTTTATGTTGCAGCATCATTGGATGATGTGCCTTTTGTGAAGAGGAAAATAACTCTCTCCAAAGCCTCCAAGACCCATGTAGTAGGAGAGACTCCTAGCTCAGAAGAAGCCCCTTTGGTGCGAAAATGTAAACCCACCCATGACATCTCTCCATTGGGTACCTTGGACCCTGCCTCAGAAGAGGCTTCCTTGGCTGCAAGGCGCAAACTTGCTTTGGCCAAGCTGAAGAATAAATGGAAGGCTGATACAACCTCTACTTTGCTGGATACCGTTGTTTACGTGGTAGAGGACCTGGGGACTGGAGATGATGCGGAAGAGACAGAGGTTTCCAGCATCCTCTCTGATCTACACAGGACAGTTCTTTCCCAGAGTGAGTTTCTAACTTGACTTGACTTTTCTGTTTAGAGTTCTTGCTCCTAAAACTTCGCATTTCTCCTCTTTTTAGGCTCTCACGAGACAGTTTCTCCGTGTGTTCTAGTTTCTCCTGGGGGTGGCCTTCATTCTAACCCCTCTCCTACAGAATCTTCTAATGATGATGAGGACCACCTCACCATCAACTCTTTGTTCAACAAGTCTCCTCAGCTGACTTTTGATGAGGATGAGGATGATGGTGCTTCTTCTTCATTTCGCGACACCGTCATTTCCTTGACCTTTACTCTTGAAGTAGATCGCGAGGTATCATCAGCTCGCGACCATGAGGATAATATAGATGCTCGCGAGGCTTCTCCGAAGCTGCCCTCATTTCCCTCTCCTGAGGTCATTGCTACTGATGGTAGAACAGAGGATCACAACATAGATGACAGTCACTTGCAACCTCTTATTGGTGATATTGCATCCGAGATTGCTGCAACATTGGCAGACTACCCCACTATTGAGAGATCCATCTTCGACAACACTATCCCAGAGGTTGAGGGAGAAGGTAACCTTTTGCCCCTTCACATTTTTATTTGATTATAAGTACCTAAATATGATATTTAACATGTATATTTTCCTTTTTTAGGTCTAAATTCTGAAGACTAGGAAATGATCAATGTGCTACTCCACGATGCTCAGAGAATTTCTGAAGGTCAAACGGTACTTCCTTTAGCCACACTTACTGAGCCGCATACAGAGGTACCTCCATCCCCAACCTCGCTTTTGCCTCGGGTCCTCGCGAGCCTGCCTCTCGTGACCATGCTTCTACCTCACGTGAGCCAGGAAGCTCTACTCGCGATCCTGCCATTGCTCCGGTCTATGATGTTGCTTCCCCAGTGCCAGTACCTTGGCATCATTGGCTCTATTATCCTCGCAACAGTCCAGGGTTATATCAGATAGAAACAGCTCATCCAGAGACTTTTGCTCGCCTGGAAATTCATGAGCCACTCCTGCAAGCTTTCCATCTCCAGCTCATTGCAGATGTATTCAGGACTCTTTCTGAGACTTCTATTCAGGATCTTGTCCCTGACACCCTTCCGAGATGTCATGCATGCATCAAGGATTGGAAGAAGGTTGTGATGGATGTCTCCTGGTGGGAGCCCCGGTTGGATGTTATCCAAAGGCTTTACTATCACTATCTTGTTGAGCTGAAGAATCGTGATGCTCGTCTAAAGAAGCAAGCTGAGATTACAGAAGCTCGCAGGCAGTTAACACTTCTCGAGGAGGATGAAAAGAAACTTCAAGATGCAGTTGATCATTCTGAGCGGGCCCCTCTGTACTTGGATGAACATGAGGGTTTCAAGTTATCAGATCCCATCACCCAGAACCTTTTCTAGTTTCTTTCATGATGTATGTACTTTTTATGTTCTAACTGTAACCACATTTTTGCTAGATAATCTTATACAATGATTGTAATTCTAACGTGATTTATACATTCTGGATGATTTGTTTGATACTATACATCTTCATACAATGATTGCTTGAAATTTTTTTATAACACTATAATCCATAATGCCTTTATGCTTGATACAGTTTGATCCATTTCACATTAAGAGGTCTAGCCTTCTCGCGAGTAACTTCATGCTCCATCCTGTAATACCCACTGCTGCCTTCACTTTCAATCACATATGGACTTTCCCACTTAGCCTCAAATTTCCTCACCCTTTGTCCCCTCATGATTGCTGGTACTACTTTCAACACCCTGTCTCCCTCATTAAACCATCTATATCATACCCTCTTATTGTAGCTCCTTGCTTGTCGATTATTGTATTCTTTTTGATTTGTAAAAGCTTCCGCCCTTGTTTCGTCCAATTCTTCTATCTCCAATAGTCTGTCATCTAGATTGCTTTTGCATGCCAGTGTTTTAGCAGCAACCTCCAGCTCCGCAAGTAGCACAACCTTTACTCCATAGACCCAGTGCATAAGGGGTCATATTTGTCGCACTCTGGTATGCAGTTCTATGCGCTCATAGTGCTATTGGAAGTTTTTCCGCCCATTTCTTTTGATTATCATGCACCAACCTGGACAGGATTCAAATTAACGCTTTATTAGAAGCTTCAGCCTATCAATTTCCTTTTGGATAGTAAGACGTGGACTTGTGATGAATTACTGAGTATCTCCCCAACAAATCCGTGACTTCACTATTAACAAAAGGAGTCCCATTGTCCGACAGTATCACCTTTGGTATCCCAAATCGACAGATGATGTTTTCTTTTATGAATTAAACCACATTGTCTGCTGTCGTCCGTCACAGCGGGATAGCTTCCACCCACTTTGTGAATAACTCAGTTGCCACTAAAATCCACATATGTCCCTGAGCCTGCGGCATGATTGGCCCAATTATGTCCAGTGCCCAAGTGTGGAAAGGCCAGGGGGTAGCTAAACTGTGTAATTCAGTTCCCGGAGCATGAATAAGATCCCTGTGCACCTGACATACATGACATTTCTTGACAAAATCACTGCAGTCCATTTCTATTGTTGGCCAGTAATACCCGGATGATAGTAACTGTTGAAACACTTTTCTAGGGCCTTGGTGGCCAAACTTGTGAGTTTGTTTCAATACTTCCCCTGCCTCCTCTTCGCTTACACATCTCATCAACTTTCCTTTAAAACTTTTTGCGGAACAATTTTCCCTCCTGTAAGACAAATCGCGAGGCCAATTTTCTGAACCACGGTTGATCTCTCTCAGGTAAAACCCCCTCCTTCAGATAATGCACATATTTGTCCCGCCAGTCCATCATGTCTGTCACATTACCTTCGTTCGCAGAGGGATTTGCATTACAGTCCCGACAACTGCTTTGCAACTTGACTGCATCATCCTTCATACTTGGCCAAAAGAAACCTTCTCGCTGTAAAACTCGATAGAGACTGACATCTGCTTGACCACATATTTTCTTATTAGTTTTCTGTAGCAGTTCTCCTATCTCGTTTATTGCCACGCATTTAGCTAGAATCCCTCCGGCTACTCTGTAATATAACACGGCTTTTATGATATGGTATTCTCGTCTCAAGGCATTGTTATCATTTTTTAGTAGAACTTGTACTATCTGTGCTCTCCAATCATGCTCTTCATACACCTCTGATTCCTTCCCGCTACTGACCATAGAGTTGGTTCTTCGCACTACTTGCACAGTAGACTCTATTCCTTGGAATTGTAGTCGCGAACCCAATGTCGCCAATGCATCGGATCGTCGGTTGCCTTCTCGTGCTGAAAACTCACATTCTCAAATCTTTCTATCATCTGACGGATGAAGGTTCTGTAAGACACCAGATGGGGCTCTTTGACAGTGTACTCCCCTTTAACCTGCTTAATGACCAGTTTGGAATCTCCTCTTACATGCAGTATTCTTGCCTTCAACTGCTGAGCCATCATCAATCCCCGCGCCAACCCTTCGTACTCAGCTATGTTGTTGGTGCAAGGAAAATCAAGTTTATAAGCCATGACTAATTCTTCTTTTATTTCCTCATTCCTTAGTACGAAACCGGCCCCTCCTCCATTTTCTGTTGATGAACCATCAAATTCTAAAGTAAACTCTGTGCTTTGTGCCATACTTGCTACTCCCACCTCTTCCACTTTGGGTTCAGCTCCCCCAGGAAATAAAGCTAGCAAATCTGACAAGGCTTGACTTTTTACTGCTTTTGGTCTAGAGCATGTGATCTCATATTCAGATAATGTTAACAACCACCGAGCAGTTCTCCCACTGAGTATGGGCTTTGTGAGTAGATACCGGATGGGGTCACTCTTGGTTATAAGCTCCAATGAATGGATGTGCCAGTAAATAGTATCTGAATTTCTGGGTTGCGAATACCAAAGCAAGACAATGTTTCTTTAGAGATGTGTATCGCGACTCTGGTCCCTTGAGTACTCGACTGATATAGTAAACAGGCTTTTCTTCCCCTTCATGTTCCTGGGCCAATAGCGCTCCTACGGATTTATTGATGGAAATGAGATACATTATTAACGGTTTCCCTGACTCTGGCGCTACCATCGTCTTTGGTGATGCTAGAATCTTCTTGATTTTCTCAAAGGCCTCCTGCTGTTCTTCTCCCCAGCTATATACAGACTTTTCTTTCAACAAAGGCATGAGTGGGTGAGTTACTTATGCCAATGCTGGGATAAACTTCATAAGATAAGAGATTTTTCCCATAAACTTTTTCAACATTTTGCGAGTTGTGGGCGGAGCCATTTCCAATACTGCCCTAGCTTTTATTGGGTCCATATCAATCCCCTGTCGATGTACAACATACCCCAAGAACTTTCCTTCTGGTACTCCAAAAACGCATTTCAGGGGATTCATCTTCAAATTATACTCTCGACACCGTTGCAGTACCTTTCTCAAATCGCCCACATGATCCTGCATGGCTTTGGATTTTACCACCAAATCATCCACATAGTCCTCCACAGTTTTATGCACCAGGTCATGAAATATAGTTGTCTTGGCGCGTTGATACGTAGCTCTGGTATTTTTAAGTCCAAATGGCATGACTATATAATGGAAATTCCCCATTGATGTGCGAAAAGTAGTTTTCTCAGCATCTTCCGGTGCCATCTTCATCTGGTTATACCCGCTGAATCCATCCATTAGTGAAAAACTTCATGTCCTGAGGTTGCATCCACCATGGTGTCAATGTTGGGTAGAGGGAAATCGTCCTTTGGGCAGGCTTTATTGAGATCGCGATAGTCTACACATACGCGGATTTGCCCAGTCTTCTTTATCACCGGCACAATATTCGCGAGCCATGTCGGATGTTGGGTTGTCTTGATGAACCCTCATTTCAGCAACTTTTCCACTTCTGTTTTAATCTGTACTTCCAGATCCGGATGAAATATTCCTTGCTTTTGCTTATTTGAATCTGATGCGGAATGCACATGGAGGTGGTGTCTTACTAATCCAATATTGAGCCCCGACATTTGACTATAGTCCCAAGAAAAGACATCTCTAAACTCCTTGAGTAATTATAGTAGAGAATTCTTAGTTTCGTCGGGCAACGTACTTCTTATGAAGGTAGGTCGCGGAGCTGTGTCGTTGCCTATGTCCACTTCACACAAACCATGCTCCGGTCGCGGATTCATTTTGAGTGCTTCAGGATCAGTGACAAGTTTTCTTTGTACACCTGCCTTATCTGTCCCGGGGTCAGTGTCAACTGTGCAAGCTTCTGACCCCCAATCCCATCACAACTTGTATACTACTCACCCGTCGGGCATTTTGACTCGCGACCAGCTCACTTCTTTGAGTTTTTGCTTAGCCGAACCTCCATCTTCCAGTTCATCCCATTTTGGTAATGGTGAAGCAAAAACGCCGGGTCTATTTTCCTCACTGTACTCTGAGAAATATACTGCATCTGCGAAATGGGCCTCAGATGCGCAAAAAAGGCTCTTAGATGCCTTTACAGTCATTATTCCTTCTCCCCAATTGGCCTTTATCACCTGATGATAGGATGATGGTACTACACCATATGCATGTAACCATGGTTTTCCCAACAACAACTGATATGAGGGTTCCCCTTTAATAACATGAAACTTGGTGGGCCCCCTGATTTTCCCAACTTTAAGATCCAATGTCGCGAATCCCATGGTGGCCTGCTGGTCTCCATTGAAATTAGTAACTGCACTAGTATGATTTACAATCTTGTTTTCAGGAAAATTGATCATCCGCAAAGTAGCCAATGGGATTAAGTTGACTGACGCTCCTCCATCCAAGAAAGCTCGTTTCATCTCTCGACCATTTACAGTAGCTGGTACATATAGAGGCCGATTGTGGAAGAATGGCACTTGTCTATCTGCTTCAGAAAATTTGATCTTTTTTGAGGTTTTTTCATGCTGTGGAATAACGATAGTATGATTAAGAGCGACAACTGTTTGCTCTTTTAGGAACTCCTTCACATGCTCATGTATTGGGAGCTCGTTAAAGAAAACATCTATCTTAGCATCCTCTTTTGCTTCACGCGCTGGCGGGCATTCATACTTGAAGGCGTTTATCATATCCTCAACACTGTCTCTGGTGGCCACTACAGCCACATGTGCAGGGAAGGTCTCATGAACTATATTCTTTGCCACTTCCAAGTCACCTGATGCTATTTTCCGGTGTACCAATCCGCGAAATGCCCAACATCCAATCAGGGAATGCCAAACGGATCTGTGATAGGGGCAGTAGTTGTTCTTCATCCTTTCCTCTCTTATTGGTACTCTTTGCACTAAAGGTAGCGATATGACATGATCTGCAATCCACTGATTTAGCAAAGCAACTGCTTCATTTTCACTAAAAGGTAAAGGAGGTGGTTCAGATCTTCTAGCACGCTCTTCCCTAGGCCTTTCGTTCTGCATTGCTGCTACCATTGCCACTCACCTAGCACTGATATTTGGTCGTGTCGGGGGAGCCAAAACTTATCCCAATCTTCGTGAATTATAAACAAGTGCAGATGAAGTTCCGAACTCGTGATTGACCAAATGTACTCTATATTCTCGTAGCATTCCTTCTATACAAATTTTGATCAATTGAAGCTCGGAAATTGGTTCATGGCACTGTAAAGTAGCCTCGCGAAATCTCCTGACACAAAATGACACCTCTTCCCCAAAGCGTTGCCTTTGCCTTGTAAGTGAAATCATTGAGACCTCTTCGTTTTCCTGGAAGAACTTGGTGTAGAACTTGATCACCATATCCGTCCAACTGGATACTGAAGCCGGAGCGAGAACAGTATACCATGTGTACGCAGTACCTGTTAGAGATTTAGAGAATTCTCTAAGTTTCAAATACTCATCATTTCTATGGGGTCCCAGAGCATCCGTGAACCTGGATATGTGTTCTCTTGCATTTCTTTTTTTTTCCCATCAAACTGATGAAAGCTTGATGTTCCATAATCTTCAGGAAAGGTAAAGTCATAATACTGGGATGGTACGGTGGGGCAATTTCCACTTCTTCTATCTCAGATTTCTCGTTTAAGATAGCCCGAAGCTGCTCCTTGGTGATATATGACTCTTTCTCTAGTGGCTCTGTTCGCGCTCGCGGTGCCTCTCGAAAAAGCTCTTGTGCTGATATTTCTGGCAAGGTTTGATTATTCATCCATGGTGATTCAAGATTTGGTACCGAAATGCGCGAGGCCTCCATAAAGTGAAGTATGACCTTTTGCGTTTCTTGAATGTTGAGAAGAGTTTGCAGTAGAGCTGATGGCAATTCTGGTGAATTCTGTGTTGGCTCTGCCATCGGAGGAGTCTCTGCCCGAGCCATACCAGCATTTGCGCGATGACGCTGCTTCCGTGTTGGTTGAACTGGTTCAGCTCCTTCAGTCTGTGCTACTGCTTCTTATTCAACTTGCACGGTGTGCCGGATCGGTGGATGACCTCTTTGACGAGTTTGATGAGGCTCTTATGCGAAAGACATCTCGTCCCCAGCAGAGTCTCCTTTAATGTAGGGGTTCGATTTAAATGATTTCAGAGATAGTTTCCACACAAGTTCGTCAATAAAATAATGGTGCTTATGCTTTTATTGCTTTACAGAAAAATGGAAGAGAAAACAACAGTTCCAAGTGATGCAAAATACTTTCTCTCTCTAGGAGTTTCTCTCCCTTAGTTTCCAAAAGACCCCAAAAAGTGAGCTCTAGCTTCTCTATTTATAGACGGAAATGTCTAGTAGATCCTCGCGAATTGTCCTTGCCACATCAGCATTACCTCGCGACATGGACCCTATAATGCCAATCCGCGCCATAAATATCCTGCACAACATCATCTCTCGACTTCGATTACACGACACCGATTCGCGTAATCTCTTGCGCGGATCATACTGTACTCCCTTTCTTGGGATCCGCGTCGTGTCCTCGCAGATCTGATTTTTCCTTAGCTAAAGAACCATGATGCTTTAGCTTTCCTGGGTCATGACCTTTTTGCATGCATACCTTTTTCATGACCCTGAGTACTATCGGCCTCTCTAAGGTACTTTTGCTTAGAATGGTGTAAATAGGGTCGCGACCCACTATCTACATATCCCAAGCATTTCCCCATATTTTCGAATAGTACTCCCTACACGAGCAACATATAAGGCTATGAGTTCAGATGTTAGCTATACCCACATCAGTCTCTCATACCTCCCTCTGTATAATGCTAATTCTCGCGTATAAACCTTATTTTGGCCATTTTCCCAAATAATCCTTTATTTGGGCCAGTTTCCAAAATAAACCAAACCTTGGGCCATTTTCCCAAATAAACCAATCCTTGGGCCAGTTTCCCAAAATAAACCAATCCTCGCGGATTACCCTTTTCACGAGTCACGCCCCTTACAGTTTATAAATATATTTTTACTTCATTAATTTACCATAAAATTTTCACTATGTGCAGAGCACTTGCTTATTTACTAGTAGGTATAAGTGTACAAGTATAGATATGAATATATATATGTGTGTATGTTTGTGTGTATATACATGTATGTTTGTGGATGTGTATATATGTGTGAGTTTAAAATTGAGATGTATGTGTTTATGTGTGTATATATTTGTGTGTATGTGTAGCTATATATTTGTGTGAATGTATATTCATATTTGTATATATATGCCCTCTATGAGTACACATATACACAGACATATATATATAAACGTGTGTATATATATATAGGTCTGTATATATATAGGCGTATATATATAGGTATTTATGTATATATATGTATGTATGTTTGTGGTTGTGAAAAATTTGTTGTTAGAGCAACCGGTATGGTAACCAATTTGGCTAGCTGGTAAGAGTTTTGACGAGTTTGGGCGTCGGTATGAGGCTGGCCATATGTGGCCCCCACACGCTCGCTGGCTATAGGACTCCCCAAATTTGGCGAGTCCTTTGGCTAGCCAGAAACGGTTGGAAAGAGGAGGAATAAGTGGAGCGGTTGGAGGAATAACAACATATACATATACATATATATATATATATATACAAATCAAACACAAATCCTTCAATTTAATCATGAAATTTTGCAAAATCTATATAATCACACATATATACATATATATATACAAATCAATATATATAGAGAAAATTTTTGAAAAATTGAAGACCTACCTCTCTTCACCAAGCCGGAGATGATGATTCCTCTAGATCCATAGTCGATTGAGGATGACAAGACCCCCTTTCTCTATCTCCTAATTGATCGCTCATGGAGTAGAGAGATGGAGACAGAGTGATTGAGCGGAGATATAGAAACAAAGATGAGAGACGAGAAGGAGATGGAGGCGTGCGAATTTTAGGGATTCATTTAATCTTTTTATCTCTCTCTCTATATATATAATATATGTTAAAAAACATATCAATATTTTCTATTTTAGTATATATATATAATTAGTGATAATGTTAATTTAATTTAATCACCAAAATTATATTAATTTTAATAGCCCAATTAAATAGCATAATTCAACATCTAATAAAATTTTTAATACGTTACCAATATTATCTATTTTAATAAAAATAAATATTTAAAATTATTATTTATTCACCACAAATAATATAAAAATTACAACCCACTAAAATAAATAAACATACACTTATCTATTACACTTCTTCATTACCAAATTTGGACGTAAAGCAATGAAGAATAGTAGGGAAAAAAAGGCATCTATGTTATCGACAACAAAAAATTTGCTTGCAGAAATGCAAGTTGTAGCAGAAGAGAGCAAGAGAACTAATGAACAAGACCGGATTAGGCTTCAAATTTGCTTGGAGAGACAATAAACTAAACAAATGGAAATACAAACGAAAGAAAGGATGACTCAAAAGGAGTATGAAAGAGAAATAATGCTTCAAGATCCATCGAAGGCTCCAACAGAAGCATCAAAACTATGGATCATTGCATAACAAAAGGAAATTTCAAAAAAATTAACTCAAGAAACTAATGATGTGTAATATTTTTATTTCTAGCGAAGACATGTAATGCATTTATTTTAATGTAATGTTTTTTTTTTATAATTTTTTTATAATTTTTTTGTAATGTCTTTTTATTTAATTTGATTATATTAATAAAAAATATGAATTATTATTTAATTTTTTTAAAACAATGAAATTGCATGTGAATTATTTTTTTACAAATTATGATGATGTGGTTTGGCTAGCAATGGATTTTTTTACAAAGTAATGAAGCGCGCCATTCCATGGATTGGCTAGCTAAATTATTCAGCTAGCCACAATTGATGACGTGGCTGGCTATTGATGCATATAACCAGCCAATGTAGCTAGCAACCATACCGATTGCTCTTAGAGAGTGAGTATTTAGTGGGACAAGGTTTAGAGAAGATGTAAAATTGAAAATCACAACTTCTCCTTCTGAAATTCAAGTTATGGAATTGGTATCTTTGGAATTGCATTTCAATTCCAATTCAAAAGTATTTTGTTATATCCAAACAATGGATTTGGAATTGTAGCCCCCAATTCCAATTCCAATGCTCCAATTCCATGCTCCAAACGGACCCTAGGGTCCGTTCAGTTGCGCCCTTTTGGAATTGCATTTCGACCAATGCAATTCCAAATACATTGTTCGGATAAGTCTTGGAATTCAAGTGTAATTGGATTTCAATCCCAAACCCAATTTGTATGTGAATTTTAATACTAAACTCACTTTGAATATAAATTTCATAAATTTTGAATTAAATTAGACAATATAGATAGATTTAAGTATGTAAATATATGTATGAAACTATGAACATACATATATATATGCGTGTGTATATATATGTGTTTGTTATGTGCATGTGATATACATGTATGTGGATATGTAAATATGTGTGAGTTTGTGTGTATGTATGTGTATTCATATTTGTATATATATAATCTATGGGTATTTATATATATGTATATATCTTTGTATATATAAACGCATGTGTATATATATGTATATATATTTGTATATATACATACGTATATATATATATATATATATATATATATACATACGTATATATATATAGGTCTTTGTGAATATATATGTATGTTTGTAGTCGTGAAAAATTAGTTGTTATAAAGAGAGTATTTATTGGGTTGAAGATTTGGAGAAAATTTGGAATTGAAAATCACAACTTGTCATGTGAAATTCAATTTGTGGAATTGGAATTGGATGCATTCCAATTCCATAACATTTTGTTGTATCTGAAGAATGGATTTAGATTTGGATATGGAATTGGAGCTCCAAATCCAAATCCAACACTCTAATTAGGTGTTGCCGAATGGACCCTAAGTATAATTTATCAAGAATGTAGCAAAAACATTAGGTACAATGTTCACATATCTAAGCCACAAATCAAGGCCGACCCTGAAATCCTGAAAATAAGTGGAGGCCCCAGACGAGAACAAATGTGAAGCCCTTTATACGTAAGGCTCCGCGCGCTTAAAAAACTATAAGAGTAAAACATATTATTAAAAACATCTGTTAGTGCATGTGTGTTTTTTTTTAATTTTCTATTGTTACTTTGTTATTGTCCTTGAAATAGAGAATTAAGATAAATAATTAAAAGGGTAAGGTTAAAATAGTCATTTAACATAGTCAAATAGTGCAGAGAGGGGCAATTTGAGATAAATTAATAGTGCATGGGGCAATATGATAGTAGTGGGAGTTGTTTGATACAATTGTCAAAGTATTGGGGGTTTTATGATAATAGCCCTAAATATAATCCATTATATACTAATAGAATCATACTTTTGATCACTCTCTCATTTCTTGTTACCATTATATATTTATTCTCATTTCTTTTAGGTTTAATGAATACATATAATTTTATAATTATTATTTATTTGATATGCCTTACATTATCATTTATGCTTTCTAAATTTCTATATTTTATTCACTGTTTCTTCTTAATTTTACTATATAAATCATAATTTCTAAACTTTTTTTCAATATTTGAAATATATATTTATTTACTAATATACTAATAATATTAAAAATGTAAAAAGTTTCAGTCCCTATGTTTTATTTTTAAATTATATTTTAATTATAATATAAGGTAAAAATTAATTATATAAATTAAAAACTTAATTATAATATAACACTAGCAATTTTAATTCTATGTAAACTTAATTGAATTTTAACTCCTAACATGATAAGTTTTAATTGTAATACAATTATAAACTAAAAACTTAATTATAGTAGAAGACTAACAATTTTAATTCTACATAAACCTAATTGGATTTTAACTCTATCACTACCATCAATTACATTTTTACCTAAAATTGATTTTACAAATCCAAATAATCTTAGTGATGCATATCAACATTCCTAAATGTTTTAAACTTCCAATAAACCCGTCATTCCTAAATTCTATAAAATACTTATAAACACAATTTAATTCATTCTTAGTGATATACATATAAACATTTCTTGTTAGGATTTTTACTCCCGCCTAAGAACGAAAACTAGGATTTGCTAACCCTAATAGCCAAGCACAAATAATTGCGAATTAGAAATCACACACAACACACACCAAACACAAACGACACAAAAGATATATAGTCGTTTGGTTAAAACAAGCCTCCGTCCACTGAGAGCACCGTTTCACTATAATCAATGAGAGGATTACAAGGGGACGATCCGCAGATCATACACACGCACACACACACACACACACTGTATACTCACACCTGTATTGCTCACCCTCACCGGTGTTTCACTCACACCAATAAATACAACTTTGTATCTCTTCTTCTCTATCTATCTTTATATTTCACAAAACTCACTTTTTGTGCTCGATCACACCACGATCTTCTGTTTGTGTCACACACACGCCCCAATACAATAGGAATAACCCATGTATATATAGGAGAGGTAAATTTGATGGACAAGTCAAGTGCGCGTAAACGCGCGCAAGCGCGCGAAACCCTCTACCATGTTTTCACAACTTTGTGCAAGTGCGCTCGAGTTCGCACTTTACCGAGTACTCAGTAAAGATCCCACTGAGTACTCGGTGTTTTTTATATAGCAACTTTACGTCAACCTTTTTCTCCACTAATTCTCTTCTTGAAACTTCGAGGAAAGGAGTCATTAACTAACAATCTACCACTTGACGACTTTCCATCCATCAATCAACTCAATCAATGATTAGTGCTTCTAACGATGCTCTCATTTATTTCTTCAAGCTTGGAGACCCACTGAAGTTGCGCACATCTCCAGTTCCTCTGTTTTCACCACTTTGGTCAACATGACCACGCTGATAGCTCCTACTGCATGAGCAATATCTAGCCTTCTACAGAACTTGCGATCTCTGTTACGTCTGGCCACTCTGTCTTGCAACCACTGTCGCTTCTGACTTCGCCTTGCAAACTTTGTCGTGTCTGTCTTCTTTCTCCCTTTCTCTAAGAGATTTTCCGGTTGCTGCATATAAAACTCCTCATTTAGGTCACCTTGGAGGAAATCAGGCTTGCCATCTAATAGCTCTAGATGCGAACCCTCTTTTTTATCAATGCTTGAATGAATGGTATTCAGTTTCATAACCGAAGAATGAAGAGCTTTCTTCCTTACTGGTAGCTCGGTTAGCTTCCATGTATTGATGTACTTCATCTTATTTTCCATCCCAAGCTCCCACTGGCTCGTATATGCTGCACTGTATGCTTCATCATCACATACTAGTTCATCTTCATCTGAGAGCAATAAATAATTTAGGTATCTCCGTTTCGGCACATGCTGCCGTGAAGTCTTCCTAAACACAAAATTAGGAGTCGAAGTCTGCAGTATATCACCTTGTTGAGTATTGCCATCTGTAACCTGTTATTCACTGTTGAGAACATCTTCTATCTCAACATACACATGATCACTCTGTGCTTTACCGCTCCATACCACTTATAGTATTTTGTACTCCAATGATACTGATAGACCATGATTCATACGATACGCTGTTGTACTGACTGCTTCTGCCCATAACTGTTATGACAACCCTACCTGAATGCGCATGATTCTGGCTATCTTAGTCACTTTTCAATTCGTACTTTCTTCTATGCCATTCCGCTATAGTGTACTTAGAACAGTCTTTTCTAATATGATATTGTTCTCATAGCAAAAATTCTTGAACTTGGAGTCTTTGTTTTCTCCACCAAAGTCGGATCTTAGTTTCTTTACCTTCAACCCTGTCTCATTCTCTACCATGGCTTTCCATTTCTTGAACACATCGTACACCTCATATTTATGCTTTAAGAAGTAAACCCATATCCTCCTAGAATGGTCATCAATAAAAGTCATGAAGTAAGACTTTCCGTCAAGAGATGAGATAGTTTTTGGCCCCCAGATACCCATGTGAACTAGCTCAAGCTTCTCCACCGTGAGACTTTTGTTATTGCTCTTGAAACTAACCCTCTTCTGCTTATACTCACAGAAGTCGATGTCAACCGATTTCATTGGTAGTTTTCCCTTCGAGAACATAACTGCGAGCTCCTTTTCACTTATGTGAGCAGGCCTCTGGTGCCATAAGTTGTGATCCTCTTTTCCTTCTACAACTGCAATCACTGTGCTAAAATCGGTGGTTGTGTAGAGCGTATCTTATTTCTTCCCTCGTGCTATAGTCATAGCCACTTATCTGCACTGAAAATGATCACATAACATTCACTCGCCAACTGACCTACTGAGATCAAGTTCTTCCTCAAGTTTGGAATGTGTCTTACATCCCTCAGCTTCCATATCGATCCACTAAGTCTGATATGTACTTCACATTTTCCTATGACACTACAAGGATTATCATCACCTAGATAAACCTCGCCAAGGTTACCAGGTGTATAGCTCTTAAAGAGCTCTTGACTTAAGGTGGTATTGAATGATGCTCCAGAGTTCAAGACCCAAAACTCTGTCTTACTCTCCAAAGAGCATATCAACGCATCATCTTCTGAAACAAGATGCACTTCAGTCTTGTCATCCGCGACACTCTATGGGGATCTGCACTAGTCTCTGTAATGACCAAGCTTACCACAATTCCAACACTCAATGGAATTTCGAGACCCCTGTCTTGACTTGGAACGACCACGTCTTTGACTTTCGTGATTCCTTCTATTCGAACCTCAGCCCCTGGTGTCAACATTTAATACTGAGCCACTGTTAGAAGAGTCTGACTCACTCTGTCTTCTGATCTCTTCTGTGAGTATCTGATAGGTGTTAAATATTAGATATTTTGACCCCTTAACTCATATTTTTTTATGTCTTTTCATTTCAGTATTTGGTATTTTTATACTGTTTCAGGATCTTAACGAAGAAATGAATCTAACTTTAGTGAATTAACTGAAGTGCATGTTCTTTCTATTCAAAGAGGCATTTTGAGACAAAAATTGTTCTCGAAGGGCAAAAATGGCATTTCCAGAAGCCGTCATCATAAGCAAAAAGTATCGTGGTTTCAAGGTTCGTTTCGGTGCAGTTACGAAAAAAAATGGTTTTGAAGAAAACACTTACGCTTGTGCCTACGCTTATAGTTTCAAAAAGTGGCTGGAAATCACATTTTTGTGCTTGAACCTATGCTTGGGATGCACGCTTGGACCTTTGTTTGAAGCGTATATGCGGTAAGTTTTTGTGAGTTTTGATGGTTTTTGCCTGTTCTACCCCCGATTCGATTTGAAGACGTGTCTGTGACTCCATACATCTGTATACATGTATATACATTTATATATATATATCAAATTTTAGGGTTTGCATGAGGATGAGAGTGAAAAGACTGTAAATGACCTCTCTATACCATTGCTTATATATACATGATCATATATCAATGTAAAAGGGGTTGACTTTGGTTCGGAAGTTTGTTCGTTCATTCAAAGGGTTAGCTGGTTCATACATTGAGTTTTCTCACGTTCATATTCAGACTTGTTATTGATGAGAGCCATATTCCAACCTAGAGATCCGGATAAGAAGACCATGGAGATCGTTTCTACATCACCGATACAGTCACCTTTCACCATGGCCAACTAACTCGGTATCTAGGGTTTTCTAGCAAAACCCTAGCCAAGTAATGTAGTTATTTCATTGTTTTTAATTGTAACGAGGGGAAACTGTTGACCATACTGTGATGATTGTAGTAGTTAAGAGACCGTACTAATTTACAATATAAAATTATATGTTTGTTCTAAATTCTTATCTTAGATGGAATGAATGTATTATTTTGCACAACTATGATTATTCACTATGGGCTGGAACTCGGATGCTTAATTATGGTTTTCTACACAATGGTGGTAATAAAACTTGAAACCCTAGGTTGACACAGGTCATGCCTTGGCGATTTAATATAGACATACTTTAGTTTATTTTCATGCATTAGGAGTAGATTATAGTAATATAATTGACATGCACTAGTTAGGTCAGTCATGAGATGAGTTGTCGTAATCCGGTTGATGGTACTCCTTTTTGGGGTCGTATTTAGCTATTTGTGGTACGACTTGATTCACAGTTATGGATCTCCCTCTTACTGTTGATACAGTGAGGAACTATATTATGCGGTTAGTGGTGGAGCGATAAAAACCCTAGTTTTATCTCTCATCTGAATCACAACCAATTTAAATTTTTTCTAGATAATTTTAGATAAAATAGGTAATTTGGTCTTTGACCACCCAAATAAACTAATTTTCAGAAAATATAATTCATTGTTTTTAAATTGCTAAAGTGAATAATCTCAGTCTCTGTGGGATCGATATCCCTTACTCAAGCCATTGCTATTCTATAATCGATACGTGCGCTTGCGTAGGGTAAAACTTAGCGTTGTTAAGGTATTGTTTTTAAACACGTATTTGGTACACATTTGACGTCATATTAAGTTTCTGACATTGTTGTCGGGGACTGAGCATTGTTCAAATAGATTTAGTATTTTATTTGCATTGCGTTATTGTAGTTGTAGCTAAAGTTAGATTTTTGTGTGATTGACGGGTACTCTGAAGAACATAAAAGGAAAAAGCGGAACTTCTAAAGTTGCATCTGAAACTTTTGTGAGTTTTAGTGCTTCCTCGATTTTTGCATTTAATTCTAGCTTGATTTTCTGTTTATAGTTAAAGTAATTTAGACATAGTTAATTTTTATTTCACAAATTTTCAAAAAAAAAAAAATTAGTCGTTTGAATAACGTATGACCGATAGATCAACTCGTTTTAATTTTAGCATTGCGTTAGTTGAGTACAATATTGAGATAAAAAAGACTCTCTATCGTTTACATCGAGCTATTAAAGAGCGTCAGTCAGAAGAAGAAGCGATGGGTGACCAAAGAGCCAACCCGCCAAAAGCACCAGAGACATCACTGAAAGGATATTACGTGCCTGATGCGTACAACTCCTATACTAATTTTCCAGAAGAAGAAGGTGTGAAGCACTTTGAGATCAAGACAAACGTTATTAATATGCTTCATAAAATTGATAGACTTAGAATTGAGGACCCATACCAACACATAAATGATTTTTTGGAGGTAGCCTCTACTGTTAGGTATGATATTCTGTCCAAACATTACTTGAGAATGCGATTGTTTCCTTGGCCGTTGAAGGAGAGAGCCAAGAGATGGTATATCAAATTGGCTAAAGCGATTAAAATTAATTGGGAAACCCTTAAAAGAGAATTCGTAGAAAATCATTATCCCATAGGAAAGACCTCAGAAGCCCAAGATGCGATCAAAAGTTTTAGAGAGTTAACTGGTGAGAAGTTTCATGATGCTTGGGAGAGACATAGTGAGATCTTTTATAAGTGTCCCCACCATAGGTTCTCTGAATATGATGTAGCTAATAATTTTAACATGGTACTTGGAGATGCACATAAAACTTTGATAGATGCGTCAACACAAGGTCAATTTATCCTGATGTCGGCAAAAAAACTCTTAGATTTGTTTGATAATATTAGTGAGAATATAATTCAATATAAATCTGAGTTACGGGCTAGAGATGGACATGAGAGAGGATCTAGCAAAGCATTTGTCATGGAAGGAATGCCATATGAGGATGTTAGAAAGTCAGTGGCATTGATAGGAGAGAAATTAGAAAGAATTGACAAGTTTCTTCAGCGAAGTCATTCTCCTACGAGAGAGAGTTTAGAAGTAGAAGCTGAATATTTTGAAACTGAGTGTCGGAACACAATGGTTGTCGATGCCAAGGCATTGTGGAACTATTCAAATAATGTTCATTTCACTAATTCATACACCTCAAATGCCAGAAATCACCCACTTCTATCCTATGGATCCACAAATGTGGAGAATCCACAGCCAAGGTTCCAACAGAGTCAACAATCATTTAACTCCCAACCAACAATCATGGCTCAAAATCCTTAATCAAATTACCAATCCAGACAGTCATCCAATAATTCTCAAGCTCTTCAGTCATTCAATAATAATCAGGTTGTGCAAACATATAACTATCAAACTCAGCCTCAAGGAAACCAAACCAATGGATTCAATCCAAATCAAGTTTACCCTCCATATCCTCAAAATCATCTCCAACATCAAAATCCACCACCAAGACCACCTAGCTTTGAAGAAGAGGTGATGAATTCCTTGAAGGAGTTAAAAAATCAAGTTTTGGGGAGTTAAAAAATCAATCTAATCATTTTTAGGTAGCTAGCCAATCGATGAACTCTAAATCCCAATCCACTGCTCAGATAGAAACCCAAATGGGCCAACTAGCTAATGTGGTGAATAGGCTTGAAGAGGAAATATTGCTTAGACAACCAGTGGTTAATCCAAAGAGTCAACAAGTAGTGGATCGTGGTTCATTTGCTGAGCATAATTATGAAACAGTCCAAGCCATTACGACTCTGAGAAGTGTAAAGGAAGTGGAAAGTAGAGTTGAGGAGGAACATGAAGAGAAGTTCTAGAAAAGAAAGGAGGCGGAACAAGCAAAAAGAAAGGAAGCTAAAGAAGAGCAAATAAAAGAGGCTGAAAGAGTCTAGAAAGATCAACCATCAATGGAAGATGAAGAGCCAGAAAGAGCACCATATGAGGAGGAAATACCGTTTCCTCAACGTCTTAGAGAGTCGACCAAAGGTGGTAAGAATAAAGAGTCAGACATGTTGGAGACCTTCTGACAACTCAAGATTAATCTGCCTCTCTTAGACATTATAGACCAGATACCACCCTATGCTAATTGTTTCAAGGACCTCTGTACGCAAAAGTGGAAAAATAGAACGAAGACTCCAAAGAAAATCACGTTAACTGAACAAGTGAGTTCATTGCTTTTAAGTATCATATCGCTTAAGAGGAAAGTTCCTGGTGCTCCCACTATTCCATATGTCATTGGTGACCAAGAAATTGGTAGAGCTCTTCTTGATTTGGGTGCGAGTGTTAACTTACTTCCATATTCAGTTTATCAACAACTAGGGTTGGGAGAGCTCAGTCCTACCTCGGTGGAGCTCCAATTTACAGACAGGTCAATCAAAAAAGTGAGGGGAGTTCTTGAAGATTCATCATTCAAGTGGACAAGTTCTACTTCCCAGTGGATTTCATAATTCTTGATACATAACTTGTTCAAGACTTGAAGGAACATATCCTAGTGATATTAGGAAGACCGTTCTTGGCTACAACTAATGCACATATTGATTGTAGGACTGGGGCGATGGATCTATCTTTTGGGAATATGAAGGTAATGATGAATGCTTTTTATACAGGTCAGCAAAGCAATACACCAGTCGAGTGCTTTAATGTAGAAGAAGTCAATAAGACTTGTAAATAACTGGTACGTCAGAGGAGTCGAGCAATAAATGACTTGGATGCTATGATTTAAAGGTCAAATGCAAAGTTTAACACGTGGAAGGAGCTAAGAGATTCGCCTGAATCTCCATTTGTGTCACCAACGGCATTGGTGCTCGACAACTCACTTTATAAGATTGGGTTGTATGACGGCATTGAAGGTCGAGAAAAGAGCTTAGTGATGAATAAACAAGATGTGGAGGCTATTAGAGATGATCATTTACCACGAACTGTCATAGAGCCTACCAAGGATGACGCCCCTCTTAAGGATCCATTTCCAGATGAGCGAGTGCTGAGTATAAACATGGTAGATAAGCTGTATGCCTGGGAAGATCCAAGATTGAGAGATAAGTGTGAGAGGATACAAAATTATGCATATGAGGATGTTCGAATTTACATAGCTCAGACAAGAATACATCATGCTAAACATGTTCGTCTTAAATTCCTTGAGTTCCACCAGAAGGGACGGCGGTGTAATTCAAAACTGAAATTGTTTCTAGGTAAGATCCGGTTAAGAAGGGACATGCCATTTTGAGTTAAATTGGTTTACCCCCACAGAGAGGTAGGTTTTGGAAATGAGTTGTTAAAGAGGCATGGTCAACGGCTAAAGATTTATGAGAAGATTGATCCAGGACCGGAATTTTTGGCATCTGTCAGTTTAATGGAGAGTGATGAATTGGTGGAGGGAACCTTACATAAGTTGTTAAAGGATGATCTGTTGGACACATTTCTTGTATATGGGGTAAAGTTAGAACGTGACAAATGATGTATTTTATATGATAATTATTGTTCTATATTTGATGTCATGGATAATACTAATTGTCCAAAGGTGAGAGTACTGAGGGAGTCACCTCCTATATTTTGTTCTATGATTAGGGGAAGTGTTGCACAGAGGAAGGGTGTTAGATAACCCTTTGAGTGGCCCTGTTGTGCTGACGACATTAAACATTTGTCCTAGGTTGTGAAAATTAGTTTCTAGCCTTGGTTTGTAGAATAGGATGTCATTTATTTTTTGTAATTTCAATTTTTTTAGAGATGGTAGACCTTTAAGGCCATATCGTTGCATTTTTAATTCATAGGATTCTAGGCTTTTAAGGCCAAATCAGAAAACAAAAAGGAGAATTTTTAATTCCTTGAAATATTTGTGTGAATTTCTGGATATTTTTGAAATTTATTTTCCATTACTATGATTGGGTATTTGTGCTTTATTGAACATATCTACAGGTGATCTAAACCAAGTTTGGGGGAGGAGATCAAGTGCTTCAATGTTGAATTCAGAATTGAGCTTTAAGGGTAACTGTATCTGTTCTCATATGTAAGTACAATTTTGTGTATTGTTTATTTATGGCATGTTCTAGACAATAATCATGTTAGGTGTTAGATAGGTTGTTTTGGTTTTCAACAACGTTTACAAGCTTCGACAAATGCATAATCAAGCATTGAAGTAGTGAAGAATATAAGTGAAGTGAAAAAAATTAGCGTATTGAGTAAAAATGTCTCCCGGAAGGTGAAAACGATATTTTCTAAAGCCGTCACTTCAAGCAAAAAGTATCGTGGATTCAAGAGGGTCGTTTTGGCGGAGTTGCGGAGAAAAGTGGTTTTAACAAAAATACCTACGCTTAAGTCTACGCTTTCAAAATCAAAAAGTGGCTAGAAAGTGGAGTTTTATGCTTGAAGGTACGCTTGGACCTACGCTTCAAGCGTAGCTGCGACAAGGATTTTTCTAAATTTTACTGCGATGTCCAAATTTGCCCATGGTTGGTTTTATGATGTGTTCATGACTCATACACATTATAGTGCGTGTTATATACATGATATACACCAGAGAAGAGGGTTTGACTTGGATAGGTGTGAAATTATGAGAAAGGGCAAACTTAGGGTTTGATTCATCATTACCTATAAATACCAGGTTTAGAACAAGAGGAGGCACATTTTTGAAAAATCTCTACTAATTTTCTACAGCTTCATCTTCTTCAGAGATATATGGTGAGAGAATATTATTGAGTGAATAGATATACACAACTTCTCTCTTGTTATTGAGGTTCTCCAATTGTGCTCCTACATCGACAAATCTCATGCACAATTGGATGTTCTAGTTGCTAAAAAATCCACACACCGTCTATAGCAACGTGGTAGCATTGATCCATTAAAGAACGGAGCAGTCAGAGTGTGGAGATCGAAGTAGGAGGCTTCGTGGTTATTTGATCTATTGAGAAGTAGAGCCGTCAGAGTATGGAGATCAGAGCGAGAGTTTCGTGGAGCACGAGTGAATCTAAAATTTTAAATGTTGAGTGAAGAACAACGAATTACAGAGGTTGTAAGTTCTATTTTCATAGAGTCTGTACAATTTCTATGATTCATAGTGCAACAATACCCGAATGAATCCGTGGTTTTTACTTGGAATCTTTCCAACATTTTTCACGTAAAAATCTTTCTTCTTATTATTTAAATTTATGTACTTATATTCATATTTGCTTGGTTGATCTGTTTTGAGAATTGAATTGAGAATTAGGTTTTGTGACTGATTAAAATTGAATTTCCGCTAAATAATTTTATTTGATCTTAAAATTGAGAAAAAACTTATTCACCCCCCTATAGGCTATTTTCACTATCGTTTAGGTAATTTCAATTGGTATCATAGCGTGGTTTCCCCTTTTAGGTTAACTACTTAGGGTTAAATTATGTACTTAGATGATGGAGATGCCTCGTGAAGGAGGTTCCATATGTAGGTCCCCTTTGTTTGATGGGTCGAATTACATATATTGCAAAGTGAGGATGAGAGTGTTTTTGAAATATTTAGATAAGAGAGCGTGGAATGCTATAGAAGTAGGATATTCACCTCCCACTGTGAAAGACGATGCAACTAATAAAGTGAAAGCAAAACCGTCAAACGAGTGGACTGCTGCTGAGACGAATAGCGCAAATTAGAACTCAAAAGCGTTGAATGTGTTATACAATGTTGTTATTCTGAGTGAGTTCAAGAGGATTGATACGTGCGTAATTGCCAAGGAAGCTTGGGACATTATTCAAATTACTTATGAAGGAACTTCGAAGGTTAAATAATCAAAACTTCAAATTCTAAATTCTCGATTTGAGCAGCTAAAGATGGAGGAGGATGAAGTCTACTCCGACTTTGAGGCTAGGTTAACTGATATCGTAACATGTCATAACCTAGGTGAGTCTATTCATGAGACTACTATAGTAAAGAAAATCCTTAGGTCTTTTCCTAAACATTTTATATCTAAGGTCACTGTCATCTTAGAGGTCACGAGTCTTACATAAATTAAGGTTGAAGAATTGGTTGGAAATTTGAAATCTTATGAGATGGAGATGTTCAAAAATTCCCCTAAGAAGGCTAGTGACACAAAAGAGAATAACATAACTTTCAAAACCACTAGGGAGGATCATGTTAAACCTGATGAAGAAAGTGAGTTAAGTCTAAATGATTTGCCATGTTTGTTAAGAGGTTGAACAAATTTGTTAGGGATAAACATAATGGTTAAGGACAAAAATTTGGGGATAAGTTGGGTGAGTCTAGAAGTAGAAATAAGACTCAAACTAGAAAGGACAAGTCTGATCCTAAAAAGAAGAAACCCCAATGTTTTGAATGTCAAGGATATGGTCACATAGTTGTAGAGTGTGTAAACACTTCGAAGAAATTCAAAGGATTAGCTGTCAGTTGGGATGATGACTCTGACAATGGATCAGCTAGTGATGCGACAGACTCAGATGTAGGTGATGATTCTGAGAATTTTACTGTGTTTGCTGCACAAAGCAAGGAGGGTAGAAAAGTTGCTACAAGATGGGTGATGTCTGGAAAAGAAGGTTCTGAGAGTGATGAATGTTGTGATGTCACTCTTCAAGAGTCTTATAACAAATTACTTGATAAAACCTCACAACTTCACAAAAATCACATGAAACTGTTGACTAAGAGTCTTAACATGGATAAAGAATTACATTATTTAAAAGATGAATTAGTCAAAAGTTCTCAAACTCAAAATCTCCTACAGACTCAAAAGGCCAAGCTGGTTGAAGATTTGAAGAAGTCTGAACTAGAAAGAACTCAGTCTTTAAAGTTAGTAGATGATCTCAATAAGGACATGGTTGAGAGATCTACTAAGATTGAGAATTTGGAAAAAGAGCTGAAAGATGGTAGATTAACTTTTTGTAAATGGTCTGAAGTGAGTGAAGGAACAATTAATCCAATAGGGAGATCGTGTTCAAGATCAAATTCGAGTGTTGAATGAAGAAGTGAAGAATTTGTCAAGATTGGTAAGTGGAGCTCAGAAGATGAAGAAGGCATGTATTAACAAAGATGAGCTACACTGTTTTGTAGTTTATATTGCTCATAGAGCATGCAAGTTTACTTCTTGGTATCTGGATAGTGGATGAAGGAACAAATAATCCAATAGGGAGATCGTGTTCAAGATCAAATTCGAGTGTTGAATGAAGAAGTGAAGAATTTATCAAGATTGGTAAGTGGAGCTCAGAAGATGAAGAAGGCATGTATTAACAAAGATGAGCTACACTATTTTGTAGTTTATATTGCTCTTAAAGCATGCAAGTTTACTTCTTGGTATCTGGATAGTGGATGTTCGAGGCATATGACTGAAGATAAGTCATTGTTTGGATTTCTCGAGGAATGTCATGGTGGGATAGTCACTTTTGGTGATGGAATGAAGTCGAAGGTTATAGGAAATGGTACAGTTGTGACTCCTGGTCTACCTAAACTAGAAGATGTGCTTTATGTAGAGGGTCTTAAAGCAAAATTGTTGAGCATAAGTTAGATATGTGATAACAATCATAAAGTCATTTTTTCTCCTGATAAGTGTTCGATCATTGACTCTTTTGGGAATTGCGTGATGAAAGGTATTCGTTTAACTAATAACTGCTATTGCATTATTCTAAGTTCTGAATTATCATGCAATAGAGTTAAACATGATGAAGTTGAAATTTGGCATCAGCGAATGGGGCATGTTAATTTTTGAGAATTAACAAAAATTACTAAGAGTGAAATTGTTAAGGGAGTCCCTAAGCTTGGTTATGCAAAATGGATTGTGTGTGGATTATGTTAGAAGGGTAAACAAGTTAGATGTCGGCACAAAAAGACAAATGTCATTGGTACTTCTAGACCTTTAGAGTTGTTGCATATTGATTTAATGGGTCCCACTAGGACCATGAGCAAAGGAGGAAAGAGGTATATTTTTGTCCTGGTGGATGATTACTCAAGATTTGCATGGGTTGGATTTTTAAGTGAAAAGTCTAAAGCTTTTGAAAATTTTAAGAGGATTTGTTTAAGAATTCAGACTAAGAAGAATTGTTCCATTTCTAGAGTGAGGAGTGATCATGGAAGGGAGTTTGAAAATTCAGAAATTGAAGTGCTTTGTGATGAGAGAGGAATAAAACATGAATTTTCAGCACCGAAAACTCCACAACAAAATGGAATTGTTGAGAGGAAGAATAGGGTTATTCAAGAAATGAAAAATGTTATGTTACATAGTAGGAATGTTCCTAGGTATTTTTGGGCCGAGACGGTGAACACAACGTGTTACACCTCAAATAGAGTTTATCTTAGGCCTAGTACTTTAAAAACTCCCTATGAATTGTAGAATGGCAAGAAATCCAATGTGAAATATTTCAAGATTTTTGGAGCAAAATGCTATATTCTTAGAGATCGGGAATCCATTAGGAAATTCGAGTCTAAGAGTGATGAAGGAATATTTCTTAGGTATTCATTGACAAGTGGGGCATATAGGGTTTTTAATCTTAGAACTCAAACGATGATGGAATCTGCCAATGTAGTGGTTGATGACTCATGTGTTGATGAGCATCCAACATCAGTTGAGGAGGAGGATAATAAGCCGTTATTTCAGTTATGAAATTATTCTTCTGATGTTAGTGAAGAGGAGAATGTGGTTCATGATGGTAGTTTTAGTCCTATAGAATCGCATGATCAAACTTGTGATGCTCAAGATACTCCTTCTAAAGAACCATCTGTAAGGGTAAAGTTGTACCATCCTTTGGATAATGTTATAGGATATGTTGATCAGATGATGGTGACCCGGATAAAGGCTAGGAATGAGGTTTCGTATGCATGTTATACATCTTCCTTGGAACCTAAAAATGTCAAAGAAGCTCTTCAAGATAATGAGTGGATAAATGCTATGCAAGAAGAACTTCAGCAGTTTGTTAAGAATGATGTGTGGTATCATGTGCCTAGATAGAAAGAGATAAATGTGATTGGTACCAAGTGGATTTTCAAGAATAAAAATGATAAAAATGGTACAGTTGTTAGGAATAAAGCTAGGCTTGTTGCTCAAGGTTATACTCAGTTGGAGGGTATAGACATTAATGAAACGTTTGCTTTAGTGGCATGACTTGAATCTATTCGGATTTTATTTAGTATAGCATGTCATCTTGGTTTTAAGTTGTATCAGATGAATGTAAAGAGTACATTCTTGAATGACATTCTTCATGAGGAGGTGTATGTGGAGTAGCCAAAAGGATTTGAAGATCCTCATTGTCCTGGTCATGTGTATAAGCTGAAAAATGCTTTGTATGGGCTAAATCAAGCTCCTAGAGCTTGGCATGAAAGGTTGACCGATTACCTGTCGGGAACATGTTTTATTTGAGGGAGAGTAGACAAAACACTTTTTATTCATAAAATTGAGAGTGGTACAGTTATTGCTCAAATATATGTTGATGATATTGTGTTTGGTTCCACTTATGATAAACTTGCTCATTATTTTGGAGATCAAATTAAACATGAATTTGAGATGATCATGATTGGTGAATTAAACTTCTTTCTAGGGCTTCAGGTTAGGCAATTAAGTGATGGAATTTTCATTTCTCAAACTCGTTATGCCTTAGAATTAGTAAAGAAGTTTGGTTTGGAAAAGGCTAAGGATGCTCACACTTTTATGAGTACAAGTGTCAAGCTTAACGTAGATAATAAAGGCAAAGATGTCAATCCTACACTCTATAGGAGTATGATTGGGAGTTTGTTGTATTTGACTGCCAGTCGACCTGACATAGCTTTTAGTGTTGGTTTGTGTGCACGTTACCAGACAAGTCCTAAGGAGTCTCATATTACTGTTGTGAAAAGGATTATCAAATATGTTAAGGGACAATGAATTATGGACTTTGGTATCCGTTAGGTACTAATACTAAGATCGCATCTTTTTCTGATGCTAATTAGACTAGTAATGTTGATGATAGAAAAAGTACCTGTGGAAGGTGTTTCTATGTTGGAAATTGCTTAGTTGCTTGTCATAGCAAGAAGCAAAATTATGTTTATCTTTCCACTGCTAAGGCTGAGTATATAGCAGTCTGTAGTTGTTGTACTCAGGTTTTGTGGATGCGTCAAATGTTGCAGGATTATGGTTTTCCTCAAGGCACGATGACTGTGTTATGTGATAACACGAGTGCAATAAATATTTCTAAAAATCATGTTCAACACCCTAGGACAAAACATATATATATTCGACATCATTTCATTCGTAATCTTGTTGAAAATGGAATAATGTCTCTGGAGTTTATATCCACAGATTCTCAGTTGGCAGATATTTTTACAAAATTATTAGATTTTCAAAAGCATGTTAGTCTTAGGAAATCTATTGGTATGCTTTCTTTAGAATATATATCTTATTATCTATCATTATAGGAACACATTGCATTATTTTCCTAAAATTGGTAGGTAATCATGCATTTGTATTATATTTATTCATGCATGCATTTTATTTTAATAAATTTTTTTTTTTTTGGGAATGTTGAGTTTGGCTAGTACAAAAGTTGTCATGTTTTACTCTATTTTCACATTTACTTGTCTAATTATGCATATGTGAAGTATAGGTATCAACCTAACCTAAGATTTTTGGATGATCACTTGGCATGATTATTTTGTGTTACATAACCTTAATCTTAGGTGCTTGTTGCTTCATAGATGATTGTAATGACTGCTGAATCTGTTAATTTTTTCATTTAACCCGAAGTGGTATGAAGACTCATGAGCTATGCTAGATTGGTTTATGCATGAATTTGTTTTTTTTGCATGTGTATGAATGTAATGGTAATGGTGAAAGAAGAGGAAATGATAAGATGATAAAAAATAAAAATGCAAAAACAGTTCTTTAATCCAAAAAGAAGAGATAACTGATGAGCATAAATCCCATGGAAGAAGCTCGGGCCCAGTTGGTTGGGACTAGAAATCCTTGCTGGAAAGTCCGAAGCTTAGAAAGACAAAGAGGGATATGGTGAAAAAGTTGAAAAGGAGGAAATTGTGTGAAAAAGAAAAAGTTTTTTTTTTTTACTTCTAGTTTGGATCTTGGATTGAATTATCATCACGGTTGGTGTGGAGATTATTAGGTTTAGTATGTATTGTTTTCATCTTATCTTAGTGCTTGCACATGAGAATTTTCATATATATAGTTGCAAAACTTGACTTGTGCATTCTTGAGTTTACAAGGTATGTGTGCCAATTTTCTTCTATACCGTGTGTTAATGGCTGAGTTAGATATGAGAATATGATGTTAATGATTAGCTTGTTGTCTCTATTGCCTTGCTTACAGATTTCTAAAAACAATTTTTTTTTTATTTATTATTCATGACATTTTGTATTCATGCATTAGTATTAGGGTCATGTATAGTAGATGTTTCTGTTAACCTGAGAATTTGGATATGATCTGATAAAGTTTTGTATCTTGGTATTTTCTTTAAGTATTTCCTTGCATTTCTCTATCTTGTTGGTATTGCATATATTTTCTTTGCTTGTCATTTCAGTGACAAAAATGGGGAGAAGTATTAATATAGGGGGAGTGATTGTTTGATTAAGAGGGAGAAGTATTTGGAAAGTGAGAGTTTATTCTCAGGGGGAGAATGATGATCATTATGTGTTCATTGTTGTTATGATTTTCTGATGATCATTATGTTGGATTTTATATATGTTTTCCACACTTGCATTTAATGGTTTGTTAAGTGTTGTGGTTACATGATTGGTTGTCATGAAAGTAAGGTGACAGTTTATATCTATGTTTGTTGGTGTGTGTTCATAGGTATAGATGTTATGGTGTTATTTGTGAGGCTATATTGTAAAACATGGTTTTGTCTCAGAAATACCAAGGGGAAGATTGTAAGAACAATTTTGTGTATTGTTTATTTATGGCATGTTCTAGACAATAACCATGTTAGGTGTTAGATAGGATTTTTGGTTTTCAACAACGTCTACAAGTTTCAACAAATGCATAATCAAGCATTGAATTTGTGAAGAAAACAGGTGAAGTGAAAAAAATGAGCGTATTGAGTAAAAATGTCTCTTGGATGACGAAAACGATATTTTACGCTAACATGGTTTTGGCGGAGAATTTTTTACGATATTTTCCAAAAAGTATCGTGGATTCAAGAGGGTCGATTTGGCGAAGTTGTGGGTAAAAGTGATTTAACAAAAATACCTATGCTTAAGTCTACGCTTTCAAAATCAAAAAGTGGCTAGAAAGTGGAGTTTAACGCTTAAAGGTATGCTTGGACCTACGCTTTAAGCGTAGCTGCGGCAAGGATTTTTCTAAATTTTGTTGCGATGTCCAAATTTGCCCGTGGTTGGTTTTATGATGTGTTCACGACTCATACACACTATAGTGCGTGCTATATACATGAAATACACCATAGAAGAGGGTTTGACTTGGATAAGTGTGAAATTATTAGAAAGGAACTTAGGGTTTGATTCATCATTGCCTATAAATACCAGGTCTACAACAAGAGGAGGCATGTTTTTTAAAAATCTCTGTTAATTTTCTACAGTTTCATCTTCTTCAGAGATATATGGTGAGAGAATATTATTAAGTGAATAGATATACACAACTTTTCTCTTGTTATTGAGGTTCTCCAATTGTGCTCCTACATCGATAATTTTCATGCACAATTGGATGTTCTAGTTGCTGAAAAATCCACACACCGTCTATAGCGATGTGGTAGCATTGATGCATTGAAGAACAGAGCTGTCTAAGTGCGGAGATCGAAGCAGGAGGCTTCGTTGTTACTCGATCTATTGAGAAACAGAGCCTTCAGAGTACGGAGATCGGAGCGAGAGCTTTGTGGAGCGCGAATGAATCTAGAATTTCAGATGTCGAGTAAAGAACAACAAATTACAAAGGTTGTAAGTTCTATTTCATAGAGTCTGTACAATTTTTCTGATTCATAGTGCATCGATACTCGAGTGTATCCGTGGTTTTTACTTGGAGTCTTTCCAAGGTTTTCCATGTAAAAATCTTTGTGTCTTATCATGATTTAAATTTATGTACTTATATTCATATTTGCTTGATTGATCTGTTTTGAGAATTGAATTAAGAATTAGGTTTTGTGACTGATTAAAATTGAATTTTCGCTAAATAATTTTAATTGATCTTAAAATCAACAAAAAGCCTATTCACCCCCCTCTAGGTTGTTTTCACTATTGTCTAGGTAATTTCATCATACTTTATTTTTGACCATGGAGACATGGTCTCATTTAAGTTTGGGGGTGAGGGTATAGGATTAGGAATTGGAAATTTTTGAAAAAATTAAAATTTAAAATAAAAAATTTGGGGTTGTTCTTTGTTTTCACGCAAGAATGTTTTGCATTATAATTTGATTAAGTTTATGTTTATGATATATGAGTAGTATATGATGTGATATTCCCAATTATGAGAGTAATGATTATATCGAGTTAGTGGAGTGATGTGGTTTTACATGGGTGAGTGAATGAGTGAAATTGAAATCAAGAAGGACGACTTTGATCTATAAGCACAAACACACATTCATTATGACAAATAAGTTGATCTTTGACTATGTAGTTGGAAAAATAATTTTTTCACAATATAAGAGGAGAAGGGGAGATGTATGGTTTAAATGGAGAAAATGTTTAAATTTTTTTGAGAAAATAAAATGCAAAAAGCAGTTCTTCAATCTGAGTAACCGGGGTTTGGTATCACCAATATCACTGTTCGCGTTTAAAGGGGAGAAGACTGATGAACATAAATCCCATGAAAGAAGCTCAGACCCAGTTGGTCGAGACTAAAAATCCCTGCTGGAAAGTCTGGAGACTTAAAAAGACAAAAATGGATAATATTGGAAAGATGGAAAGATATATTTTTTGTAAAAAATGGCAAAACTTTTATCAATGAAGTAGGAGAAGAGAAATTGAAATATCATAGTCGAGTGTTCACAAGATCACGGAAGGTTTTCTTGATTGAGAGTGGAAAGTAGCGAAATCATTCACTTTAGTGGGAACCATTCATGACACGAAGCTCGATATAATTATTGTTCGGTAGTGAGTTGGAGTATTTGCATCCATGTTGTCTTTTGCATTATATCATGACTTAATTGAACTTGTGTGTGGACTCATGAATGCGTGATTATAGAGAACTGAGATGTTTGTAGGTACCATCACTGTAAACCTTCATGAGACTTCACTCGTCCACTATGGGTAACCTAGGGGTTTAAAAGACTTGTTACACATGCTAAGTGTAATCGTCGACCCTCACGAAAACAAGGGATTATGCTAGATTAGTTACAGTAGATAGATTAGAAATCATCACAAGAAAGTTCCCTGAGTCTATTGTTAAGGGACTAACAATATGTAAGTTAGAGGGTGTGATAGGTGTCAAGAATTAGACATTTTGACCCCTTAAGTCACTATTGTTATGTCATTTCATTTCATTATTTGGTATTTTTTATGCTATTTGCGTGTTAAATCATGGTTCAGGAGCTTAACGAAGAAATGGAGCTAACTTCGGTAAATTAACTGAAGTGTATGTTCTTTCTATTCAAAGAGGAGAGTCAAAGAGGCATTTCGAGACAAAAATGGTTCCCAGAGGGCAAAAAGGGCATTTCCAGAAGTTGTCGTCTTTAGCATAAAGTATCGTGGGTTCAAGGCAATCGTTTCGGTGCAGTTACAAAGAAAGGTGATTTTAAAGGAAATACCTACGCTTGTGCCGATGCTTTCAGTTTCAAAAAGTGTTTGGAAATCACATTTTTACGCTTGGACCTACGCTTGAAGCGTATCTACGACATGTTTTTGTGAGTTTCGATGGTTTTTACCTGTTCTACCCCCGGTTCGATTTGAAGACGTGCTTGTGACTCCAGACCTCTGTATACATGTATATACATTTATATATATCAGATTTTAGGGTTTGCATAAGGATGAGAGTGAAAAACCTGTAAATGACCTCTCTATACCATTGCCTATATATACACGATCATATATCAGTGTAAAAAGGGTTGGTTTTGGTTCGAAAGTTCGTTCGTTCATTCAAAGTGTTGGCTGGTTCATACATTGAGTTTTCTCACGTTTATATTCAGACTTTCTGCTGTTGAGAGCCATATTCCAACCTAGAGATCCGGAGAAGAAGACCATAGAGATCGGTTCTACATCACCGATGCAGTCACCTTTCACTATGGTCAACTAACTCGGTATCTGGGGTTTTCTACCAAGACCTTAACCAAGTAATGTAGTTCTTTCATTGTTTTCAATTATAATGAGGGGAAATTGTTGACCATACTGTGATGATTATAGTAGTTAAGAGACCGTACTGATTTGTAATATAAAATTATATATTTGTTCTAAATTCTTGTCTTAGATAGAATGAATGTATTATTTTGCACAACTATGATTATTCACTATGGGCTAAAACTCGGATGCTTAATTATGATTTTCTACACAATGGTGGTAATGAAACTTGAAACCTTAGGTTGATACAGGCCATGCCTTGGTGATTTAATATAAACATGCTTTAGTTTATTTTCATGCATTAGGAGTAGATTAGAGTAATGTAATTGGCATGCACTAGTTAGGTTAGTCATGAGATGGGTTGTCGCAATCCGGTTGATGGTACTCCTTTTTGGGGTCGTATTTAGCTATTTGCGGTACGACCTGATTCACAGTTATGGATTGCCCTCTTACAGTTGATACAGTGATGGACTATATTATGCGGTTAGTGGTGGAGCGATGAAAACCCTAGTTTTCTATCTCATCTGAATCACAACCAATTTAATTTGCTTTCTAGATAATTTTAGATAAAATAGGTAATTTGGTCTTTGACCACCCAAACAAACCAATTTTTCAGAAAATATAATTCATTGTTTTTAAATTACTAAAGTGAACAATCTCAGTCTCTGTGGGATCGATATCCCTTACTCAAGTCATTATTGTTCTATAATCGATATGTGCGCTTGCGTAAGGTAAAACCTAGCGTCGTTAAGGTGTCGTTTTTAACCACATATTTTGTACACACCTGATGTTACATCAATATCATACTCACTACAGAATCATACTGTAATGGTTCCACCCCTAAACATGTATTGATTGCAGCCTTTGTAGCGCTCCAACTCTTTAGCAATTGGCTTATAAGAAAAACCGCTTTCATTTTGCTAGTGATTGGCATATCAACTGATTTCAACTGCTCAACAATTTCATTAAGGGCATTAAGTTGTTCACTAACCTTTTCATTCTCGAATATTTTTATATTTACCAATCTAGTGATAAGATTATCATATTCGTACCAGACAGTTGTTCGTACATGCTCGAAAGGGCATCCATTGTTGTCTTCACATTCTTGATGTTGAAAGCAACGGACTTTGACAACGTCCGTTTGATCGTACCGAGAGCCTTTTGATCTAGGATTGTCCAATCCTCTTGTTTCATTGATTCTGGCTTCTTCTCCATCTAATGGAAAGAACATATTCTTCTGGTATAACACATCCTTAATTTGCATATTCTAATAGGCAAAGTTTGTACCATCAAACTTCTTGATCATTAATGTTTTTTCTTCACCCATAGCTCCTACTGAGCCTATTTGAGATGTTCGGAGTCGAATTATGCAAAACCGATCACACGGTTACATCCGGAGCAGTCCAAAACCTTAATAATGCAACTTGCTGATGACGTGGCAGTCCCTGATGATATGGCGCTGACGTCACTGTTGATGTGGCTGAGTACGCGGTGAAGACTTCACTCGTCTTCTTCGGGGAGCGCGTGACCGGACTTGTTTTGCTAGCAGACACTTGTGGCGGCGCGTGAAACCTCCGATGGCGACGCGCTTCACAGTTCTGGATTCATCTTGACAAGACAAAGCTCTTGGTGTCGTTGGTTTCTGATTTCGAACAACTCTAATATTCGAATCTGGACCAGAACGTAAGGGTTTATTCTCTGCTTCAACCTGAAGCTCTGATACCACTTATTAGGGTTTTTATACCCACCTAAGAATGAAAACTAGGATTTGTTAACCCTAATAGCCAAGCCACAAACAATTGCGAATCAAAAATCACACACAATACACACCAAACAAAAACGACACAAAGATGTACAGTAGTTCGGCCAAAACAAGCCCATGTCCACTAAGAACATCGTTTTACTATAATCAATGAGAGGATTATAAGGGGATGATCCGCAGATCATACACACGCACACACACACTGTATACTCACGCTTGTATAGCTCACCCTCACCGGTGTTTCACTCACACCAAGAAATACCTCTATGTATCTCTTTTTATCTCTCTATCTTTATATTTCACAGAACTCACTTTTTGTGCTCGATCACACCACGATCTTCTATTTGTGTCACACACCACTCCAATACAATAGGAATAACCCATGTATATATAGGAGAGGTAAACTTAATGGACAAGTCAATAGGAATCACATCCCAATCAGAATTGGAGTCATAAAGTCTTTCCATAAAAAAATCATGTATTTAGATCACCGAGTACTCGGTGGGTACGCAAGTCCGCGTAAACACGCGCAAGTATGCGAAACCCTTTGCGACTTTTTTACCACTTTGCGCAAGTGCGCCCGAGTCCGCATTTTACCGAGTACTTGGTAAAGATCCCACCGAGTACTTGGGTGATTTTTATACTGCAACTTTGCGTCAACCTTTATCTCCACCAATTCTCTTCTCAAAACTTCGAGAAAAGGTGTCATTAACTAACATTTCTAAATCATGTAAACTCCTAAGAAATATAATCCATAATAGTGATGCTTTCACTCTAAACTTAAAGATTGAAATGTGAAGTGAAAATCAAATTTATGTACCATAGTGATGCTTCACCAATATAAGTAGTGGAATTTCTTAAATATCGAGGAATTTTAAAGTGCAAAATAATATCATTTTCCTAATTAGATGATAAATGTTTTTACGAGTTGGAGAATCATGGAGGGTTCTTGAGCAGTATCATTATTAATTGAAAAGAAACTATTTGTTTGTGATTTGTGAGTTTAAACCACCTCTTCTGAATTTTATATCACATTTATATTATTAAAGATATGAATGTATATTAACAAATTCGAATAATAAAGTTATAAGTTAAAAATTATTTCAATTAAAAATAGGTCTGGATAAATATACAATTAGTTCACCCTAATATCATAAGTGTTTCTTTTCTTTATATTTAATGGCATTAAATACATCTAATTCAAAGAGAAGAAATTCATACTTATATGATTAAGGTAACCTCAATCTGCCTAGAATTGATTATTATTATTTTTTTTTTCAAAATATGCACAATCCTAGAACTGCATAGCTCCTAAGCTGTGATAATTTTATTTTTTCAATTTTTCTTGATGATTGAATTAGTTTGGAAATAAAATAAAATTTCTCTTGGCACATAATATATGAAATTATTTTGTCAACCAATAGCTCCTAGACTGTGATAATTTTATTTTTTCAAATTTTCTTGATGATTGGAATTAGTTTGGAAATAAAATAAAATTTCTTTTTGCATATTATATATGAAATTATTTTGTCAACCCCTGCAATGGGCCATTATCACATTCACAAGTTAAGACTAAAACGTTTGACCAAAAAGCAAGCGTGACAGTTGACGTATTTTTTCACATATAGAATAGAATGTTAGAAAGCAAAATTAATAAAAAAAAGAACATATAGAATAGAATGTTAGAAAGCAAAATTAATAAAAAAAAGATGGCGTCGCCCGGGTTTGAACAGGAGACCTTCAGTGTGTTAGACTGACGTGATAACCAACTACACCACGACACCATTTGTGAACATCTCAGATATTTTGGCTACTGGAAGCTTCCGAATAGTCTTCTTTCCTCACAAATATCAATTTGTCATAGTGATAAGGTTGGCAATTCGTGTGTCGGTGGGTCGTGTTCGTGTCGGGTTGAGATCGTGTCATGTCGAAAAAGATATGGTTAATATATGTGTCAAATATGCTCAACCCTAACCCAACCCACAGGTTATCCGTGTCGACCCACGTGTCAAATCATGTAATCCATTTATCCTATTTATTATAATATATTAAATTAAATTTGACACAATACAAAACGAAACGAACTATTTAACCTATGATCAGTAAAATAAAATTAAATTTGATACGATCCAGTAATAATTTATTGATATATTTCAATCCATGACCAGTTAAAGAAGAGAAAAAAAATATAAATATAATCGTGTTGTGTTCGGGTTACTCGTGTCGTATTCAGGTCGACCCTTATATTCTTGTGTCGTGTTCGGGTCAACCCTTATACAACTTCTATCCTTTTATGGTCAACCATAACCCTTTTAATTCATGTCATGTTCATGTCGTGTCTCATTTTGTCAGCTTTATATAGTGGCAATAATAGTGGAATAAGATAATATATACATCTTAAAACTGACCATTGAATAAATATCAGTTCTATGTATTATTAGGAGCTAGGGATGACAATGGGGCGGGAATGGCACTCTCATTCCATCCTCGATTTACTTTGTTATCCCTATACCCGTTCCAAAATTAATTATTAAAAGGGCAGGGTAAGACTAGGCACGTAAGAGAGGGGCAATTTTTCATTATAAAGAGATTATGCAAATTAAAAAAATGTTTTTAACTTGTTCCTTGAAACTTTGAATTTACTATTATTATATAAGTATTAAAGTAATACATGTAATGTTTTACATAGTTGAGATGTGTTTAAGACGAGAAGAGTGAAGGGGTAAGGTGTAACGAGTGGATGCTTCCCGGTTCAACCCAAAAACTTAAGTCAATGGATTAGGCTAACATCCGCCCATTAAAAACCCCATTCACTTTCCCTTCTTTATCCGATGTGGGACAAATGGGCACCCTGTTACATTCTCCCCCATCCGAACCCGAGCAACGCCCTAATTGCGGTCGGACCACCCTGCATACCCAACCTTGGACCCGGACTCCAGCTCGGGTGTGAGGGATCCAAGCGGGTGCTTGGCGTGACATCGGATGAAAGACTGGGTTTGGCTCTGATACCAACTGGAATGGGTGGATGCTTTGCGGTTCGACCCAAAAGCTTAAGTCAATGGGTTAGGCTAACATCTACCCATTTAAACCCCATTCACTTTCCCCTCTTTATCCGATGTGGGACAAATTGAATTAAAAGAAGAGGGTTTATTTTGAGTGTGTATGTATATAGGTACACAACTGTAATATATATAAATTAAGAGGGATAAATATGTAATTTCCTATGTAAGCGGAGCGGGCAACATAATCGGAGTGGAGGGACCCTCCCCCATACACTCCCCAGAACTCAGTCGAATTTTCTTTTTCCCTTCCCCATACACGCCTCCATTAATTTAATCGGGTTCCCAAACACGTTTAAATCGGGACGGGGATTTTTGCCATCTCTAGTAGGGGTGGAGTGAGAATTTATTTTTTGGAAAGGCATATGAATATGATTAAAAGAAGAAAATAAATAAATTAAAATACGATCAAATTAAAAAACAAAAAAGAATAAAAAAAAATTTAGTCACCACTCCTACTTTCATTATAAATGGATTTTAAGTGTGTGTTTATAACAATTTTGATAATATCAAAAATTTTAAGGAAAAAGAAGAGCAAATAAAGAAATAAAAATGAAAAATTAGAAAGTATAGTTGGTAGACATTTTAGGACATTTTAAAGATATTATAAGGAAGAAAATATATTAAGTTAATTTTTCTAAAAAACATATACAATATAGGTATAAGGGGTAATGATCAAGAAGAGGCAAGTACTCCCTGTACATTTTAACTCACTCCGCCTTTATATAATTGTAAGGGCCCAAAATTGAAGCCCAGCAAAGCGAAGGGCCAATAACAAATTGTCTAACAGGCAAGTAAATCTGGGCCCAGCTAAAAGGTTTGAAAGCCCATCTAGGTAATGTTTAGGCTCAATGTAAAGCCCATAAGTTGTTCTAACTTGGGGCTTAAGACAAAAATACATCAAATAAAAAAAATAAGAATTCTAATTGTAAAGGGAAATCAAATCCCTATGATAAAGGGATTTGATCCCAAGCCTAAGGAAGGAAGGCCCACCTTATTTTCATATAAGTATGACCATAAAAGCCTGAATAAAGTATTGGAGTGTTTGTGCAAAAATACACATTTACACTTTGACGCCGTCTGTGGGAACGAAGGTTATTATCAGTATTTTTCTTACCTCACAAATCCGGTTTTTCTCCTTTTCTTTTCTTTCTTATATTTTTCTTCTTTAAACTTTTTAGGGTAATTATGGTGGTGGACACAAGGTCCTCAGTGGCGTTAGCCAAGGCAAGTAACGCTCAAGCCGCCCAGATTCAAGCAATTATGGAGAGATTGGTGGCAGTAGAAAGAATGAATGAAGAGTTGGAACGAGAAAACGCAAAACTCCTCCAGAGGCAGGGTTAGGTTCCGAACCCTGACAATCCAGAAGGTCAAGCCAATGCCACCAACAACGATGGAGTGCTCCCAGATCCACTCCGGAATAATGGTAACCAGAATAACAGACGAGAGGATATGGGGAACAGAGTGGCTGATGGACAAGAGGAGGTCACCGGCCAAAGACACAGGGATCCCCCAGTCCAAACTCAGCCCACGATGAAGGATCTGGAAGACATGGCTGCGAAGATCCAGAGGCGACTATTGGAAAGCATGAAAGCCCAGCCCCCCTCGATGAAAGACTTGGCTACCCACACAACTGTTGACATGATCAAATCACCGTTCACCATTGAGATAGATCAGGCTGAGTACCCAAAGAAGTTCAAGTTGCCAACCTTCACCCTTTATGATGGGATGAAGGATCCAACAGATCATTTCTACCAGTACCAAACCAAGATGGCCACCTGGAAGAAAGATGAGGCCTTAATGTGCAATGTATTCCCCACCCATTTGACATAAACACCTCTTTTATGGTTCAGGAAGCAACCCCTTGGATCCATTGACAGTTGGAATAAGTTGTACGAACTTTTTATAGCACAGTACTATGGCAATCACAAACAGAAGAAGACTATTTCCAGCCTATTCACTATGACCCAGGAGAATGATGAAAGTCTCCAGGGCTTCCTGTCTAGATTCACCAGAGAGATGTCCTCCATAAATCAGTGCGACCAACTTTCGGCGGTAGAAGCATGCAGGATGACCCTGATCCCAGGTACTAAGTTTCATGCCTCTCTGGTAAAAAGACCCCCGAGTAATATAGGAGAGTTAAATTCCAGAGCCCAGAGTTAAGTTCCATGCCTTTTTGGCTCCAAGCTCTTCGTCGAGCAAGCCCACCAACAAGAAACAAAGAGTGGAGGACAAGTTGACTCCTTTTAAAGTGAGTCTGAGTAAGCTTTACCTCGAAAAAAAGAATAAGGGGATTTCCAAACCCCCTTTGCCCATGAGACAGCTCATGGAACAGAGAGATATGACAAAGAATTGTGACTTCCACAGTGAATATGGACACCATACTAATGACTGCAGGAATTTGCGCAAATAGGTAGAAGCAATGATTGCGAAAGAAGAACTATCCGAGTACGTGGCAAAGGACTAGACACGGGCAGAGAATCAGCCAAAGGCCCCTCAGAACAATACACAGGAAGGACAACCAGTCAGAGTGATTCATATGGTTCAGGGTGGATATACAGCTGAAGAGAGATAGGGGGTCAAGAGATCCCAGATGCGTCAGGCGCACAAGCTTTAGAGGATTGGCAAAATATACCAGACCTCTAACAGAAAGGAGGTGCTTCATATCAGCTTTTTCAAAACAGACCTCAGGAATATTCAGATGCCCCACGAAGATCCTCTGATCCTATCACTCTTAGTGTCTAACTGGTTGGTTAAAAAAGTCATGGTAGATCCTGGAAGTAGCACGAACATTATGACCAAATGGGCCTTTGACAAACTTGGAGTTAACATCAACCAGATGCAGCCTGCTAGAGTCCCCCTTTCCGAATTTGATGGGCGACAGGTGGAGTCAATTGGTGTCATCCAGTTACCTGTATCAGCAACCAAAAAGACACTCAGGGAGAAATTTGTAGTAGTAAACGTCAAGCCCTCATATAACATTTTT
Organism: Cornus suecica; assembly: GCA_963922005.1. Classification (NCBI taxonomy): domain Eukaryota; kingdom Viridiplantae; phylum Streptophyta; class Magnoliopsida; order Cornales; family Cornaceae; genus Cornus; species Cornus suecica. The sequence continues at coordinate 26,556,964 of OY998240.1, read as the reverse complement.
GTGGGCAGGTGCTGGATTCACAAGATGCAGGGGGTACCTTCAACCCTCCATCAGGTAATGAGATGTATGGACCCCAATGACGTGGACATGATTGATATCCCAGAAGATCAGGTAGTAGCGATGAAATGCTATGTAGTGTCGATAAGGAACCTCGACACGTGGACTAAGCCAAACGAGGAGGTTCAAGAGAGCTCTAAGTAGAAGGAAAAATAAAAATTACAGATTGACCCTTTTGAGGAGGGTTAAGAGACTCAGGTTACAACAGAGCCGCTCTAGGAGGTGGATATCAGTTCCACTGGTGATGGCAGAACTACATTCATTGGGTCTGTCCTGACAACCGCCGAAAAGGTAGACCTGATAAAGTTATTGCAGGACAATATGGATATATTCGCTTGGTCACACCTGGATGTGCCAGGAATAGACCCACCAGTCGCACAACCCAACCTGAATGTTGATCCTGAGGCCAGACCAGTCAAGCAGAGGCAAAGGCGTTTCGGAGTGGAAAGGAATCAGATCAAAGCTAAAGAAGTCAGGAAGTTATTAGAGGTTGGGTTTATTAAGGAAGTTAGAAATCCATCCTGGCTTTCTAATGTGGTTGTTGTTAGAAAAAAAAATGAAAAGTGAAGGGTCTGTATTGATTTTACCAATCTGAATAAGGCCTGCCCAAAGGATCGCTTCCTTCTGCCAAAAATTGACCAGATGGTGGACGCTACAGCAGGTTATGAAAGACTCTCATTTCTAGACGCGTACTCCGTACAACCAGATACCCATGAATTTAGCAGAAGAGGAGAAAACATCATTTATCACAGAGGAATGTATATTTTGTTATAAAGTAATTCCTTTTAGACTAAAAAATGCCGATGTTACCTACCAGAGGCTGGTAAAAAGAATCTTTGGTCACTTAATGGGCCACACAATGGAGGCATACATTGATGACACCGTGGTTAAAAGCAAAAGGAGGGGAGATCACCTCCAGTACCCGAGGGACGTATTCCAAACAGTCAGACTCTATGAGATAAGGCTTAATCCCTGCAAAAGTTCATTTAGAGTTTCAACCGGCCAGTTACTGGGTCATATCGTGAACATAACTAGGAGTGAGGCAAACCCCGCTCAGGTCAAAGCTTTGATACACACGGAGGAGCGAAAAACCCAGAAAGAAATTCAAACTCTCACTAGAAGGGTGGTTGTGCTAAGCAGGTTCATCTCCAGACTCACAGACAAGTGCAGACCATTCTTCAGGCCATTAAAATAGGAAAATGCAGCATCTGGGGACCATAGCAAACCCATGCACTCCATAAATTTAAAGAGTACCTTGTGAGCCCCCCACGCTGATTTCTCAGAGCCATGAGAAAGGCTGCATCTATAGTTTAGCATTTTCAATTTCTTTGACAAGTGTAGCATTGGTCAAAGAGGATAAAACATGCCAGACCCTAGTCTTCTACACCAGCAAATCACTCACAGATCCTGAGACAAGGTACACTACAACAGAGTGAGTGATTCTATCATTAGTCAATGCCAAAAGAAGACTCATGAACTATTTTGAAACACACCCGATCTTTGTCCCTACGACATTCCTCATAAGGGCAATAATGTCCAAACCTGACCTCACTGGGAGAATTACCAGATGGGCAATTGAGTTGGGAGCTTTTGACATCATCTATGTGCCCAGAACTGCCATCAAAGGTCAGGCCCTAGCTAATTTTCTTTTAGAAGCGGAACTAGAGCTCGAGCATCCAGAGTTAGAGGAGCCTGAATGGAGTCTATTCATTGACAAGTCAGTTGGAGTTGCAGGGCTAGACTAGGTCTGGAGGTCATAACGCTAGATGGCACAAAAATTCAACAATCAGTGCGTTTAAAATTTCCAGCTTCCAATAATGAAACCGAGTATGAGGCATTACTTGCAGGACTCAGATTATGCTAGAGTCTCTAGATCAAACGCCTCAGAATATACAGTGATTCCCAGCTCGTTGTGAGGCAGGTCAATAGGGAGTATAAGGTTGGCGAGAAGCTAGAACCATACAGAGCCTTGGTTCAAGCAAAGCTTAGTCACTTTGATCAATTCACCCTTTAAAAAATCTCACGAGAAGAGAATGAAGGTGCAGACAGACTTGCCAACATAGCTTTCTCCAACACCCAGGACCTGGCCAGGGTGGTTCCAATAGATTACCTGGAAATCCCGAGTACGCAACAACCAAGAAGTGTCTGTATAATTCCATGAGAGTTCAGCAGGATGGACCCAATTATGTCCTATCTAAGAGATGGAACTCTACCCGAAAATAAGTCTGAGGCACAAAAAATCTGCCTGAAGTCCGCCAGGTATTCTCTGATTAACGGAAAGTTGTACAAAAGGTCCTTTGGATGACCATACCTCAAGTATCTTACCCCATCATAAGCCAGAGCCATAATGAAGGAGATACACGAGGGGCATGCGGAAATCACTCAGGAAGGAGGTCCCTTGCACACAAAGTCCTTAATCAGGGCTACTTCTGGTCGTACCTGTCCCAAGAGACAGAAACCTATATTAGAAGATGCCATAAATTCTAGATACATGGAGATAGTATTGATCCACCGCTAAAGCTCCTCAACCTCACACTCAATCCACATCCCTTTGCCCAGTGGGGAATTAACATAGTGGGGCCACTCCCGAAAGCCTTAAGGGAAGTTAAGTTAGCACTAATCGCCATAGATTATTTTACCAAGTGGGTGGAGGCAGAGTCCTATGCAACAATCACACAGACACGTGATCAAGTTCATATGGACAAATATTATATGTCATTTTGGAACACCAAGAGTGATAATGATGGATAATGGGTTGAACTTGAACAACAAGTGGACTAGAGAGTTCTGTAAACAATATGACATCCAGCTCAAAACCTCCTCAGTTGGCTACCCACAGGGCAACGGGAAAGCTGAAAGGTCAAACAGAACTATCATCAATAACCTCAAGAAGAAATTGGAGGATACCAAAGGGGTTTGGCCAGACAAATTACCAGAGGTCTTGTAGGCATATAGGACCACTCCAAGGTTCCCCACTAGAGAAACTCCATTCTCCATGACCTATGGGGCAGAAGTTTTCATCCCTACGGAGAATGTGGTGTAAACCATAAGAACTAAAGCCTACCAAGAAGATCAAAACAATCAAAATCTGCTACATACTCTTCATACCCTGGAGGAAAAACACGACAAAGTAGCTACAAGACTAGCTGAGTACCACCAGAGGATCAGGAGAAGCTATAACTAGAAAGTGAGAAGGCGAGAGTTCCAGGTTAGGGACATGTTTCTCAGGAAGAAGATTGGTATCATAGGCAAGCTCCATAAAAATTGGGAAGGACCCTACACCGTGACTAAAGTCATTGGCAAAGGGGTTTATTGATTGAGGAAATCTAATGGGCGTATGGAGCCCCATTCCCAAAATGCCTCTAGGCTAAAGAAGTACCACCCTTAGCCAGACTCTTGTTTTCCAAGCCCGACAGAGGTTATTTATGTTCAAATTTAATTCATCACGCTTTCAATAAAAGAGGCTGAAACCTGTTTTTGCTTTCAAGCAATTGATTGCTAACATCCACTTATGTCTGTAATAACTTTAAGACAAAACGTTTCTTATAAAATAAAACACGAAAGAGGAATTTATTCATAATTATTAAAATGGCAGAGGCATATATGACTGACCCATTTAAAAAAGGAATTTATTCCTAAGTTATTAAAATGGTAAAGGCATATATGTAGCCCATTTAAAAAAAGAGGAATTTATTCCTAAGTTATTAAAATGGCAGAGGCATATATGTAGCCCATTTAAAAAAAGAGGAATTTATTCCTAAGTTATTAAAATGGCAGAGACATATGCATGACCCATTTTAAAAAGAGGAATTTATTCTTAAGTTATTAAAATGGAAGAGGCGTATGCCTTGTCCGTTAAAAAATGAATTTATTCCTAAGTTATTAAAATGGTAGAGGTATATCCCTGACCTATTTAAAAAAAAAGGAATTTATTCCTAAGTTATTAAAATGGCAGAGGCATAAGCCTGGCCCATTAAAAGAGAAATTTATTCCTAAGTCATTAAAATGGTAGAGGTATATGCCTAACCCATTAAAAGAGTAATTTATTCCTAAGTTATTAAAATGGTAGAGGTATATGCCTGACCCATTTAAAAAAAAAAATATTCCTAAGTTATTAAAATGGCAGAGGCGTATCCCTGGTTCGTTAAAAGAGGGATTTATTTCTAAGTTATTAAAATGATAGAGGCATATGCCTGACCCATTTAGAAAAGATGAATTTATTCCTAAATTATTAAAATGGCATAGGCATATGCATGATCCATTCAAAAGAGGACTTTATTTTCTAAAGTTTACCCCACAATCAAATTTGTTATCAACCAAAGCTTGGAGGCATATTATATATACTAGCGAAAGCAAATATCAGTTAACACATACAAGCTTTAGTAGATTCAAATTGAAAAACATGATACGGTTCATGATAAAAAAGTTTTCATTAAAATAAAACATGTATAAAACATTTGTTACAAAATTTGCCCAAGGGGCTATAAATACTGAGATGCCCAAGGAACTACAAATGTTCAAAGGCAACAAAACAACCAACTAAAAAGAGAGTCAATGTGGTCCTATTGTGGAGGTGATAGTGCCACGGATGAGATATATTACAAATCAAGTGGCCCTACCAACATCCCTTGGAGTTGGGTCATTGACCCCTAAACTCTGGCCCAAACGCATCCACGAACTGCGTAGGGGAATGCTGGAGCCTCTAAGCTCTAGGGATTAGCAGCGGGGCTCCCTGAAATTTTTTTTAAGAAAAGCTCCTCAACTAGGGTAAGATCGCAAACCTTGTAGGGAGGTGCAATACCAAGGTGGGCATCCATGGCATCAACATCCTTAGGAGCCCTCTTTTCAGGTTCCTTCAAGGCATTCAGGAAGCCACTGCGCTAAAACTCACCAGCTACACTCTTATTAAAGTCCTCATAACGTGAATGCATATCCAACCCCCTACCTTGCACATCTCTAGCTCAGAATGGGCAAGAGTCAGACGGTGCTGAAGATATTCAACCTCAGAGTTAGACTTGGCTCTATTTTCCTTCAAGACTGCATTATCTTCCTTCAGAGATGTATTCTATTTGGCCATAATAGTTTCCCTCCCATCAGCCTTAGCTAGGGAAGCCTTGAGGTGGGTCACCTCACCAGCTTGATCAGCTAGCTCTTCATCATGATTATGGTGCGTATAACATAGAGCCCCCACAATATAAAAGGCTTGCACAAAAATACAAGGAAAAATTGTCAAGACGCCAAGAAGATGTTTAGACCAAAACAAGGCGAATGAAATGGAAAGGGAAAAAGCTTACCCTCATCATTATGCCCATGACTTTGTCGGGCAGCTCAGGGTCATCCAGAGCTTTGAAGGTGGTCAGGTCCTCCTTTGACCCAATGGACTTGGCCCTTTCAGTCATAGCCTCCATAGATGTAGAGAGGGGGGTAGTCCCTCACTCTTCACATGTCTTCCCCTTCAGCTTTTGCCTCTTGGAGTACCTCTCCTCTGTCGTGGGACGGTCTCGAGTAGAGGGGGGCTGGGGCAAGGAAGGAACATCTACCTGAGCTGCCACAAACTTATTAGTTGCGCCAAACCCAGACGTTGGGGCTGCAGTTGTGACTCGAGGGGAGGTCCCTTGGGTGGAAGACTCTTGGGCTATCTCCAGATCACCATCGAAGAGCCTAGGATGGGTCAGGCGAAGCATATCTGCTGAGGCACCTAGTCTGGATATGTCTTGCAAATTAGTAGGAGTCAGAGGATCAGTGCATTGCAGACGCTCAGACCATAGTTTATTCCTTAGAAGTTTAACCCTTTTATAAACTCTATTACTGGAGGACCCTTTGCTACTGATACCAAAATACTCATATATATATTCAGCCCTATGGAGGTCATAATCACGGCACAAGTAAGAAGTTGTATTGCCATAAAGAATTTTGTAAGGGTTGAAATTCCCAGGGCCAAAATTACTGGGGATTGGGAAAGAAGCAGAATGGGGGTAGAACCAAGAACCCTTGATCAAGACCATCCTCTCTTTCCACCCCTTCTCGTAGTCATTTTTTCCCTCACAGATGCCTCTGTCTTTAAAGGGGTAAAACATGAATCTCCCCACACAATTAAAGATCTTAAGAATCTGGTAGCACAAAAGGAGGTCATAAAACCCCAGATGCAACCCATGGTCACAGTTCGTCAGGATCAACATAGAGACGATTCGAAAAAAATTGGGATTAACTTGCAATGGGGCTAACCCCAAAATGAAAAAGTGGGTGAAAGGGAAACCTAACCAATTTCACTTGGTTGTAAGAAACAATTAGGTCATGAGGACCAACACCCTCACCCTGGGTAAAATCGAACTCAGGGTTATAAGCCTCAAACTTTACTCAATAGGGAGGTTTGACTAATTTTCTAAGGGATTTGACGTTTGGGGTTTTGCGAAGGCTGGCAGGAAGTTTATCTGGGTTATAGGGGGGAATGTCCTCAATGTCGTCATCCCTTTCATCCTCTTGAGGAAGGATAGGGAGTTCCCCAACATGGCTTTCAACAGATTCTCCACAGGACAGAGAAACTAATTCCTCACTGGCAAAACTGACATGAGACTTAGACATTATGCAGAATAAGATAAAATTTCAAAACACTTACAGAAATAAAAGTATCGCATGAGAAGACCACCGGAGATGAAAACAAAGCAAGAAGATGCAGTAAACTCAAGTAAACATGAAGAAAGATTGATAACAGAGACTCTACAAAGCAAAAGTTGGAAAGATTTGAGGATATCCCAAGTGTTTGGTAAGATAGGGTATTTATAATGAATGAGGAACTGCGTCCAAATAGTGCATTAAATGAGGCTGAGGCGTTGCGGTTTTCCAAGGCAGACCGACACGTCAATTCAAGGAATCAAGCCGTCGAATTCAATTTGATGTGCACACACAATTTGAAGTCATGATTGTCGTGACGTCAGCAAGTGACCCACGTTCATGTATATATAACTGTATGTATATGTGAGATATGAAAGGACATTTAGAAAAACTCAACGTTTGGGTCAGACCCATGTCACATTGGGTCTAACCCAAATGGGCTAGTGTAAGGGCCCAAAATTGAGGCCCATCAAAGTGAAGGCCCAATAAAAAATTGTCCAATAGGAAAGTAAATCCAGGCCCAACTAAAAGGCTTGAAATCCCATCTAGGTAATCTTTAGGCCCAATTGTAAAGTCCGGAAGTTGTTCTAACTTGTGGCTTAAGCAAAAATCCAATCAAATAAGAAAAAAGAGGAATTAGAATTGTAAAGTGAAATCAAATCCCTATGATAAAGGGATTTGATCACAATCCTAAGGAAGGAAGGCCCACCTTATTTTCATATAAGTATGGCCATAAGAGCTTGAATAAAGTACTGGAGTGTTTGTGCAAAAATAGACATCTACAGTAATAATATTGATTTCAAAGCATTCCGAACTAGACTATACAAAATTATAAGATGATACGAAGAAACATAATTCAATTAACATAGAGAAGAATAGACAGTTTGGTGCACTAATCTTCTATTTATCTTGCAGAAAGGTCAATCATTCTTTCTTTGTGAGTAGTTTGTTGGACAGTTTGGTGTGCTTGCCATTTTCCCCAACTCTTCTATCGAAAAGAATCCTCTCCAGTGTAATTTTTATCCAGTTAGCAAGTGAGCAAGGGTATTTTAGGAAGATCAGATCCAGGTGGTCCAAACATAAAAATTACAAAGCAACCCCATTAGCTAGTTAAAATTGCAATAGTAGATAGATAGAAGAATATACTTACTTTATGCACCACTTATCTATTAGATAACTTAAAGATATACAAAAAAATTTAGAAGACAGACTTAGAAGTTTTAACCTTTCTTTAGAAACTGGTAATAACACATTTGATTTAAGACAGGAAATAGAAGAAACTAGAAGTACAATTATATTAGTTCAGAATATTATCGAAGCTAGACGCCAAAGGTATAAATAATTTTATGAATAAAATTGATATAATTAATATAGATAACTCTATTAAGAAATTAGGAGACAATTTAGACTTTATTAAGTCTCAACTTGAATAAGGTAACCCTGGTTTAATTAAAAAAATTAGATTCTCATGGTAAGAAAATACAAAGTGACCTTGAAATAATTATAGAAGTCCATAAAGACCTTAAAAATAGGTTGATTCTATTAGAAAGGACATTCAATGACTACTTCGATAGGTTATGAGCAGTAGTAGTCTTGACTATTTAACTGCACTTTCCATAGTTAAAGCGTATGGTAAAGAAGCTATTGGATTTTCTTATTTTAGAACAGATGTTAAATCAACTAATATACCTATTAGACAAAATACTATTATTATTCAGCTTTTACTCCAGTTAAACAAACGAGTTAGTAAACTTTAAGAAAAACTAGAAGTTATTCAAGAGAGTATTCCTAAAAATACACCCCAATACCTATCTAAAATTACTGAAAAAATAAAAGAATTAAAAGTAGCTGCTAATTTTGTCCCGACAACTTCAACCAAACGACTAAATTTACTACAACCATATCAACCATGGCAATTATTCCCAAAAAAACAAAAGAAATAATGCATATAGAAGATATATATGATAATGAAAGAGATGCTCAAGAATATATCGACAAAAGGTATGAAACAAATGAAAAGGAATGTAAGCCTTTATTTGAATAAGCTACTCGATTTCAAAAGTAAAATATATAATCATTATAGCCAAAGAAAAATTAGTGTAGTTAATAATGAAGTAATATTAGACCTTATCACTCCTAAAGCAATACAAGAAATTAAAAAACAACAATTAGATCTAGGAGTTATAATGATAGGAATAGTTGGTCTTAATCAAGCACAAGTAGGAACCAAAGCCTTAGTATATATTTATGATGATAGATGGACAAATCATCAGCAATCCCAAATAGCTAGTGCAGAAATAGATCTTGTTAATAATGCAGCCATAGTAGGATGTATACCAAATTTCACTATTACTTCTTGAGAATTTGGACGTCATATTAAGATAGTGATTTCTATAAAAGGATATAATGTGACCAGTCAGTACGATAATTTATTAGTTAATACTCTATTTATGGGAAAATTAGTAAATCATTATAATTTAAAATTTAAAGCAGAATTCTATGAGTTAGTAAAACCATTTAGTAGCAAGTTTGTTCAAATGATAGAAGCCAAAAGTGTTAGTAGTGAGTTATTAGAAGGAACTGAATGGACATTACCTAAATTAAATATAAATGTACAAATAGTTCCTGAAAATAATAAAATTTATACTAATCAGGTAGGAGAGCATGTATAAGATTTTTTAATTATAAACAACATGATAATTTAGTTGATGAAGAGGAAGTAGGATTTATTAATGCCTTGATTGAAAAAGAGCCATTAGAATAGGTTAATCAATTATATGAAAAATTAGAAGATAGTATCTTAGACAAAATCTTATTTGATTTTGACAATCTTGAAGAAGAAGACCTTCAAAAAAAATATACCAGATCAAACTATGAGCTATCACGAGATATTTATCTAGGATATGGTAACAATGATATGATAAAAATAAATATTATAACTGTAGGATTTGATTATTTCTTTTCTAATGAAGAACTTAACACTCTTTGAGAAGAAATAAATATGAATGAAACAAGACCTTTATTAGAATCAGGACAATCGTCTGGAGTAACAGAGTCAGTAGGAGATCACCCTATGAACGATAGAACACAACCAAATGTCACATGACAACATTATAATACAAATGTATTAAGAAGAGATTATACAACATGCCAAAGATTACAACCAACTACTAGTTACTATGAAGGAATAAATCCCCATATTATATTTCCAAGAACAAATTTAAGAAGATAGTATCAAAATATCCCTATACCCCACGATGGTAGTATATTAGATATTTCGTTACACGATCCACAAGATTGGGAAAAGGCAGTTGAAAATTGGGAACAAGACTGTATTAGGCGAGCTGTAATAACCAATTTCGATAATAGAGCAAAAACAATGTCTTACTATGAAACCTTAATCCAAGTATCAATTAGTGACTGGTGCCAAGGCTATAAAGCACAAGCCTCAGAAGAATATATCAACATGAGAGATACCTTCACAGTTCAAAGTTTCACAAACCTTATTAAAAAAGTCTTAGGCCCTGTTTGGCATAGCTTTTGCTTCTGGCTTCCCGCAGAAGAAAAAGAGAAGCAGAAACTGTTTTGAGAAGCTGGTACCCCCCAGCTTCTTTAAAACGCTATTCCAAAGCTCAGAAGCTCTTCTAAAAATTTTGCCAAACACCGTTCAAAACAACTTTTACCTCTAGGAAGCCAAAAGCAGCGTTTGAAAAGCCAATCCAAACCGGGCCTTATTAGGAGAAGATAGATTATTAGAAAATACTGAAGTTAAACAAACAGAAGCCTTTAGAAATTTAGAACAATTAGCAATATGTAGATTATAGTATATAGGAGAATTTACCAAAGAATTCTTTGAGTACTTTACAGCAACAAGAAGAATAACAGACTTATCTCTATTAGATAGATATTTACAAAAATTACCAGGAAGCATAGGAACTAAAGTATGGAGTAAATGGAAAAAACATCCTTAGAAAAATACTTATAGTATAGATCTTAGGATAAGACATGTCTATAATATTTTAAAGGACAAATGCTAGTAACTACGGGAGTCTAAGAAAATAAAGAAATAATTTTATATGACATGTAGACAATTAGATTTTCCACCACAGTATGGATGTAAACCAACATCTTCATTTTCATTTAGAAATAAAACTAGAAAGTATTATCTACGAAAAAGCAAAACCTTTAAAATTTTTAAAGGAAATAGAAAAAACAAATGGAATAAACCACAATCCCGACCATTTAGGAAAAAACCTTGGTATAAGAAACAAAAATATCCATCCAAAGGAACTAAAGAAGGAAAGGAAATAAAATGTAAGTGTTTTGTTTGCGGTGCTCCAGATCATATAAGACCTAATTGCCCATATCGTTTTAGCAAAAAAAGTATTGTTAAAAAGGTACAAGAAAAAATTAATATTCTTGAAGATATAAAAGAACAACTCAATGAAGTATACGAGCTAGAAAGCGTATATGATTTAGATATCGATGATAATGTTAGAATTTATAGCATAGAAAGTATAAATAATATAGAAGAATATGAAGATTATGAAGATGACCTAGAAAATGGATTAAAAACTTTATTTGTTACAACATTAGACACTTCTTGCTAGTATACACACCAGAAATTCTTGTTCTTATCTTTTCCTTGTAAACAATGTAATAACGAAATAACTGACGGATATCAATGTAAAGAACACTGTAGAACACTTTTGTGTCCCACTTGTTATAAAATTTTTGAAGATAATACTATTGAAACCATAAATTCAGCTTACAAATCTTCTACCCTTATACAATTTCTTGTAACCATAGAATTCCCTAAACACACTATCCAAACAACAACAATGCTAGACACTGGAGCTTCCAAAAGCTTAATCCAAAAGCATTTGGTACCTGAAACAGATTTAATACCTATTAAATACCCTATTAGTATGCATCAATATAATCAAGTCCATACCAATCCTTATTAATGGTGAACGTTTCACTTTACCTCAAATCTATGTCGTTACCACACATAGTACATATGATTTTATATTAGGATTAAACTTTATTAACTCATTACGCGGAGAATTTATGTACATGCCTACAGGGTTACAATTTTATAAAAAGGGAACTTTTGTACCAACAAATGATCAGAGTGCACTTGCGAAGCATGGTGGATCCCTTACATATCTTAACTCTTTACCTATGATTGAAACAAGTAATGAAAAAGGGCCCAAAATTATAACAGAAGAAACTGAAACATCTTCTGATACTAATGAAGATAATAGCAAAGCCTTAGAATTCCTCAGTTATATAGAAGAACCTAAAGTATGTCTTAATAACAAGATGATATTAAAAAACACTAACTTAGGATTAGAAAATTTAATACGATTAGCAGAAACCACTAAAATATTAGGAGAAAACCCTCAAAAAATAAGATTAGAGCCAAGCTTAATATAATTAATCCTGATATAACTATAAAAACTCAAGACATAGCATGTTCTATAGAAGATCAAGAAGAATTCCAGCAGCAAATTAATGAACTTTTAAAATTATGTGTCATAAGAAGAAGCTATAGTAGACATAGGAGTCCAGCCTTTATGGTAAGAAACCATGTTAAAATAAAACGAGGAAAGGCTAGAATGGTTATTAATTTTAAAGATTAAATGATAATACTTATGATGATAGTTATAAAATACCTAATAAAGAAGTTCTTATAAATAAAATACAAGAAAAAAAATGGTTTTCAAAGTTTAATTGCATATTAGGATTTTGGCAGATTCGCATGGAAGAAGAATCTATAGAATGGACTGCATTCACTTGTCCTGAAGGACATTTTGAATGGTTAGTCATGCAATTTGGACTAAAAAATGCACCACAAGAATTTCAAAGAAAAATTGATACTATATTTAATAAACATTCTTTTTTTTGTTGTGTTTATATTGATAATATTTTGGTTTTTAGTTATATTAAACAAGAACATAGAAAACATCTTCAAATCATTTTTCAGGAATGTATATCTCAAGGACTTATTAGTAGTAGTAGGAAAATGATATTAAAAAAATAAGAAATTGAATTTTTTGGATTATATATAAAAGGAGGAAAAATAGAGCTTCAGCCTCATACAGTAAAAAAGATTTTAGAATTCCCAGATAAAATAGAAGATACAAAATTATTACAAGCATTTTTAGGATTATTAAATTATGAAAGAAACTTTATTCCAAAGTTAAGACAATTGGTAAAATCCCTATATTCCAAATTAGGAAAAAATGGACAAAAATATTTTAATTCTCAAGATATTGAATTTGTTAAAAAGATTAAAACAATAGTTACGCAATTAGAACCATTTCAAATTCCTATAGAAAAAAGCTACAAAATCATACAAACAGACGCATCTGCAAATGGATGGGTAGGAATACTTCTTCAACAACCTACAAGATAATCATCACACGAAGAAGAGCAAATATGTAAGTATGCTAGTGGTAATTTTAATAAAGCTCAAGCAATGTTATCATCTACAGATTTAGAAATACTAGGAGTCATAAATTCGGTTGAATTTTTTTAAATCTTTCTCAATAAAGAATTTTTCAATAGAATAGATTGTAATAATATAGTAAAATTTTCAAATAAAGCAAAACAACAGAAAATATTAGCAAAATTATGGAATTCCTTTATTGATTGTCTTACCGGAAAAGGTTTCAACCATCATTTGAGCATGTTAAAGGAAAATATAATTATTTTGCAAATATATTGTCTCGTCTATTAATAGATTGTAAGTTTTGTAGGAAATGGAGCAAAAGAGCAACAACAACTATAATCTCATTCTAGGAACTTCAAATCCTCTTTTAATCATACAAAATCCAGCTCAACAGTTCCGCCATAGACATAAAAAATTTCCAGACCAAAAACTCATTTTAGATAATTTATGGTTTTCCAGAGGACAGAACAATAGCACCCTCGTCAGAAATCTAAAGACTTTAAATGAGTATTTTGTTCATTTAAACTCTTCACTAGAAAATCTTCAAAAAGATCATCAAGTTCTTATATCTCATTATCAAAAATTAAATTTAGCTCATCAAAAGGCTACAGAAAGATCCACAAATAACATTCAAGAAAATCAACAGCTTTTGCAAAATTCATGGAAGCAAGCAAAAATGTTATCTTCGCTCTCTTCTACATATAAAACAATTCTGGAACAAAAGGTAACATTATTACCAATGGACATTAAAGAACTCATCTTTGAAGAAATCAATACTGCAGCCACACATGAATGGGTAGCAATTCAGAGATATTTAAGAAACAACAGTCCACCAGAAGGATCTAGATATCACTACCTAGAATGTGATTTTGCTCATACTTTAACATACAGAATAATACTTTTAGACATTGATTTATGCAGTTTCCAACCTTTAGAACTTGAAATAAAGACAACATTCTCAACCAAGAAAGTTAGTTATCCCGCTAGTAAACTCCCTGAGTTAGGTATGGTAAATCATATAACAATCCCAAAGGACATGCCTTTAGAAGTCTTAAAAGTTTTTAATTTTCCTAATCTTCTTGCTCAAGCCGTCATTTTCGAACAAACACATTGGTATCAAAATTCTTATGCACCAGAAAGTCCACTTTTATTACAAGTCTATAGCATTCCTCCAGAATATGTAGAAAATGGTTCAGTGATATTTGGACAACATAGAATTTACATCAATTCAGAACTAGTAGAAGTTAAAAATTTACTAAGATATAACCCGTTGCTTAACGATTTTAGAAATCAAATAGAACCAGCCACATATGAACATTCAGGGCCCGTTTGGTAGGTGGTTCGGTCTGGTCTGGTCTTATCTGGTCCGGTCTAGTCTGGTCTTATCTGGGTGGTGCTCTGAAAGTCTGTTTGGTAAAACTGTCTGGTCTTATGGTCTTATTCAAACTGTTTGGTCTTATGTTTGGAAAATAATAAAAAAAATAAAAAAAATAATATATAAAATTTAAAAAATATATTAAGTATGAACAATATATAAAATTTGAAAAAATATAAAAATTTGAAAATAATATAAGAAATTCAAAAATAATATATTTTTCAAATTTTATAAATTATTTCGAATTTTTATATTATTTTTTGAATTTTATATATTATTTTTGATTTTTTATATTATTTTCAAATATTTTATATTTTCTCAAATATATATAAATATATATCTAATTTTGTATATTATTTTTTAATTTTATATTTTTTTCAAATTTTATACATTATTTCAAATTTTTTATATTATTTTTCAAAACTTATATATTATTTTTTAAATTATATATATATTTAAAATTTTATATATTAATTTTTATTTTTATATATTTGTTTCGAATTTAATACATTATTTTAAAAACATTATATTATTTTTCAAATTTTATATATTATTTTCGAATTTTATACATTATATTTGATTTTTTCTATTATTTTGGAATTTTTTTATTTTCCCAAATTTAAATATATTTTTTGCATTTTATATATTAATTTTGAATTTTATATATATATTTCAAATTTTATACATTATTTCAATTTTTTATATTATTTTTTTAATTTTATATATTATTTTCAAATTATATATATATTTTAATTTTATATATATTTTTCAAACTTTATGGTCCCATGTGTTAAGCCAATTGTATATAAGACCACTTGAGACCATCATTTTTTTTTGTCTCAAATTACCCCTTTTGGTCCCAAGTGGTCCTTGTTTTTTTGGAACCGTGTTGCCAAACAGTGTCCGGTCCCAAAAAAGCCATTATGAGACCGGACCGTGAACCAAACAGGGCCTCAGCTTATTATAAAGCGTGGTGAAAATTTGCTCCAGTCTCAAAATTTGGTTATAGGTTATTAGATCACAATATTAATATGGAAATCTTCATTAAAACTCGTTTACCAAGCGTTCCAAGAGATCCTCCAAAAGTAGAAACCTCCCAAGGTGTCCTAGACATAATGACAAGAGAAATAGAGTCAATAGATGAATATGAACATAATGAAAGGAAGAGCCATCACTCTTATGATAGCGACATTGAGCATAATATTGTAAATATGATGGAAGGATAGACAAGACATCACCCAAAGAAAAACAAGCAGTTTCAACCACAGCTCAAAAGTATCTACAACAGTATCAACTTTATCTATAGAAATCTTATCAAAATAGCATCTCAGCACAGGAAAGTTTATCTCCAGCACCTAACAAGTTGACAAAAGGATCAGAAATCTTATCTTGAAAGAAATTATGCCACAAGAGTCTCATCTTCAGAAAAGTAAAAGAACTTAACCTTATCAAGAGAGCATATCCAATCTCGACCATTGAAGAAAAGCAAAAGATCTCCACCATCCATATACTTCTCACTTTGCCTATAAAAGGAGAAACATCATCAGTTTGAAGAGGAGAGTGGAATCCAGAGAGCAAAGTTGAAATCCAAAGTCTAGTATTCTAAGTTTCCAGTTGTATTTCTTAGTAGTGTGAGTGTGAGCTTATGTATAATTAGTGTGCTTTCTGTATATATCAGTGTGTTGTGAGAATAAACCTATGTATATACAATGTGTCTCTATGTACCAGTTTGTTATGCAATAAAAGTTTTCATCTTCCATTTTCATTATGTGTCTATTACCAATTTAGTAACCTTTCTTTTCAGGGCAACAAACTTCTGTCGACACTAAGGTCTTACCATATAAATTTCTTTTAGCCAGATAGTGTAGATCCGTATTGAAATCTCTTGAGTCTAAACCATACAAGCAGCCGTAAGCAATTATCAACTAATTCTATGAACAGACTTGATTTGTTGGTTCATTCTATCTTGGCGTTTTAAGGAGCGTTATCATATTCGTAAGTTACCTCTTTGAATTTTTGTTGTATTACTTATGATTTAATTGCATGCTTCTATTGTTTCTGGACCTTCGTTTCATTTTGGTATTAAAGCTATACTGTTTCGTTAAAAGATAATTTATTGCTAGATCTTATGTCTAAGAAGTCTTAAGTCTCATTAAACATTATTAAGTATCTTAAATATCATTATTAAGCCCTCTTAATCACAATTATAAATTGCTATTATCTATTTTAAAACTTTATATAACTTTATTATAAAAGTCAATAGCCTAGTGTAATAAGTATAAAGTAGTTAATAGTTATAGTAATTACCTAAACTAGTGTAGGAACCTTGAGTAATAACTCAAAATTTAATGGTCCCCTTGCCAAAACTTTGGCTACCTATCCCCCTCTAATATTTGTGTCCACAATTAATCCAGGCCGTTGGATTGTCACTGGACCGTAAAGTACAGGAGATGATTCGTGTCCCTCTTCTATAGACACCTCCAATGATTACTCAATTATGTCACATCCCATGTTCTCCTAGTAATATTTAATTGGAAGAAGTTTGGTATTTATAATTAATCGTAAAAAAATCTTAATCTTTATATAACTAGATTGGGTGAAAATTCTATTTAAATTTTAAACTCGTGTAGGGTCTCATATTTTTTGTCCATAACTGTACATGTTGACAGTTGAATTGTTCAATTTTGTTTTGAACAGAGCTGATGCATGATGTCAAACGGATAATAAATTTTAGGATAAATTACATTCTCACCCTCAAAATATGATTTATTATAGTTTCATATCCTGTCCTTCGAATAATTACAGTTTTACCCCTCAAGTTTGGATGTTATAACAAATACCCCCTGGGATGAAATTCTGACGTGATCAAACCCGGTTAATACTAAATGAAATGTCTAAAATACCTCCACATTTATTATTATGAACATTTTTGCTCTATTTTACTATATTAATTGGACAATTACGGACAAATCAGACAAAAAACTCAAATTTTTACACCATAATTGAGAAATATTCAGGGCTATATATGTCATTTCACTTTTTCAATCATCGAAATTGGGCTTTGATGACCTAGAAGGGTGAAACTGTAATTATCCAAAGGACAAAGGGTAAAATTATAATAAAACATATCTCGAGAGGATGAAAGTATAATTTACCCTAAATTTTATTTTCGAATTTGATCTTCATCTTTATGGTTAAGAAAATGCAATGTAAATTCCATGTTTAGGGTTGCAAATGAACCGAGCCATTCGTGATCAGGTTCGGGCTCTGCTAGTTCGACTCGTGTTCGTTCGTATAGTAAATGAACCGAGTTTGAGCACAATTTTTAGGCTCGTTTAGTAAACGAGCCGAGTTTGAACATTACTCATATTTAAATAGTGAACAGGCTCGTCTAAGTTAAATAGTAAATTATCTCATATTTGACAAAAGAAAGTGTTTAAATTGAACAAATTATGAAGATTGTTGTGAAAATATTATAGGAATTATGCGGTCATAACATAAAAACCATTGATAAAAAATTATACTAGTGAAAATATGTTAAAAACAGACATACAACAATTCAATTCATGCAATTATTGGCAAGAGTAATATATGTTGCAACTGAAACTAGTCGTTCGTGAGCAAGATCGGGCTCGACTCGTTAAATCTGGGGTTTGGCTCGGGCTCATTCGTTAAGCAAATGAGCTGAGTTTGAATATATTTTCTAGACTCGTTTAGTAAATAAACCGAGTTTGAACATTTCAAAGTTCGGCTCGGCTCGGTTCATTTGCAACCTTATCCATGTTTCATGGAATAATCATTGGAATGTGCTCATTTACTTTACTTTTTTTTTTTGGGAAAATTAATTGGATTGCTCTTTATATTATTCAAAACTAGGAATAATTCATGCAAGCCTTTCAAATTTTATTTTTCTGATTTTTCTACGTTTCTTTTCGGTGAACTTGTTAATCCAATTTCATGGAATTATAATATTGTAATTAATATACCGACATTATTAACTTTTAGAGAAAGTTAATGTAATAAATCTTGAAGGACCTAATCCTGAAATAATTTTAAATTTCTAGCAACGCAAGTGTAATTTATCAAGAATCTAGCCAAAATTTTAGGTACAATGTTCACATATCTAAGCCACAAATCACACCTGCTTATAGTGTTGAAGTCAAAGCATCAACTTCATTTAAATAATGATGAAAATGGTAATCATACCTAAAACCTATTAATAGTTCATCAATAATATGGGACGGCAATGAACATGGTGCAAAATAACTTGTAACTTTTTTTAAGATAAAAATAATTTTTGTGATTTATAAAAATTAATGTCTAAACAAACAGACATAATAATTAATATCTCACTGATATATAAAATTAATGTGTATATATTACCCTAAAGCTAAAAGGATATATGGGTCATATGGCATTGTTAGGTGATGTTGTGATGTGTCACAATTCAAAGTGCTTTAGCATATGCATTGCTGATTAGAATAGTTGGAATGACTATCTGAAAACATAACAACAATATTGGTATTCTATACGACTTTAATTTACCACCCGTGTTATAAAAAGTAGGTTAGTGGTGGGGATCACTCTCCCACTCTACTCCCCTTTATAACTCCATAACATCTTGTTTCGCCCTTTCTATGTATATTTATCCCATTATATCTCCATCACCTCTTGTTTCCCCTTTCTATGCTTATTTATAGGCTAAGGCCCCGTTTGGTAACCGGTTTGGTCCGGTTACCTCTGATCCGGTCTGGTTTGGTCTGGTCTAATCCGATCTGGTCTAGTCTGGGTGATGTTCTGAAATTCTGTTTGATAAGCGGTCTGATCCAATGGTCTTGGTCTGAGGAAACTGGAACCAGACCATGTTTGATAAACTGTCTCGTTCTAAACTTCTTTGAACCAGACCCTGTTTGACAAACTGATCTGGTCTTAAATTTTGTTTATTATTCATTTTTTTATAAATATAATTCATTTAATTTATTATTTATTCATTTATTTTAATTAATTTATAAATATATTTTATTCATTTATTATTTATACTATTATTATTCATTTATTTTAATTAATTTATAAATATATTTTATTCATTTATTATTTATATTATTATTTATTCATTTTTTTTATTATTATATTTATTCATTTATTATTATTTGTATGTATTATTTAATTCATTTTGCTTATTATTTATTTATTATTATTTTTATGTATTATTTAATTCAATTTTCTTATTATTTATTTATTTATTCTTATTTTTCTATATTATTTAATTCATTTTGTTTATTATTTATTACTATTTATTCATTTATTTTTATTTATCTCTAAAATTATTTTTATTAATTTATTATTTATATTATTATTTATTATTATTATTATGTATTATTTTATTTAATTTTTTTGTTCATTATTTAATTCATTTAATTTATTAATTATTATTATGTATTATTTATTTCATTTTGTTTATTATTCATTTTTTTTATAGATATAATTCATTTAATTCATTATTTATATTATTATTTATTCATTTATTTTAATTAATTTATAAATATATTTTATTCATTTATTATTTATATTATTATTTATTATTTATTATTATTATATTTAATCATTTTTTATTATTATTTTTAATTTTGTAATTCATTTTGCTTATTATTTATTTATTTTTTATTTTTTATGTATTATTTAATTCATTTTATTTATTATTAATTATTTTTATTTTATTTATAAATATGCTTTATTTAATTTATTATTTATATTATTTGTTTAATTAATTTATAAATATATTTTATTAATTTATTATTTATATTATTATTTATTATTATATATATTTATTATAAATATATTTTATTATTCATTATTTTGTTTATTTTTTATTAATTTATTTATATTAATTTTTAAATATATTTCATTTAATTTATCATTTATATTATTATTTTATTCATAAATATATTTTATTTTTATTTATTCATTTATTTTTATTAATTTATAAATATATTTTATTAATTTATTATTTATTAATTTTTATTTTTATGTATTATTTAATTCATTTTATTTATTATTCATTATTTTATTATTTTATTTTTGTGTTTTGGTTATATATTGATTAGATGTGGTTCAATTATTGGAGGACATTTTGGTTAGATTTTGAATAGATTTTATAACCAGACTAGATAGAACCACCAAAAATTGTGGTCCTAAAAAAGGTCTTTTTGGTTGAATTTGGTCCAACTTGGTCTGGTTATATTTTTTGAGACCAAGGCAAAACAAATATGGTCTAGTCTCAAAAAATCATGACAAGACCGGAAATATGGGACCATAACCGGTAAACAAACAGGGCCTAAATGAATTTGTAATGGGATGTACAAAATGAAATGAAAATCTATCTCTCTTCCTCCCTCCGATCTCTTTCTCTATACATTCTATATATACATATATATACAGTTTTATAACACGTTATCAGCACGAGTCTCGGCCTATTTGAGCTTGTGGTATTTTTGTATAAAAGAAAATTTATATTTTCTACTACAATTCAAAAATCCTGCAGAAATATTTTTATGAGGTGTTTCTTGTTTTATGAAAATCTTATATAGTATTTAAGGTGGATTATAGTTGGTATACTATAAAAATCTATAAGAATTTATACAGTATCAGTAACTATTTGTGTGTCACCTTGTCGTCACCACCATATTTGGTGACACTGCAGCTACACCACAGAGAATGATCTTGGACTTTATCTAAATATTGGACTCTGATTCAAGTTTGGTTGTCTTTGGTATATCATATAATAATAATATATACATGTTTGTATATGTATATATATCATACACTGAAATGAATATAATATATATATATATGTATGTGTATCTATGCATATCTGCTTGCAACAAGGAAGAATTGGGATTATACGACAATGTTCTCTTGCTCCCTAGGGGGCAAGATAAACATACTCACTTTTTATATTGACCTTTAGATGTGATTAACATAAATAAAAAAGTTACTATTTAAAATTTAAGAATCATATCTAACGGTCAAAATAAAAAGTGAGTGTGTTTAACTTGCTCCCGGGAGCAAGAGAACATTACTCTAGGATTATTTATTATATATATGTGTGTGGATTTATTTATTTATAAATATATTATGAATGTATTATTGGTGGGATTCACTCCTTCACTCCTAAGTGACTACTTTATACTATTATATTATTTAGTAATTTTACAATTTGTTAGTGGGATATATATTGTGTAAGCATTCACGAAAACCAATGAATGTTTTTTGCATACACCTACCTATATATATATGCTAATTACATATTGACCCCTAAACTTTATTATAATTATAATTTGACCCTTAAATGTTTTTGAAATTGCATTTGTATAATTGAACTTTATAATCTTTAAATTGTTCATCTATAATTATTTTATATGGTTGGTTACACTACCTATATTTGTTTCATATGATTGGTTGTACTATCTTTGGATTTAATTTAATCAATCATATGATGTTAAAATATATGGAAAAGAAAATTGTATCATTGACTTCAAAGGACATGACTTAAAGACCAAGGACATTAATTTTCAATGATAAAAGGACCGAGGACATTAACTCTATGGACATAAAAGGACTGAGGACATTGAACCTCAAAGGACATAAAATGACATTAAACTCTCTATATATTATTGATTTATTTTCGGTTACTGATATTTAATTTATGTCACTAACATTTATTTTTCTGTTACTGACAATACTAACATTTACTTTATGTTATATTGGTGAGTACAACTACCAATTTAATTTACTTATATTGTTGGGTACAACTACCAATTTAATTTATGTTACATTGGTGCATAAATCTACCAATTTACTCTATATTACTTTGGTGGGTAAATTTGTCTATTACATTTATATTAATTGCATTTATGATTTATGCATGAATAAAAGATACTTTCATTATAATGAAATTGTTGGATTACAACAATCAGTTCTTTTTACAAGTATCTCTCTAAAACAACAAAAAGAAAAAAAGAAAAGAAAAAATTACCATTATCCTACACAAGGTGTCCTATGAAGGGATCAGAAGGAAACAGACGTCAGGCGGACCTCAAAGCACTCACCTCCTCATCAAGACGATCAGCCTTGTAACTCTCACGAGCTGATCTTACACGAAGCTCTTGGGCATGAGTCTCGAATTGGATGGCTTCCTCAATCAATCTTCTGGACTCTGTCCTGGCTTGTTCCCCTGCTAGGGTAGCGCCATCCCGTGTTGTTTCTTCTATATACTGGACCCGGTGCGCAAGCCAATCAAGGTTGATACCGATGAATTCTGCCCCAGTAAGAAATGCACGTGCAAGCTCGAGTTCATCAGGCGTAGTATCAGCCAAGCAAAATGAGCTTGTTCTTTCAACATAGCCCAGCCAGATTATCAAGGCAAAAGCCTGAAGAAAAGGAGGCACCCCAGCTTAGAAACCATAAAATGTCTCTGGATATCGACGCTGGATACGGTTCAGGGTATTTACACTCCATATGTGGCATTGGAGGTGACCCCACTTTATCAAATCCCTAAGAGGATTCCTCTGAGTAGTATGCCTAACATGTACTGGAAATGTGGCTCTGATCAAAGGACCCAAGAAAGATCTAGGCACATTTACAGTATGAGTGACACTAGGTACCATCGAATAACTTAAGGGAGTGTACCCCTCAGGATCCATGTTGGCTTGGGCACCTGCAGTACTGGCTCGTCCCGTAGAGAGTGACAAGGGGGCAGAGGTGTCAGAAGAAATTACAGCCTTCATCTTCTTTGAATGTGGATTATCTGTCCAAGTTGTAGGGGATCGAGATGTCCTTCTGTGTATGATACCCCCCTTTGGAGGAGGATAATCTGTACGAGATGTAGGGGATCGAAATGCCCTTCTGCGCGTAATACCCCCCCCCCCCCCCCGACATCTTGCGAAAGCTGATGGGCATATTGTCCTCATAAGAAGACTCAGAAGCAGGCTGACGTTGATCCATTCGTGGTGAAGGGGAAGTAGATCTCGGATCTACAATAAGAGGAGTTGGATATACAATAAGAAAGGAAATTCTAGGTCATTAATGAAGAATATGGTAGATAAAATGAAGTAAATGGAATGAGATATTTATAAAGGATTATTAGGGGCAGAATTGGAAATGGAGGTTGTCCAAGGACCTTCCAGCCACGAGTAATCATCCGTGACAAAAATTTCATTGAGGTCATCCATAGGGATCGCCAAGGGAGATGTGAGTTCGTGATTGTAATCTGGGAGATGAAACAAATTTTCAGTATTATCAAAGGGATCCATCTGAAAGAATGAATAAGAGAGATGATACGAGAACTAAGAAAGGTTTTATAGGGAAATTAAACTAGCATCGAATATAAGGCATTCCCAAGGGAAGAATTTAAAAGGGAGAATTTTTCAAATTTAAATCTATATGTTATTTATATATAGGGTTAACTTCAATCACACTCCCTTAGGTTTATTTTAACTTCAATCACACCCCTTCAGGTTTGGATATCTTCAATCACACCCCCTCAGGTTTGAGATTCTCATAATTTACACCCCTAAACGATGACATCATCCTAATTTTTTTTGTAAATACCTAAATTACCCTCAATGGAATAACCTAGTGCTGTTTGGAAACAAGGATATATTATTTTATCAATTTGACCTCTCCAATAATTTAATTTGTATTAAATTTTAAAAATATATATATAAATTTCGAAAACATATATAAATTTTGAAAAAATTATATAAAATTTGAAAAAAATATAAATTTGAAAAAAAATATAAAATTCAAAATATATATATAAATTAAAAAAACATATAAAATTCAAAATAAATATATAAAATTCAAAAAAATCATATAAAATTCGAAAATATATATATTAAATTTCAAAAATAAATATAAAATTCGGAAAAACATTAAAAATTCAAAATCAATATATAAAATTAAAAAAACATATAAAATTCTAAAAAAACATAAAAAAATCGAAAAAATATATAAAATTAAAAAAACATATAAAATTCGAAAATATATATATTAAATTTTGAAAATCCAAAAATTTAGCAACTTCACCGTTGTCGCGTACCACGCCCAACCTCTCTTATCGCCCCTCCCGCGCCACAGCCCCGCCACCCCCTCCCCCACCCATCTGCGTGCACACACACATATATAAATTCATATATATCTATATATTCACACATTTATTTATCTATATATATGTATATATATAAATAGGTTGTGCAGGTGTGTGTGTGTGCGCATATATATATATATGTATACTGGGGGCTTTAGTAACCCCTGCTTTACAAGCCTTTTGGGGGAAATCTCTATAACGATTTGACAATTAAGGTTAGGTTGTATTTTGGAGATTTTAGTAAAGGGAGAAAAGATTAGAAAAAAGAATTACAGGGAAGGGGAAGAAGCAATGTTCAATTTGCTACAGTGGAGTTGGTGGCGGCGTGTGGCGGCGGGGAGGGGGTGGTAGGGGTGGTGGTAGTTGGTTATGGCAGCGGATGGTGGTGGTGGTGGTGGTGGTTGGGGTTGGGGTGTTTGGTTTGAGGGTTAAATTGATTCAAGGGGGTGTTTGGTTTAGGGATTAAATTGATTTAAGGGGTGTTTGGTTTAAGGGTATTTTAGACATTTCATACCATGAGGGGGTGTGATTGAAGTAAAAGAAAACTTGAGGGGGTGTAAATGAAGTTAACCCTTATATATATATATTCAATATTATAAATCACTAACCCCTGACAAGTGATTTATTCAAAAACAAAATTTGCCGGTTATCAGAAAATAATTTTTCCCATTATCAAGGGGAGAAATGATAAAAGTATGGTGAGATAACTTTCTATACATCAATTATTTTATTTTGATGCTTGTACTAACCACTATATACAGGAAGTACGATGAACTGATGTCTTTACTAATAGAAAGAAAGTGAAAAAATCATCTATCTCTTCCGACCGGATCATTATTATTCCCGAAAGTAAATATTGTATCGTATAAAAGTCATAGACAGAGACATGACATATATCTCGTCCGACCAGATCAATATTATTCCTAGAAGTAAATGTTGTATCGTATAGAAGTCGTAAACGTAGATTGCTATTTTAGTTTGTGGTTGCAATTCAGGGAATAATATACTGAGCTTGGCAGAGCTTTATAATTCAGAGACTGGAACTTGAAAGTTATTATCAAGCATGCATAAACCACAACAGATGTGTTCTGAGGTATTTATGGATAAAAAGTTTTATATGAAATCATATTTGTTTCTTAACAAGTTTTGCAGTTACAGTAAATCTGGACATGCATCTAATGGACGTGGTTATGATATATTTACATGGATCACTTGATAGTGATATTTTAAGAGGATTAAGTTGCCTGAAGCAACTTGTTCAACACCACATACTATTTATTCAATTTAATTACAATAATCGTTGTACAAAGTTGCCTCAACGACTATTCATTATATGAGGATTATTCTATTTCTATGTGACACAGTCACCTCAACGACTGTACATTACAGGAGGATCATGAGGATAATTATATTTCTATGTGCATAGACACATCAAGAAAGTCATTCTATGTGTATGGCAACATCGTTTTTGTATGGAGATATGTCACTGCCACTTCTTCAATTCCTCCATTCATGAAGCAAACTGGGAATGTTTTTTACTCAGATATATCATACAACATTTATAATTAGATATATCAAAGCCCTGTTCGGATGTTCTCCTAAGAAATGGGTTTTGAGCTTCAATATTAAAGCAGATAATACACAGTATTCAAATGCGTCATCTCATGAAGCTGTCATATCAACTACTCAGATTCCTACTAATAAGGGGAATAAATTATATGGAAAAGGTATCTACAGGATGTACACTTTTTCGTTCGGCCAAGTTTTTTCCCACTGGATTTTTCTGGTAAGGTTTTAACGAGGTAGCTATAATGCAATACCATTTCCATCCACATTAGCATACTGTACTATTTTCCCTTCGACCTGGTTTTTTTTTTTTCCACTGGATTTTTATGGTAAGGTTTTAACGATACATATTCTTGATGTAGTGGTCCCCAAGGGAGAGTGTTATAAAGTAGCTTAGTGGCGGGGACCACTGTCTCCCACTCTACTCCCTTTATATCTCCACCACCTCTTGTTCCCCTCTTTCTATACCTATTTATAGGCTAAATGAATTTGTAATGGGGTGTGCAAAATGAAATGAAAATCTATCTCTCTTCCTCCCTCTAATCTCTTTCTCTATACATTCTATATATACATATATATAAGTTTGGGCAAATAGTGCTAAACCCCCCTATAGTTTAAAAAGTGGGCACAAAACCCCCCTCATGGTTTCTAAACCCCCTTATCCTTTGAAAAGTGAGCGAATACACCCCTCCAATGCCTTTTCCAGTGCCTGAGTTGTAAATGTACTAGTTTACCCTTAAATTAGGGTTTTCTAATTTTTTTAAAATAATAACAAAATGTGAAAATACATTTCTAACCCTTGGAATAAGAATAATATTTTTATCTTTTTATACTTACCTGGTTTGAGTTTCTCATGATTGCCTTAATTCAAGGATTGAATTTCATTATTTACACAACACTAGTGTATTACATTTGATCAATAAATTAATTGATCTAAATATTATTAGTTCTAAACTCAATCATATTGAATTTAGGCAATTAAATTTGAAAACTTTATTGGTTACAACAATTACCAATAAAATCATGAAATTACAAATTGATGTCAGATAATTTATTTATTAAATTCTTACAAAACTAATTACTTTTATACCTTCATGAAATTCGTGTGTAGAGTATACATGGAATCAAATTGACCTAATGAACACTCATTTCCCCCAAATTCTCTTCACAATCAAACAATGACAAAATGGAATTTGATTCCCATTTATATACATACATATTATATATATATATGTAAAGGGTGTTCGCGTTGATATAATCCGCGAATCCAAGGGGTACACCAAGGGAAAGTTGGAAAAAGCCAACAGGGGAAGTCGCGAATTATACACCGCGACTCCAGGATATCTCTGAATGAGATCAGGCACGCGATAACCACTCTGCAAAGAGGTGATCGTTGAGGATTGACAATGGGGGTCATAGCCAAAGGTCAAACTTCGCGACCCTATGAGCTTATCGCGTAGGGAGTGTTATTTTGACTGGCCTAGGGAAATACTTTGGGATGGTGAATAGTGGGTCGCGACCTTATTCATCAAAATCACTCAAAGTAAAGTACTTAGAATGCGTCAAGTAACGCTCAGGGTCATGTAAATGGAAAATATGCATAAAAGGACATGACCCGGGAAAACTATGACAAACAAATAAAGGAATCCGCGAATCAGTAACGTACTTGATTGCGGATTGGTATATTCGCGGATTGAACATCGCGACTTGAATAGAATTATGGAGGCTAAAACCGCGGATCTACCTCGCGGATGGACATGATGACGTGACAATAATTTATGCCTAAACCCGTGCCTATAAATAAGGGGTCAGGGATTCAATTCGAGGGACTTTTTGGAGGAGACAAAAAAAATGAGAGAAATTTCTATAAAGAGAAAGGATTTACCAATCGTTTGTAACTATTATTTTCTCTTTTACTTCTCTATAAAACAATCAAAAGCAATAAAAGCCTAAGCACCGTTATTTTCCTGATGATCTTGTGTGGAAACTATCTCTAAATCATTCAATTAATTCAAACCCTTACATTAAAGGCGACTCTGCTGGGGAGGAGATGTCTTCTACACAAGTTGAGCCTCGTCAGGCTCGTCGGAGAGGTCGTCCACCGAGCAAGTTGAAGAAGAAACAACAGCACAGATGCAAGGAGGCGAGCCAGTCCCACCAGCGCAGAAACAGCTTCGTTGCGCGAATACTGGTGTGGATCAGGCAGAAACTCCTCCGATGGCGAAACCAGTACAGAATTCACCAGAATTGCCATCAATTCTGCTGCAAACTCTTCTCATTCAAGAGACGCAAAAGGCCATACTTCACTTCATGGAGGCCTCGCGCGTTTCGGTACCAAATTTGGAATCATCACGGATGAATAATCATACCTTGCCAGAAACACCGTTACAAGAGCTTTTTCAGGAGGCGCCGCGAGCGCGAACAGAGCCACTAGAGAAAGAATCATATATCACCAAGGAGCAGCTGCGAGCTATCTTGAACGAGAAATCTGAGATAGAAGAAGTGGAAATTGCCCCACCATACCATCCCAGTATTATGGCTTTGCCTTATCCTGAAGACTATGGAACACCAAGTTTCCATCAATTTGATGGCAAAAAGGGGAATGCAAGAGAACACATATCCAGGTTCGTGGATGCTCAAGGACCCCACAGAAATGATGAGTATTTGAAACCTAGAGAATTGTCCAAGTCTCTAACTGGAACTGCATACACATGGTATACTGGTCTCGCTCCGGCTTCAGTGTCCAGTTGGACAAATATGGTGCTCAAATTCCACACCAAATTATTCCAGGCAGATGAAGAAGTCTCAATGATTTCACTTACGAGGCAAAGGCAATGTTTCGTAGAAGATGCAGCAATTTATGTCAGGAGATTTCGTGAGGCTACTTTACAGTGCCATGAACCAATTTCCGAGCTTCAATTGATCAAAATTTGTATAGAAGGAATGCTGCGAGAATATAGAATGCATTTGGTCAGTCACGAGTTCAAAACTTTTTCTACACTTGTTGATAATGCACGAAGATTGGGAGAAGTTTTGGCTCCTCCGACATGACCAAATATCAGTGCTTGGCGAGTGGCAATGGTAGCAACAACGCAAAATGAAAGGCCCAGGGAAGAGCGTGCTAGGAGATCTGAACCACCTCCTTTACCTTTCAGTGAAAAGGAAGCAGTTGCTTTGTAAAATCAATGGATTATAGATCATGTCATATCGCTGCCTTCAGTGCAAAAGGTGCCAACAAGAGAGGAAAGGATGAAGAACAACTACTGCCCCTATCACAGGTCCGTTCGGCATTCCCTGATTGAATGTTGGGCATTTCACGGAATGGTACACCGAAAGATAGCATCAGGTGACTTGGAAGTGGCGAACAACGTAGTTCATGAGCCCTTCCCTGTACATGTGGCTGTAGTGGCCACCAGAGACAGTGCTGAGGATACGACAAATGCCGTCAAGTATGAATGCCCGCCAGCGCGTGAAGCAAAGGAGAATGCTAAGATATATGTGTTCTTCAACGAGCTCCCAATACAGGAACATGTGAAAGAGTTTTTAAAAGAGAAAATAGTGGTCGCTCTTAACCATACTATCATGATTCCACAACATGAGAAAACCTCCAGTAAGATTATATTTTCTGAAGCAGACAGACAAGTGCCATTCTTCCACAATTGACCCCTATATGTACCAGCTACCGTGAATGGTCGAGAGATGAAACGAGCTTTCTTGGATGGAGGAACATCAGTCAACTTAATCCCGCTGGCCACTTTGCGGATGATTAATTTTCCTGAAAGCAAGATTGTAAATCATACCATTGCAGTTACTGATTTCAGTAGAGACCAGCACGCCACCATGGGATTAACGACATTGGATCTTAAAGTTGGGAAAATCAGGGGGCCTACCAAATTTCATGTCATCAAAGGGGAACCCTCCTATCAGTTGTTACTGGGAAGACCGTGGTTACATGCATATGGTGTAGTACCGTCATCCTATCATCAAGTGATGAAGGCCAATTGGGGAGAGGGAATAATGACTGTGAAGGCATCTAAGAGCCCTTTTTGCGCATCTGAGGCTCATTTTGCAGATGCAATCTATTTTTTAGAATACAATGAGGAGGATGGAGGTGTTTTTGCTACACCATTACCAAAATGGGAAGAACTGGAAAATGGAAGTTCAACTAAGCGGAAGCTCAAAGAGGTGAGCTGGTAGCGAGTCAAAATGCTCGATGGGCAAGTAGTGTACAAATTGTGACGGGATTGGGGGTCAGAAGCTTGCACAGTTGGCACTGACCCCGGGACAGATAAAGCAGGTGTACAAAGAAATCTGGTCACTGATCCTGAAGCACTCAAAACGAATCTGCGACCAGAGCATGGTTTATGTGAAGTGGACATAGGAGACGGCATAGCTCCGCGACCTACCTTCATAAGTAGTACGTTGCCCGACGAAACTGAGAATTCTCTAGTATAATTACTTAAGGAGTTTCGAGTGTCTTTGCTTGGGATTATAGTCAAATGTCGGGACTCAATGTAGGATTAGTAAGCCACCACCTCCATATGCATTCTACATCAGAGCCAAAGAAGCAAAAACAACAAATATTTCATCCTGATTTGGAGGTACAGATTAAAGCAGAAGTAGAAAAGTTGTTGAAAGCAGGGTTCATCAAACCGACCCAACATCCGACATGGCTCGCAAATATTGTGCCTGTGACAAAGAGGACCAGACAAATTCGCGTATGTGTAGACTATCGCAATCTCAATAAAGTTTGCCCAAAGGATGACTTCCCTCTACCCAACATTGACACCATGGTGGATGCAACCTCAGGGCATGAAAATTTTTCACTAATGGATGGGTTCAGCGGGTATAAGCAGATTAAGATGACACCGAAAGATACTGAGAAAACTGCTTTTCGCACCCCAATGGGGAATTTCCATTATACAGTCATGCCATTTGGACTTAAAAATGCCTGGGCTACGTATCAACGCGCCATGACAGCTATATTCCATGACTTGATGTATAAAACTGTGGAGGACTATGTAGATGATTTGGTGGTAAAGTTCAGAGCTGTACAGGATCATGTGAGTGATTTGAGAAAAGTACTGTAACGGTGTCGCGAGTATAATTTGAAGATGAATCCCCTGAAATGCGCTTTTGGAGTACCAAAAGGAAAGTTCTTGGGGTATGTCATACATCGACAGGGGATTGATATGGACCCAACAAAAGCTAAGGCAGTATTGGAAATGGCTCCACCCACAACTCACAAAATGTTGAAAACTTTTATGGGAAAAATATCTTATCTGATAAGGTTTATCCCAGCACTGGCGGAGGTAACTCACCCCCTCATGCCTTTGTTGAAAGAGAAGTCTGTATATAGCTGGGGAGAAGAACAACAAGAGGCCTTTGATAAAATCAAGAAGATTCTGGCATCACCAAAAACAATGGTTGCGCCAGAATTAGGGAAACCGTTAATAATGTATCTTACTTCCACCAATAAATCTGTGGGAGCTCTATTGGCTCAGGAACATGAAGGGGAAGAGAAACCTGTTTACTATATCAGTCATGTACTCAAGGGACCAGAGTCGCGATACACATCTCTGGAAAAACATTGTCTCGCTTTAGTATTCGCGGCTCAGAAATTCAGACATTACTTACTGGCACATCCATTGGAGCTAATCACCAAAAAATGACCCTATACGGTATTTACTCACAAAGCCTATACTCAGTGGAAGAATTGCTCGATGGTTGTTAGCACTATCTGAATATGAGATCACATGCTCCAGACCGAAAGCAGTAAAAGTCATGCCTTGTCATATTTGCTAGCTTTATTTCCTTGGGGAACTGAGCCCAAAGTGGAGGAGGTGGGAGTAGCGAGTACGACACAAAGTGCGGAGTTTACTTTGGAATTCGATGGTTCATCCACAAAAAAGGGAGGTGGGTCCGGTTTCGTACTAAGGAATGAGGAAACAAAGGAGGAATTAGTCATGGCTTACAAACTTGATTTTTCTTGTACCAACAACATTGTCGAGTATGAAGGGTTGGTGCTGGGATTGATGATGGCTCAACAGTTGAAGGCAAGAATACTTCATGTAAGAGGATATTCTAAATTGGTCACTAAACAGGTTAAAGAGGAGTATGCTGTCAAAAAACCCCATCTGGTGTCTTACAGAACCCTCATCCGTCAGATGATAGAAAGCTTTGAGAATGTGAATTTTCAGCATGAGCCACGAAAAGGTAACCGATGATCAGATGCACTGGCAACATTAGGTTCGGGACTATATTTCCAAGGGATAAAGTCCTCTGTGCAGGTAGTACGAAGAACCAACTCCGTGGTTAGTAGCGAGAGGGAATCAGAGGTGTATGAAGAGCATGATTAGAGAGCGCATATAGTATAAGCTCTACTAAAAAATGATAACAATGCCTTAAGACGAGAATACCAAATCATAAAAGGCATGTTATATTACAGAGCAGCCGGAGGGATTCTAGCCAAATGCGTCGAAATCAATGAGATAGGAGAACTGTTACAGAAAACCCACAAGAAAATATGTGGTCAAGCGGATGTCAGTCTCTATCGAGTTTTACAGCGAGAAGGTTTCTTTTGGCCAAGTATGAAGGATAATGTAGTGAAGTTGCAAAGTAACTGTCAAGACTGTAATGCGTATCCCTCCGCGAACGAAGGTAATATAGCAGACATGATAGACTGGCGGGACAAATATGTGCATTATCTAAAAAAAAGGGTTTTACCTGAAAAAGATCAACCGCGGTTCAGAAAATTGGCCTCGCGATTTGTCCTACAGGAGGGAAAATTGTTCCGCAAAAGTTTTGAAGAAAATATGATGAGATGTGTAAGCGAAGAAGAGGCAGGGGAAGTATTGAAACAAACTCACGAGTTTGGTCACCAAGACCCTAGAAAAATGTTTCAACAATTACTATCATCCGGGTATTACTAGCCCACAATGGAAGGGGACTGCAGTGATTTTGTCAGGAAATGTCATGTATGTCAGGTGCACGGGGATCTTATTCATGCTCCGGGAACTGAATTACATAGTTTGGCTACCCCCTGGCCTTTCCACACTTGGGCACTGGACATAATTGGACCAATCACGTCGCAGGCTCAGGGACATGCGTGGGTTTTAGTGGCAACGGAATTGTTCACAAAGTGGGTGGAAGCTATCCCGCTGCGACGGACAACAACAGACAATGTGGTTCGATTCATAAAGGAAAACATCATCTTTCGATTTGGGATACCGAAGGTGATACTGTCAGACAATGGGACTCCTTTTGTCAATAGTAAAGTCGCGGATTTGTTGGGGAGATACTCAGTAATTCATCATAAGTCCACGCCTTACTATCTAAAAGGAAATGGACAAGCAGAAGTCTCTAATAAAGCGTTAATTCGAATTCTGTCCAGGTTGGTGCATGATAATCAGAAGAAATGGGTGGAAGAACTTCCAATAGCGCTATGGGCGCATCGAACTGCGTACCGGAGTGCAACAAACATGACCCTTTATGCACTGGTCTATGGAGCAGATGTTATGCTACCTGCAGACCTAGAGATTGCTGCTAAAATGCTGGTATGCAAAAGCAATTTGGATGACAAACTGCTGGAGATAGAAGAATTGGAGCAAACCAGGGCAGAAGCCTTTACGAATCAGAAAGAATACAATAAACGACAAGCAAGGAGCTACAACAAAAAGGTACGGTATAGATGGTTCAAAGAGGGGGACAAAGTGTTGAAAGTAATACCAATAATCATGAGGGGAAAAAGGGTATGAAAATTTGAAGCTAAATGGGAAGGACCGTATGTGATTATAAGTTAGGGCAGCAGTGGGTATTACAGAATGGAGCATGAAGTTACTCGCGAGAGAGTTGGCCCACTAAATGTAAATTGGATAAAGTTGTACCAATCTTAGATACATGTACATGGAAATAAGTAAATGATGATAAATGATAAAGTGTACGGCATCAACACAATGTATATGAAGATTTTATACATAGCAAAGTGTGAATGAATACATCAAAAACAATCACTAGTACAAATCACGGCCAACAGGAGAAGAAATGTGGAGATTTTCATGTTTCTCTTGTAGTTCGCGAGAACATATGGAATATTCCACGGATTCTTTTAGTCTAAGAGTATCCTGTTCTGCAACAGCTAAAAGAGCACGAGCTTCCTCCACTCTTGCTATACTGGATTGATACTCATCCAAAGCTTTGACTTCTGCACAATGTTTTGCATGTAAGTGCTCAACCTTCTCCAGATGAAATTCCCACCGTCACGTCCATTTTCATGTTCTTCCAATCTTTGATACGAGCGTGACAAAGAGGCAAAGTTGTGGAGGTAAGATCTCGTATACAAGTTGTCATAAATGAAGCAAAGGTATCCGCGATGATGTGTAGGAATGTTGGTTGGAGAAGTGTGTCATAAAGCTCCATAGTAGCAAACGTCTCTGGATGGCTACTATAAACACGGTCCAAAATAGCCATGTCACCTGAATAACATAAGAAATTACGCCAGTAGACTTGATGTTGCTGAGGAGGATTTTGAATTAAAGGCGCGGGAAGGGTGTCAGGGATGGATGTATGGGTTTGTGAAGGAGGTTGATAAGGTTGCATATGTTGCGCGGATATGGTGTCAGGGATGGATGAATGAGTTTGTGGATGAGGGGGTTGATGAGGTTGCATATGTTACACGGATATGGTGTCAGGGATGGATGAATGAGTTTATGGAGGAGGGGGTTGATGAGATTGCATATGTGGCTGCTGAGGGTGAATGGGAAGGAAAAAGGACTCAGAATTGGGGAATGTAAGGTTTTATAAAGTGTTTGAGGGCGAGGAGAAGTCATTGAGAAGTGCTTCTGGATCTTGGAACGCAGATTCAGGAAACAAGGGGTCAGGACTTCTGTTTGAATTATCTGTAGTAAAGATGGAATTATCAACGAGGAGTCAACACCAGGAGTACAGAAAATTCTATTCAGAAGAAGTACTAAAAAGACAAAATTTACCTTCATTCGCAGGAGAGACATGATCCGCGTCAACAGAAGATTCAGTAATAGTCTCTATGTCAACAACAAGACCCCCGAAAAGTGACCTGTGAATTTGTGGCCCATCTTGCAAAGTTGTAGCTATCTCAACAACGATATCACAAACAAGAGGTTCCATGTGTCGAACATTTAAGTCTTCGCGGTCAAGAACTGCATCACTAGAAATTAAAGGATTAGTCACTTTCGCGATGCCTCCCTCTATAACAGGATTGGCATCGCTTCCTTCAAGTATCTCCGGCAGCTTCGCGGTTTCATTTGGTCCAGTGGAACAAGGATTCGTGGGGACCGCGGTTTGTTCATCATCGACTGAGTTTGTGTTTGTTGGTTGAGCATCCTCAGGAAGGGGTTTACTTTTATCATGAGGCGAAGGACCCTAGCGGATAAGAGTAGAGATGGGAATATCATCCCCTTCATCTGAGTCATATGGCAGAACTCTTCTCGTGACTTTAGAAAGAGTTTGCGCCTCCTCCCGTCCCTGATCTGGAAAGTCCGAGAGGATAACAGCCACCTCACAATCAGAAGCATCAAGGGAAAGATCAACTTCCTAATTCACACATTCCCCAGTCAAGAGACCTGAAAAATTGTAAATAAATACTATAAGTATGAAAAAGAAGCGCGGAATGATGGAAGATAGATTGGTTTTATCAGTTAAAAGCTACCTGAGAATAGGGGATCTGAAGCATGAATATCCTCCACGGCCCGTGCAACTGTGTCCAGCAAAGGGTTCGCTTTCACTCCGGAGAGGACTCCTCCACTCACGGAGAAGACTTCTCCACTCGTGGAGAGGACTCTTCCACATGCAGAGAGGACTCTTCCATTCGTGTAGAGGAAGATTTGACTTCGCCTTGAGAAGCATCAGTAGTTTCGTCTTCACCTTGATATTACTGAAATGCAAGAGGTTCAACTCCGAATCTGTCAGGAGAAGGGACCAAAGCTGGAGGATTCGACCTTCTGCGAATCAAGGGAATAATGTCTACCTCATCATCTTCAGAAGTATGGGTAGCGGTTTCCAGAATTTGAGCTCTTTGATCTCTTCTTCTTCGAGATAAAGGGATATAGTCCAAGACGTCATTCGCGTTAATCTCGCTTTGCGAACCTCTTCTGAAGGAATCAGCCGCGATTGGGCGATCTGGGGGAGGAGTAACCCAAACGTTCGGAGGTGATGTAGCAGTGGAAGTCACGGATCTCTGAAATGAAATAAAGCAATAAAGGTAAATCAGTTGGTACCAGTGATTGAAGATAAGAATAAGAAAATACAAAGTTGCGAAAGCATTACCAATCATTTTGAGATGGGTTCCTCGCAAGATGGAATGACGGTAGGAACTTCAACACGCTCAGAACATTTTCGCTTAGGCGCGGGAGGAGAAACCTTTGATTTTCCTTTTTTATCTTTGGAAGCCTTCTGCTTCTTAGGAGCCAAACTTATACGTATTGGTACTTCATGAGGCTCGCCAATTTGATCAGAGGCTTGAAGATCAAGTTTGCTATAGCATCAGCGGGAGCCGTAAGGTTTATGAAGTTTGAGAGAGGAGTCTCCCGCGAGTACATTTACAGGAGCAACTGGCTTGGGATGACCCATCATAAATGTCTGGAAGTCTGTTGTGACTTGTAGCCAAAAATTTACATAGGTCGGGGTCCGACCACTTGTCCGAGATCTCGCGGGAATAAAGATAGCGAAAGAGAACTCCTGATGTTTCTTCTCATACTCTTCGCGGAAACTCATCAGGGCCGCGTCATAGATATCAGGAACTGCCTGAAGGAGGAGCAACA
This sequence comes from Cornus suecica, assembly GCA_963922005.1. Taxonomy (NCBI): domain Eukaryota; kingdom Viridiplantae; phylum Streptophyta; class Magnoliopsida; order Cornales; family Cornaceae; genus Cornus; species Cornus suecica. Next base: position 26,519,954 of record OY998240.1, on the reverse strand, counting down.
TAAACTGTAACTGCCTGCTCAAAACCTAGTTGACGAGCCACACGTGAAGGATTGTAGACTGTAGTCTGTGAGAAAGACTCATCAAAAATGGGTAGACAACACTCAAATGAAGAAGCGGTAAAGATGAGTTCTTCATGGTGTTGATAACCATAAGTGGTCTGCTCCTCCATGGGGTAAAAAGAAGGGAAATAGATGCCATCCAGAGGCACTGAATATGGTCTCCATGAAAAATGACAACTGAAGTCAATAAAATCTTCAAGTCGTTTAGTAGAAAGAAGACCGGACCAACGGGCAGCTCGCGATCTAGGACCAACAGTTTCAGTGTTTGAGGATGAGGGAAAATGGAAAGGTTTGGGGGCATACTTTGGGAATCTTTCAAAAATAAATAACATAAGGAAAAGACAAGGAATGTGGGTGCTGATATCATATCTACCAACCGATCTTAAAAAATCAATTTACAAAGTATCTAATTGGGAATAAAGGATACCCAAAAAGAGGGGAGCTAAGGGAAGACGAATGCCCCATGACGCTATGGAAGCCATCAAAAACACTAGTTTGTTTGGCCCATCTTCGGGACGTCCTTGGAATATATAACGGTCCAACCAATAGGCTAAAAAACCTGCCAGTTCATATTTACCATTGAATTCGAGGCCGGGTACAAATTCGCGATCTTGACCGTGGAGGAGAGGCAGCTTCAGCTCATACTCCCTAAAAAAGTGATGGAACCAGTTGGAATACTTGAGCTTTGCACTTCTAACAATGGGAGCCTCATCAAGTATAGCACTGTCTTTGAAGCGACTACCCCTTTTCGCGGCATAGGCCGCACAAGATTGGAGATATGAGTGAATCGCCTGATCTTCTTCATCGAAAGGAAGTGAATCAAGGGGCCGCAAATAAAAAATGGGGAGCCTGAACAGCACGTAAACGTCTTCCAAGGTAGGGGTAAACTCTCCCCAAGATGTGATAAAAGTATGGGAGAAAGAGCTCCACCGCGACATCAGAAGATTGAGAGCATCCGCATCTCGACAGACGGACAAGTCTGAAAATAACTCTATGGAGTCCAGCAAGCCTGTTTTTCTGAGAGTCTCGCGGTGTCTGTCCTGGCTGAGTATATGACTAGACCAGATCCTCCAATGATTAATGGGTGCAACATGCCTTTCATATTCTACAAAAGAATAGGGGACATCGCTTATTTCGATAAGTAGGCGAAGAAAAGAAGTGGGTGGAATATTGGCCAAAGGGGCTTCACCGTCAGAATGGATAAGCATTGGGTCATCGGTAATGTCTCCTGTGGGAGGAAGATTTTCAATGGAACTCCAAAAATGGTCGTGAGAGGCCTCAAAAAATGGAGCCTTCATCCATTCTGTTGGCAGGGGAACAAATGGGATAATCCCAGATGGGGAACTAAGAGCTTGGGGGTAGAGGACTTGGCCATTGATAACAGAGAAATAGGGAAGTACGGACTTGAAACTAAGACCGCGAAGAAAAAAGAGGTTGAAGGCTAAAACAATGAAGAAGGAATGACACAAAAAAGTCAGGGAAAAGAGAAACAGAAAATATGGAGGAAGGAAAAAATGAAATGAAATAAGCAAGGGATGTTTATAAAGGGAGGGGGCACAAAAACCTAGGAGGTGCAATTAATGCCCGCGGAAGCTGAACCGACGCCAAGGTTGCCGCAAGTTCGAATGTCGCGGATCATAATAAAGGATGATTGATGATAAATCAATGACATGTTTCAACAGAGAAAAATGAGGAGAGGCATACAAAAGGGCCAAAAAGCGAAAACAAGGTATCTAAAAATACGCATATACTTCCGCGAAGTTAAAAGTATGGTTTTATTTATGGTTTACTCTTTAGTACTTAACTAAGTACTAAACTGTTAAAGGGAAAAATGTAAAGGGGGGTTCGCGTTAATATAATCCGCGAATCCAAGGAGTACACCAAGGGAAAGTTGGAAAAGGCCAACAGGGGAAGTCACGGATTATAAACCGCTACTCCAGGATATCTATGAATGAGATCAGGCACGCGATAAACACTATTTAAAGAGGTGATCATTGAGGATTGACAATGGGGGTCATAGCCAAAGGTCAAACTTCGCGACCCTATGAGCTTATCGCGTAGGGAGTGTTATTTTGACTGGACGCCCGCCGACCAAAGTCGTTCGAAAAATATTTCGAATATATCCAAATGTCCGTCTCGACAACCTATACGATATATGCGAAGCCCATTAGCAATAGGTTAATTAATTTTACTAAATCTAAAATAGCCCAAACGAAAATTCGAAACTTCAAATCGAATTTCCCGACAAACCGTTCAACGTAAAATTACGAAATATTTACACGTCGTACCTGACATATAGGCGAAGCTACCCTCCGAAAATCAGCCCAAACCGAGGTCGGGAAGTCGACCAAACAATTCCACGAAGTTCCTGGCCGAAATGGCCCTGTAGCGCGGACCGCTACAGTGTGCGACCAGCTGCTGCACGTCACCACTGCGCGAGCCCAGCTCCACCCTGCACCACCACCAGACTGCCACGCCGTCCACCGCGAACCGCCGCCGCATCGCCGCCCAGCCCGGTCGCCGCCGCCGCTCCAGCTGCGCAGCTCCCTTCCATGGCCTGCTCTCTCCTCAGCCGGCCTCCCTCTCTCTCTCTATAGCCATGACCGGCGACTGAAGATGGAGGTGGGGAGTAGGTTCGGCCGGCCATGCGTGAAGAGGAAGGAGAAGAGTAGTCGTGGGTAGCGTGAAGGAGAAGGTGTGGAGCAGATATCGTATACATGTGTATATACATATATATCATTACAAATTCAATTCCAATTGAATTTTGTACAATTAAATTCAATAGGTAATGTAACTTAATGATGTGACCAAATTAAATAAGTGTGACAACCTATATACATATATTCCTATATTGTAAAAGCAATCCTCAACTTATTTATAATTGCGAAATGACCCCACTTCAATATATATATATATATATAATTAAATATATATATATATATAATAAATCCCAACAATTACTGGAAGCCTCCAATTAATATTGCGTCAACCCGTAATTCTACAAGACGCCCAATAATCAAATTAGTCTGAAAGAATTACACCGGGTTAGGAACCCAACAATCGGAACACCGAGAAAGTAAATTAATACGTTTCACACCGGTTCCGTAAAAGTACTAATACCGTAACCGAAATAATCGAAACGATATCGTGTAGTCGAGAATAAGAATTCGCGTAGTCAAAGAAAAACCGTAAAGTCATTCAGTCGACTTTAAAACTAAACGCGAAAAATTTACAGGTATCAAATACCAAGAATAAATAATACGTCACGAACAAGTGACGTCATTACCGAAATTAAAATAAATATAATTTTAGGAAAAAGGAAAATAATACGGAGTGTTACAAATTTTGTTTGAAAACCCTAATTTTTTTGGAAGAAGATTCTATGGATGTGCAAGCTTTGAGGAGTTGGAATTTAGGTAGAGAGTGGAGACTCCCAAGCTTTAAAGGAGTTGGAATTTGGTGGAGAATTGGTGTTGGAAGTGTGTGAAAAGTGGCGATGGATTGAGAACCAAGAGTTGTATCACCATTGATGAAGATTTTGAGCTCATCAATCAATTATAATACATATATGTATATATATATATATTGTAGGGGTTCGAATTAATTGAATGATTTAGAGATAGTTTCCACACAAGATCGTCAGGAAAATAACGTTGCTTAGGCTTTTATTGCTTTTGATTGTTTTACAGAGAAGTGAAAGAGAAAATGGAAGAGAAAATAACAGTTACAAACAATTGGTAAATCCTTTCTCTTTCTAGAAATTTCTCTACTTTTTTTGTCTCCTCCAAAAAGTCCCTCGAATTGAATCCCTGACCCCTTATTTATAGGCGCGGGTTTAGGCATAAATTATTGTCACGTCATCATGTCCATCCGCAAGGAAGATACACGGTTTTAGCCTCCATAATTCTATCCAAGTCGCGATGTTCAATCCGCGACAATACCAATCCGCGATCAAGTACGTTACTGATTTGCAGATTCCTTTATTTGTTTGTCATAGTTTTCCCAGGTCATGTTCTTTTATGCATATTTTCTATTTACATGACCTTGAACGTTACTTGATGCATTCTAAATACTTTACTTTGAGTGATTTTGATGAATAAGGTCGCGACCCACTATTCACCATCCCGAAGTATTTTCCTAGGCTATGATCTTCTTTGAAAAGAATTTTAACTCTAAAAGCCGGTGATGGCAACTGACGGAGACCGGCGGCAAGACGGTCATTTTTACTGTGTGGTTTCTTAAAAAGAAAACTGTTTTATTATTTCCTCGAGATTCTGAGATCCCGAGACTTCTTTCTCAAGATCTCGACTTGTAGAGTTTTGAAAGGTGTTCCATTGTTTCACCTTTGCTTCCTATCATTTCTAAGTCTCGGGTATGAGGCTTAGTGTTGTTCAGTGCACACATATAGTGTTGCCTTTCCTTTCTCCTTGGTTTTTGAGGTCACCACTTAGGTGATTCGAATTGTTCCACATATAAGGGGCATGGATACAGAGTGGATTGGGTTCCTTGTCCAAGTGTTCTCCCTAAGCACTTGTGGTGTTTTAACCTTGACATTGTTGTCTCGGTTATCTGTTGGTTTAGCGTTGGGACTTCTTTCCCCTTGCTTTGGTTTCCTTGTTCGGGTGTTTTCACTAAATACTTGTGGTGTTCTTAACCTTGATATTGTTGTCTCGGTTATCTGTTGGTTTAGCATTGGGAAGTCATTTCCTTCGCTTTGTTTTGGTGACCCTCAGGTGGTCTTTCACGAGAGTAGTGTTCGTGTACTCTTAGTGATTTGATTGGGTGGTTTCCCTCGCCTACGGTGAGAGTGTTAGTGATGTGATTGACCCTATTGATGATAGTATCATGAGGTCGATATGATTTATGGTATGGTGATATGATTGAGGTGATCTAGCCTTTGAGAGGTATATTTTCCTTAGAAATGGGATGAGGTTTGTTATATATATATATATATATATATATATATATATATATATTGTACATTTACAATATATATATATATAGATAACGGTTATGTTAGTACGCAAGGACGTGAGTACTTTTCCTCCTGTGTTATCGGGGAGCGAGTTATGAGTATTCCTTGGTACTAGTGGTGGATTTTGATCCTTGTGGATATTAGAGGTGAGCGTATTTTCCCTCTGTTGGATTTCTGGTTAGCGTGGCGAGCATGTGATGATTTGTTAGGATTGGACCTGGGTGTCGTGTACCTTGTGTACGTTGGTGAGAGTAGTGTAGACTACCGGTGTGGGTACGTACGAGTCTTAGTTGTATCTTACAGACTCATGTTGTGTATTTATTCTTATATATATATATATATGTGTAATTATATATATATATCCCCGTTATATACTTACGTACGGTAGTGTATGAGCGTGTGCCTTGGATTTTGCGTGGATGGGATTAGTTGGGCTATATATGTATCTTGCTAGATAGTTTGGCATTACCTAAACTACCAGAGGATGTGGTAGTTAGAGTATCTTTTCCCACTGAGCTTATTTGCTCACAGGGGTATTTCACTTGCCCCCTGGTATTCACACGCCAGGTTGCAGGAAACATACGACTATGGGCAGGATGCGGTGCAACGACAGTTTTCCTTGGTTTTCTTGTTACAGGTTTGGAGTTGCGTTGGGTGATGCGGTTACAGTTGCAACATGATTGGGTTTGGGGACGATAGGTATCCACTTTCAGTTTCTCTACCCATTGTTATGGGATTGTTATGTATTTTATTTTGGGAGTCAGTCTGTTGGCATATCCCTGTTGATGTATTCTTTAGTTCCTGTATTTATTCTTTCTGATGGTTATTGTATCTATTATGCACAGCTAGGTGCTTTATTGTATCTTATTCGAGCATTTGTGGCTCTGTTGATTATTAGAGGGTTTGGAGGGGTTTTGGTTTCTTTCCATTATCTCAGCCCTAGTAGGATTGATGAATGTGGGGCTTGGAAGCCATTGTGATTATTGAATTGCTATTAGCAGGTTCTTGTGTTGTGGTTGTTGTCCGGATGTTCCATTTACAGAAGGAATTCTGCCGGATTTTCGTTAGATTCCGCTGCTTTGTTTATTATCCATTTGGGTATTAAATATACCATTTCTACCATTAACCCATATGTTTTCTTGGTTAATGATGTCTTAGTTGGTCATTCGTATTAGGGATCATATCCTGGATTCCTTGGATGTCCATGTTCGGGAGTCTTAGGAATTTAGGAGCGTGTCTGTTGGTATCTGAGGATACTATTGAGTTCTAGTATTCTATTTGGCATGAAGTATATTTTCATTATTACTCCATGTATCTTCTTGTCATTCTTGACTCTAGTAGTCGTTTGACTTACGTCACCCTTTGGAGATTCGCTGATTCGCTAGATTAGAGTTTCGGGAATTCTAGGGGCGTGATAGTAGGGTATCAGAGTGTGTCATTCTTACCTTTTTGGGTGTTTAATGACTGAATGTCATTTGTTCCAGTTTGTTTTTACTTCCGCATTCACTCCCCTAACTCTTAGGCTCGGGTTTCGGAGTCCTAGGAATTCGGGGCGTGACAAAATTGGGTTTGCAAAAATTAGGGTTTTCACACGATATATGGCTAGATTTAAGTTAAAGAGAGAGAATGGCCAAGAGAGAGAGAGAGAAAGATAGAGAGATGGAGCAAGGAAATGTAATGGAGCTGTAAAAGAGATAATATAAGCTGATTTTGGACTACACAAGATTGGGAACAAAACGGAAACTAAGCCCTACTCAAACTTCAGACTTAGAAATGACTCTTCTGACCAGACGGTATCCAAATAAACAAAACCAAAGAGAAATCACCTTCCGCGCAAAGAGAAAATGTGAAGAACATAACCAACTCGAGAAAACTCAGTAATTTCAATCTATAAAACACTCCTAACTCAGTTAAACTCAGTGATACTAAGAATGAATTACTGTCAAACCTGGTTTGACCGAGTTAACTCATAAATGAAACACACACTAACCCTGAAGTATAAATAATGGGGGTGTTTTGGTAACTTGGTAAGGGTATTTTTGGAATTGAAGTAAAAATATAACATGTGTCTGTCACGTGCCAACAATCCGTCCAAAAAAGCTACCGGAACAGTGTTACAAGGGGTCAACGTGCACATTTTTGCCAAACTAGTGGGGGTTATCTGCACAAAATGAAGTAGAGGGGGGTTTTCTGCACAGTTTTCAAACTATAGGGGGTCTAGCGCTATTTTCCCATATAGGTTTTATAACAATCTGCAAATTTTAAAATGCCAGTGGTGTCCTCACCAAATGGGACCTATAATATCTTTAGTATGGAATTCAGTCACTGTATCATCCCGATATGTTACGTATAGTTGATTTCCAACACGTTTGGAAGGTGTTAATGCTGTCAATGCTGTCATGCAATATAGTAATTACACTAATTTTTTTTACTCCATGTCTTTTGACATATTCATTAGAGTTACACTTCAATAAATGCATAGTAATTAAAAAAAATTAATAAATAATAAAATAAATGTTTTTTTATTTAAAATATTATATTAAAGTGGGGAGAAATAATCTAAGGGGCTTACACTTTTAGAATAACTAACATAATAGCACGTGCGATGCACGTGGCCTTTAAAATGATTAATATAAGAGGGATTATTTTCAAAAAATGAATTAAGTATTGATTTAATCAACATGTTAAACAATATTTTGTCATGTTTATTTTTTTAAACACGTGCCCATATAAAAAACAAAATATAAATAATTAATAAAATTATTATACAAAATTTATTACAATATACTATGATCAATAACAAAATTAAAATATTTACATTTATCCGATATGAAGTTTATGTAACAAATTCTTAAGCAAAACATTTATTCAATATGAAGTCTATGCAAATTTACCAAAAATAATTATGAAGTCTATGCAACAAATTCTTATGCTTACATCTATGTTCAACTTATGTCATGAATTTCGATACATGTCTTTAGTTTGTACATGTATTAAAAATCAAGTAAAAAAATAAATTAAAAAATAATAAACAAATAGAGAGGTAGATGCTTTTAGCAATAACATATATTATAATGGTATTAAGATCAAGAGATATAGACGGATAATGAATGAGTTAAAATTATGTTCGTTGAGTGGTAGATGTTAACATAATATATAAAATAAGGAATGTTTATACTCATTTAGACTAAAGAAATAGCAATTTAATCATCACAAAAATTAAATCAGTTTATTAATAATTTTCTTTGAAACATCCTTCATCCTTTATCATGATTCCTCTGTTGATACCGATTTAGGTAATAGTAATATGAATTATGAATGAATATAAAATTTTGTGACATAAAGAGAAATGAAAGAAAATCGAATTAGAGGAAATATGAGATTGAAATACTTTTGAATCAAACAGAGAATGACGAAATTAAGCAAACTATAATCAATTATAGAGTTTAGAAATACATGTATACCTTCAAAAAATAACTTGAACAATGATATTGTAAGAACATTTATTTATGTAATGACATTATTCTGATAAAAAATCATGTTGAAAGTTTTGGTGTTTTAGATTGAGTTGTTAAGTGTTAACTATGTGTACAAAGTGGTAAAAGATATAAAGGATATTCAGTGAAACAATGGCTAGAAGCGGTAGTGCAATGGAGAAACAAGTTCAAAGAAATTTGTATTTTGTTCCACCGAGTACTCGGTGGGATTGTTACCGAGTACTCGGTAAAGTGCGAACTTGCGGCCGTTTGCGCAAAAGTGGCAAAATCCTCCAAAGCGTTTTGCGAACTTGTGCACACTTACGCAGTTGGGTGTTCACCGAGTACTCAGTAGAACCACCACCGAGTACTCGGTAAGTGGCTACGCAGATTTATTTATGGGAAGTATTAAATTGAGATGTAATCAATTTCTAACCACTTTGGGACGTGATTAGATGTTATTATCAGTATATTGGACCATCATTGATATATTTATTTTCATTTAGAAGATTTAAATGGTAGAAATACAAATCCTGATTGGAAAATGATTCTTACCATTAATTGAAGACTTTTCTCTATATATATGAGTTAAACCTAAGAGAAGGGTATGGCTTGTGTGAGAGATCTCTGAAATTATTCTACAGTTCATATATTTCTATAGAGATATATATAGAGAGAAAATTATTGAGTGATTATATATTTTTTACTTCTCTCTTGGTTTGGGATTTTCCAATTGTGCTTCTACACCAAACATCGTTATGTACAATTAGATGATCTAGTTGCTGAAAAATCATCACACCACCTTGATCGAAGCAGGAGGCTTCGTGGTTCTTCGATCCGTTGAGAAGCGGAGCCGTCAGAGTACGGAGATCGGAACGAGAGCTTCGTGGAGCGCGAGTGATTCAAGACCATCAGATGTCAAGTGGAGAAAGGCGGATCATAAGTGATTTATAAGTCTAAAAATTCATAGAGTCTTGTACTTCTTGATTCATAGTGCATCGATACCCGAGTATATCCGTAGTTTTTACTTGGAGTCTTTCCAATGTTTTTCCATGTAAAAATATTGGTGCCGTCTCTGATTTATTTTCTGCACTTATATTTATTATTGTGTGGTTTATATTATGATATAATTGAATTAAAATTGATTATTCCGCAATTAAAATTTTAATTTATCAATTAATTCATAAAAAGTCTATTCACCCCCCTTCCTCTAGGCTTATTTCACCGTCTTATAAGTAATTTCAATTGATATCAGAGCAAGGTTTGCCCTGATTTAGGTTAACGATCTAGGGTTAGATCTTGAACTTAGACGATGGACTTACTTCGTGAAGGAGGTTCCGTATCTAGGTCCTCTTTGTTTGATGGCTCTAATTATAGGTATTGGAAAGTTAGGATGAAAACATTCTTAAAATCTTTTGATGAGAGAGCATGGCTTGCTATAGAAATAGGGTATTCACCTCCCCCTGTGATAGACACGACTACTAATAAATCTAAATTAAAACTGGCTAACGAGTGAACTACTGTTGAAACAAACAATTCTAATTGGAATTCTAAAGCTTTGAATGTTTTATACAATGTCGTTACCTCTAGTGAATTTAAAAGAATTGCTTCGTGCGAAAATGCTAAAGAAGCTTGGAATATTCTTCAAGTAACTCATGAAGGGACTTCAAAAGTTAAAGAATCAAAACTGCAAGTGTTAAATTCTAAATTTGAACAGCTTAAAATGGAAGATGATGAAATTTTTGCTGACTTCGAGGATAGACTAACCGATATAATAATGAGTTGTCATAATCTAGGAAAGTCCATTCTTGAGACTACTATAGTGAAAAAGATTATTAGGTCTCTCCCTGAACGTTTTCGGTCTAAGGTTACTGTTATCTTTGAAGTAATAAGTCTTAAAGAAATTAAATTTGAAAAATTAGGTGGAAATCTAAAATCTTATGAGATGGAGATGTTCAAAAGTCCCCCTAAGAAGTCTAGTAGCGTTAAAGAAAAAAGCATAGCCTTTAAAACCACTAGAGAAAATCCGTTTGAATCTGATAGAGAAAGTGATTTAAATATGAATGATATTTCCATGTTTGCTAAAATGTTAAACAAATTTGTTAAGGCTAATAGTGGAAAAAGAAGTGGCAAATAACATAATTTTGGGGATAAATTAAATGATTTTAGAAATAAGAATAAACCCCAATATAGGAATGATCAGTTTGATCTTAAAAAAAAAGAAACCTTAATGTTTTGAGTGTAAAGGGTTTGGTCACATAACTGCAGAGTGTGCAAACACCTTGAAAAAATCCAAAGGCTTAGTTGTCACTTGGGATGATGAATCTGATAATGGATCAGCTAGTGATGTGACAGACTCAGAGGTAGGTGATGAGTTTGAGAACTACACCGTGTTAGCCACATAAAACAAGGAGATTAAAGAAGTTGCTACTAGGTGGTCGATGTTTGGAAATGAAGATTCTGAGGGTACACTAAAAGAAAATGGGGTTTTTGAGACGGTCAAAACTGTCTCTAAAAGTCCTGAAACTGTCGCTAAAAGTCAAAATGGACTGTTCCTAATACGAGCGTCTTAGATACTCTTTTGGGACGGTATTTTTTGAGCGTCGCTAATAAGGCAGTTTTAGGGACGGTTTCAACCGTCGCTATTAATTTTACTATTAGTGATGTTGTATACCGTCATTAATTATACTGTCCTTAACGAAGGACTTTTTAGGACGGTAGGTAGTGTCACTATTTGTTGTATTAATAGTGACGCTATAACCGTCACAAATATTTATTTGCCACGGTTTTAGAGTGTCTCAAATAATAATTTTAAATGTCTCAAATATTTATTGGAGACGCTTACAAACCGTCACAAAAATTTATTTGCCACGGTTTTAGAGTGTCTCAAATAATTATTTTAACTATCTCAAATATTTATTGGAGACGTTTACAAACCGTCACAAAAATTTATTTGTCACGGTTTTAGAGTGTCAAAAATAATTATTTTAACTATCTCAAATACTTATTAGAGATGTTTTGACCGTCATTTATAATATATATTTTTGATATGATTTTTCATTCTAAACTATCCCTAATAGCTCATTTTTCAGCAGTATAAATCATGAAATTGAAAATACCAAATTTATAAAATAAATAACAAATATAAATTTAACACAATACAATAAAATAATAAAATTTCATAAATCCATTAGATGTTTACATTAAAGTAACACCTATAAAGGAGCAACATGTATAAAAAATAGGCTGCTCCATCCAACACCTACAAGAGAGCAACATGTACCAAAAATAGGTTGTTCATCCAACATGTACAAAAAACTATCCTGCTCATCCAACTCCTACACATGAGCAACATGTACAACAAACTATCCTCCTCATCCAACACCTATACATGAGCACCATGTACAAAAAATCTGTTGCTCATCCAACATGTACAAAATACTATCCTGATCATCCAACTCCTACACATGAGCAACATGTACAAAAAACTATCATGCTCATCCAACACCTACACATGAGCATCATGTACAAAAAATAGGCTGCTCATCCAACACACAAGAGTTTCACAACAAAAAAAGAAGAGTAATAGTCTATAAATTAGTTCAGACTTACAACAAAAGTGATCTCCCCCCCTCTAAATATGATCATTTGGCAATCATGTGGTGGTGGCTGTGGCGACTCCTGTTGTTGTTGGTGGTGGTGGTGATGGTGTGGATTGGTGGTGCTGAGAGTACTGGAACCATGGCGGTGCTGACGATTGTTGATACTGCCATGGTGGTGGCTGCTGATAATTGTTGACCCATGGTGGTGGTTGTTGTTGAGTTTGTGCAACCAACATCTCTAACATTTTATTTGTTTTCTCCTGTTGAAGCCATAAATTTGCCACTTCTTCCTCCAATTTCTGAGATATTTATTCGCCTCTCTTAAACCTTTTCTGAGATGCCTCTTCGTAAGATGATGATACACACTTTCGAACAATGTAGCCATTTCCAAGCCCACGTGGATATCCTTTCTTAACGCCCATGTGTTTAAGCAATATCTCCACACCATTTATGCTTGAATTGGTACCATCAGAGTTGTTTGAAACTTGAGCAAGTTTCTCCTTCATTTCCTCCTATAATAAAACATATTTGCCAAACATAATTAATCGAGAGAGAGAGAGAGACATGAGTATAACTCTTTCTTTTCCTTCCTACCATTTCCATTCCCACTTTTTTTTTTTTTAATAAAATCAACATATATATAAGAAACAGCTATAAAGCCAAATTACAAAAACCAAAAGAAAGCTCCAATAGACACTCCCCACATCCACCAAAGGAGAAGAACCCAAGGAAGGAAAGAGGGAAGGTGCCACCACTCAAAACACTAAGTCTCATTAGACTGCAACAGAAAAGTCCTACACCTAATGAGCTCAACATTACTCATATTCAAGCTGCAAAAACAGAAGAATAAAAACTGCAATTTCCCAACCATAGGCAACGTCATGAGGAGAAAATAGAGTTAGGTAATCCCCACTTCTGAGCAAGAGCAACATTTGTTGCTGAGTTCTTCACATTGTTGCTGTCAAGGCTTCTAAACTTTACAGTAGCAATCACTTCATTAAAAATTTGGTTGTCAGTTCTAGCCTCATTCATATAGAACATTTTGTTCCTCTCACTTTCCCTTCCCACATTTCCATTCCCACTTTTCCTTTACTACTTATGCAAACACATCAATATGAAAATATACTATGGAGAGAGAGAAACCTTAGGATTTTTGCAAACGAGGTTAGTATTGATCAGTTTTCCTATGAAATTATATCTACTGTTGAATTCATATTATTTCAATTACTTTATGATGAAGAGCAGAACTAAATTTGGTTGGTTGAGTATCATTTTATTAATTTATTAATTATTTTTCTATTTATTATAACAGTGTATTTTTTTATTATTCATTTTATCATTACTATTTTTATAAGTATGATATACTTTGCTTAGTTCAGTTCTCTTATGATGAATTTTCTGCAATTAACTATCAATAGGAGTTATATTTCTGGCCATGTGGTTATCAATCTGATAGGAAGTTTGAAACTTTCCTGGTGGTCCGGATTAGCCTAATGTATGTTGGTGGTCCTGTTTGGTTCAGTAGTTTCATGCTCTCAAGTTCTTGTATCAGGTTGATGCTAGTTCACAAGAGGGCAGTATGGAGGGATTTTGCTGCTGTCAATAGGCTTCTTAGGCCGTATGTTTGTTGTGCTCCAAGGGTTAGGCTGGTTTTGCTAGACAATAATGACAATGGGTTGGTTCTTGCTGCTGGAGGCTTTCTCTATCTTGAGGATTTCCATTGGTCAATGCTAGTGTACAGGTTTGATAGTTAGATGAGTATTGCTTGCTGATGTACAAGGTTGACTGTGTTTCTTATTGCTTCTATTTGGTCTGGTTCCTATATAGCTTATGCTATTGGGAGGGCAGTATGGAGGGTTTTTGCTGCTGTCAATAGGCTTCTTAGGCTGTATGTTTGTTGTGCCCCAAGGGTTAGGCTGGTTTTGCTAGACAATAATGACAGTGGGCTGGTTCTTGCTGCTAGAGGCTTTCTCTATCTTGAGGATTTGCATTGGTCTATGCTAGTGTATAGGTTTGATAGTTAGCTGAGTATTGTTTGTTGTTGTACAAGGTTGACTGTGTTTCTTGTTGCTTCTATTTGGTCTAGTTCCTATATAGCTTATGCTCTTGGGAGGGCAGTATGGAGGGCTATTGCTGCTGTCAATAGGTTTCTTAGGCCGTATATTTGCTGTGCCCCGGGGTTTAAGCTGGTTTTGCTAGATAATAATGACAGTGGATTGGTTCTTGCTGCTGGAGGCTTTCTCTATCTTGAGGATTTGTATTGGTCTATGCTAGTGTACAGGTTTGATAGTTAGTTGAGTATTGCTTGCTGTTGTACAAGGTTGACTGTGTTTCTTGTTGGATTAAAAAGCATGTTCATTTAGCAAACGAAGCAATTAAATGATAGAAGCCATGAAGATCTACTGATGAAACAAATGTAAGCGGAATGTAAGCCTTATAAAACAATTTTCAAGATTAAACTAAATATAAAACCCACAGAGAAGCCACATTTAGTTATCTGTTTTCCTAATCATCAAGAAAAGTCGTATATTTTCCTTCCATTGCGCATCGGCAAAACATCAACATATAAGCAGACATAAATTATCCTCTATTCACTGAAGGCTTTATTAAATTCAATAAAGAAGCTAGATAAAACGTAAGAACACAAATACAACGAAAATGTATAGTAGGCTAGTAGCAAAGTCACTCCAACTAAATTCCTTCACTTCATCAGAGAGTTTTCTCTCACATGTCTGTCTAGAGTGGAGGAGTTACTTACTGCTACGATGCATAACTCATTAGCAAGATCACTTCCACTATCCAGACTGGAGGAGTTTTCTAGAAGGATTCGTTGATGAAGATGACCGTGAAGATGTTTATTTGTTCCAATTGACAACGTTTATCGCATTCTGTGGATGTTCGGTAAAAATCAATAGTTAGATTAGGGAAAGTGGAAAAAGAAGACACGAAATATAGTATCCAACCCATATAGAAAAAGTAAAGGTAGCTGCCATTGCATGACTTGAAAGATGCCTTTTGCTTATCTGATGCAGACGTACCCCTATAGACAAAATTAATTTTACCCCCTAAAACAAACCAATCCCTCATATTACCATCAAAGTAAAAAAAAAAAAAAGGAAAAGAAAAAATTGTTTCCCATATACAAATTTTTGCCCATTTATCATAGCTTGAAGAAAATTGAGTAGTCAAAACATGTATAGAAAGAGATAAATAACCATGAAGATCAAGTTATCCTACCCAAGAGAATTGATTATAGAAAACTCAATTGTATGCAAAAATTTGAACTGAATGCCATCTCTAAGCCTCTTTGAAAGGATAAAGCACAAATAAACTTGTCAAACTGTTGATTTCAACTCTTCATGCTCATATTTTCATTCTTTAGTTTCTAGTCTTCCTCTTTTGACGAAAGTTCATTTGATTTGCTACAATGGTAGATTCTTTAGTATTAGCGCAACCTCTTCTTCGCCTCTATTTTTTTCCCTGGGTGGTACTTAAGCATTTATGTCATTGTTCCATAATATAGTTTTATGAGCTCATTGCAACCGTTGGATGGGGATTTTATTGGGTATAGTTCTATGAGCTCCTTGCGAGTGTGTGTTGGGAATTTGTTTTGCCACTTCATTGTCTTACATGATGGCCAAATTATCCTATTAATTTGTTTATTATCTTGTAAAATTTTTAAGCTGCCATAGAAATTTAGATAGAAATTTAGATAGATTATTTGTGATGCCAAATTGAAAGAATTGTTTAATCAACGAATCAACTACTTTAAACTATCGAATTTTTGCCGAATTGCAAGGGATCAAATGAAACTTCTAAATCAGCAGAAAAAAAAATAAAAAAATAACCGAAAGTTATAGGGCATCATTATCTTCAATATACATATATTTATGGAATAATATAATATCACCATACTCATCATGTTAATAGCATATCTATACATAATTTGTCTGTATATTGTTGTAAAATTGCAGAACACATGATAGTCATTGCACTTCATATAAAAATCAACACATAAACCATATCACAACAACTTCTTATACAAGCAGAAGGTTGATTCCCTCAAACTACTACGACTTCAGTAAGGGGTTACTGATACAATGGGGATACAACATCTACAGTGGTGGTGAACACAAACAAGCCACTGCTCGGGTAGAATCATTTACATCCCAGTCCAATTCTAACATCACATTCAACCCAAACTACTAACCTTAGCTTAACTCAATCCTTCTACTTGTAAACTCTAAAAGAGAATCCAAATCCAAAAGCCCGAAATTTGATATGATTCAAATTTGCAAATTTCTGAATTTCGATATTAAACTATATATATTGGATATTGAACATATTGTATAATCAACGAATTAACTATTTTGAACTACAATTTTCAATTACACGAGATCAGCGTTGTAACACCCCGCTCCAACACTTGGTATAATATTGTCCGCTTTGGGCCCAGCCCGCACGGTTTTGCTCTTGGGCTCCTCCCAAAAGGCCTCATACCAATTGGAGACAACACTGCACATATAAGCACATCCCCAGACCTCTCTACCCGGGCGATGTGGGACATCACAATCACCCCCTCTTGGGACCCAGCGTCCTCGCTGGTGTTACCCATAGGCTTGTGCATGCACCCACACTTAATTCCGGCCGGGCTCTGGCTCTGATACCAATTGTAACACCCCGCTCCAACACTTGGTATAATATTGTCCGCTTTGGGCCCAGCCCGCACGGTTTTGCTCTTGGGCTCCTCCCAAAAGGCCTCATACCAATTGGAGACAACACTGCACATATAAGCACATCCCCAGACCTCTACCCGGGCGATGTGGGACATCACAAGCGTGAAAGCCCCCCCCCCCCCCCCCCCCCCCCCCCAAAAAAAAAAAAAAAAAAAAAACCCAAACCGAAAGCTCTAGGGCATTATCATCTTCAATATACACACATATACATATATATATATATATATTATATAGAGATATATATATATAGAGAGAGCAGTAGATCATACCTGGATTTAAAGAGAAAGAGGTCGGCAAATAGTTTTCCTTCTTGTATTTGTTCCTCGATCTGCCCTGTTTCAAACCCTAGCAGGCGATGTGAAGACCATGAGAGGTCAGGGACCTGAGGGTGTGTTGGTTGCCATGAGAGAGATGGCGTGTTGAAGGGTGAGGTGTACTGTCGACAAGAACAAGGAGACAACCAAAAAGTCTGAGAAGTAATGGTTGATATTGTATTGACTGACGTGGAGCTCTATCAACAATACAACTCTTATCTTTCTTTTTCTTTTTCAATTTTTTTTCCTTATGCCATGTTTGGCGCCAATGAAATTTCCCTAGCTTGTTGGCGGTAATTGTTGGCGCTAAAAAAAGCCCAACTTTTGGCTTTCTCGAATTTTGGGCTTTTGGCATGGTTTAAAATTACTGTCACTAAAGATGAATCTTTAGGGATGGTTTTTAATAGTGTCTTTAAAGGTCTGTCGCTAATGTGGTATTTTTAATTTTTTAGGGCCAAAGTATTTTTGGTTTTTTTCGTAAGAGTAATAAAATTTTTGGAGGGGATTATCTACCCGATTATTTATTATTATTTTAATGAAAAACTCAATTTTTTACTATAAAAAAAATTCATATTTTGAAAAATAAGATAATAATTATAATATTATAAAAAATTAACTTAAAAAAGATAAAATGCATAATAAATAATAATATGTAGAAATAATTCCATAGTCCTATAATAATGAAGAGTTGATTAATAAAAAATTATATTTTAATAATTTAAAATATTATATAATAAAAAATAAAATGATTAAAGAAAACTTTTAAAAAAATAAAATATTTGAGGAATAATATATATTATATTATATTATATTATAAATCAAAATTCTTACACTTTGGAAGGTATTTTTTTTATAAAAGATCATTGGTTTTATATCAAATAAAATTAATAAAATATTTAATAATATCCAAATATAATCTCATTTATTATATCATTAATTTTTAAATGAGGAATACAAAGTTCATATTATCATATAATTAGGATTGTGAAAATCTACAAAATTTGAATAATTTAAAAAATATTTACACTTGTTCGTATAGTTAATTTGGATCGAGTTAGTATTGTCAATAGTGTTTTCCGAAACATGCTAATTCATCTTGAGAATTCACATCACCAACATATATGTTTATGCTTCTATATATCAAAGTAAATAGGGCAATTTACATTGACACCCCCTGAGGTTAGGGTCAATGGCAATGAGATTACGGTCAATGTTGTTTTGACACTCACACCCCCTGAGGTTCCTCCTTCGTTGCATTGACACCCCCTGGGCTGGTAAAATGACTAAAATCCCCCTTTAATTATTTTACTTATTACATTAGGATAATATATAAAGTATGAAATTACCCATATGCCCAAACACTTCACCCTCTGAAATTACTAATTACACTTTCACCCCTTATTACAATATATATATATATATATATATATATATTACGAAAATTACAATTTAATTTTTTTACTTTATAATATAATTTGTATATATAATTACGAATATATATATATATATATATATAATTTCTAAAAAATATATAAAATTTGAAAAAAAATATAAAATTCAAAAATATATATAAAATTTGAAACAATATATAAAATAAAATAAAAAAATATAAAATTCGAAACAAATATATAAAATTCGTAAACAATATATAAAATTCGAAAAACATATAAAATTCTAAAAAATATATAAAATTCAAATATATATATATATATATATATATATATATATATATAAAGTGTGACTGAAGTTTAAGTGGACAAGCCTCAGAGTCATTAGCCAAGGTAACGGATCCTCTCTAACTCTCTGCAAAGCTATTTCAATGGCCACGATGGCGACACATGCCCCACGATAGTGACTGAAATCGGAATCGAACCGATACTTTATTAAAATATTTTAATCAAAATTAAATATATTAATATTTGGATCAAAATTAACGGTTCGGTTCCGGTTCTCATTTTTAAAGAACCGAAAGTATCGGTTCGATTCCGGTTTCGGTCGGAATCAAAAGCGAACCGCACCATGGATATATTAATATTTGAATCAAAATTAACGCTTCAGTTCTAGTTTTCATTTTTAAAGAACCAAAAGTATCGGAACTGAACCATTAATTTTGATCCAAATAAAAATTTACTTTCGGTTCTTTAAAAATGAGAACCGGACTGAACCGTTAATGTTGATCCAAATAAAAATTTACTTTCGGTTCTTTAAAAATGAGAACCGGACTGAACCGTTAATGTTGATCCAAATAAAAATTTACTTTCGGTTCTTTAAAAATGAGAACCGGAACCGAACCGTTAATTTTGATCCAAATATTAGTATATTTAATTTTGATTAAAATATTTTAATAAAGTATCGGTTCGATTCCGATTTCGGTCACTATCGTGGGGCATGTGTCGCCATCGTGGCCATTGAAATAGCTCTGTAGAGAGTTGGAGAGGATCCGTTACCTTGACTAATGACTCTGAGGCTTGTTGTAACACCCCGTGTTATTTTCCTTTTTTCTGAAATTAATTTTAATATAATTTCGGTAATGACGTCACTTGTTCTTAACGCATTGTTTATTCTTGGTATTTAATACCTGTAAATTTTTCGCGTTTAGTTTTAAAGTCGACTGGATGACTTTACGGTTTTTCTTTGACTACGCGAATTCTTATTCTCGACTACACGATACCGTTTCGATTATTTCGGTTACGGTATTAGTACTTTTACGGAACCGGTGTGAAGAGTATTAAATTACTTTCTCGGTGTTCCGGTTGTTGGATTCCTAAACCGGTATATTTCTTTCGGACTAATTTGGTTATTTGGCGTCCCGTGGACTTTCGGGGTTGCACGATATTAATTGGAGGCTTCCGGTAATTGTTGGGATTCATTATATATATATATATATATATATATATATTTAATTATATATATAATTATATATATAATTAAATATATATATATATATATCATTGAAGTGGGGTCATTTCGCAATTATGGATAAGTCGAGGGTTACTTTTGCGATTTTGGATATTTGAAGGGGCACTTTCACAATTTAAGCATATATATGTATATGCGAATGTATAGGTCAGAGAGGAGACGTCTTCAACTTTGCGAAAGACCGGGCCATCTCCTTCCTTTCTCCTTCTCTGCAGACGACCGCCATTTCTTCCTTCTCCATTCACCATGTTCCCCGGTCATGGCGAGAGAGAGAGAAAGAGAGAGAGGCCGGCTGAGGCGAGCGCGGCTATGGAGGGTTGCCGCAGCTGCGACTGGAGCTGGAGCAGCGGCGGCCGAGCAGGGTCGGCGACCTGGAGCGGGCGACGACGGTGGACGGCGGCGGCGCTGATGGCGTCGGCGAGGCGCGCAGGTGGTGGCGCAAGGCAGCAGTCAGTGCAGCGACGCGCGTGAGTAGGGGCGTGTCCGGCTGAGCTTTGGCCAATTTTTCGGCGACCTTCCGGTGATCGGTTTGAGCCGATTTTTGGTGAGTAGTTTCGTACCTACGTAGTATTTGTCATATATTAATTTCGTGAATTTACGATGAACGGTTTGCCCGGAAATCGCATTGATAGGTTATAGCTTTCGTTTGGGGTATTTTAGATTTAACCCAATTAATTAACCGATTATTAATGGGCTTCGTATATATCGTATAGGTTATCGAGATGGATATTTCGATATATTCGAAATAGTTTTTGGACGATTTTGGTCGGCGGGCTTCATATTCGGGCGCCGGTACTGTGCTGTTTCGGACTGTTCGGTAACGTATAATTAGGTGGGAAATTATATTTCTCACTCCGCATTATTGAAGTAGTTTAGGGGTGCAAAACCCTTATTTAATTTATTATAGATATATTAAATTGCTAGTTTAAATATCTATAAATTGTTTAGGATCAGAATGGGGCTTAGGAATTAATTTAAGAAAATTTATTAAATTATTCCTATGTGATTAAATAATATTCTTATTTAAATTAAATAAGAATAGACGGCTTAGAAACCCTTACGAATTTAAATGAGTTAGTAGAGATTCGTAAAGCTTAGACGACATGTTAGATTCCTTTTGGTATACGTGAAATAATTGTTTAAATTATTTTAAAAAGACATGTTACTTGAAATTGAAATATTTTCTAAGGAATTAAAGAAAATATATTTTGAAAACATGAAATGTATATGAAACTGTTTTCATATGATTTAATTGCCTTATTGTATGTTAAAGCATGAAAAGAGATTTTGAGACTTATATTACCATGTGGGTATTTTTATAAATATGATGTATTACATATTTATGATTGAGATATGATTTGATTGTACACCATATCGTGTGAGCACATGGGTGTTGGTGCATGTAGTGCACGGTTTCACCACTGGCAGAGAGAGTTCATTTGGTGTGGTCTACTTCCTTTGTGCGTGGGGCACGAGTAGATGTTTGTGTCGGATCATCACAACAACTGGCTAGGAGGTATCATGCCTACGGAACTAAAAAGCCGACAAATGTGAGTTAGGAGTCCAGGTAGAGGCTCATGTTCTTGACTCAAGGGTAGTCATGGCGTACGGAGTTGCAAGTTGGGCTCTCGTACAACCGTCTTCCCTATTGAAGTGATAGAGAAAAAATCACTTGGGGAAGAGTCGGTGTGGTAACTCTACACTATGATGAGTGGACATAGTTTGTATCCGTTACCCTTGGGAAGGGTGTGTTGTGTGTGAGTATCACGGGGAGTGTCGAGTCACATTACACTGTATACCCTTTATGTGATCTCGTTTAACATGTATATGTGTTATATTACATGTGATGTTGGAGCATGTTAATTATGAATATATTGTAAATTAAATTCATATTTTATAAATGCTCAGTTGAAAATGAATAATGTGAAACAAGACTTTAAATGTGGTAATTATTAATAAGTATAAATGAAACGAATATATTTATACTTGTTGTTGTATACTTTAGTACCCTTGGGGGAGGTTAAGTGTATTGACGTAGTGATCTATATGGCTAGTTGAGGCTAGTAGTGGTTTGTGGAGTTGGTTTTGATTTGTGGCTTTAGAGAGGACTGTTAATTGTGATTGTGGTTAGCTGTGTGACCTTGTTAGAGATTTGAGGTCTGAGATTGATGTTAGTATCAATTATGAATTGGGGTCTTAGAGAAGGCAGGAGATGAGATTGTGAGTTGTAGTATGGACTTTAGGTGTCTTTCACCTTTTGAGGAAATGAGTTATCAACTGTAGTTGAGGTTTTGATTGGTGAGAAGAGGTTATGGCTGAGATGAGTTCTATTAAGTACTCGAGGTACTGGAGTGTTGGTTCTTATGCTTAGTTCATTCCCCTGAGCATTCCTTGTACTGTGTTTTGTACACTAGTATGTGGTCGTTGACTTGTATGTCATTCCGGGATTCGTTGGTTACGGCGTGGTGCCGAACCTCTTCCATGTGTTGTCATTTGATTTGGTGGAGTTGGAAACGGATGGTTGTCTTCCGTGAGTCCAACATGTTGTTCTTCCTTTACTGTCCTTTTGGGCATTATAGGAATCCGTGGAGTTGTTCATTCTTATGTGGCTGTCATTTCGAAAACGGTGTTTTCTAAATGACCCGTTTTCGCCTACCCCCGTAACAACTAAAAGTTTTAACACTTTATAAAATGATCTTAGGATCTTCTTTGAAAGGATTTTTAACTCTAAAAGCCGGTGATGGCAACTGACGGAGACCGGGGGCAAGACGGTCATTTTTACTATGTGGTTTCTTAAAAGGAAAACTATTTTATTACTTTTCTTGGGATTCTGAGATTTCGAGACCTCTTTCTCAATATCTCATCCTGTAGAGTTTTGAAAGGTGTTCCATTGTTTCACCTTTGCTTCCTATCATTTCTAAGTCTCGGGTATGAGGCTTGGTGTTGTTCAGGGCACACATATAGTGTTGCTCTTTCCTTTCTTCTTGGTTTTTGACGTCACCACTTAGGTGATTCGAGTTGTTCCACATGTTGTGGGCATGGATACCGAGTGGATTGGGTTCCTTGTCCAGGTGTTCTCCTTAAACACTTGTGGTGTTTTAACCTTGACATTGTTGTCTCGGTTATCTGTTGGTTTAGCATTGGGAAGTCTTTTCCTTTGCTTTGTTTCGGTGACTATTGGGTGGTCGTTCTTGTGAGTTGAGTTCGTGTACTCCTAGTGATTTGATTGGGTTTTCCTCGCCTACAGTGAGAGTGTTAGTGATGTGATTGACCCTATTGATGATAGTATTATGAGGTCGATATGATTTATGGTATGGTGATATGATTGAGGTGATCTAGCCTTTGAGAGGTAGATTTTCCTTAGGAATAGGACGAGGTTTGTTATATATATATATATATATATATATATATATATAGATGATGATTGTGTTAGTACGCAAGGACGTGAGTACTTTTCCTCCTGTGTTCTCGGGGAGTGAGTTATGAGTATTCCTTGGTACTAGTGGTGGATTTTGACTCCTGTGGATGTTAGAGGTGAGTGTGATCTCCTTTGTTGGATCTTCTGATTTGTGTTGTGAGTACTTTATGACTTGGTTAGATTTGACCTTAGTGTCGAGTACCTAGTGTACGTTGGTGAGAGTAGTGTAGACTACCTGTGTTGGTACTTAGAGTATGAGCCTTAGTTGTACCTTGTAGACTAAGGTTGCATACTTATACATGTATACTTGTATATATATATATATATGTATATATATATATATATATCCCCGTTATATACTTATGTACGGTAGTATATGAGTGCGTGTGCCTTGGGTTATGTTGTGGGCTATGTATCTCACTGGGTGGTTTAGCATTACCTAAACTATCAGAGGATGTGGTAGTTAGAGTATTCTTTCCCACTGAGCTTATTTGCTCACTGGGGTATTTCACTTGCCCCCTGGTATTCACACGCCAGGTTGCAGGAAATATACGGCTATGGGCAGGATGCGGTGCAACGACAACTTTCTTTTGTTTCCTTGTTACAGGTCTGGAGTTGCGTTGGGTGATGCGGTTACGGTTGCAGCGCGACTGGGTTTGGGGACGGTAGTATTCTTCTGTCAGCTTCTTTACCCATGTTTTGTGGGATTATCATGTATTTCTTTTGGGAGCCAGTCTGTTGGCATATCCCTGTTGATGTATCTCTTATTTCCTGTATTTATTCTTTCAGGAGGTTATTGTATTTATTTTGCACAGCTAGGTGCATTTCTTGTATTCCTATTCGAGCATTTGTGGCTCTGTTGAGTTTAGAGGGTTTGGAGGGGTTTTGGTTTCTTTCCACTACCTTGGCCCTAGTAAGATTGATGAATGTGGGGCTTGGAAGCCATTGTGATTATTGAATTGCTTTGGGCAGGTTATTGTGTTGTGATTGGTTGTCCGGATGTTCCATTTACAAACGAAACTCTGCCGGATTTTCGTTAGATTCCGCTGCTTTGTTTATTATCCATTTGGGTATTAAATATACCATTTCTACCATTAACCCATATGTTTTCTTGGTTAATGATGTCTTAGTTGGTCATTCGTATTAGGGATCATATCCTGGATTCCTTGGATGTCCCAGTTCTGGAGTCTTAGGGATTTAGGAGCGTGTCTGTTGGTATCTGATGATACTGTTGAGTTCTAGTATTCTATCTGGCATGGTGTATAGTTTTCATTGTTACTCCATGTATATTCTTGTTATTATTGACTTTAGTGGTCGCTTGGCTTGCGTCACCCTTTAGGGGCGTGACAACATGGTATCTGAGCATTCATTGTAACCCTTTTGTGGGTGTTTGATGGCTGAATGTCATTTGTTCCAGTTTCTTTTTATTTCCGCATTCACTCCCCTAGCTCTTAGGCTCGGGGTTTGGAGTCCTAGGAATTCGAGGCGTGACACTTGTCCACTTAAACTTCAGTCACACTTTATATATATATATTTGAATTTTATATATTTTTTAGAATTTTATATGTTTTTCGAATTTTATATATTTGTTTTGAATTTTATATGTTTTTATTTTATTTTATATATTGTTTCAAATTTTATATATTTTTTCAAATTTTATATGTTTTTTCAAATTTTATATATTTTTTACAAATTATATATATATATATATTCGTAATTATATATACAAATTATATTATAAAGAAAAAAAATTAAATTGTAATTTTTGTAATATATATATATATATATATATATATATATATATATTGTAATAAGGAGTTGAAATGTAATTAGTAATTTCAGAGAGTGAAGTGTTTGGGCATATGGGTAATTTCTTACTTTATATATTACCCTAATGTAATAAGTGGAACAATTAAATGAACATTCTAGTCATTTCACCAGCCCAGGGGGTGTCATTGCAACGAAGGAGGAACCTCAGGGGGTATGAGTGCCAAAAAACGTTGACTGTAATCTCATTGCCATTGACCCTAACCTCAGGGGGTGTCAATGCAAATTACCCAAGTAAATAACATTCCTAATTTTAGGAGATAATAGAGAAAATACCAGCACTTGGGGTTTGTTTTTTTCCACTGGTTTCCTTGTCGAGTTAAGAACTTCTTTGTACATATATGGGTGAATCATTCTGTGAAGGCATAATTAACTTTTTCATAGTCCATGACCTGATGTGATAGATAATTATGAATAAGTGAATCGATAAGATGAGACTGCCTTATATCTTGAGCGTCGAATGAGTGAGTACGTGAATGAAATTGGGACAAATCTATGAAATGGTATAGTAGAGATCGAAAGACGAATTGGTCTTACAAAACTAATAAATCGCTATATTTTTGTTCCCACCAAATAAGTCTCTCTCGATATTTTCATGCAAAAAAATTCGTTATAAGGGTAAAATATTAAATTTTTAAAGTTTTAGGCACGGTATATATGCCTTTTAGTGACAGTTTTCTAATAATACGGTCTTTAGAGACAGGGGGATTTTAGACCGTCACTAATAATGATCCTTTAGTGACATGTTTGTTGACCGTCCCTAATAATGGAAAAGTAGTGACGGTTTAATTTTTCCGTCACGAATAATAGCTCTTTAGTGATAGTTTGTTAAACCGTCACTAATGGACTGTCCCTAAAAACCAAAATTCTTGTAGTGGTAATGAAGATTGTGATGACGTGCATCAAACTTCTTACGATTAATTACTTGAGAAACTTACTCAACTTAATTCTAATCACAATCAACTATTAACTAAATATTTAAGAATGGACAAAGAATTACACTGTTTAGAGACGAATTAGCCAATAGTCCCCACACCTTAAAACTCTTACAGAACAAAAAGGCTTAATTGTCTGAAAAATTGATTGAGTCTGAACAAGAAAGGAATCATACTTTGAAAAGTGTAGATGATCTAAATAAAGAATTAGTCAATCTAAGATCTGATATAGATGAGAAATCTTTGAGAATTAAGGTGTTGGAAAAGGAATTGAATGATGCTAACTCAACTATTTATAACTGGTCTAGTGGAACCCTTAAGCTTGATCATATGTTGAGTATAGGTAAACTGTGGGAAATACTAAAGGATTGGGTTTCGTTATCATTCCCAAAACTACTTTTATTAGAGCTTCCCAAGTAGCATCTAATTCTTCTCAAGGTAAAACTGATAGAAATCATATTGTTCAATCTTATGTCAGAAAACCGGTTGAGAATAAGCCTCCTATTATTGTTAAGTATCATAAGATTCCTAATAATGTTTTTCAAAGATTTATTCCTATATGTCATTACTGTGGTGTGAAGGGACATATCCGACCCATGTGTTTCAAATTGAGAAGAAGTAATTTAAATTTAATAATAAATCCAAGAACTCAAAGAAGATCCAATGTTGAAGATCAAATTAGGGTTTTGAGTAAGGAGGTAAAGAATTTGTCAGAGCTAACAATTAGAGCTCCAAAAAATAAAAAGGCATGGGTAAGAAAAAGTGAGTTACATTGTTTTGTTGGTCACACTGCTTTTAGAACATATGATTATAATGTTTGGTATTTGGATAGTGGATGTTCTTGGCATATGACTGGAGATAAGTCATTATTTGATTTTTTTCGACGAAAGTAATGATGGGATAGTTACTTTTGGAGATGGAAAGAAGTCTAGAGTTCGAGGAAAATGAACGATTATGACTTCTGGTATGCCTAGATTGGAAAATGTGCTTTATGTTGAGGGTTTAGAAGCGAATTTATTAAGTATTAGCCAAATTTGTGATAATAATCATAATGTCAATTTCTCTCGCGATAAATGTTTAATTGTTGATTCTTCTAGAAATTGTGTTATGGAAAGTATGCGATCATCTGATAATTGTTATTGTGTTATTCCTAATTCAATATTAGCATGCAATAAGGTTAAGCTTGATGAGATAGAAATTTGGCACCAAAGAATGGGACACGTTAACTTTTGTGATTTAACCAAGATTACTAAAAATGAAATTATTAAAGGTGTTCCTAAGTTTGGGTATGGAAAAGGTCTTGTGTGTGGTCCGTGTCAAAAAAGAAAACAGACTAGATGTCAACACAATAAAACTAATACCATACGTACTTCTAAACCCTTAAGAGTTATTGCATATTGATTTAATGGGACCAACTAGGACTTTAAGCAAAGGAGGTAAGAAGTATATTTTTGTGATGGTTGATGATTACTCTTGATTTACTTGAGTTGGATTTTTGAGTGAAAAGTCTGAAGCTGCTGAAAATTTTAGGAATATTTGTTTAAAAATTCAGAATGAGAAAAATTATCCCATTACTAGAGTAAGAAGTCATCATGGAAAGGAGTTTGAAAATTCAGGGATTGATACATTTTGTGATGAAAAATGAATAAAACATGAATTTTCTGGCCCACATACTTCACAACAAAATAGGGTTGTTGAGAGAAATAATAGGGTTCTTCAGGAAATGGCAAATGTTATGTTAAATGAAAGGAATGTTCCAAGAAATATTTGGGCCGAGGCAGTGAGCACAGCTTGTTACATTTCAAATAGAGTTTATCTTAGGCCTGACACTTTAAAAACTCCCTATGAATTGTGGAATGGCAAGAAACCCAATATAAAATATTTTACGGTTTTTGGATCTAAATGTTATATTCTTAGAGATAAAGAATTTTTAGGAAAATTTGACTCTAAGAGTGACGAGGGAATATTCTTGGGTTATTCATTGACTAGTATAATATATAGGGTTTTTAATCTTAGAACTCAAACCATGATGGAATCTACCAATGTAGTTGTTGATAAATCATGTGTTGATGAGTCTCGATCTTCAGTCGAGGAAAACGAAAGTGAACCGTTTTTCATATTAAGTGATGATTCTCCTACTGGTACTGAAGAGGAGAAAACTGATCATGAAGATATTCCTAGTCCTATAGGATCACATTAAAAGTCTCATATTATTCAGCCTACTCCTACTAAAGAACCATCTGCTAGAGTTAAATTGAATCATTCTTTAGATAAACTCATAGGATTTGTTGATCAAATGATGGTGGCTTGTAAAAAGAGTAGGAATGAAATTTCTTATGCTTGCTATACATTCGTCTTAGAACCAAAAAGTGTTAAAAAAGCTCTTCAAGATAATGCATGGATAATTGCAATGCAAGAAAAACTTCAACAATTTGTTAAGAATGATATGTGGTATCTTGTGCCAAGACCTAAAGATATAAATGTAATAGGTACTAAATGGATATACAAGAATAAAAAGGATGAGAATGGTACTGTTATAAGAAATAAAGCTAGGTTTGTTGCTCAAGGTTATACACAGTTGGAAGGTATAGACTTTGATGAGATGTTTGCTCCAGTGGCTAGACTTGAATCTATTCGTATTCTTTTTGCTATCGCATATCATCTTGGATTCAAGTTATATCAAATGAATGTTAATAGTGCATTTTTTTAATGGCATTCTTCATGAGGAAGTTTATGTAGAGCAACCCAAAAGATTTTAAGATCCTTATTGTCCGGGTCATGTTTATAAGCTTAAGAAGGCTTTGTATGGGTTAAAATAAGCTCCTAGAGTTTTGTATGAGAGATTGACCGATTACATGCTAGGAACAGGTTTTACCCGATGGGGAGTGGACAAAACACTGTTTATACAAAAAATTGAAAGTAATATAGTTATTGCTTAAATATATGTTGATGATATAGTGTTTGGTTCTACCTCTGATCAACTTGCTCATTATTTTGGAGAACAAATGACGCATGAGTTTGAAATGAGTATGGTTGGGGAATTGAACTCTTTTCTAGGGCTAGAGATTAGGCAATTAACTGCTGGGATTTTTATTTCTCAAACTAGATATGCCTTAGAATTAGTAAAGAAGTTTGGTTTGGATAAGGCTAAGGATGCTCGTACTTCTATGAGTACAAGTGTCAAACTTAGCATAGACACTAAAGGCAAATATGTTGATTCTACACTTTATAGAAGTATGATTAAGAGTTTGTTGTACTTAACTGCCAGTCACCTGACATAGCTTTTAGTGTTGGTATTTGTGCACGTTATCAAGCTAGTCCTAAAGAGTTTCACCTTACTGCTGTTAAACGTATTATTAAATTTATAAAAGGGACTATTAATTATGGACTGTGGTACCCATCAGGATCTAATACTGATATTGCTTCTTTTTATGATGCTGATTGGGCTGATAATGTAGATGATAAAAAGAGTACTAGTGGATGATTTTTTATATTGGTAATTGCTTAGTTGCTTGGCATAACAAGAAGCAAAATTGTGTCTCATTTTCCACTGTTGAGACTGAATATATAGCTGCTGGTAGTTGTTTGTACTCAGATTTTGTGGATGCGTCAAATGTTACAGGATTATACTAGTGTTATAAATATTTCTAAAAATCATGTTCAACACTCTAGGACAAAGTATATAGATATTCGACATCATTTTATTCGAGATCGTGTTGAAGATAATATAGTGTCTCTAGAGTTTATATCCACTGATTTTCAGTTAGCAGATATCTTTAAAAAACCATTAAATTTTCAAAAGCATATAAGTCTTAGAAAATTTATTGGCATATTTTCTTTAGAATAAATATCTACTATATATCATTCTAGGAATATCTTGCATTATACTTTATCCTAAAATTGATACATTATCATGCATTTTTCTTATAGTGGATTTTTAATTTTGTTTATTATTATGCATGCATCATGGTTTTGATAATTTTAGGATTGTTCATGCATACCTTATGTCATAAAACATCATAAAAATTTTAAAACAAAAATTTCTTAAAAACATGTGAACAGGGTAGAGATAATGAGCTAATCGTTAACTCATCATTCAAAATATGTGATTAGAATCAAGTATGAGTTCATTTGTGTACATGTTATGACTAGAAAGATATTGTGTATACAATAATTTCACTCATGATTATATAATAGTTTGATTAAATTAATTGTTTAAGATGTGGTCCACATGAGTGAATAGATGAGTGAAATTGAAACCGAGAATGATGATTTTGACCTATAAGCACATGCACATGCTCTTTATGGGACAATTAATTAACCTTTGACTATGTAGTTGAAAAATTAGTTTTGTTACCATGAGAAAGGGAGTGGATAAAAGTTGAAAATATATATAAAAATAAAAAATAAAAATGCAAAAAACAGTTCTTCAATTCAAAAATGGGAGAAAACTGATGAACATAAATCCCATAGAAGAAACTCGAGCCCAGTTGGTCGGGATTAAAAGTCTCCGCTGGAAAGTTTGAAGACTTAGAAAGACAAAAAGGGATAAGAATAAATAAAAAAAATTAGCATGGCAAAGTTTGATCAATGAAATAGAAGAAGGGAGATTGGTCTACCATAGAGAATGTTCACAAAAACACGGAAGACTATGTGGATCGGCTGTAGAAATTAGTAAGTTTATTTTACCACCGTGGAGACCATTCTTTTAAATTTAATTCATGAAGATTATTGTGTATGAATGTGTGAGGATAACTTGTATGCATTTTATTGTAACTAAATTATAGCATTTGCATGAGTAATGATTATTTGATTTCATGAGCATACAAGAATGATGAATGAAAGAATTTTTGGATAGTATATTTAAACCTCATGTTTCTAAGAACAATTTTTTTTTTTTTTTTTTTGCATTCATGCATTAGAATTAAGTTCATGCATTGTAGAGATTTTTGTAAACCGAGAGTCTGGATATATTCTTTAGAGTTCTATGTATTTCTATAAGTTATGCTTAGATTATCTGATCTTCTCGAATATTTTCCTAATGTTTACACTTTGTGTCTTCTCCTTCAAGTATCTTGATTTTTATCATGATTTATTACCTTGTCATTTCAGTGACAAAAAGGGGGAGAAGTATTTAGTAAAGGTGAGGGATATACAGTTAAGGGGAAGAAGTATTTATCTGAGGGGGGGAATTAATTGTTACCGATTAATGATCATTATACTTCATGTTGAAATTATTCGTTTTATTTATGATCATTTAATATTGATTATTCCTGCTATTTGTTTTCCACACTTGTTTTTCACAGATATGTTTGTTTAAGTGTTGTGATTGTAGGATTTGTAGATCATCATGAGATCAAAAGAAAAGTCTATGTCTATGTTTGTTGGTGTGTGTTCATAGGTATAGATTTTATTTTATCGTAAGGATATATTTGTAAAACATGTTTTTGTCTCAGATTTTCCAAGGGGGAGATTGTAAGAACATTTATTTATGTAATGACATTATTCTGATAAAAAACCATGTTGAAAGTTTTGGTGTTTTAGATTGAGTTGTTAAGTGTTAAATGTGTGTACAAAGTGGTGAATATACAAATGATATTCAGTGGAACAATGGCTGAAAGCGGCAGTGCAATGGAGAAACAAGTTCAAAAAAAATTGTATTTTGTTCCACCGAGTACTCGGTGGGATTGTTACCGAGTACTCAGTAAAGTGCGAACGTGCGGCAGTTTGCGCAAAAGTGGTAAAATCCTCCAGAGTGTTTTGCGAACTTGCGCACACTTGCGCAGTTGGGTGTTCACCGAATACTCGGTAAGTAGCTACGCAGATTTATTTGTGGGAGTATTAAATTGAGATACAATCAATTCCTAACCACTTTGGGACGTGATCAGAAGCTATTATCAGTATATTGGACCATCATTGATATATTTATTTATATTTAGAAGATTTAAATGGTAGAAATACGAATCCTGATTGGAAAATGATTCTTACAATTAATTGAAGACTCTTCTCTATATATGAGTTAAACCTAAGAGAAGGGTGTGGCTTGTGTACAGAGATATATATAGAGAGAAAATTATTGAGTGATTATATATTTTCTACTTCTCTCTTGGTTTGGGGTTTTCCAATTGTGCTTCTATACCAAAAATCTTTATGCACAATTGGATGATCTAGT
Source organism: Cornus suecica (assembly GCA_963922005.1). Lineage (NCBI taxonomy): Eukaryota > Viridiplantae > Streptophyta > Magnoliopsida > Cornales > Cornaceae > Cornus > Cornus suecica. The sequence continues at coordinate 26,487,520 of OY998240.1, read as the reverse complement.
TGCTGAAAAATCATCACACCACCTTGATCGAAACAAGAGACTTCATGGTTCTTCGATTCGTTGATAAGCGGAGCCATCAGAGTACGAAGATCGTAGCGAGAGATTCGTGGAGCGCAAGTGATTCAAGATCGTCAGATGTCGAGTGAAGAACGACAGATCATGAGTGATTTGTAAGTCTAAAACTTTATAGAGTCTTGTACTTCTTGATTCATAGTGCATCAATACCCGAGCGTATCCGTGGTTTTTTACTTGGAGTCTTTCCAATGTTTTTCCACGTAAAAATATTGGTGTCGTCTCTGATTTATTTTTTGCACTTATATTTATTATTGTGCAGTTTATATTGATAGAATTGAATTAAAATTGATTATTCCGCAATTAAAATTTTAATTTGTCAATTAATTCATAAAAAGCCAATTCACCCCCACCCCCCACTCCTCTAGGCTTATTTCACCGTCTTCTAAGTAATTTCAAATATTAAACCTGCAAAAAAGAAAAAAAGAAAAACAGTTAAAAAGAAAACAAATTACACTAATTGATTAATGTAGAGATGAAATATGTGTAAATATAGTTGAATGTATTTTTACTTAAAATTCTACAGTTGTAGAATCTTAAAAGTCCTAAAAATATACTATTGAAGTTTTGAAGAGTCATAAAACTTCCTATTACTCTAGAGGATTGCTTAAAAGTTTATCTTAAAGGACTTTTAAATGTATTTTAATAATTATAGTACTTTCAATATACTTTTCTGATTTATTTTTTTTTGGTATTTTAAAAATTGTAATGAATATATAAAAATAATGAAAATGTATAAGAGTTGAATAATACATTGCAAAATCATTGTGTTTTAAATGTATTTTTAGTAACTATGACTACTATTAATACACTCTTTACCAAATTTGTTTGTGTGTACGTGTGTAAATAATTTGTAGAGAATGTTAAGAGATGGAAAAATAATTGCTTCAAAATAATATGCAAAGATGACGTTGTTTTGTATTTGTAAAATTTACCTCCTTTACCCAAAGACGTTGAGGAATCTCAAACATACAAAACAAAGTCTTGTTTTGTATTTGTAAAATTTATCTTCTTTACCCAAAGACGTTGAAGAATCTAAAACATAAAAAACCCATTGATATTATATTAGTAATCAATAAATCATTTAATGCAAAAACAAGCATTGAATCAATTTAATGCATTCATATATCACTCTATGTATTTAAAATAAACACTATTTATATTTAAAAAAATAAAAAAAATATGGAAATAAAAAGACAACCTTAGACTTTTATAATAAAATTTGAAAATAAATATAGATATAGATATAGATATAGAAATGAGATAATATTAATAGACATTTAATTCCATTAACAATTGCAAAAGTGAATACAAAAACTCACCTCCTTACACATTTCAAAACTGTGTACAATTAATATATAGCCATTATGCATGGAATAGGAGTAATTTATGTGTACAAATAATATATAGCCACTATACATTGAATATTACTAATTCATTTATAGTATTAATCATGAAACAAAGACGATGTAATTATTCCTCAAAATAATTTTTTTTTTTTTTTTAAATGTATGGAAGTAAAAAAACATTATTTATATTTAAAAAAAAACAAACAAAGAATGTATAGAAATAAAAAAAAAAAGTCCTTATACTTTTATAATAAAAATAGAATATAGATATAGATATAGATATAGATATATAAATGAATCAAATGATATAATATTAATAGACACTAAATTCCATTAACAATTGCAAAAGTGAATACAAAAACTCACGATCTTACACATTTCAAAACTAAAAAATACACTAATTTTTGTGTACAATTAATATATAACCATTATGCATTGAATAATACTAATTTATGTGTACAAATACTATATAGGCACTATACATTGAATATTACTAATTCATTTATAGTATTAATCATGGAACAATACCATGTTATTCCTCAAAATAAAACTTTTTTTATTTGTAAATGTATGGAAGTAAAAAAACACTATTTATATTTAAAAAAACAAACAAAGAATGTATAGAAATAAAACAAAGTCCTTATACTTTTATAATAAAAACAAAATATAGATATAGAAATGAAATAATATTAATAGGCACCTAATTCCATTAACAATTGCAAAAGTGAATACAAAAACTCATGACCTTACACATTTCAAAACTGAAAAATCAATGCTACACTAATTTTTGTGTACAATTAATATATAGCCATTATACATTGAATAGTACTAATTTATGTGTACAAATAATATATAGGCACTATACATTGAATATTACTCATTCATTTATAGTATGATTATTGAATATTACTCATTCATTTATAATATTAATCATGGAACAACACCATGTAATTATTCCTCAAAATAAAACTTTTTTTATTTTAAAAAAATCAAAAAGGTGGGGAGAAATAATCCAAGGGCCTACACTTTTAGAATAATATAAATATATATAATGTTTTTTATATTTAAAATATTATATTAAAGTGGGGAGAAATAATCCAAAGGGTCACACTTCTTTAATGAAACAAATTTAATACACTTTTTTAATGAAATAGATTTAATAAATAATAGAAAAAATATTACATACCTCCCCTGAGATTTAGTGATATTACACGTGGTACCCCTAATGTTTCCAAATTGAGCCGATACCTCTCTCCAGGTTAGCTCCGGTATCACTTTCACCCCCTTCGCCCAAAGTCAAGCCGGTCAACTCTGATTTCATGTGTGATTTTACCTAATTGCCCTTCATATTTTATTATAATTTTATGGTTAATTTCAATAAACCCCCCTAAACTATTGAATTTCATATTGCCTCCACCCTAATGGGTAAATTACAGTTTCACCCCCTAAGATTTGAAAAAATATTTAAAATTTTAAAAAATATATAAAAGTTGAAATATATATATAATTCGAATATATATATATATATATAATTTGAAAATATATAAATAAAATTTGAAAAATATATAGAATTTTGAAAATATATATAAATTTTGAAAAAAATATAAAAATTGGAAAAAAATATAAATTTCGAAAAACATATATAAATTTTGAAAAATATATATAAAATTTGAAATAAATATATAAAATTATAAATAAATATATAAAATTAGAAAAAATATATTAGAAAAAGAAGTGTTTAGGATTTGATAGACTTCTCACCCTCTGCACAACAAACATTGGAATTTGAATAAAGTATAAATTAACACATATCTGTAATGTTGCCTTTACAAATATATGCATGTTTAAACTTGCAAAATCAATATTATTTTTGATCTTCAAAGTGAGTAAGTACATTTCCGAATTGAGTAAGTCTAATTTTATATATTTATTTATAATTTTATATATTTATTTAAAATTATATATATATATTTTTCCAATTTTTATATATATTTTTTCAAATTTTATATATATTTTCAAAATTTTATATATTTTTTGAATTTTATTTATATATTTTCAAATTATATATATATTTTTGAATTATATATATTTCAAATTTATATATATTTTTAAATTTTAAATATTTTTTCGAATTTTAGGGGTGAAACTGTAATTTACCCATTAAGGTGGGGGCAATATAAAATTTAATAGTTTAGGGGGTTTATTTAAATTAATCATAAAATTATAATATAATATGAAGGGCAATTAGGTAAAATCACACATGAAATCAGGGTTGATCGTCTTGACTTTAGACGGAGGGGGTGAAAGTGATACTGGAGCTAACCTAGAGGGAGGTATCAGCTCGATTTGGAAACAGTAGGGGCACCGTGTGTAATATCACTAAACCTCGAGGGAGGTATGTGATATTTTTCCTAAATAATAAAAGAAATTTTTTTTATTTAAAATATTATATTAAAGTGGGGAGAAATAATTCAAGTGGCTTACACTTTTAGAATAATATATATATAAATATGTACAAAATGCTAAGATATATAAAAGTGATTTTATGTCATTTTATAATATTTTGTGTTTTTATTTTTTAAATATATATTAAGGTTATTTTAGACAAATTGACTCCTCCGCTTACCAATAAATGAAAAACAAGTGAAATATAAACACTTTTTTAAAATATTGGAAGCACATAGAACAACACGGGGTTATCCTGCACTTTTTGAAATATAGGAATTTCATATTTTGAAATGTCATGTGTACATGACATTGGTGACGGATAGGGGCAAAGTTCACAATTTTTAGAAAATTCTGAATTTATTTACACAAAACTAAATTACACAAAATCACAAATTAGGGGTTTTTTTTTCGCAGATGTATTTTTTCTCGCTACTCTTCCGTATGTGTGTGTATAATGCGATACACCCAACCAACCAACCCTTGCTCTAGTACCTGAGATCGCTTGGATTCAATCTTGGGAAACTCTTCAATACCTATTCAATGTTTCCTCATTCGAAGGTAGCTTCATATTCTTATCATACTTAGATTTTTCAACCAATTTTAGGGTTTAAGGTTTTGAAAACCCATAGTCACTAATACCCATAATTCATTCCCAAAAATTCAATGCCCAGTTCTTCAATCCCTCGATTCCTCTCATCATGGGTTCGATTCAAAAACCCTATTTTTTCACTTTCATACACCACTATTTCATCTTTTTGTGCAGAGAAGTACTTGACCCACTTGCAGAAAAATGGTTCTTCAATGCCCAGTTCTTCAATCCCTCGATTTTTCTCATCATGGAAGCACCCTCACTTGACATCTATTTCTGCAGAGAAGTACTTGACCCAATTGCAGAAAAATGGTCCAAACCCAGAAAAGTGTCTGAACGAAGTTGACCCAAGTCACGAAATATTGGACGAATCATGTGTCAAAGTGGTGTTAGGTAGATGTGCTCCTAATCAACCTCTTCTGGGTCTTAGGTTTTTTGTTTGGGCTGGCCTGCAACCTAAATATAAACACAGTTCATATAGGTATGCCAGAGTGTGTAAATTATTCGAAATTACTCGAAATCCGCAACTTGTTAAAGATGTTATTGAAGCTTATAGGGTTGAGGGGTGTGTGGTAAGTGTTGAGACATTTAGGATTGTTTTGAATTTGTGTTGTGAAGCTGATCTTGCTGGTGAGGCTTTGTGGGTATTGAGGAAAATGAAGGAATTTAATTGTCGTCCGGATAAAAACTTGTACGATGTTGTTATTAGATTGTTTTGTGCTAAGGGTGAATTGGATGTTGCAGATGGGTTGATGAGGGAGATGGGTTTGATTGATCTTCATCCTGATATGATTATATATGTTGCAATGCTGGAGGGATATTTTGATCTGGGTAGGTTGGAAAATGCTTGTGGGCTGTTTAAGTATTTGAGGGAGCATGGTAGTCGTTTTCCCACCCAGGTGGTGTATCCGATGCTTATCGATGGGCTTTGTAGGCTTTCGACCTTGGAGAGGACATTGGAGTTGATGGAGGAGATGTGGACAGAGGACGGAAAGTGTATAGCAAATACTTACACATATACGGTCGTGATTCAAAGGCTTTCTGCGAATGAGCGGTCAATGGAGGCACTGCAAGTTTTGGATCGAATGGTGGCTTGTGGCAATGCTCCGGATCGTGGCACTCTCAGTTCTTTGATTAGGGGGCTTATCAAAGAGGGGCGGTTAGAGGAGGCGTATAAGTTGACTGATAAATTTGTTGCAGGAGGCAGTGTTTCCGAGGATGAGTGCTATAATTCTCTTATGAATGCACTTTTTGTGTATCAAAAAGTGGAGGAGGCACTGCAAGTTTTGGATCGAATGGTGGCTTGTGGTTGTGCTCCGAATGGTGACACTCTCAGTACTTTGATTAAGGGGCATATCAAAGAGGGGCGCTTAGAGGAGGCGTATAAGGTGACTGATAAAGTTGTTGCAGGAGGTAGTGTTTCCAAGGATGAGGGCTATAATACTCTTATGAATGCACTTTTGGTATATAAAAAAGTGGAGGAGGCACTGCAAGTTTTGGATCGAATGGTGGCTTGTGGCTGTGCTCCTAATGGTGACACTTTCAGGACTTTGATTAAGGGGCTTATCAAAGAGGGGCGCTTAGAGGAGGCGTATAAGGTGACTGATAAAGTTGTTGCAGGAGGCGGTGTTTCTGAGGATGAGTGCTATAATTCTCTTATGATTTCACTCTTGGTGTATGAAAAAGTGGAGGAGGCAGAGAAGCTTTCTAGGAGAATGTTAGAGAGTGATGTGAAGCCTGATTATTCTGCTTCCAACTTTTTGATAAGAAAGCTTTCTTTGAAACGGCGGGCTTTAGATGCATTTCGGTTTTATGATGAAACTCAAAAGTTGGGATACTCTATTAAGATTGATGATCGTGTTTATCCTGCTCTTTTAGATGGACTTTGTGAAGGAAATCATTTGGTGGAAGCTGTAAAAGTTGCAATGATGATGATTGAGAGGAGAATCCGACTAGTAGCTCCTTATAAGGACAATGTAGATAAATCTCTGAGGAATTATGAAAATAAGGAGCTAAGGGCGACTATTACTAAGTTGAAAAGGCTAAGATGAACACAAGACCAATTTCAACCAAATCTAAGATCTGTCTTTTTAAAGATCCGTCTTTTTAAAGTTAGAGTTGAAGTCGATAAATGGTAGAGAGAACAAGGATCGAATCACCGAAAATTTACTCTTCTTCAGAATCCGCTGGCTTGTGTTGGCACCACCTTAGTTCGAAACATCTCGGTGACATGTATTGTGTGACATTATGAGATGGTAGATGACTGTTTATTTTACAGTTTTTGATTCTCTGAGCTCTTATCAGTTTTAGAAGCTGAATTTTAACTTCTTGAAATAGTGTTTTCATAATGCAAAGACTGTTTAAAATCTACTTTCACAGGTTTCATTGCATGTTGGATTTGTAACCATCCTTGTGAAGCTTCCATGTTGCAGCATGATGTTGTTGCTGTCAAGGTTGTGGATAATTTAGACCATGGTTTTGGACAGTTCAAGGGGTAAGTACTTAATCATTCTAGTGTAACTTGCTGTGTATATATGTTTTGGCAACTCTTGAATTGTGCCTTAATTTTACTTGAATTGACATTGGTTGGTACAAGATTGATGAATGACATGGGTTTGGAAGAAGATACATTTAGTAAAGAAATATTGTTGATACAAAAGTCTTGAATTGAAAGTACCTACAAACTTATGCAAAAATGCATTTGGACAATAGCCTAAATGATGAGATTTCTCCTTGCCAAATGGGAGGTATGATTGTTGTCTTAATCTTATTGTCTTCTGACTCAAATTGTCAGTTGCTGTATCGACTGAAGCTGTGGCCTCTGCCATACACTCCAGTTTTCTCCATCTTCAGCAACTGCAACATTTTCAAAATTTTCTCAGTATAAGTAGTCGAATAATTTATAGACAACTAGTTCTTTTCCATTTTTTTTTTCGGGTAAAGGAGATGCTCCTCATTGTCTTATTTCATGTTTTCATACCTGGTGCATCAAGAAGTCTTTTGTCACGCTTCACTATTTCTGCAAGTTGACATTTGTTCAGCACCTGACACATTAATTTACTTTATCATAATATAATCTCTATATGGTATGAATAAACCAGAAAGAGAAAAAAATAAATTTGAACTCATAAACATTTAAATTTTTTTTTTTTTTACCTCCCATATCCCATGATCTGAATGGTGTTGTAGAGGATCAAGATTAGTCCTCATTGTTCCTTGACAAAGTGTTGGATCTTGTGGGATGACACTCAATCTAGACCTTAAATCCTGTAAGCCGATTTTCGAAATATCTACTCCATCAATCAGAATAAGTCCTTCTGAAGAGAGCTTGAATTAGAGTGGACTTTTCACTTCCTGTTCTGCCAACCACACCAAATTTCTTTCTCGCCGGGAAGGTGCAAGTAATCCCTTTGAGAACTCTAGGTAGAACGGGGCTATATTGGACGTGGAGGCTCTGGAGCTCAATTCTTCCATTCATTGACCATTCAGGTTCTGGTCTGCAGTTTTCAATCACAAGGGGAGCTTCACTTGGTATTTTTGTGAACTGAAGAATTCGTTCCACTGATATCATTTTGTTCTCCACATTGCATAGGTTCCATATAACCCAAGCCTGGATTATATTTAGGTTCAATCCATATGTACCTGCAAGTCCTGCCAGGCCTGCCAAAACGTTGTGTTACAAATAACGTGTCTATGTTTCCAAAATTTTCGCTATCCAATTGGAGTCTATTTCCATGTAAAATGAAAATGAAGTTATTCCATTTCCTTAAACATGGAACTCAATTTTATGATTCCTTATTTTCTTAATCAACAATTATGTAATCAGTGAATCGAAATATAGAAGTAGAGGAGCAGCTTACTAGGGTCAATTGCCGACCTTGGCATGTTCACCAAGATTACAAGGACGAGGAAGAAGACTAGGTTGAAGAAGTTGATTCTGACACAAAGCCATTCCATAGTGGCAGAGTTGTGGAAAGCAACACGAGAGTAATCGTCAATCAGACTTTGATTTTTCTTGAAGAAGCGGCCTTCCTGAGTGAGTGAAGCATCGAATTGTTGCTGCGCCAGTAATGGATTCTGAGAAGTGCTGAAGTATGGGGGCTTTTCGGATCCCAACCATCCTCGCTAGTTCCCTTGCAGTGGTAATGTAATAAGCCTGCAAAGAGAGTAACTACTTTAGCATTTCACCAGAAAACATTAATAAAAAAGAAACATATCAGTGCATGTGGCATAGTTATATTGCCATCCTATAAATTTTATATCATATCAGAAAGATAATCGCGCACATTCTTCGTTTGTCTGTGAGAAATGCAAGAAATATTCTCACAATCTTTCTTCATAGCAATATAGTGTCTAAAGGGGAACTATCAAAAAAGGAAGAAAATTCAAGATGGAGGTGGTTGTTCTTGCCTAATACCATACTGAGATTGCGAGGAAGAGAAAGGAGACCTGCCATGCAATCTGGGACATCAGGATGATAATACTTAATAGCTGAATAAGTGCAAATACTAATCCAGCTAATCTGTAGGGAATGTCTGTGTCCACTATGCTCTGATCAGTAGAAGACTGTAACGAAAAAACAATAAAGTTCAGGTTAATCTTGATGACGCAAAAATCGGAGAAAACTAACGTGGAACCCTTACCAAGCTAATTAACCCGAAAATATTCAAATAAAGTACCTGTTGAGAATTCTGCTTGAAGGTGTGTTGTCAAAGAACCATGGTGGTGCTCGAAAAACAGATGTGGTCATGCCAAGGAAAAGTCGCTGAGAAGTTTCAATAGCAATGGTTGACAGCAAAACTGCCCTCCCCAATATGAAGACAGAGCTTCCACCAGACAGCAAAGCAACTTCTCTTTGCTGACTTTAGCGTCCTCTTGTGTTGCCCAACCAATTCAGATGCATAGAGAAAATTTTGGAAACATAAGAGTGTATTGACAATACAATGTTTTGGCAGGCTTGGCAGGACTTGCAGCTACATATGGTTTGAACCTAAATACATTTCAGGCTTGGGTTATATGGAACCTATGCAATGTGGAGAACAAAATGATATCGGTGGAACGAATTCTTCAGTTCACAAAAATACCAAGTGAAGCTCCCCTTGTGATTGAAAACTATAGACCAGAACCTGAATGGCCAATGAATGGAAGAATTGAGCTCCAGAACCTCCACGTCCAATATAGCCCCGCTCTACCTAGAGTTCTCAAAGGGATTACTTGCACCTTCCCGGCGAGAAAGAAAATTGGTGTGGTTGGCAGTACAGGAAGTGTAAAGTCCACTCTAAATCAAGCTCTCCTCAGGGTAGTGGAGCCTGAAGAAGGACTTATTCTGATCGATGGAGTAGATATTTCGAAAATCGGATTACAGGATTTAAGGTCTAAATTGAGTGTCATCCCACAAGATCCAACACTTTTTCATGGAACAATGAGGACTAATCTTGATCCTCTACAACATCATTCAGATCATGAGATATGGGAGGTAAAACAGAAAAAGAAAATTTGTGTACGTATAAGAATCTACCTAGAGTTCTCAATGGGATCATTTGCACCTTCCCGGCAAGAAAGAATATCGGTGTGGTTGGAAGAACACGAAGTGGAAAATCCACTCTAATCCAAGCTCTCTTCAGGGGTGTGGAGCCTGCAGAAGGACTGATTCTGATTGATGGAGTAGATATATTGAAAATTGGCTTACGGGATTTGAGGTCTAGGCTAAGTATAATCCCACAAGATCCAACACTTTTTCAAGGAACAATGAGGACTAATCTAGATTCTCTACAACACCATTCAGATCATGAGATATGGGAGGTAGAAGATATTGAAATGAAAACAAATTAGTGGAGATATATTTTTGTAGTAAACAAAACAGACTAGTGAACTTTATGGCCTATATATAGCTTCACTCCATGGTCGTAAACTTCTGCATCCATTCCATGTAATGTGACTCGTCATCAGTGTACACAGTTTCTCTTTTACATGAATTATTGCATGATTCAATTATACTCGAGACAAAACACCTGATATATATATATATATATATATACCTGTGTTTGTGCAGGATATAGAGATTCATTTAAGATTAATTGTTGTATAATTTAAAATTAAATGCTCATGAGAAATAAATTTTGACGTCTAAGCAATGCATGAATTTATAAAATGTCATAATAACGAATTAGTCCTACAAGTTTATGCAATGAACTGAGGCAGTGTTTTTTTTCCCTACTGAGGCAGTTCTACTTTTGGATTCTGATGTGCTCTCTGCCTCAGTTCTACTTTTGGATTTTAGTGTGCTCTCTCTCTCTCTTGCTATACATATTTGTAAACATAAAGGTGCCTTTTTTACTACCGGTGGTGTTGGTTTTTGGTTTTAGGTTGAGTTGGTTGGATTTGGTGTAGTTTTATTCTTAACTGAAATCATGTTTGGTGCAAACAATTTTGGTGTGAGAAAAAGTAAAGCTGAAAAACCAAACCATATTTGGTAGAATTGGTATGGGCAGAAATTCTGAAATCAAACCATGTTTGAGAACTTGTAATAATTTGACATTTTATTTATTTATAATAATATTTTGTAAATATATATGTTTTAAAAAATAAAATATATAAATAAATGACTTTTATACTCATTTTTATTAGATTAAATTTTAAAAGTAAATCCCAATTACACCCCTCAAATTAGCCCATATCCCACTTACACCCCCTCAAATATTTCGATATATATATATATATATATATATATAATTCAAAAAATATATAAATTTCGAATATATATATAATTCGAAAAATATATAGTAATAAATTTTGAAAAAACATATATAATTCGAAAAATAATATATAAAATTTAAAAAATATATGAAATTAAAAAATATATAAATTCAAAAATATATATAAAATTCGAAAAAAATATAAATTTCAAAAAAATATATATTTTGAAATATGTATAAAATTCAAAAAATTATATAAATTTCAAATATATATAATTCAAAAACAATATATTAAATTTCAAAATATATATATATATATATAATTCAAAAAAATATAAATTTTAAATATATATATATATAATTCGAAATATATATATATATATATATATATATAAAAGTAGAAAAAATATATAAAATCCGAAAAAATATATATTTTGAAATATTTATAACATTTGTTTTGAAAAAAATATAAATTTCAAATATATATATAGTTCGAAAAAAATATATAAAATTCAAAAAATTTATATTGTTTATATATTGTTTTCAAATTTTATATATTTTCTAATTTTGTATTTTTTTTCGAATTTTATATATTGTTTTTGAATTTTATGTATTTGTTTCGAAAGTTATATATATATTTTCTAATTTTATATATTATTTTCAAATTTTAAACATTGTTTTCGAAATTTATATATATTTTGTGAATTTTATAAAAAAAAATCGACTTTAAAACATGGCTTATAATTCCAAAAAAATTTGTTTCTTCAAAATGGTACACCAATGATTGGTTTGGGCTTTAAAATGGTACACTAAGATGATTTTGGTTTGAGCAAATAGTAACCACACCATGTAAACCATGTATTGAGATGGTGTGAAAAAATGTCCATTTGATACACCATGGAATAACATTTTGAAATCAAAACCAACCAACCAAACATAGATTGTGTTATATTTTCCACCCCAACAAAAATAATATGGGCCCAAACTCATGTGCCAAACATATATATATATATATATATATATATATAATAGCTTCTTTTCTCTGTTTTCTTTTGTCTCTTTATACTTGTTTTTTTGTTTTTTTTTAAAGAATGAATAAGAATCATATATGCATGTTGGTCAGCTGTCTTTTTCTACTTTTGTTTTTTGTTCAGCTAGGTGTATAGCCAGCTTTGGAGCTTCCATATAACAGTACCACCCTCTGTTTATATAAATGTATTTCCCATGGAAAAATGTTTACATATAAGAGCTATTTTTCAATAAATATTCATTGTGATTTTCATTAATTGAGATAGTGAAAGAACTATTAATCTCACTGAAAGAACTATATATTCTGGCAGATTGAATTGATTTAAACATTAAGCTACCGTTCCTTGCATTGTTGTCTAAGGTTGTGATGATACACAATTGAAGATGCTTTAACAAATACATTGCAGATCAGAACCATTGGACCATGTATACTATATCTAATCACAACTATAAATTTTCTCTTTCTTTTCGATTCAACATCCAGAAATTTTGAAATGTTAGTGGTATTACTCTTAGAAATTGAAATGGGACCTGTCTATTTTCCTATCCCAAGTTATCGAGTACTATACAATGTCACCCAAAGATATAACGGATTCGAAAAATATTAATTTTTAAAATAAATATTGGATGAATATTAATCTTAAATAACGGCATCTTGTTTCCCTCTCTTTTTGTGGTCAATAGGGAGCCCACTCATTAAAATTTTTACACCACTGTGTGAAAAAGTGAATTTGGTTGGGGTGGGGTTGATACTTGGTAGGTATATTAATAGAAATTTCTTAGTTTTTTTTTTTATTTTAATTTAATTACTTCGGCAATTAATAATTTTCACAAACAAGTGATAGATCTATATATTACATTCATTTTTATTATTGGTTTAGAATACCACCTACCTGTGGGTGAATATCTTTTCAATACAATACATATTATTTTGTGCTTATTATGTAAGTATGCTTTTGTTAATTAAGATAATAATAAACTAATAATTATTATTAAATATTAAAAAGAACACTTTGTTATTGTTAAATATATGTTCTTGAAGCAAATGTGTGATCATACCATTACGCAAACTTGGGACTTTTTAAAAATTCTTTGTCTTGATATGTTTTTGCATGTTTTCGTCCGTATAATCATTAAAGATCACCACTCGACCTGCAAGTAAATGTCTCTATAAAATTCACTTATGAATCGAATTGTAATTATCGGTGACTATAAATAGCAAGATCATATAATAATAGTTCTATTGTCAAATTTTTAAATCAGTATATTTTTAGGTAAAAAATCCATTTAATTACTTTCACAGGTACAATTTTACATGCTCTTAATTTAATGCACACAAATATGAAATAATTATATTATGACATGACCTCCATCTTTTTCCAAAGTATGTTGAAGAGCAAAATTGAATGTGGTTACTACTTTACTTAGAACTAATAAATAAAAGTCTAGCACGCTAATCTTGTGCTAATCCGGAGTTTCATAGACCTCTCAACTTAATTAAGCCGCCATTGGTTTGAGTTGTAATTTGAAATAGTCTTGTTGTTACTGACAACGAAAGAGACCTTTCGACTCAGTTTCGGAGGTAAAGATAGAATATTTGCTTTCGATTCTAAAAACAAAGGGGAAAATGTGAAAATATTAGGCGATTGGGATGAGAATTTTTGGGGATCCGAATAATATGTGGTTAGGGTACTAATGCTTGTTTTAGGAACCATTAATCATTTTACCCTACCAAGTGAGGTGATAATTGAAACAAGGGCTATTTATAGTCACATAGTCACATTTCTTAATGATTGAGTAAATTATTGATTGATGTAATATTTGGAGAGTTCATTTCAATTATCCCGGAGGTTTGAAAAAGTTGATAAAGATATTCCAATATTTAGAAAATGTCTATAATACTCATTGACTTTGGATTTACAATATAAATATTTTTTCTTTTCATTTCTTGTTATTTTTTCCTTAAGTTAAATAGACTAAAATAATCATGAATACACTTTAATTTTTTAAAATTCTGTGTTGTAGCATTATTAATCATCAAGTTAACTATTTTTTTATTTATCATATGTATTTTTTACCATATTCAATATATGTTCCTGACAAAAATTTTCAGTCTGCCCCTTTATGTGTAGATTTTAGTTTTTTTTAACAATTAACGATTACTTTTAAATATAATTGTAATGCTTATTAATTAAATTTATTTATATAAATAATTTGAAATAAATAGTTTCCACTTAGAATAATAGCCTCTTTTAATATTTGGTAGAGTTGTTAGACAAATTTCAATTAATTAAATTTCAATAATGGTAATATACACATTCTATTTTATCATTAGTAACTAATGATTTTTACAAATTTTACATATTTGTCACACTTAAAAATAATTAATAAAAAAATTTAACTTTTTGGCACAAGGTGCCAAATGCAAATTAATATTCTGCAACCAAATGGAACTTTGTTATAAAAAAATACATTTTAAGCAACAAACATTCAAATTTGTTACTAAAAAAATTATTTTATGCAACTAATCAAAAATTTATTACAAAAAAAATAATTATTTCAACAAAAACAATTTGTCACTAAAAGTTAATTAATTTGCACAAAATAATTTGTATCTATTTTTTTTTGTATGAATTATATTTTTGTCACTAAGTTCAAAAAGTTTGCAACTAATTGGAACTTTGTTTGAAAAAACAAATTAGATAACAAACATATAAATTTGTGGCTAAAAATTGAATTTTAGACAACAAACAAAAAAATTAATTATCTACAAAAAAATCTCATGTCGTGTTACATAGAGGGGTATATATGTCATTTTATTATTCAATGATTTTACTCATGTAATCAATTCTTTAATTTAAGGGGCACATGCGTCATTGGGGTGTCTTTGTCAACTTTTTCAAACCTTAAGGGGCAATTTAAATGCATTCTCCAAATGTTGCATCTACCTATAATTTACTCAAACCTCAGAGGGTGTCACTGTAAATAACCTTTGAAACAAAAACAAGAAAAATCCTAAGTTCCGTTTGGCATGCATTTTGTTTTTGGTAAAAAATCAATACACTTTTTGACCTTACGATATATATATATATGTGTGTCTGTGCGTGTGAACAAAAATAAAGATTATAGAGATTAATTTTTAAGATTAATTATTGTATAGAATAAAATAAATGCTCATGACAAATAATTTTTTTTTGACATCTAAGCAATGTATGGATGATCGGTTTCAGTCAAGTGAAAATAAAATTGTTTAAAATAAGGAATTAACACGATCTAGTTTTAACCTCTTAGTCGCAAGTACGCGAGTAGTATTTAGTATAGTTGGGTAGAGAAGGTATCGAACAACATAGATCAAAGTTGTATTCCAAATATTGTAAAGTAGAAAATTGAATTATATTATAAACGATGTTTTGATTGGTTGGTTTTATAAACTACTAAATATAAAATAAATAAAATGTTTTTGGTTTTGGTTTTAGATCAAGATAAATAAGTCTAGGGTTTTTATCCAACTTCACCACTAGTCTCATAATATAGTCATTTAATCATAATATTGCAAAAGGGAGATATAACTTATATGAATCAAATTAGTAACGCTACAAGCAGTTGCCTAATCCCCAAAAAAATGCAATCGAGATGAGTTCACTACAACTCATCTTCGATTAGTATGATCATTGCATGCATCTATACTACAACTACTCCTAAAACATGAAATTAAAAACATGTTAATAATCATCTTCTCTTAGTATGGATTGTGAAAACCTATGACTTTATCATGCTAATTAAGAACCATTATGTAGAAATCATTATTAAAACCTTGGAGTTCTTGCCCTTAGTAATAACATGGTTATTCAAGGCTAATTATTAATTAATTCTCAACTTAAGAAGAGAATTAATCAAGAAATCATATTTAGTAATTCGTTCGGTCTCTCACTACATAATCATCATATAAGTGCTCTTTACCTTCCCCTCTTTGCAATAAAATAAATTAAAGTTCTACATTACTTGACTAGGATTTCGTTGGAAACCCTAGATACTGACTAGCCGCTCATGGAGGGAGAAGACTGTATCATTAATGTAACAATCATCTTCATGATTGGTTCGTTGGTTCTTGAGTTATTGAGAAGAGCCCCTCTCTCTAGAGAGAGATACTTTGTGTTCTATATATGTGATATATAATTGAAAGATATTCCAAGATATTGATTCTTCATGAAGTTTTCCCGTATTTATAGACAAAAGTTGGTGCAAATATGTCATGTCTTTGCTTGCACTCCAAGAGGACTTGGTGCGGGGACCAAGTATTTATGGTGAATGGACAATTCTGCCCCTTGATATACTTGTACACAAAGTCAGAATTCTGCAGTATAAGTTTGCACAGATCCCAAAGTCGGCTGCTACCAATCGATCGCAGGTTCCATCGATTGATCTGTGGTTCCTGAATTTTGATATTTATTTATTCTGTGAATTTATGTTTCAGCCAGTTGTACTCTCCTTCCCTGACTTGTATCTTACTCTGAATTAAGTGCCTTTATCTTCTAAGTATCATTCCGGATTATGCGTATTTGCTAAGAACCCGAAATTAACTCAAATTCGCATTAAGGCCCTAAAACACACAAATCCGATAAAAATATCTTATTAATAAAATAAAGAGACTAACGAATGATTTATTAACGCCCAAAATATCGAATATTCTGGTCTCATCAATAAATTTATAAAATATTACAATAAAGAATGTCCTAACAAGTTTATGCAATGAATTGAGGCTATTTTGCGATTCTGATGTGCAGAAATGAATCTCTCTCTCTCTCTCCCTCCTCTGCTATACATAACTCGTCAATTGCCCAAAATATAATAACTTATTTTCTCTGTTTATGCTGGTTCTTTTGTTTTTTCTAAGAATGAAAAGGAATCAAATTTGATGTTATTTCCAAAATGAAAATAACTCCGTTTACAGATATTGAAACTTTTTTTGTTTAGGTAAATAAATGTTAATAAAATCAAGAAGAACCAACCAAGCACAAAGGCAAGGAACAAAGGGGGGCAAAAAATAGGCTACAGAGGCAAAAGCCTAAGAGCAAAGATAAGGGTGTAAGAACCTATACAACATCTAAAACACCCTGAAAAGAAGAATAAAAAAAAATCCAAGGAGCTTAAAAAAGCTTAACAACAAATTAAGAAACAATATCCATGATAGTGCTCGGGAGGTTCCAAGCACCAGTAATCCTCCTTGAGATTCTGTTATCTTTAAACTTGAAGGACAATAACTTGAGTCTGATGCAGTTTTCAAGTCTTGAGCAAAACTTCCTAGCTGGAGTTTGATTCCCAACAAAAACCCTATGGTTCATTTCCCTCCATAAGAAGTAAACAACTCCATTAAGACACAACTTGAAAATGGTAGTAAAGAGATAGTTTTTGCTAGGATCCCATATCTTAGAGGTCCAGTCCAGAATAGATGTTAAAGTAGTGTCACCAAGGTACACACCATATCGCTCTTGAACCCATTGCCAAACTTCAACAGAGTATGAGCAGCTGAAGAACAAATGGTGATGGCTTTCATGTTCATTTTGATAGAGAGGGCATAAGAAATTCCCACCATTCGGCACACCAAGTCTGTCCCTAGTACTGAGCCTATTATGGGCAGCAATCCAAACAACAAATGAGTGCCCATGGATACAATTCTTGAACCATAAAGAGTGGCACCATGGGAAAGCAATAAGAGGTGGGAGAAGGGCATGAAATGTTGTCTTAAAGCTGAAGGTACCAGTAGGAGAGAGAGTCCAGGATATCCAATCATTCCTGTGAGAATGGATGGGGGACATATTATTGAAATACCCACTAGGGTTGGCGGCAAGAAGAGAAGGGATTCTCCAATCATTTCTCCTAATGAGGCATTTCACTTTTGCATTGTCTCTCCAGCAAGCATGAAGAGAGTTCATAGATCTATCAATCAAAGTGTCAAGTACACCACATGGATGCCATAGGTCAAACCAAAGACTGGTGTTTAAGCCATCACCAATGTGATGCTTAACAAAGTTCCTAGCAAGCCCTCTGAAAGTGAGCAACCTTCTCCAATTCCATGAGCTTAAGGAAGATTTTTTAATATTCCAAAAACTCAAGTGTTTAATAATATTAGTTTGTGCCCATTCAACCCAAAGAGATTGACTATCATTGACAACCAAATGCCAAATGTGTCTGAGATTGGCAACCCTATTAAGGTGAAGAAGGTTTGGAATACCCAACCCTCCAAACTCCTTAGGTTTACAAGAGTTAAGCCAACTAATTTTAGCACCAAAATGGGACAGAGTATTTCCAGACCAAAGAAAGTTTCTGAGGATGCCACTAATAGTTTTAAGAATATTGAGGGGAAAGATCAAATGAGAGCTCCAAAAGGAGTGCATCCCAATGAGAATGGTGTTGATGAGTTGGAGTCTGCTAGCAAATGAAAGAAAATTAGAAATCCAACTAGTGACTCTACTAGTAATTCTGTCAATGAGAGTTCTAAAATAATTAGTTTTGAGTCTTGAAGAAGAAAATCAACCAGTTGCACCATGGTAGCTTTGACATCACTGGCAATACCAGACAATAAAATAGAGCTCTTTGAGTTATTAGGCTTGAGACCAGAGAGCTTTGTGAAGGTGAGGAGCCCTTTAGAGGTAACCTCTAAAGATAGAGGGTCCCCATGGCAGAACACCTATAAATCATCTGCAAAACAGATGTGAGTTCGTTTAGTTTTCTTAAATCATCTGCAATCCGATACACCATTATCACTAGCTTGTCAAAAAAACATAAATGGTGTATATTCATTATCCGTGACAAACTGGTGTACACTGTACAATTCAATTAGTTAAGAAAAATAAAATAAGTTGTTATGCTAAATTAAAAATGAATAACATAAAATAACCATGAGTACAATAATGATAAGTCACCATTTTTAAGTCACAACTAGCACTAACAAGGAAGATCAGTATTATTTTTTAAATAGAATGGACCGTAACTTTTATTTAGTCATTATTGAGGAGAGATTTTATTTGTGAGTAAATAATAGTAAAATATTACAAATATAAAACATTAACCAATCTCTTGAAAAGAGACTAAAATACCTAGAGAGTTAAATCAACCTAGCAAGGCACAACCATCAAAACTAGTTGTTCTTGTTGACTTAAATTAGTTTAAATTGGCTCTACTACAAATTCATTATAAGATATTCAATTCTTCCATGTTTAGAGTTAGAAAATGCCCATTCTTTAAGCTGCTATTGGAATACAATCTCCCAGTTAACTATGGCCTCTTTGACTATGCGAAATATTTTTGTTTCAGTCAATTTTTTATTATATCTCCAAAGTAATCATAACACACACTTTGCTTGAATTCTTAGAATAGTATACCACTTAATTACCCTATTTCCTCTATATACAAGAATACATGCATTTTGGTAAGCTGTCTTTTTTTTTTTGTTCAGATAGGTGTGTGGCCAGCTTTGGTGCTTTTATAGTACAGTACCACCCTGTTTGTTTTTAAATGTATTTCCCATGGGAAAATGTTTACAGATAGATATATATATATAGCTATTTTTCAATAAATATTCATTGTGATTTTCATTAATTGAGATAGTGAAAGAACTATTAATCTCACTGAAAGAACCATATATTCTGGCAGATTGAATTGATTTAAACATTAAGCTACCGTTCCTTGCATTGTTGTCTAAGGTTGTGATGATACACAATTGAAGATGCTTGAGCAAGTACATTGCAGATCAGAACCGTTGGAACAACTATGTATATACTATATTTAATCACAACTATAATTTTTCTCGTTCTTTTTTATTCAACATCTAGAAATTTTGAAACTTTAGTGGTATACTCTTAGAAATTGAAATGGGACCTGTCTATTTTCCTATCCCAAGTTATCGAGTACTATACAATGTCACCCGGAGATAAACTCATTGAAACCTTTCTTTGTTACTCGCAATTGCGATTAGTGTTGGATGATCTCCTTGTGAATTCCTTTACCAGCTTCGAGAACGCAGAAGAACCATCCTTGAGCAACTCAGTTGGTGAGTCATACTCCACAACCTTGCCTGCATCAGTAGAAAAAGCTGATAAGCAATATAATGTATTTCACTACAGTTGTCATATAACAAAATAAGGGCTTGGTTTGGTTCCTATTAATATTTGCATTGTAGTTGTTTTATAGATGGTTTAAGTTGTGCATCGTTATCAAATGCAATCTAAAAGTCACAGCTGATATTATACTTGTTACTACTTTTATTTCGGAAATTGCAGGAATTTTTTTTATTGGAAAACTTATAGTGTAAAAAGTGTCAAATTTATTTATTTTTTCGGCTGTTGTTGGATATCTTATCCGTACCTTGATCAAGAACCAGAACCAGATCGTTGTCAATGACAGTAGGTATGCGATGGGCTACCGTCATGACTGTGCATTCACTTGTTTCTTCTCTTATTGTCTTCTGAATCAAATTGTCAGTTGCTGTATCGACTGAAGCTGTGGCCTCGTCCAAAACCAATATTCTCCTTTTCTGAAGCAATATTCTCGCCAGACATACGAGCTGCCTCTGCCCTACACTCCAGTTTTCTCCATCTTCAGCAACTGCAGCATTTTCAAAATTCTCAGTATAAGCACAGCCAATAATTTATAGACAACTAGTTTTTTTTCGGGTAAAGGAGATGCTTCTCATTGTCATATTTCATGTTTTCATACCTGGTGCATCAAGAAGTCTTTCGTCACGCCTCACTATTTCTGCAAGTTGGCATTTGTTCAGCACCTGACACATTAATTTATTTTACCATAAGTTAATCTCCATATGGTCTGAATAAACCAAAATGAAACAAAAGAATAGAACTAATAAACAAATTTTCTGATTTTACCTCCCATATCTCATGATCTAAATGGTGTTGCAGAGGATCAAGATTAGTCCTCATGGTTCCTTGAAATAGTGTTGGATCTTGAGGGATTACACTCAGCCTAGACCTCAAATCTCGTAACCCAATCTTCGATATATCAACCCCATCAATCCGAATCAGTCCTTCTGCAGGCTCCACAACCCTGAAGAGAGCTTGGATTAGAGTGGATTTTCCACTTCCTGTTCTTCCAACCACACCGATTTTCTTTCTTGGCGGGAAGGTGCAAGTAATCCCTTTGAGAACTCTAGGTAGAGCGGGGCTATATTGGACGTGGAGGTTCTCGAGTTCAATTCTTCCATGCACTGGCCATTCAGGTTCTGGTCTGCAGTTTTCAATTACAAGGGGAGCTTCACTTGGTATTTTTGTGAACTGAAGAATTCGTTCCACCGATATCATTTTGTTCTCCACATTGCATAAATTCCATATAACCCAAGCCTGAAGTATATTTAGGTTCAAACCATATGTAGCTGCAAGTCCTGCCAAGCCTGCCAAAACATTGTCTTACCCATTATGTGTCTATGTTTCCCAAATTTTCGCTATGCATTTGAAGTCTATTTTCCATGCAAAATGAAAATGAAAATATCCCCTTTCTCAATACTTGGAACAAATTTTGTGATCCTTATTTTCTTAATAAAAAAAATTGTAATTAGCGTATCGAAATATAGAAGTAGAGGAGCAGCTTACTGGGGTCAATGGTGGACCTTGGCATGTTCACCAAGATTACAAGAACAAAGAAGAAGACAAGGTTGAAGAGAAAGTTGATTCTGACACAAAGCCACTCCATAGTGGCGGAGTTGTGGAAGGCAACACGAGAGTAATCATCAATGAGACTTTGGTTTTTCTTGAAGAAGCGATCTTCCTGACTGAAGCAACGAATTGTTGCTGCACCAGTGATGGATTCCGAGAAGTGTTGAAGTATTGGGGCTTTTCGGATCCCAACCATCCTCGCTAGTTCCCTTGCAGTGGTAATGTAATAAGCCTGCAAAGATAGTATTAGCATTTCACCATAAAAATCAATAAAGAACAGACACATCAGTGCATGTATCCATGGTGTAAGTTGCAAAGGGCTGGAAGAGGAGAACTGTTTTAGTTACTTGCTGGATGTCCAAAGATACTCCTTGTACTCTGTGTATCCAATTGACCAGGTGGCTTATTGATTTCTGGTCTCTTTTACAATTCAGTACTTATAAATGTTATAGTTCTATTTGTGGCTGTCACTGCACTAGTTGGTGTAATCTTAAACATTTATTTTATTTTGGAGCTACATTGCTTTTAGAATTTGCATCATCATTCATGGTTTTTGTATTGCTTTATATGGTTTCTTGAACAGATCCCATGCCCATGTTTGTCAGTTTGACAACTAAAATTTTGTGTTGCTTTTTTAGAATTGTTTACTGGCTCTATCTTCTCTATCATTTACTTACCAATCTGCATGTAAGAGAATAGTATTTTGAATGAGCAGCAGTCAAGCAGGTTGGTATTGGGATGCTTTAGTTTAGGATCTTGACATTCATCAAAGGAAGGAAGCGGATTTGAATGAATGAGGAACAATTTTCTTAGATTGAATTTTTGAAGGAAAAAGCGAAAGCTATAGGAGACACGAAGCTTTCGTATATCCTGAACTATTTATTATGGAGACATGAAGCTTGTGCAATTCCTATCTGCCATATTAACATGGCCTCAGTAATTTTAGCTCTTGATTTTCAGTTCATTATATGTACTCTTTCTGCGTCTTGTTATGTGCTTTATTACCGATTATTACTTGATTTCGTGCAACTTAGATATTCCAATCATCCAAATTTTATCACTATCATATCGAAAACTTGATCGTGCACATTCCTTGTTCGTTTGTGAGAATATATAGGCTATATTATCATAATAAATTTCTTCGTAGCAGTAAAGTGAACCGCCAAAAATGGAATAGAAAAGTTCAACTTGCCTGATACCACACGGAGATTGCAATGATTGCGAGGAAGAGAAAGGAGACCTGCCATGCAATCTGCGACATCAGGATGATAATACTTAATAGCTGAATAAGTGCAAATGCTAATCCAGCTAATCTATAGGGAATGTCTGTGTCCACTATGCTCTGATCAGTAGAAGACTGCAACGAAAAAAACAATAAAGTTCAGGTTAATCTTGATGACGCAAAAATCAGAGAAAACTAAAGTACCAAGCTAATAAAGTCGGAAAAATTCAAATGCCGACCCTGTTGAGAATTCTGCTTGAAGGTGTGCTGTCAAAGAACGAAAGTGGTGCTCGAAAAACAGATGTGATCATGCCAAGGAAAAGGCGCTGAGAAGTTTCAATAGCAATGGTTGACAGCAAAACTGCCCTCCCCAATATGAAGACAGAGCTTCCACCAGACAGCAAAGCAAATATCCCAATCAACTTCTCTTTGCTGACCTTACCGTCCACTTCGGTTGCCCAAGCAATCCAGTAATTGCTGCCTATCTGCAGTGCCTGGAAGAGGACCTGGCAGAGAAGGGTAAGTGGAACAAGAGCTCCTTTATATGCAGCAGTCACAAAGGTCGAGTAAACGCTCCATTTCACGCGACCTGTTTCCGTTTCTTCTTCCTGTGTGCTCTCCAAGTGCTTGTCAGTTCCACTGGGGACTTCAAATTTCTCTTCTGCAGCTTCGATTTGACTACTTCGGTTGGTAGAGGATTTGCATTCTTGGGGAGAGTTCACTTGGTTTAGTGATTTATTATGAGCAGCCATGTGTCTGATAAGTTCGCCATCCGAATCTGCAATTAAATCTTCAAAATTTCCGGACTGAGTGATCTTTCCATCTTTCATTACCTAAGGATATATGCATACAGAAGTTAATATTTTTACTGAAAATTATTACTGCCTCAAGTGCTCCAAAACATAGTAAGAAGCCCAATAACTTACCAGAACAAGGTCCGAAGCATCCAAAAATTCCAACTGGTGAGTGGAATAAACAACAGTTTTCGAGGACAAGAGATCCTTCAGACAGTTCTGCAAAACAATATTTAAGTACACAAAATATCCATCAACACAATATCACAATGGTGTATGATTTACAGTGACAATATAAAATATGCAAAGATGTTGCTTGCCTTGAACAGATGCGCCCCGGTATGTGCATCAACAGCACTGAAAGGATCATCCAGGAAATAAACATCCGAATCGCTATAGATTGCCCTTGCCAATTGAATCCTCTGCTTTTGCCCTCCACTTAACTTCATCCCTCTCTCTCCCACCACACACAAATCTCTATCAACCCACGTCTCGATATCTTGGTTTAAAGCACATGCTTGCAGCACATCCTCATAGAAAACCTTGTCCATTTCCTTCCCAAACAACACATTCTCTCTGACAGTGCCTGCTTGAATCCAAGCACTTTGTGGGACGAACGCTTTTGATCCATAAACACCAGTAGCCACCCCCGAGACCCTTGGAATCTCACCAAGTATACTACAAAGCAAGCTTGATTTGCCAGAGCCTACTGAGCCACATATTGCAACCTTGCAACCTCTCGGGATTTTTATTTTATCAGTAATTGTGATTGTGGGTTTTTTGGAAGTCGATTCACATGCATCCCAAGCATATTCCCCGGTCTCAACTTGAATTGCAACATCAGATTCTTTTGGCATGTGATACTGAATTGACATCCTTTGGCATTCTTCATTGATGAACTTGCGTATTCGATCAATTGAAACCTTTGTTTGAGCTATCATGGAGATGAGCTCTGGAAGATTATAAATAGGTTCCTGCAGAATCCGAAAAGTTGCTAGAGCTGAGAGAACTGTACCTGATGTCAATGGTGTCCCCAATACAATGCAAACACCAAAGGTGACAACGGAAACTAAAGTCGGTGAAGCCCAAAAGAGAAAGGCCACTGCTGAGCATGTGTAAAGGTATCTCTTCAACCAACTTCGCTCGCTCTCCCTCAGTTGAAGCAGCTTCTTCAAGAAAGTGGACTCCCAAGAATGCAGCTTCAAAACTCTCATGCTCTTCAAAGTCTCCGAAGTAGCTTTGATTCTCGAGTCCTTGGCTTCCATTATCTTTGTGTGGAGGCCTTCTTGCATATTGGCCAAAGGAGTGTTGCTAACCATCACCAAGAGTGTGGCGAAAAGTGCAGCAATTGAAGGGGCAGCACCAAGGTTTTTGTAGAGGATCATGAGGGCCAAAACAACCTGAACTGGAAGTAACCAAATTCCATTCATGTACCAGATGAAGTCTCCGATCCTCTCTACGTCCACAGTGATGAAATTGATGATTTTACCATTGCTCATGCCACCATACTTGATTGACAAAGACTTCTTGTATAGCAGGACCATGAGAGCTGCACGAACTCGTATACCAATACGATGGGCCCCGAAGTACCATTGCCTCTGAGAAAGTGATTCCACTGTCTTTGTGAGGAAGAAGATGAATGCAAGAACTAGTCCATGGTTCCATCCTGAATTGTCGTGCTTCCCCGATAAGAAATCCACAAAATTTGTGATAAGCAAGGGACCAATGTATGAAGAAACTGTACAAACTCCTGCCAAATAAATTAAATTCAACTAAAGCATGTTAATATTGTAATTGAATCCTAGAAATCCAAAGTGATTGAGAACAAGAATTACCTGCAAAAGCTGCATTTATAGTCAAAGGTCCCCAGACAGCAAGGACTATGGCTTTTGGCAGTGAAGAAGTTCCATCTTTCTGCTTTCGAAGCGATTCTTCCAATGAAGAAGAAGCTTGATCGGCCCTTTCAGAATCAGGAATAGATGGTATGTGAGGTAACTCGAGTTTTTGAATCCGACCCCTCTTGAAGAGAGGATTAAGCCACTGAAATGTAAGTTGAGTCCAAAAACCAGCACTGCTATATGCATCACCATTCTTAGATTGATTTTCTACTTCTTTTTGAAGCAAAGTATGTTCCATATCACTATCTATTTTGCTATGACTCATAGGCAGAGCATTGAAACAGAGCAAAATCAAAAATGGGAAGGAAGCGAAGTCGACTACGTTTGCTTCTAGCATCAGAAAATTTGGCACATGAAAGGATTCAAAATGGATAATGAAGTGAAGAGAGACAACAAGTATATCGAAAATGCACGAAAAAACCCACCAGAGAAGGAGGACTAAAGGCCAAGTCTTGGAGTACGCTCCAATGGCAGTAGCTAGAATCCAAGTAAGAGTCGAAAAGACAACTTCTATTGTGATGGTTCTAGAGTACAAAACTTTATAAAGACAAAAACCCATATACAAGGAGGTGATGATGATGCTAGAAACAAGAGTAATCATAGTGAAAACAGAGTATTTTCTCACAGTTGATCCATGCTTTAACTGTTTATCACCGCCTTCTCTTATTTTTTTCAAAATTTCCACCAAAACCCATGTTAGTAACACCAAGAAAAATACGACATTGAAAAGCTTTACAGAGATCTCCATTGAAACACTAGTTGAATCCAGTTTGAACAACACAGATGTTACAGACATTCCACCTGTAAAAACAAAACTATCATTAAAACAGTAACAATAAAAACAAAAAAAACACAAACAAAAACAAAAACCCATTTCATTTTATTGAGTGAAAAGTGAATTAAAGACCTAAAGAACAAAAAAATTCATCAATAATACAGCATAGAAAACAGAATTGAGTTGGTGCGAGTATTGCAGACCTGTTTAGACTTTACTTTAGAGTGCTGCAAAAAGGTGTTAAAAGGGAAGGACAAATTGCCTGAGCACACATGGGATGGTTTTTGATTCTTAGGTGTGCATGTATATATAATAACAAAATAACAGTCACCATCGTCACAATCCTTTTTCTGTCATACTATATAATATATGTGTATATATTATACACATTGAGACCTATATGGAATATTAATGGGACCAGAATCTTTATAATTTGGGGTATATAAGCTTATCCCTCTCAGACTTTTCTTGTGTCAAGGCTGTCATTTTTTGCAGACTAAAGTAACTATTTTAAACTGTCTTCCCTTTACACATATTATTTTCCAATTACCAGAGAAATAATCGAACATTAATTTAAGAATAAAGTAAAGTAATAAATATGCAAACAGTTCAAATGAGTAGGGCTACCCATGCTTCCCGGTCGAGGTATTGGTTTTGGTCGAGAGGTTGCGGTATCGGTCTAACAGATTCAAACAATATCGATCTTAAAAATGAGTATCGGTGTTAAATAAGGATATCAGCCCTTTCTAAAAACGTTACGAACGAGACGATACATAACGTAGTGTTACGAGCCAAACTATACGCAACGTAATAGACCGATACCGCGAACGTCACGAACCGGGCGATACCCAACGTAATGGACCGATACCGCGAACCATGGTACCTACTATTAGTCTATTACTATATCGCATTGTATAGCAATGATCTCGTCTAGATCTTTGTAAGAATGGGATTAAGCAATCTTGGGGTGAAGATTCAAGTGTGGTAGTATAACATTGTATTTATATATACACGCACTTATTAGTCTAAAGTGAAATAATTCATAAAAACACGAGTTTTATATCAATAATAAGTAGCTTTGTATAGCTTTGTCATTGTTCCGGATTTTTCTAATAATTAATATATATTTTTTATGAAAACAACAATAACTGTATCCACATGTTGCTGCAACAACTAAAAGTATTATAGAAAACATGTTAGCGTGTCCTTTTCCTTGGATTTTGTTTCAATCTCTCTCAAACATCTTCAAACTAAAAAAAAACACAGTTTTTAAACTTTTTTATTTTATTTTATTAATTTATTAAAGGCCTAATTTACTGTGGTGTAGTATTAGTGTAGTGTAATCGTAATGGTATATAACCAATTTGGGCGATATAAATGTTCAATGAAAATAATTATATAAGCATGGATGATAAACGAAAAAATGTTATGTTTGTCGTGGTATCTGGATATCGATGCTCAATGGAAATATTAAACAAACATCCATGCTAAACTAGAAGATGCTACGAATGTTATGGTATCTGGATATCGATGCTAAATGAGAATATTAAACGATCATCGGTGCTAAGTGTGTAACGGTGGCGGCACAGTTCAAAAGGTATGTGAACCATGATTAAACATTACTTAAAAACTATTTTCGTACTAATTAACTTTATGTAAATTTGAGGGGGAAAATGTCCTGATAGATATGAAAACATTTATGATCATAATATTACTTTGAGAAGTATAATAACCTGCAAATTTATGATGCACTTGAAGCCATGAAATCCACAAAATCTGGAATCCTTAGCATTGAGGAGAAATTTCCTAGACAACCAAACAGGGTCCACAATGATACACAGTAAGCAAATGGTTACTCAGAAGAAAATCAGAGCGTGGTCCTAAAATTTACCTTTTCTTGGAATGACACGGCCTTTCATGTGGACTGTAAAAGACGATCCGTGGATTGTCAAAGCAAACCCAGTGTACACTGTGTCTGTCACGTGCCCCATGTAAGAAAGGGGAAAATAATTTTGAGTAACATTTTTTATGCATTTATAGTGAAATAAACTTTCACACATTAGGAAAGGGCACATTAAAAGTCAATCAATTCCAAAAGGAAACAAATCAGTAAAATAATTTAAATATTTTTTTGACCAAATAGATTAAGAAACCTACTTAATAAATTATTTCAAAATATCTGAAAGGTATATCTAGAGTTTAGACAAACGAAATTATTTCAGAATATCTTAAAGGTATTTGAAATTGGAAAAATAGCAAGTTTGGGAACATAATTAGTGGAGCTACTGATTTTGCAATGTTAGATCATATAAACTTCAGCAATCCATTCCATGTATAAAAAATGCAAGAGAAACATGTGACATCTCTAGACTAGACTAGGGATGACAATTTGCCCCGCCCATCTCGTTCATAGTGATTTTGGGTTCCCCGTTTATATTATTTGGGCGGGGATGGGATTGGGGGAAAAAACTGACACTTAAACGGGATGGGAGTGGTTTTATGTCACTCCGCCCCGCCCCGTTTAAATATATTATAATATATATATAAATAAAATAAATAAAAAATAATTGAACCCTAAACTCTTATTGCTATAGAAGACAAGATTCATGGAAAACATCGAAGTAATTTAAGTGAACACACAGTTGATCAAATTTGTTTGTTCTGGTGGTGGTTGTTTTGATTAAAATGAATCTACTCTTGGATATATATTGTATTTTTTCGTTGTTTTTTTTTAAATGCATTATAATGTGGATTGTTGGATAATTTGGTGGTTTATTTAATTTTTACAATATTTAATTGAGTAAATGGCGCAAAACCCCCTTGTGGTTTGAAAAATGTGCAGAAAACCCCCATATATTTTGAAAAGTGGGCGAATCACCCCTCCAAATCTTTTTCTCGTGCCTGAGTTATGAATTTACTAGTTTACCCTTAAATTAAGGTTTTATAATTTTGTAAAAATAATAATGAAATGTCAAAAGAAATTTCAAACCCTTGGGATCACACATGACACCACCTGAGACTCCAAACCCGACAACGAAGACGCCAAAAAAGACAACGCTAGCAACGCCGCCGATGCCAGCGATGCCGACGATACCATCGATGGCAACGAGGACGACGACAACAAAGTATTATTATTATTACCCCAATTGGCATTGAAACTCTGACTTGGGGTCAATTGGGTTGAACCCTTTTTCCCCAATTGGTACTCCACCGTGCTGTAGGTCGGAAAAAGCTCTGCCGGAAGATTGGTTTCGCCGATTCCAACGTAGGAGTGCGGGAACGAATTCCTCTGGTGGCGAAAGAGGCAACCCCAGATTCGAGACTAGTAATCTACGCGCACGTAAAGGTCTAATATAGCACCGCATTTGTAATTCCTCTGGTGGCAAAAGGGGCAACCCCAAATTCAAAGCTTCGGAATTGGAGACTGGCCATGAATTCCACGATCATCGGAGTCCTTTGGTCGGCTCCAACTCCACGAAATCCATTTCGATGAAAAATCAGCTTAATTTTGATTTTAGGGGTTCATGATGCAGAACAAGGAAAACCCATGTGTATATACATATATGTATCAACTTAATTTTGATTTAAGGGGTTCATGATGCAGAACAAAGAAAACCCCATGTGTGTGAATATGTGTGTATATGTCTGTGTTTGTGAAAAGAGAGGAGTTAGGGTTGGGGTCTTCAGGGTTTATGTTGAGATTTGTCTTATGAGTTTGATTAGGATTTGGGATTCGGAAGGTAGATAAATTCACAAAGAATAAAGTGATAAGTTGATGCCATGTTAGGAAAATAACTCAACTATGTTATGCCATGTTATCAAATTACATTTTTGATACAGTGTCAAAAGACATTTAAAGTTACCAAACTAGCATTGATATGAGAGAAGCTAATTGTAGATTCAAGCCCTAACATACACATATATAGCTATATTTGGAAGATGAGTAGTTTGGTAACTTGGTAAGGACCTTTTCGGAATTTAGAACAAAATATAACATGTGGTTGTCACGTGCCAAGATTTTGTCTAAAATTGTGATCGGAACAGTGTTATAGGGGGTCAATGTGCACACATTTGCAAAACTAGTGGGGTTATCTGCACAAAATGAAGTGGATGGGGGGTTTTTTGCACAATTTTCAAACTATAGGGGGGGTTTGTGCCATTTGCACATATTTAATTTGATGTATTAAGTATATAATTTTGCAGAATTGTTTAATTTACGATGACATGTTTTTTAAAAAATCAATTGTTAACGGGTACCCGCAGATACCCACGGTTTTAAAAAACACGAGGGGGGGGTGACCTCCCACTACGTTTAGTCGCTTTTGGGTAGGGGTAGGATTTGTTTTAACGGTTATAGGGGGTGGGGGATGATACACCCGCTCAGAACCGCATCCGTTGCCATCCCTACTCTAGACACAGGACCCTCGTGTGTTCTAATAACCGGTGTAGGTTAGGTTTCAAGAGAAAATACTATTATCATATTTAATTATACTCAAGACAAAGACACACACATATATATATATATTAATGGTTGTGTAGTATGTATGTATTTGTGCTCAAGAGATGCAGTAAAAAAAAAAATTATTTTATCATTTTAACTTAAATGCGTATGATAAATATATTTTAGGCAAAAGTGAAAAATACACCCCCTGAACTATGCCCAAGTGAGCAAAATACCTCCATGTACTATAAAAGTGAGCAAATAAGTCATTCAAGTTGTCAAAATTGAGCAAGTTGCCCCCCTAGACCCACTTTTTGAATGTTAAATTACAATTGTACCCATATTTTAACCTTTTGTAAAAATAAAAAATAAATAATACATAGAAAGATTAAGATACCCTCATTAGTCTTATGTTCATTTGTTACCGAAACACCACACTTCAAAACTGGATTTTGCAATTTTGCCTATGTAATATTTTATTTTTTGGATTGATTAAGATTAAAAAAAATACTTCTATTTTATCCGTGCTAAACATGAATATTTTATTTTCAATTTATCTAATTGTAATTTGTACACTTTAAAAAAATATATTTAAATCAATAATAATTTTTTTGAACCATCACAATAAATAAATAAATTCAACGATAATTATTATTTTAAAAAAAAGTAAAATTATATTTCAAAGATTATAAGAACTAATTTCTAATTGATTTGTTTTGTAATTGATTTGTTTGAATTTATTTTGTAATTGATTTTTTTTTAAAGTGTAACCCAACAAAAGAGGTTTAAAATTCAACATTTATGCAATTACTGAATACCAATATTTTTGAAGTTGCCCTGTGCTTTTAAATAATATAAAAAAAGAAAAAACTGCAATATTTTTTTGTGCTCAAATGGTCATTACATAACGAACAACTTAGTACTATTATTTCATACTTTTCGTTTACAAATTTGAGATGAGGAAACTTAATACTTAAAAATAAATAAAGCTGAAATAATTATTAAGTTCTTTTCATAAAATTCTGAAACTCAACAAAATTCAATACGTTGAAGCTTCAAATCCTTCATTTAACTATTTCAAAACAATCCAAATTAAATTAAAACTTAGTAAAAGACATGCATGCCTCAAAGCCTAAAAATATAATATATCCATTTGCAACCATAGTCATGGCTCCATTAGTAACTGGAGATATTCTGGTCACTTCGTTTGAACTTGAAAAAAATATTCAACAACGACTTAGTAATGAGCATATTAAACGAAATGACTTAGATGACGTAAATGAAATAATAACAATAATAATAATTTCTAAAGTATAAAATAAATTTAAAAACAAACCTCAAACACATTTAATTACACATATCATCACCATGTTCCGACTCATAAGAAACATTTCACATCGTCCACAATAGACTTGTAACAAAGGAAACATTGCATAAGAAAAATTTAGTTATTCATAACCAAGTAATAATAGTAAAGAAAGAGATAATGCTCACATGTTTGTAAGTTTTAGGCAATTTATTTTGTCATGGGATTGTCTAAGTTTCCCATAACCATTACAACGCCTAAATGTTTTCTTTTTAATGTCTCTGAATGACTTTAAATGTTTACCACATCCTTTTGTGCTAACTTAAAGAGGGTCATCAAAGGTTTGTTGGATTGATGTGCCACATTGATTTTTTAATGGTGAAACACTTTGTTATCCAATTTTACTTGGATTCATGGCTTTTAATTTTTCATGAAATGAATTCAATGTCTTCCGTACCTTCTTCTAATAAGGCAGTCTCATCAATGAGAGTTGATGCAAGTTGAGCTACTTTAGAACGCCTCAATAAAACTGATTTATCTTCTCCCATTTTAATTTCTAAACCATCTTTACTAATAACACTTCCAACACTAGTCACTTTGTCCATCTTTTTATGATATATTGTTGTGACAGAAATATCCCTTGTTTTATTCTAAAGAAAGTAAGAATATTCTTGCATGGATGCCTTCAAATTAAAAATGTCGACAACTACACTTGACAAGATCAATCAACTTATTATAGACGAGTCACCGAACTTTTGAATCTCCATCATATACCCTACTAACTTCATAAACACATTGACTCTCATCCTCTAAAATAATAGCTAGCACATATGCATTACTAGCGTAAAGTTTTCCCTGAAATTTATAAAAGAATTTTTTTGTGAACATATTCATCATTTGTTTTTCCATGGACATCGTGGTTTTTAGCTTCGGTTGTTCCTTAATATTAGTATGATCATCAGTGACCTCTTGGTATCGTAGATGTCCAATTGCCCTGTTAAATCTCATAATAAAATCTATCAAAGTGGTGTTCTTAGAGCAATACCTCTTGAAGAATGCATGGGAACTTTCTGGTCTTTGACTACTTGACATACCGGTAGAGAAATTTTTTTTTGTATAATTCGAAACCCATTTCTCACGCAATGCATACAACGTGTTTAACCAATCATTATCTTGTTGGTTACTTTTATCAAGTGCATCATTCTAACTTTGTTCAAACTCTTCAAGAGTGTTTGACTTTTTTGTAAATTTTTCGGTGATATGCCAAATACAATACAAATGAAATGTATACAGAAGAGCTTGAGCTATGACCCTTGTCATTGCAGGACCCTGATCATTGATTATAACACATTTGGAGGACCTTTGGCATTTCATTAAGCCATGTCTTAAATAGCCATATAAAAGACTGAACGGTCTATTCACTTAGAAAAACACATCTAAAAATGGTTGTTTTCCCGTTATTGTTAACCCAGTAAGTTGACCAAATATCATACCATAGTAATTTGTGTTGTATGTTGTATCAAACACGACAACATCACCAAAAAAATTGTATGATCTCCTTGAACTGAAGTCAACCCAAAAACACCTAGCCATTTTATCATTCTCGTCTTTATCAATCTGAAAAACAAAACTTGGATCCTTATCTTGTTCTGATAAAAAGCATTAATTCAACATACTTGCATCATGACCTTTAAACGTCTCCCTCATATTCCTATCATATTTTTTGTGTCTCCAAGATATCAAATTGTATACACGTATGCACATTGACACTTACAAATTGTAGGGCTAATTTTTTTTTTCACTTCTGAAATTGTTTTGTGGGATCTCAATAAGTGTACCTTGCTTGGAGTGGAAAACGGATGATTGTGGCTCTCAATGAATTGGTTGGAATGGGCTTCAAAGATTGAGTTTTGAAGATCTAACGATTTGGCTAGAAGGAAGATGACTGGTTCGAAGAAGAGAGAGGATGATGGAGAACAATTCAGGGTCCCCATCAAAGAATGGGATGGTATTAAAAGATTACATTTTTTGAAATAATATGGGTGGTATTAAAATATTTTAATATAAAAGTTAAATATAGAATGAGTGGTTTTGGTATAATAAAGAAAGATATAATGGTTTAAAAT
This sequence comes from Cornus suecica, assembly GCA_963922005.1. Taxonomy (NCBI): domain Eukaryota; kingdom Viridiplantae; phylum Streptophyta; class Magnoliopsida; order Cornales; family Cornaceae; genus Cornus; species Cornus suecica. Next base: position 26,453,111 of record OY998240.1, on the reverse strand, counting down.
ATGGCCCTTAAATTAAATCTAAGGGCTCATATTAAAAGTGAGTATTTGTTATTTTGCTTCCCAGGGAGCAAGAGATCACTAATGTATATATATATATATGAGATATATTTTGATCTGTATATATATATATATATACATACAATAGTTTGGTGCTATAACGAGAAAGAAAAGAGTCCAGTGGTAACGTAGTGGATCGTGCTCAGCTTCGAGGTAGTTATGCGAAAGCGATGGCGAAAATGGAGATTATGATGCTAGAAAACATAATAATCTTAGTATAACTATAGATTCTCTCTCAATTTGTCCATGTCTAAACTATTTATCACTACCTCCTCTTATTTAATTCAAAATTTTCACCAAAACCAATGTCAGTAACACAACAAAAACATCATATTAAAACGCTTTACAGAGATCTCCATGGATTGAAACCCTAGTTGAAACTACTTTGAACAACATCGAAGTTACATACACTTGACCTGTAAAAAAACAAATTATCAATTATCAATGTAACACTAACATTAAAAACAAAAACAAAAACTTAAATAAAAGCAAAAAATTATGTGAATTTAAGAGTAAAAAAAGAATTAAAGACCTAAAGAACAAAAAAATCATCAGATTTGGGTTAGTATGATTTTTTCAGACCTGGTTAGAGTGTGAAGACAAACATGTAGTTACTGTAAAAAAGTTATAAAAGGAATGACAAATTATCTGAGTACACATGGGATTATTTTATATTCGGAAGTGTGGATATGTATATATAGTAACAGAATAACAGTCACAGAATAAAATCCTTTTATAAAAGTTATAAAAGGAATGACAAATTGTCTGAGTGCTCATACGAATCAGGAAGAAAATCTAACAGTAACATGGTTTTATCCTCATCTTTAATTTTCTCATCAAGATTTTGAAAATCAACAAGCATTTTATTAAATTTATTCAAATGCTTGGATATCATATTAATTACCTCCCTTGAACTCGAAACGGGAGAGCTTTTTCTTCAAATAAACCGGTTCTCAAAACTCTTAGCATATATTTATCCTCAGGTTTCTTCCATAGGTCCTTATCCAGTGTATCTTTCATAACAAAATACTTCTGGTCCTTCGCAAGACAAAGCCTAATCGTATCGCAAGCTTGTCGATTAAGCTTCTTCCAGACTATATATTCCATGTATGTATATCTTTTGATTTTTCTTCAAGAGTACTATCTAATTCCTGTTGAACTAAGACATCCAAAACTTTGCATTGCCACATGCCAAAGTCATTTCTGCTATCAAATTCCTCCACTTTAAACTTAGCATTTGAAACTGTTGTTTTTGCCACCAACGAAGATTTCAATGGTGCATTAACATCTGAACATGTTTCCTCCATGAAACAATGCACACAAACGCAAACAATCTAGAAATCTGAATATCATAATCAAACTTATTATCACTTGTTAAAATACCACTAATGAGTGTAAATCAATTGTAGGCGACAGGGTCGGATACAAAAAAATACTTAGGGGGGCCAATGCAATATTTTATCAGCTTATTTGTAAAATATATATTTTTTGGGCTACTTAAGGAATTTTTTAAAAAATAGGGGTGTATTTTCACTTTTTATGAATTTATTTATAATTACACTTTCATCCCCTTTTGTTTGGACATATTACACTTTTCTCCTCTTATATGGATAATTACAGTTTGACCCCTCTAGTTTGCTTTCGAGTTATACTTTCCCCCCTTGATCTGAGCTCAGGTGTAGTCAACACCGATTAAACACTATTTAAGAGGGGAAATGTCTATATTACCATCAATTACTGAAAATACGCTTTTGCCCCTCACTTTAGTGGACCAAAATGCCATTGCTTATATATATATATATGTATGTAGTTAGATGGGTTTGTCAAAAGCCTTAAGAATTCATTTCTTGTCTTCTTCTTCGTGTAGCAATTTCATCCTCCATTATTTCTAGTGAAGCTCATCAACAAGTTGCCTCATGTCTTCAAGATCAGTAAGTAAGATTCATCAAGAGTTCATTGTTTAGACATCACTGCATTGCCATTATTTCCTCCACCAACAAGTTGTATTTAGGGTATTTATGGGTTTGAGATTCAAGGAAAACTATAATTTATAGGTTTCTTTACTACAGGGTTTATATGAATTTAGGTTTTGAAATGTAAATTTAGGATTTTGGTTACTACATTCTAGGGCTTCTATGAAATTAGGGGTTTGAAATGTAAATTTAGGACTTTGGTTACTACATTCTAGGCCTTATATGAAATTAGGGTTTTGAAATGTAAATTGAGATTCAATTGCTTAAATTTTGGATTTTTGTTACTACCTTTTAGGGTTTTTGTTTATGCATTTTAGGGCTTTTGCTATTGCATTTTAGGCCCTTTGTTTTTGCTAAAATTAGGGTTTCTACATGCAGGTTAGTTCTTCTAACACACATGTGAATAACATGACAGATTTAAGGTACAAGTGTAGGACTTGTTATTTTAATCTTAAGACTGCAATTAGAGTTACATAAAATGATAAAAACAAAGGAAAACTATATTTTGTGTGCCCAAAAGAATGTAATGCATGTGGATTTTGGGAATGGTGCAACCCTAGCTTAAGTGTGAATTCATTTAATAGTAGCTACAACTTGATGGAGTAATGGAGAAACTAATTAGATTGGAGCAAGATGTTAAGGGTCTTAGATTTGCTCATGTAGGGGTTTCTTCAAGTGTAAAAGAACTCAATGGAAGTAATGGTGTTGTGAAGATGTTGTCAATTGTGACTTTATCATTGAGTGTGTTGTATTTGTAATTTGTTTGATAAACTTAGTTTAATTTAGTTTGGTGCAACATTTGTTAAAGAGTTTAATTTAGAGTGCTTGAACTTTGTTATAATGTAATGTGATGTAATGTATGGTGCTTTAATATAAGGCATTGTTTGTTAGCATTTCTGTGTGGTAGAATGAATTTTCACAATTTCATTTTTGTGTGCATGTGTGAATTTGGTCCTGTTAGTATTTTTGTGAACAAAGAGGCATTTCAAATGTGTAATGTAATGTAATGTAATGGTCTGGCAGAACATGAACTTGAACATATACTTAAGCACAACCTTTAAACATTTTCAACATGTACATTTTGAACTTGTAAAGTGAAGAAATAACTCCATTTTTCAACATACTTACATTAGACATGTACACCAACTTAATCACATTCAACATCATACTATAGCATGGTTGAATGTCATTACATCCCTTGAATATTGTCATTACATTCAAAAAACTGAACTCTCATTACAAAAACATAGCATGAGAAGAGATAATGCCATTACAAGCATGGTTGAATAATGTCATTACAAAAACTGAATGGAAGCTAGCATATCATTAGTTAGCATATACCCATTGATATACCCCTGTTAATATGTACAAAAAGAATTGAAGCCCTTTATAAAAACTTCCTAAACTCCAGTATACCCCACATTCACAGTATGTCCCATTCACAATATTCACAAAAAATTCACCATAAGACCCCTGTCAACACAGCCTGCCCCTTCCTCTTTGTATTGGTAGTTTGTCAACCTAATCCATATAATACAATGCAAAGTTAATAGCAATTTAATCAATTGAAATAAATCATACTTGTCAAACTATTTTATTACTCTAACATTTCTTCTCCCATGAGTTAACTTTCCTCTTCTAGTTGGCTGGCTACACCCTCCTCTTCCATGAGTGGGCTCTCCAATTGGATTACTCTGTGGTGTTGGTTGACTACAGCTGCCAATTAGATTAGGTGTAGGCTGACTTCCTACATGTTGGCTTGTTACCTTAAAAAAAATACCTACAATTGAAAATATGTTAAATAAGTTGAAAAAATGCAAATACTTGTTACTGAGAAGTTGTAGGCTGAGTTCCCATGCCACTATTGGTGTTTGCACCTTAAGGATTGTTTGTCTTCAAAAAAAGGGAAAAAAAATAAAGTGAGATAATGTAAAACAAATGACAAACTAAGGAAATTTAGATAATGTAAAACAAATGACAGAAAAAACATGATTTGTAGATCTAACTACTCAAAAAGGTTCGGATCTAACAGAAAAACAATGATTTGTTGAACTAACTACTCAAATAGATTCTGATCTAACAGAAAAAACCATGATTTAAAGAACTAACTACTCAAAAATGGTTCAAATCTAACAGAAAAATCATGCTTTGTAGATCTAATGACTCAAAATGGTTAGGGTTCGCACCTGATTTGTAGATGCAGCGAAACCCTTGTAGATCCAGTGAAACCCTTTGAAGATGATGATGAACGGATGAAGCAGACGTTAAACCCTTTGCCCTCACATGAAGATTTGATTGAAGAATGAGATAAATCAAAGGGTTTTGGAGAGAAATCAAGACACACACGAAGATGAGTCTGTGACTTGGAAAATAGGTTAAGACTTAGGTTGACATATGACTTAAGTTTGAGTTAGGGTTTTTATTAGGTTAGGTTATTTAACTGTAGTTAATTTAAAAGGGCACATATGTAAATGTAATTTTAATATGTTTTTGAATTAAACTTAAAATAAATATAACGGGCATTTTAGTAATTTCCAATTACCCGTCGCCTGAAATGACTTAGAGGGGGAAACTGTAATTATCTAATCAAGAGGGGGAAAAGTGTAATTTATCCAAACAAAAGAGGGTAAAACTGTAATTTACCCTATACTTAATTTTGGTCTAATTAAAATATATATCAAAAAATATTTGGGGGCTATGTCCCCGCAGGAAATACATGGATCGATGATAAATTGGTCGAGCTATATATATATATATATATAGTTTAGCTAATTATGACAATGAATTCTTTGACTAAACGATATATTTGTTTCAATCAACTCTTTATATCTCCAAAGTAATCTTGACACATACTTTGGATGCAATTTTAGAAACTCTCTCATTTATAAACAAAAATATATGTGTTGGGGTTGTCCCTGTTAGGAAAGTATCTCAAATTCTATTGTAATTAGATTTCCTATTTAGAGTTGTATTGTAAAATAAATTTCTTGTTTTGGAGTTTTATTCTCCAAAGAGTTGTAATCCTTATCCACCAAGAAATTAAGTTTTTCTTGTTCAACAAGGAAATGGGTTTAACTCTATAAATAGGGACCTAGGGTTTGTGTTGAGACTTAGAAAATACATTTGAGGAAAAGGGTGTGACGGTGATGTGTGCACCGGGTGAAGGTGTTATGTTGTTCACCTATGTAATATCTTTCTAGTAAATATTTCTTCTCTTCGTGGACACATACCAAAGTTGGGGCTAAACCATGTTAAATATTGTGTGTTATCTGTGTGATTTATGCGTGTGAATAAAGACAGGAATCGATGATCTTGGGCGGGATTAATTCCTAAGTATGAGATGGGAATTAATTCATAACAAGTGGTATCAGAGCTAGGTTGAAGCAAAGAAGAAGCTCGTACGTTTTGGCCTAGATTCGATGATTAGAGTTGTTCGAAATCAGAAACCAACCATACCAGGAGCTTCGTCTTAACAAGACGAAGTCGGTACAGTCAAGCGAGTTGCCTGAAAAAGCCGCACGCGCCCCCACACGCCACCCGAAGTTCCGACCAAATTTTTTGGCTCCACGCGCAGTAGTTTCGTTTCGAGCTTATTTTGCAGTGCATCGTTGATCGAGGAAATGTGTATAATATATCATCGGAAAGCTCTTTCGAGGACAAAACTTTTGGCATAAAAATCATTCCCATATGAGGAGGCACGCCTTGCACGCACCCCGAGAAGTTTCTGACGTCGTTATTAATTTTTTATCTTTTGTGCTGATTTGTTTTTTGGCCCGTTTGGAGTCGTTTTTGACCAATTTTTAACGTGGTCAGAGGCGTTCTTAAGGTTTTGGACCGCTCTGGACGCAACCATAAGATCAGTTTTACATGATTCGACTCTGAACACCTTGAATAGGACCAATGGGAGCTATGGGAGAAGGAAAGGCAAAAAGGTCAGATGTGATAGATGCTCAATATTGGTAATTTTTCGCCCCTATCTTGCGTTTATTATGTCTTTACATTCCGTTACTTGGTATTTTTATCTCGTTTGTGTGTGTAAGCATGTTTCAGGAGCTTAATGAAGAAACAAAGCTAATCTCGGTGAATTAAATGAGTTCCTGTTCGTTTTTATCTCAAGAAAGGAATCAAGAGGTGTGTCAAAGCGAAGAAGAGTTACCGGAGGGAAAAATGGACATTTCCTGACATTGTTATCTCACGAAAGGGTAAAAATGTCATTTTCAGACATTATTACTTCACCGAAAAGCATCGGGAGTCAAAGGTGACCAGTCTAGCTCAAATATGAAAAGACGAGTTTTTACACAAAAGATGCATAATACCCTACGTCGTCAGAGAGAGAAAGGGGTAGATTGGACCTAAGTTACGCACTTAAGCTACGCTGTGGTTTGTACCCTATGCCCAAGCGTAGGTCCCACCTTGTGGTCACGTGATCCCTTTACATGCTGAAGTTGTTTCGAAGTTGTTTTAGAATTTTCCAGTTTTGTCCCTACTTCGATATTTCAAGTGATCGGTGATTCCAGACCTCTACATACAGTCTTATGCCCATTTTACTCTCTGGTGACGTAGGTATCATGCATTTTTTATGTAAAAACTTGTCTTTTCATATTTGAGCTAAACTAGTCGCCTTTGACTCCCGATATTTTTCGGTGAAGTAATAATGTCTGAATATTTTTGTCCTACCGGTGAGATAATGATGTCGTGAAATGATCACCTCTTGATTCCTTTCTCAAGATAGAAACGAACACGAACTCAGTTAATTCACCAAAATTAGCTCTGTTTATTCATTAAGCTTCTGAAACATGCTTACACACACAAACAAGATAAAAATACCAAGTAATGGAATGCAAAGACATAACAAACGCAAGATAGGGACGAAAAATGACCAATATTGAGCACCTATCACACCCCCAAACTTACATATTGCTAGTCCCTTAGCAGTAAACTTAGAGAAAACTATATGTGATGATTTTTATTCTATCTAACCTACTCTACTTTAACCTAATCCCTTACTTTCGTGAGGGTCGACGATTACACTTAGCATGTGTAACAAGCCTTTTAAACCCCTAGGTTACCCCTAGTGGACGAGTGAAGTCTCGTGAGGGTTTCCTGTGATGGTACCTATAAACATCTCAATTCTTTTGTACTTGCGCATTCATGAGTTCACACACACAGTTCAAATAAGCTATGATACAACACACAAGATAATATGAATGCAAATATTCCCACTCACTATCAAACAACAATTATGTCAAACTTCATGTTATGAATGGTCCCCACTTAAGTGAATGATTTTGCTACTTTCTACTTTAAAATCCAGACAACCTTCCGTGTTTTTGTGAACATTCAACTACAATATTTCAATTTCTTTTCTCCTACTTCATTGATCAAATTTTGCCATTTTTCATTAAAACGTAACTTTTCAACTATCCACTTTTCATCCCTTTTTGTCTTTCTAAGTCTCCGGACTTTCCAATGAGAATTTTTAGTCCCAACCAACTGGGCCCGAGCTTCTTCCATGAGATTTATGCTCATCAGTCTCCTCCCCTTTAAACGCGAACAGTGATATTGGTGATACCAAAGTCCGGTTACTCAGATCAAAGAACTTCTTTTTGCATTTTATTTTCTCAATTTTTTTTCAATTTTCCCTATTTCAACCAAAACAACTCCCCTTCTCCCCTTTTATTGTGGCAAAACTATTTTTCAACTATATAGTCAAAAATCAACCTATTTCTCATAGTGAATGTGTGCTTGTGTTTATAGGTCAAAGTCATCTTTCTTAATTTCAATTTCACTCAGTCACTCACCCATGTGAAACCACATCACTTTACTAACTTGATCTAATCATTATTTTCATGAGTGCCAACATCACATCACATACTACTCACACATCATATACACAAACTTGATCAACTGTAAATGCCAAACATTCAGCAGTAAAAACAAAGAATTATTCCTTGCAATACTATACCTTTACCACCAAACTTAAATAAGACCATGTCCCCATGGTCAAAAATAAAATAAGAGAACATATACAGTTATCCTTGAAGCTTAATTCTGAATTCCAACGCAAAGCACAAATCTTCTCCCCCAAACTTGAATTGGATTACCTGGAGATATCATTAACGAAGCACACACACCCAATCATAGCAATGGAAAAGAAATTCCATCATAAACATTCAGAAATCGACACATGTTTTCAAGGAATCAAAGACTTTTTTTTAATTTTTTTTATTTATGACAAAAACAATAACAATAAAAAAAATTGATTTGGCCTTAAGGGCCTACAATCCTAAAATAATAAAAATAACAATAAAAGAACCAAAGACGTGGCCTTAAGGGTCTACCGTCTCTACAAATAAAATAACCTAAAAATCCTAACCCTAATTCCTAGTCCGCCTCTTCTTCTTCATCACTCGACACGACACTCTTCAACCATATCCGTTAATCTGCAGTTTTCTTCAACTTCTCTAAATCTTCCTCCGGATATATTTTCATGAATGTCCACCGCTTCTCATACAATTCCTTCATTCTATCCCCCAACTGCTCAACAATGATTTTTGATAGTAAAAACGGGCATGGAAGATAATAGTCACATTTATCAGCCCCCGCCTATTCTTGACTCATAATTGCTCAAGCATACAACATCTCAGCCATAATCAAGGTTGGAATACACACTTCATACCCATGATTTAAGGCATACAAATTTTGAAGCATAGTGTGATCTTTTGCACTCGTTTGATTATTAAGCCGAAGTTGAGTCCCAACAACACAATCCAAATAAAGTAGATCCGACTTCAACCACCAATTTTCACACATTTTATCCCCCTGATATGAAGCCACACACAATTCCTTCACCATATATTCATCCTTATGTGGCCATACTACCGGATGCTCTTTCAAAATTCCATGTAAGTTTGCCGGAGTACCGATTGGTATATTTCATACATCGACAATACTTCTTCTTCCAATCACAACAGGAGCACTCCACTGAGTCACCTTAGCCCTTATCACCTCAAATCCTGGCGGTCCTGAAACTATCATATTTTCATAGAATTTTTGGACCAAGCCCAGATACATCTTTTCACCCGTCGATTTTTCTAGACTTTTCAATCCTCATTCTCTAAGGATTTTTCGTCTGGGTGCAACTAAAACTCGATTCATCCTCTCCGAATGAAATATCTCCTCAAATTGCAACCGACACTGCAAAAATGATTTTGGTGTGGTTCGGCTTCCCTTCCGACTAGTTTCTTCGTTATTCGTGCTCTTCATGACAACATATGGTTCCATCTCCTCTATGAACTCTTCCGGGTCAGAATAATCTTCATTAGCATTATCCATCCTAACCCTCCTCAAAATAGAAAGAATAAAAGAAGAATACCCAATCTAATGCTAACTCCTTGAGAATTGTGAATTATGAATTATGTCTACCCTATGGATGTATTTATAGATGAATGGAGTAGAATTAGAATAGAAAAAGGATTCAAAACTCTTAATTGACTAGGAAAGGAGAAGCAATAACTAATCCATCATCTATTTGCAGTTTCCTTGTCAGATTAGGATTCCTCTAAAAATTCTACGAGAATTCTACAAAAATTTATAAAAATAACTTAAACAAATATAAATACAAGTATAAGTACAAATCATGCCAAAACATCCCAAAAATGGTCTAATTTTTCATAATTTTAGGCCCAGCCACGAACTACCCTACGCCCAAGCGTAGGGTAGGGCAATATATATATATACATTTTAAAACAAATCATAACACACTTCCTAATAACCAACGCACCCCCAAACTTAAATGCACACATGTCCTTATGGTGCAAAAATAAAATCACACATACTCAACGTAATAAACATAGTAAGGCACGCATATTAGTAAAAGCGGTCAAAACTGTCATTTTATATAAAAGCAAAAATATCACAAACAAATAGAGATGATCATTAAAGCAGTCGCAACAGATCGAACACTGACTCTCTACACTACGATTAATCTCTACTGTGAACAACTAAAACAAGAAAATCCTAAAAAAAAATAAAATAAACAAAACTGAAACTACAACTACAAAGCATCATCTGGACGTGGCTGTGGTGATGGAACGGTCACTCCCATATGTCTCATCATAATATCCATCAACTCACAGTGCTCACACCATCGGACCTGCCTCTTCTCTGCGAATGAGCGCTCTAATCCCTCAATATGACCAATCAACTGGTCGTACTGAGTCTGAGTCATCATAACAACGCCCCCAGCTGGGGCATATGTCACATCATCGCCTATAACAGCCTCATCAGCCTGTGGCACCTCCACCTCAGGTATCTCATCCTCAGCTTGTGGCATCTCTACATCATCCTTCAGTGCACCCGACAGTAAAACTCCTCCGAATTTGCATCGGCGAGCAAACATATCCTCGACATCCATCTGTAATCCCTTATCAACTATCAACTTCATCACAAGGAAGGGAATAATCATCTGCAACTTGGCAATCCCGACCTTGTTCTCCCGACTCAAGTGAATATAATGCCGGAATAAAGTCTGCCAAAGGGCGAGTGGAATAGAGTACCAGTGACCAAACTCAAAAGCATAGTGCAACACCGGAAATGACGGGTAGCAGATGGTCTGATGGCTATGTGGTAATACATTGGACCGGACTATCATATCCCAAAGCCACAACATCGGATGATAGTTGGACTTCTTGGTCCCATTATGCCTATTGTCACCCCACTGCCCCTCTGTCTGTAGTCTTACCATATCATAAAGTGGCGGAAGTGGGTCTGGCATAGATGGGAACTGCTCATCTAGCTCCGCAAGGCACTCGTGTCAAATACCCCACGCAGCAATAATACTCTCAGGAGTAATCTCAAACTCCCCCCCCTGCAACACTGTCACTAGCCGAGTCCCTCTGGTGTAATGCCTCATATAAAGCCAGAAATGGTTAACCATGTCAGCGTAAATATGTGGTGTAGCTGGGGCTAGGATTGATAATAATTTTCACTCCCTCAGTACGCCTATAATCCAATATGGAACTATCTTTATCTTCTCAAGTGGCGCAATAGCAAAAGTGTGCACCTGTCGGAACCCCTTCTTCAATGCCTGAGTCATCAGTATCTCCTTGGAGACTGTTGAATGCTTCCATCTATAAGAAACGAAATCACCCTCATCACCATCAACTGTCGGCTCGGGATACGGCACCTCACCGTGCTCAGCATCCTCTAACTCTGCCTCCTGCTCTTCCTGCCCATCCTCACTATCACCACTCTCAGAAATCTGTTCATCGGATGACTCCGACTCATGTGGTAGTGGTGATGGCTCAAGGATTGGAGACTTTTCCCGGGGTCGTGATGGTGCCCTCAGTGCCGCAAGTGGAACTGTCATCCGACCAAATCTCAAATCTAACTCAATGCCCTTCGTCGGTGCAATCGGCCTCTCAAACTCCTCATCTGACGAATCCGATGCAACATACACCGGTCTCGTCACCCGAGTACTATAGCGTATAGGCGACGTACTCTATAGGGGTGGTGACCATGATCTATCTCTCTGCATTGTCATCCCCGATGTAGATGCTCCCTCAGCCTCCTTCCTCGCTCCTTTTACGCGACCAATTCCTACAAAATTCGGATTTTTACGATAATGAGCGAAAACTGTACGGACACCGAATCAAATGCAAAACTATATCTAAATTATTCTAATATGACGATTAAACAAGAACTCATCTCAAAAATTCGATATTCAACCTGTATCTGAAGCCGGAAATCCAAGTTTTTCAAAAACGGATTAACACACGATTTCGATCAGTCTCATTCGTCAATACTAGTTTAGAATAGTTATATTTAGTAATCAAAACCAAAAGAATGGATCTAAACTAACCGAATCGCGAGAAATGAAGATTTCCCCAAAATTGGATTTCGGAGACTTTTTGAGTTCTTCACGTGAATCCGTACACACCGCTCACTAATCTAATGATCCGCCGCTTGGGAATGATAGGAAATATCTATATTTGGCTTTAGAAACAAACGGGAGTCGATTCGGTGGAGAGGAGAGGGAGAAAAGCGAAATTTGAAAATGAAAAGCCGCAGGACTATTTTATACAGTCCCCGTGACCTTCGCTTAGGTATAGGTCACCATACGTTTAGGCATAGGTGCCAAAGTTGGATTTTTGGCTTTGACCACTTTGTTACTCGTTCTCAATTCCCGAACACTCGAACCTCCCCAATACACACCTATTGACATGATTGACCCCAATTTGTCAAAATTCGGCGCTTCGTGGACAAAATTACCCCTCCAAATGATGATGACTATTGCGGACTCGATCTTAAATTTTTTTGAAAAATCGAATTAAACTACTATTGTACAACTACAAACTAAGAGCAAAAGCTACTCTTTATCACTTAGTACCAATGTTTAAAGTCGTTGGCTCGACGTTGCCGCCTCTCAGTATTCAGGATTAAAATCATCCGGCTCTGGTGCCGGTTCTATTAAATCAACTATTTCAACGACACTCTCTGTCGGCACAACTTCTATATGATGCTTTAAACATTGACCATTCACCATAAATCGCTTTATGTTGTCAGGGTCGTCAAGTTCCATCGCTCCAATGGGGGTAAACCTTAGTAATTTTGTACGGCCCGTCCCATCTTGACTGGAGCTTACCCGAAAACAATTTGAGTCTTGAATTAAACAACCATACTTTCTGGCCGACCTCGAAGCTTTTAATTCTGATATGTTTATCATGGAATGCTTTGGTTTAGGCTTTATATATTCTAGAATTCTTATATGCATTGTTCCTCAACTCTTCAAGCTCTGGCAGTTGGAGTTTCCTCTCAGCACCCAATCTTTTGATATCAAAATTCAATCTTCGGATCACCCAATATGCTTTGTGCTTGAGTTGTATGGTGACATACCAATCGGTGTCTTGTAAGCGGTCATGTATGCCCATAGTGCATCATTTAACCTTCTTGGCCGATTCTTTAAATCTGGATCCACTGTCTTTTAAATAATGTTCTTGATATCCCTGTTTGAAACCTCCACTTGACCACTCGTCTGTATGTGATATGGCGTTCCAATTCTATGAGTGACACCATACTTCTTCCACAAGGTCGGAAGAAACTGGTTGTCGAAGTGGCTGCCGTCGTCACTGATCAACACTTGTGGCATACCAAATCTAGAAAAGATATTGGATTTAACAAACTCCTCAACCACAATGTGATTTGCATGCGACGTGGCAACAACCTCTACCCATTTAGAAATATAATCAACTCCCATTAATATGTACTACTTATCTCCGGCTTTTAGAAACGGTCCCATGAAGTCAATGCCCCAGACGTTAAACAACTCAACCACCAAAATAGGATTTAGTGGCATCATGTCTCGTCGAGATATGGATCCAAACTTCTGACATCTTAGACAAGATTTTCCAAACTTGAACGCATCCTTGAATATTGTGGGCTAATAAAAACCGCTCTATATCACTTTGTGAGCTATTTTCTGAGCACCAAAATGCCCTCCACACTCTAGAGTATGACTGAATGTCAGTATGCCTTGAACTTCACTTTCTGGAACAGATTTATGAATTATTTGATCCGGGCAATATTTGTACAGTCGCGGATTCTCCCAGATATAAAATTTTATTTGGCTAAAGAAACGATCCTTCTCATGCTTAGACCATCCATTAGGAATTGTACCAATGGCTTTATAGTTGGCAATATCTGCATACCACGGTATATGTTCCATAATAGCCATACTGAACAGATGTTCATCCGGGAACTCATCCTTAAGAGGAGTGTCATCCTTTGTAGACTCAACGACAATTCTTGACAGATGATCAACTACAACATTCTCCATACCCTTCTTATCTTTGATCTCCAAATCAAATTCTTGTAGCAACAGAATCCATCGAATCAGTCTGGGCTTGGACTCTTTCTTGGTTAGTAAATGTCTCATCATGGCATGATCTGAGTATACGACCATCTTAGTTCCTAACAAATATGACCTGAATTTGTCCAAGGCAAACACTACTGCCAGCAACTCCTTCTCAGTAGTTGTGTAATTCATTTGAGCTTCGTTCAGAGTTCTACTAACATAGTAAATCATATATGGCAACTTGTCTTTTCTCTGCCCTAGCACAACTCTGATTGCATAATTTGAAGCGTCACACATCAGCTTGAAGGGTGGAGACAAGTCCGGTGGACAGAAAATTGGGGCAGATGAGAGTTTAGTATACAATTCCTCAAAGGCATGAAGATATTTTTTATCAAATACAAAAACTACATCCTTAAACAGTAAATTGCATAATGGCTGGACAATTTTGCTAAAATCTTTGATAAACTTTCTGTAAAACCCGGCATGGCCCAAAAAAGGGCGTATCTGCTTCACAGATGTGGGATGAGGTAATTTTGAAATCAGCTCGACTTTTTATTTATCCACCTCAATCCCCTGCCTTGATATAATGCGGCCAAGTGTTATTCCCTCTTAAACCATAAATGGCTTTTCTCCAAACTAAGAATTAAATTGGTCTATTTACACCTTTCAAGTACTTGTGTTAAATGCCTTAAATAGTATTCAAAGGTTTCCCCAAAGACTACCATATTAGAGAAGATAGATATCATAGACCTCTGGAATGTTGTTGGCGCATTACATAAACCAAAAGGCATCCGTCTGTACACGAATGTGTCATATGGACAACTGAAAGTGGCCTTCTCCTGATCTGTAGGATCAATTGCCACTTGATTATAGCCGGAATAACCAGCCAAAAAATAGTAGTAGCTTTGTCCGACTAATCTTTCTAGGATTTGATCGATGAATGGTAATGGAAAATGATCATTCCTGTTGTTAGAGTTGAGCTTTCTGTAGTCGATACACACACGCCACCCCGTGGTTGTGGATTGAGGAATTAGCTCACCCTTTTCATTGGGCACCACTTGATTCCCGACTTCTTCGGGACCACTTGAGTTGGGCTTACCCACTTACTATCAGAGATCGGGTAGATGATTCCCGCATCCAACAACTTCACTACTTCCTTTCTTTCTACCTCCATCATGTTCGGATTTAATCTTCGTTGCATCTCCCTTGACGATTTTGCCTCATCTTCCAAATCAATCCGATGCATGCAAATTAATGGATCAATCCCTTTCAAATCAGCCACACTCCACCCAATTGCTTCTTTATTCTTGGTCAAGACCTCAATCAGACTCGAATCCTGTTTTGTTGTCAACTTTGATGAAATAATTACAGAAAGAGTTTCGTCGGGTCCCAAGAAAACATACTTTAATTTTCTGGCAACTCCTTAAGTTCTAAAACAGGCGGAGTTGTAAGTGATGGAACTGGGGGAGTACTTGAAACTATTGGGAGTGGTTTCACTAGCTCTTGCTTCCACGGTTGCGCGTATAACACAATTTCAATTTTATCCAATTCCTTGTTTTGCCTTTCCACATATGCATCCCAATCTTCGATTTCTTCATTCGGCACTTCATTTGCCATAAATTCTTCAAGCTTGTCTTTCTCCAAAATTTGAGTGGCAAACTCATGTATAATATCATCTAGCTCATCGCACTCATCTATCTAGAAATAGTCCATCGATGGCTTTTGTTCGGCAATTTATGCATGCATTTGCCGTGGCTAGAAATGGTCTGCCTAAGATCACTAGGGTGTGTTTTTTGGAGTCTGGGACAGGTTCCGTTTCCAGGATTACAAAATCAACTGGAAAGTAAAAGTTGCTCACTTGAACTATGACATCTTCCAAAATACGTTTTGCCTACTTGACAAATTGATCGGCAAACTGCAGTACAACCTTTGTGGGACAGAGCTCTCCCAACCCTAGCTGTTTATAGACTGAATAAGGAAGCAAGTTAATACTCGCACCTAGATCAAGAAGGGCTCTACCAATTTCCTGATCACCAATAACACAAGAAATAATAGGAGCACCAAAATCTTTCCTCTTCGGTGGAGTATTGCTTAACAGTAGTGAACTCACTTTCTCAGTGATGGGTATTAGGTGTGTGCAAAATACATGGTTAAAAATATCACCTTAACGTCACTTTAGGTTTTACCCTTCTACAAGCGCACAGATCAATTGTGTATAGTTTTGCTTGAGTAGGGGAATATCGATCCCACAGTGACGAGGATCGTCACTTTAATAATCTAAAAACACTGAATTATAGTTTTCCAAAATGAGATGATTTTTGTAAATTATGTAATATTACTTAAATTAATCTAAACAGCAAAGTAAATTAGTTTGTAATTCAGAGGGAGAGAAAACTAGGGTTTCCTCACTCCACCACTAACCGCATAATATAATTCAAATTCTAATTTCAATTGCATTAGGGCGATCCATTGACTGTGAAACAAGTCATACCGCGCCAGCAGTTTGACCCCAAAAAGGATTACTCTCAACCAGATCGCGACAACACATCTCAAGACTAAACTGATTAGTGTATGCCGAATACTAACAGAAAAGTAAATTAAAGTAGTAAATTAAAGCATTAAATTAAAGCATGAAAATAAACCTAGACATGTCTATAACCCTAAAAGCATCTTCTATTTATAGACAAGTGAGGGGAACCCTAATGGTTTCCCTTTTTTGTAATTTTATAATACTTCAATAATCTCATAAAATCAAATGTAAATCTGTGTATAAGATTGTACATATAGGTCTGGAATCATCGATCATTTGAAATATCGAAGTATAGACAAAACTGGAAAATTCTGAAATAACTCCGAAACAAATTCAACACGTCGAAGGATCACATGACCATCATATGGGACTTACGCTCTTGACTTACGCCCAAGCGTAGGTCTAGAGCGTAGGGTCCAAAACCATAGCGTAGCTTAGTGGCGTAGGTTGAGTCCAATTTGCCCATTTTTCTCTATGGTGACGTAAGTATAATGCACTTTTGATGTAAAAACCCGTCTTTTTGTATTTGAGCTAAAATGGTTGCCTTTGACTCCCGATACTTTCCAGTGAAGTAATAATATTTGAAAATGACATTTTTACCCTTCCGGTGAGATAATGATGTCATGAAATGTTAATTTTGCCCTCCAGTAGCTCTTCTTTGCTCTAGCGCACCTCTTGATTCCTTTCTCAAAATAGAAACGAATACGAACTCAGTTAATTCACCGAGATTAGCTATGTTTCTTCATTAAGCTCCTAAAACATGCTTACACACACAAACGAGATAAAAATACCAAGTAATGGAATGCAAAGACATAACAAACGCAAGATAGGGGCGAAAAATGACCAATATTGAGTACCTTTCACACCCCCAAACTTACATATTGCTAGTCCCTTACCAATAAAATCAAAGAAAATCATCTGTGATGATTTTTATTCTATCTAACCTAATCCCTTGCATTCGTGAGGGTCGAAGATTACAGTTAGCCCGTGTAACAAGCCTTTTAAACCCCTAGGTTACTTCTAGTGGACAAGTGAAGTCTCGTGAAGGTTTCCAATGATGGTACCTACAAACATCTCAATTATTTTCTAATTATACATTCATGAGTTCACACACACAAGTCAAATAAGCTATGATACAACATACAAGATAATATGAATGCAAATATTCCCACTCACTACCAAACAACAATTATATCAAGCTTCGTGTTATCAATGGTTCCCACTTAAGTGAATGATTTTGCTACTTTCTACGTAAAATCCAAACAACATTCCGTGATTTTGTGAACATTCAATTACAATATTTTAGTTTCTTTTCTCCTACTTCATTGATCAAACTTTGCCATTTTTAGTAAAAATATACTCTTTCCATTTTTCCACTTTTCATCTCTTTTTGTCTTTCTTAGTCTCCGGCTTTCTAGCGA
The DNA here is from genome assembly GCA_963922005.1 of Cornus suecica. NCBI lineage: Eukaryota > Viridiplantae > Streptophyta > Magnoliopsida > Cornales > Cornaceae > Cornus > Cornus suecica. Next base: position 26,435,276 of record OY998240.1, on the reverse strand, counting down.
GGATTTTTAGTCCCGACTAACTGGACCCAAGCTTCTTCCATGGAAATTATGCTCATCAGTCTTCTCCCCTTTAAACGCGAACAGTGATATTGGTGATACCAAAGCCCGGTTACTCAGATCAAAGAACTTCTCTATTTCAACCAAAACAACTCCCTTTCTCCCCTTTAATTGTAGCAAAATTATTTTTCAACTTCATAGTAAAAAATCAACCTAGTTCTCATAATGAAAGCGTGCTTGTGTTTATAAGTCAAAGTCGTCTTTCTTAATTTCAATAATTCACTCACCCATGTAAAACCACATCATTTTACTAACTTGATCTAATCATTATTCTCATGAGCCGGAACATCACATCACATACTACTTATACATTATAAACATAAACTTAATCAACTGTAAATGCCAAACATTTATGCATAAAAACAAAGAATTGTTTCAAATTTTATTTTATTTTTCTCAAAAATCTTTATTCCTTACAATACTATATCCTTACTCCCAAACTTAAATCAGACCATGTCCCCATGGTCAAAAATAAAATAAGAGAACAGATACAGTTACTCTTGAGCTCAATTCTGGATTCTAAAACAAAGCACAAATCCTCTCCCCCAAACTTGAATTGGATCACCTGAAGATATCATAAACAATGTACACACACCCAATCATAGCAATGGAAAATAAATTGCATCATAAACATCCAGAAATCGACACATGTTGTTAAGGAATCAAAGACTTTTTTTATTGATGACAATAATAAAATAAAAAAATTGCTACAATCCTAAAATAATAAAAATAACAATAAAAGAAATAAAGATGTGGCCTTAAGGGTCTACCATATCTACAAATAAAATAACCTAAAAATTCTAACCCTAATTCCTAGTCCACCTCTTATTCTTCATTACTCAACATGACACTCTTCAACCATATCCGGCAATCTGCAGTCTCTTTCAACTTCTCTAAATCTTCCTTCGGATATATTTTCATGAATGTCCACCGCATCTCATCTAATTCCTTCATTCTATCACCCAACTACTCAGCAATGATTTTTGATAGTAAAAATGGGTATGGAAGATAATAATCACATTTATCAGCCCCCGCCCATTCTCGACTCACAATTGCTCGAGCATATGATATCTCAGTCATAATCAAAGTTGGAACACACACTTCATACCCATGAGTTAGGGCATACAAAGTTCGAAGCATAGTGTGATATTTTGCACTTGTTTGATTATTAAGCCGAAGTTGAGTTGCAAAAACACAATCCAAATAAAGTAGATCTGACTTCAACCACCAATTTTCACATATTTTATCCCCCGGATTTGAAACCGCACACAATTCCCTCACCATATCTTCATCCTTATGTGGCCATACTACCGGATGCTTATTCAAACTTCCATGTTAGTTTGTCGGAGTACCAATTGGTATATTCCATGCATCGACAATACTTCTTCTTCCAATTACAACAGGAGCACTCAACTGAGTCACCTTAGCCCTCATCACCTCAAATCCTGGTGGTCTAGAAACTATCATATTTTCATAGAATTTTCGGACCAAGCCCTGATACACCTTTTCGCCAGTCGGTTTTTCTAGACTCTTCAATCCTCGTTCTCTAAGGATTTTTCATCCGGGTGCAACTAAACTCGATTCATCCTCTCCGGACGAAATATCTCCTTAAATTATAATCGACACTTCAAAATTAGTTTTGGTGTGGTTCGACTTTCCTTTTGACTCGTAGCTTCGTTATTCGTGCTCTTCATAACCACACATGGTTCTGTCTCTTCTATGAACTCTTTCGGGTCAGAATAATCTTCATTAGTATTATCCATCCTAACCCTCTTTGAAGTAGAAAGAATAAAAGAAGAATAGAAGAAGAATATCCAATCTAATACTCATTTCTTGAGAATTATGAATTATGAATTGTGTCTACCCTATGGATGTATTTATAGATGAATGGAGTAGAATTAGATTCAAAACCCTTAATTGACTAGGAAAGGAGAAACAATAATTAACCCATCTTCTATTTGCAGTTTCCTTGTCAGATTAGGATTACTCTAAAAAATTATACAAAAAATCTACACAAATTCCTAAAAATAACTTAAACAAATCTAAATACAAGTATAAGTACTACTCATGCCAAAACATCCCAAAAATGGTTTATTTTCAAATTTTCTGGCCCAGCCACGAATTACCCTACGCTTAGGCGTAGGGTAGGGCATAATTTTTTTTTTAAAAAATAAAACATGTCATGACACACTTCCTAATAACCAATGCAACCCCAACTTAAAAGCACACATGTCCTCATAGTGTGAAAATAAAATCACACATACTCAATGTAATAAACATAGGAAGACACGCATATTAGTAAAAGCGGTCAAAACTGTCATTTTATAAAAGCAAAAATAGCACAATCAAATAGACAAAATCGTTAAAGCGGTCACAAAAGATCGAACATGACTCTTTGCTCTACAATTAATCTCTACTGTGAACAGCTAAAACAAGAAAATCCTAAAAATAAAATTAAATAACCAAAACTAAACTATAACTACAAAGCATCAGCCGGAGGTGGCTATGGTGATGGAACGGTCACTCCCATATGTCGCATCATAATGTCCATTAACTCACGGTGCTCACGTCGTCGTACCTGCCCCTCCCCTGTAAAGGAGCGCTTTAATCCCTCATTACGGCCAATCAACTAGTCGTACTGAGTCTGTGTCATCATAACAGTGCCCCCAGCTGGGGCCTGTGGCACATCATCGACTATAACAACCTCCTTAGCCTGTGGCACCTCCACCTCAGGCATCTCATCCTCAGCCTGTGGCATCTCCACATCATCTTCCTGTGCACCGGGCAGTAAAGCTCCTCCGAACCTGCACCGGTGTGCAAATATCATTGGACCCTTTTTAAGCCACCCCTTGTTCCATGCTCCCTTGCTATACGCAACTTATGGGGCAAACATATCCTCAACATCCATCTATAATCCCTGATCAAATATCAACTTCATCACAAAGCAAGGAAGAATCATCTGAAACTTGGCAGTCTCGAACTTGTTCTCTCTACGCAAGTGAATATAATACCAGAATAAATTCTGCCAAAGAGCGAGTGGAATAGAGTAACAGTGACAAAACTCGAAAGCATAGTGCAACGCCGAAAATGACAAGTAACACATGGTCTAATGGCTATGTGGTAATACATTGGACCGGACTATCACATCCCAAAGCCACAACATCGGATGATAGTTGGACTTTTTGGTCCCATTCAGCCTATTGTCGGCCCACTGCTCCTCAGTCTGTAGTCTTACCATATCATAAAGTGGCAGAAGTGGGTTTGACATAGATGCGAACCGCTCCTCTAGTTCCGCAGGGAACTCGTGTGGAATACCCCACGCAGCAGCAATACTCTCGAGAGTAATCTCAAACTCCCGCCCCTGTACCACTATCTTTAGTCGGGTCCCTCTGGTGTAATGCTTCATATGAAGCCAAAACTTGCTAATCATGTCAACACAAATATGTGGTATAGCCGGGGCTAGGATCGGCAATAATATGCGCTCCCTCAATATGCCTATAGTCTAATCTAGAACTGGCTCTATTCGCTCAAGTGGCACAATAGCAAAAGCGCACTCCTGTGGAACCCCTTCTTCAATGCCTGACTCATCAGCGTCTCCTTGGAGACTGTTGAATCCTTCCATCTGTAAGAAACGAGATCACCCTCTTCACCATCAACTGCCGGCTCAGGATACAACACCTCACCGCACTCAGCGTCCTCCAACTCTGCCTCCCCATCCTCACTATCACCACTCTCAGAAGTCCGCTCATCGAATAACTCCAACTCATGTGGTAATGGTGATGGCTCAGGGACTAGAGCCTGTGCCTGGGGTCGTGATGGTGCCCCCGGTGCAGTAGGTGGAACTGTCATCCGGCCAAATCTCAAATCTAACTCAATGCCCTCCGTCGGTGCAATCGGTCTCTCAAACTCCTCATCTGACGAATCTGGCGCAACATACACCAGCCTCGACACCCGCGTACTCTCTGCCATCCTCGATGTAGATGCTCCCTCATCCGCCTTCCTCACTCCTTTTACACGAGTCATTCCTACAGAAATTAGATCTTTACGAACAATGAGCGAAAACCTGTCCATACACTGAATCAAACTCAAAACTATATCTAAAGTATTCTAATACGATATTTAAACAAAACCTCATCTCAAAAATTTGATATTTAACTCGTATCTGAAGCCGGAAACCCAACTTTTTGAAAATGGATGAAAACACAATTTCGATCGGTCTTGTTCATCAATACTAGTTTAGAATAGTTATATCTAGTTTAAAATTGGATTTTGGAGACTTTTCGAGTTCTTCACCCGAATCCGTACACACCGCTCACTAATCTGATGATCTGCCGCTTGGGAATGAGAGGAAATATCGATTTTAGCTTTAGGAACAAACGGGAGTCAATTTGGTGGAGAGGAGAGGAAGAAAAGCAAAATTTGAAAATGAAAAGCCGCGGGACTGTTTTATATAGTCCCCGTGACCTACGCTTGGGCGTAGGTCACCCTACGCTTAGGCGTAGGTGCCAACGTTGGATTTTTGGCTTCGCCACTTTGCTGCTCCTTCTCGAATCTCGAACACTCAAACCTCCCCTATACACACATATTGACATGAGTGACATCAATTTGTCAAAATTTGGCGCTTCGTGGACAAAAATACCCCTTCAAATGATGACGACTATTTCGGACTCGATCTTAAAAAAATATTAATACACCGAATTAAACTATCAAAATCTATTCTTTATCACTTAGTACCAATGTTTAACGTCGTTGGCTCAACGTTGACGCTTCTAAGTATTCAGGATTAAAATCATCCGGCTCTGGTGCTGGTTCTGTAAAATCAACTGTTTCAACGACACTCTCTGTCGACACAACAAATCACTTTCTGTTGTCAGGGTCGTCAAGTTCCCCCGCTCCATCAGGGTAAATCTTAGTAATTCTGTATGGCCCATCCCATCTTGACTGGAGCTTACCCGGAAACAATTTGAGTCTTGAATTGAACAATCATACTTTCTAGCAAACCTCAAAGCTTTTCTTTCTGATATGTCTATCATGGAATGCTTTGGTTCGAGCTTTATATATTATACAATTCTCAAATACATTATTCCTTAACTCCTCAAGCTTTACGAGTTGGAATTTCCTCTGAGCACCCGATCTTTTGATATCAAAATTCAATCTTCGGATCGCCCAATATGTTCTGTGCTCAAGTTCCATAGGGAGATGACACGCCTTACCATAGACCAATTTGTATGGTGACATACCAATCAGTGTCTTGTAAGCGGTCATGTATGCCCATAATGCATCATTTAGCCTTCTCGGCCAATTCTTCAAATCAGGATCCACTGGCTTTTCAATAATGTTCTTGATCTCATTGTTCGAAACTTCCACTTGACCACTCGTCTGCGGGTGATATGGCATTCCAATTTTATGACTGACACCATACTTCTTGCACAATGCCGGAAGAAACTGGTTGTCGAAGTGGCTGCCGCCATCACTGATCAACACTCGTGGCATACCAAATCTAGAAAAGATATTAGATTTAACAAATTCCTCAACCACAATGTGATTCCCATGCGATGTGGCAACATCCTCTACCCATTTAGAAACGTAATCAACTCCCACTAATATATACTGCTTATCGCCGGCTTTTGGAAATGGTCCCATGAAGTCAATGTCCCAAACGTCAAACAACTCAACCACTAAAATAGGATTTAGTGGCATCATGTCTCGTCGAGATATGGATCCCAAATTTTAACATCTTAGACAAGATTTGAAAAACTCGAACACATCCTTGAATATGGTGGGCTAATAAAAACCGCTCTGAAGGACTTCGTGAGCTATTTTCTGAGCACTAAAATTCCCTCCACACTCTAGCGTACGACAAAATGTCAGTATGCCTTGAACTTCACTTTCTGGAACACATTTACGAATTATCTGATCCGAGCAATATTTGTACAGTTGCGGATTCTCCCAGATATAAAATTTTATTTGGCTAAAGAAACGATCTTTCTAATGCTTAGACCATCCATTAGGAATTCTACCTATGGCTTTATAGTTGACAATATCTGCATACCACGGTATCTATTCCATAACAGCCATACTGAACAGATGTTCATCTGGGAACTCATCCTTAAGAGGAGTGTCATCCTTTATAGACTCAATGACAATTCTTGACAGATGATCAGTTACAACATTCTCCATACCCTTCTTATCTTTGATCTCCAAATCAAATTCTTGTAGCAACAGAATCCATCAAATCAGTCTGGGCTTGGACTCTTTCTTGGTTAGTAAATGTCTCATTGCGACATGATCTGAGTATACGACCACCTTAGTTCCTAACAAATATGACCTGAATTTGTCCAAGGCAAACACTACTGCCAGCAACTCCTTCTCAGTAGTTGTGTAATTCATTTGAGCTTCGTTCAGGATCAATTGCCACTTGATTATAGTCGGAATACCCATCCGAAAAGCAGTAGTAGCTTTATCCGACTAATCTTTCCAGGATTTGATCGATGAATGGTAATGGAAAATAATCCTTCTTGGTGTTAGAGTTAAGCTTTCTGTAGTTGATACACACACGCCACCCCGTGGTCGTGCGTTGAGGAATTAGCTCACCCTTTTCATTGGGCACCACTGTGATTCCCGACTTCTTCGGGACCACTTGAGTTGGGCTTACCCACTTACTATCAGAGATCGGGTAAATGATTCCCGTATCCAGCAACTTCACTACTTCCTTTCTTACTACTTCCATCATGTTTGGATTTAATCTTCGTTGCATCTCCCTTGACGGTTTCGCCTCATCTTCTAAATAAATTCGATGCATGCAAATTGATGGATCAATCCCTTTCAAATCAGCCACACTCCACCCAATTGCTTCTTTATTCTTGGTCAAGACCTCAATCAGACTCGATTCCTATTTTGTTGTCAACTTTAATGAAATAATTATAGGAAGAGTTTCGTCGGGTCCCAAGAAAACATACTTCAACCTTTCTGGCAACTCCTTAAGTTCTAAAACAGGCGGAGTTATAAGTGATGGAACTGGGGGAGTACTTGAAACTATTGGGAGTGGTTCCACTGGCTCTTGCTTCCAATGTTATGTGTATAACGCATTCTTAATTATCCAATTCCTTGTTCTGCCTTTCCACATATGCCTCCCAATCTTTGATTTTTTCATTCGGCACTTCATTTGCCAGAAATTCTTCAAGCTCGTCTTTTTCCAGAATTTGAGTCACAAAATCACATATAATATCATCTAGCTCATTGTACTCAACTATCTAGAAACAGTCCATCGACTCAGGTAATTGATGGTTTCCCTCAAACACATTCATCCTGACTTTAATGTTTCCAAAAGTTAAATCCATGGCTCCGGTTCGGTAATTTATGCACGCGTTTGCTGTGGCCATAAATTGTATGCCTAAGATCACTGGATGTATTTATTTGACTTCGGGACAGGTTCCGTTTCCAGGATTACAAAATCAACTAGAAACTAAAACTTGCCCACTTGAACTATGACGTCTTCCAAAATATCTTTCGCCTGCTTAACAGATCGATCGACAAACTGCAGTACAACCTCTGTGGGAATGAGCTCTCCCAACCCTAGATGTTTATAAACTGAAAAAGGAAGCAAGTTAATACTTGCACTTAGTTCAAAAGGGCTCTACCTATTTCTTGGTCACCAATAATATAAGAAATAGTGGGAGCACTAGCATCTTTCATCTTCGGTGGAGTATTTCTTAACAGTAGTGAACTCACTAGCTTAGTCAAGAGTATTTTCTTTGGATTCTTTGTTCTGCTTTTCCTCTTCTGTGTACAGAGATCCTTGAAAAATTTAGCATAAGGTGGGATTTGGGCAATTACGTCTAAGAGCGGCAGATTAATCTTGACTTGTGGGAATGTATCCAACAGATCAAATTCTTTCATCTTCCCACACTTAGCCGGTTCTCTAAGACATTGAGGAAATGGCGGTGCATCCTCATAGTTCACCCTATCTGGCTCATCAAGCAATGTCTCGTCCACACTCTTTTCTACTGGCAGTTTATCTTTATGAACTTCAGCCTTTCCGCTGGCAACCTCTTTTTGTTATGTTTCTTCCACTTCCTTCTTTTGAGCTTTCTCAACTTCTTTTCTTCTACGCAGCTTCTCCTCATGTTCTTCCTCTACTCTGCTTTCCACTATCCTTCCACTTCTTAGCGTCGTAATTGCTTGAAGAGACTCGTGATTAGTATTGGTAAGCGATCCAAGCTCTTGCACTTGCTGAATCTTTGGGTTAGCGATAGGCTGACTGGACAACTGACCTGGCTCTCTAGTATTTATCTAATTTGCCATTTGTCCTAACTACATGGTGATTTGGGCCAGTGCTTGAGTATGTACCCCCATCTGATTTTGGAGGTCCACCAAGGTCTGCTCTATCATGTTATTTTGAAAATCGGGTGGTGGAGCTTGGTTTCTTTGAGGTTGGAGCTGATATTGGAATGGTTGGATAGCCTGGTTGTTATTGAATGGCTGAAGAGCCAGAAAATTATTAGATGGCTGTCTGGGTTGGTAATTTGATTAAGAATTTTGAGTCATTATTCTTGGCTGAGATTCAAATGATTGCTGACTCTGTTAGAACCTTGGCTGCGAGGTAAATTGTTACCTTGGTTGAAAATTGGATTGAGAATTAGACCACTATCCTTGTTGAACTTTTTCTGGAGGATTCTCCACATTTGTGGACTTATAAGACAGGAATGGATGATTTCTATTATTTGGAGAGTATGAGTTGGAGAATGGGGTATTATAGGAGTAATTCCATGCTGCATTGACATCAGCGGCTATTACGTCATCACACTCATTTTGAGAATAATCTGGTTCAACCTCAAAAACTTCTCTTTTAAGGGAATGACTTCTTTGGGTAAGAAGTTTTTTAAATCGCTCTAACCTCTCCTCTATCAGTGCCACTGGATTTTTCATATCATGATTAACCTCACATGTTTTTTCTGATCGCCTATCCAGTTCACCTTCAGACCTCAGATCAGATTCATACTGAAGGGTATTTTCACTGATGTTATCAAACATGTCTAAAAGCTCTCTTGCGGTTTCAAGGTAAACTAACCTTGTGTAGAGGCATCTATCTGATTTTTGTGCTTTTCACCTAGACCAATGTAAAAATTTCTAGCAACATCTTGATCAGAAAACCTATGGTGGAGACATTTATATAAAATCTTATTGTACCTTTCCCACGTATCATGAAATTGCTTCTTCGCAATTGCCTGAATCGCTTAATCGCATATTGGGCTTCTGAAGTCTTTCTTATGGGAAAATGTTTCTCTAAGAATTCTTGCTTAAGTGCTTAGTTGCTTGAGTCAATTTAATGTACCATCTTTTTGCTTTATCTTTTAAAGACCATGGGAATAGACGCACTCTTAGATCATTTTTAGTTAAATCATCATACCAAACGGTTGATGCAACCTCTAAGAATTCATTGACATACTGGTATAGATCTTCTATCCTGAGACCAGAGAACTTTAGAAGCATGTTGATCACACTTGTCTTGATCTCGAAATATTTTGCACCTTCCTCTTCTGGAAATTCAGCATACGATTCATACGCGTCCCGTGCGTAGAATCCCTTCAATGAGGTGTCTGGTCCTCTCCGTGGATTGACTCTCTCATCACCCATCTTGACATCTTCTATCTGACGACGCTCTTCAATAAATTTTTGTAAACGCCTTAGAGTTCTTTCGATCTCTGGGTTGTATACTATTAACGTAGAATTTGAATTTGAACGCGTCGATCTATCGGACATACTATAAAAATAAAAAAAATTCAATTTTTTTTTTTTTAATGATTGAAGTAGATTAACTAAACTACTTCTAAACTAATATAAACTATGAACAAAAAGAAAAGCTAAAAATTAAATGCAAAAATCAAGCAAAATTGAAACTCACAAAGGGTCCAGATGCAACTTCAGCAGCTTTGTTTTTTCCTTTCACGCTTTTCAATTTTACCTGAAAATCACACAAAAATTTCAACTTTAGCTTTAATCTACAATAACGCAATGCAAATAAACTACTAAAGCTATTGAACAATGCCAAGTCCTCGGCAACGGCGCCAAAAACTTGATGGGCGTCAGGTGTGTGCAAATACGTGGTTAAAAATAGCACATTAACGTCACTTTAGGTTTTACTCTTCTGCAAGCGCACAGATCAATTGTGTATAGTTTTGCTTGAGTAGGGGAATCGCGATCCCACAGAGATGAGGATTGTTCACTTTAATAATCTAAAAACACTGAATTATAGTTTTCCAAAAAGAGATGATTTTTATAAATTATCTAAGATTACTTAAATTAATCCAAACAGCAAAGTAAATTGGTTTGTAATTCAGAGGGAGAAAAAACTAGGGTTTCCTCACTCCACCACTAACCGCATAATATAGTTCAAATTCTAATTTCAATTGCATGAAGGCGATCCATTGACTGTGAATCAGGTCGTACCGCGCCAGCAATTTGACCCCAAAAAAGATTACTCTCAACCGGATCGCGACAACCCATCTCAAGACTAAACTGATTAGTGCATGCCGACTACTAATAGAAAAGTAAATTAAAGTAGTAATTTAAAGCATTAAATTAAAGCATGAAAATAAACTAAGGCATGTCTATATCAGTTTGTCAGAGTATGGCTTGTGTCAACCTAGGGTTTCGAGTTTTATGACCACCATTGTGTAGAAAATCATATATTAAGCATCCTTAGTTTATGGTGGTCATAAAACTTGAAACCCTAGGTTGACACAGGCAATGCCCTGACAAACTGATATAGACATGCCTTATTTATTTTCATGCTTTAATTTAATGCTTTCATTTACTACTTTAATTTACTTTTCTATTAGTAGTTGACATGCACTAATTAGTTTAGTCTTGAGATGGGTTGTCGCGATCCGGTTGAGAGTAATCTTTTTTGGGGTCAAATTGCTGGCGCGGTACGACCTGATTCACAGTCAATGGATCGCCCTCATACAATTGAAATAGAATTTGGACTATACTATGCGGTTAGTGGTGGAGTAAGGAAACCCTAGTTTTCTCTCTCTCTAAATCACAACCATTATTTATCATTGTTTTCTATTTTATTTTCATTAATATTAGATAATTCATAAAATTAAACTATTTTCGAAAAATTATAATTCAGTGTTTTTAGACTATTGAAGAGAACAATCCTCGTCTCTGTGGGATCGATATTCCCCTACTCAAGCAAAACTATATATAATTGATCTGTGTGCTTGCAGAAGGGTAAAACCTAAAGTGTCATTAAGGTGTTATTTTTAACCACATATTTTGTACACACGTGATGCCCAATAAGATGCAACAGAGCTTGGTTATGACTGTTTTTGATGTCAATGAGGTGAAGGTTGTGTTTCGATTGATGCATGGAGGCATGACGCACAGCGACACGGTGGAGAGCGCGTAGCAGTGGTGGCTCGCATGTGCTAACGAAATTGTCGAGTTTTAAGTTGATGATGATGCCGAATCTTTGAGTGATTTGAGTGAATCGACGAAGAGACGGGTGGTTGGGATGAGGTTGAAGGCGTTGGTGGGACGATATGTGAGGAAATAATTCGAGGGTAGTGCTGTTTTTCTTGGGAATATTGTGTCATGTGATAGTGATTGGATTGTATAAAATAAAATTGAGATGATGAAGATTGATGAAGGTGGAGATTGCGGCTTGGTATAGAGGTGACTAAGCTTGAAAAAGATAAATATGATGATTTAGATGAAGAAGATGAAGTGATCGTGGAGAAAGCGCGGTCATGAAGATAGTGTTAAAGATGATGTTGATATTGAAGAATGTTGAAGAAACGCACATAGTCACGGTGGAAGTGGAGCATGATGCGTGTAGATGTAAAAGAAGAAATTGAAGAAGAAGAGTGTTGATGAAAAAGGAGAAAATAATGAGTAGAAGAGTGTTGATGCTTGAAGCACTGTACAGCTTTGAGAAGATGATAGAATTTGAGCCAAGGTGGAGATTGTTAGGAAAATGTCTCAAATTCTATTATAATTAGGTTTCCTATTTAGAGTTGTATTGTAAAAGGAATTTCTTGTTAGAGCAACAAGAAATTAAGTTTTTCTTGTTCAATAAGGAAAGGGGTTTAACTCTATAAATAAGGACTTAGGATTTTTGTTGAGACTTAGATAAGAGATGTGAGGAAAAGAGGAGAGGAAGATAGTGTGATGGTGATGTGTGCACCGGGTGAGAGTGCTATGTTGTTCACCTATGTAATATCTTCCTAATAAATATTTCTTCTTTCCGTGAACGTAGGCTAAAGTTGGGGCTAAACCACGTTAAATATTATGTGTTATATGTGTGAGTAAAGACATGTGTCGATGATCTTGGGCGGGATTAATTTCCAAGTGTGAGATGAGAATTAATTCCTAACAGTCCCATATCGGTTGTGGACGGGGCTGGTGGTCAGTATATAAGACTATAAGTGTTAGGGAAAACCTCACCCTTTGGGGTGAGAGATGCCCAAGACCACCCAACACTGGTATCAGAACCCAGGTTACCAACAAGTCTCGGCTCAGGTTCCGAGAGAAACTTATTGTCCCTGCTCTAACCCAAGACCGGATGTGTGAGGGAAAGATTGTTGAGGTTGTCCCACATCGGTTGTGGAAGGGGCTGGAGATGCCCAAGATCATCCAACACTATGCATGTTGGTCTGTTGTCTTTTACTACTATTGTTTTTCTTCCTAGTTAGGTCCATGGCTGGCTTTGGAGCTTCCATAGTACAGTACCACCTTCTGCTTATTTAAATGTATTTCCAATGGAATAGTGTTTACATATAAGAAATATTTTTTAAAAAATATTCATTGTGATTTTCATTAATTGAGATGGTGAAAGAACTAGATTATTAAATAAAGACCTAACATTTTCTCCATCGAAATACTTGTCATTTCTTTTACCAACTCAATTTTTTAGGAGTGTAATTTTTTATGGAGTATTATTTTTGTTCCAAGAGTAGGTAATAAAATTCAAACCTATCTATAATAGAGTTCATAAAGTTACAAAAGAGAAAAGCATGTATCGGTTTTTGAATAAAAGACTTGCGTATATTAGTGTGTATTACGTATATACTTGCTTGGACTTTCGTTCATTATAAATTGCATTGCATTTACTTGCTTGGACTTTAGTTCATTATAAATTGCATTTACTTGCTTGGACTTTAGTTCATTATAAATTGCAACTTTAGATATATATACAAAGACAACACGCATACATTCACGTGTATATATGTATAGGTATATGCAATAATACATTCACGTGTATGTAGAAGTGACGTTAGCCATGTAGAAGTGACGTTATAGATGATGAAACTTCTATGATGTATTTAGACTTTTTAATATTCCCTCTATCCTCCATCATGCAACAGTTGTTGAATTTAATTTTTTTAATATTTTATGAATTAAGGTTGATTAGTATGCGATTTTTAATTTTATCTTTAATGAAATAATATTATGGTGTGATCCAATATTTGTTTGAAGTTAGTGAAAAAAAGGTAATTAAGGAAAGTGAGAGATTAAATTACATTGGAATTTGAAACTAGACAAGTAATTTGGGACAAATAAAATTACAATAATGAATAACTAATATGCACAGATATAATAACATATATGGATGATATTGATGGCGATGAATACTAACAAAACGATCATGCTTGTGAAGACATAGTGTCGACACTTCGTGTAAATTGTGTGTAAGAATGAGCATAGAATCTTCCTATGTACTTGGAGCATACAGAATCTTGGAAAATATATGCATATGGATGAGGATCAATTCTTTTGGTTCATTCCTAGAAATTTCCAGATTATGGATGTCACTTTCCTTGATATGAAAATATTTTTGTTGCAATGATGATACCATGTTATTAGGTTAATATAGTATTATAATTCAATAAAATTATTATATGTGTAATAAAAATCTCACTTCATGAATATAATATGTATGAAGACAAAATATATTTAAAACAAAAATAATCCTCATAAATTCACGATTCATACGCCTTTTTTTTTCTCCATCCAAACCTCTGCAACTCTCTCTCTCAATATATCTTTACTTTATTTCCTTCATCCTCAATTAAAAAAATGGCGGATATCTAAACTTTATGAGTTTAAGTGAATTTTATGAGTTTAAGTGAACTTATATAAAATAATAATAATTTAAATAATAAAGGGGTGGAATTTTAATAGTTATTTACAATTCACTATGTACACCGGCAAAAAGGTCACGTGTATACATTTGAGAAAAATATTATAATTAAAAATATAAAACAATAATCAGGATAACAGTATACAAAATTTTAGAAGCTTTTTTTTATTACTTTTTTATTAATCTTTGTTCATTCACCCTATTTGTTAATTTAGGCCTAAAATTGCCTCTGCAATTAATAAAACGGCAGCTATTAATGGCCTGTTAAGTATGATTTTTCAAGGACCAAATTACACAGTCAACTTGGACTATTCTACTCTCCAATTTGGCTTAGATTGATCAGTTCCAAGACTTGCATAAGTAATGTCACTTGTCGATGGAACTTGTTGGGCAACTTGACCTTGGAAAAGTGGAACAAAAAAGGACAGAGTTAATCGACTTCTCAGAATCTTCTTCCCACCAATATGCTCAAATTTATAAAAGTTGATGTAGATATATATCCTTAACTCAATTGTGGTTGTGTGTTGACAATAATTAGTGCAGTGACTCAAAGAGCCACTTGTAGAAGAAGAAGCTTCTGTCTGCTCTCTCTATTTCATCTGTCTTTATGCATGAACTAAAGTCAAGAAAGGTGGCCATACGTGAAGAACTTTGTTACCTCCTCTCTGAGCAAGTTGTAATCAACAATTTGGCTACCTCTTCTTCCATTTCTCAGCCTATATATATGGGTGTGTATAGGTGTAAGAAATATGGGCACAATACTGTGAGAGAGAGGAGTGATGATGAAGTGTTTACTCCCGATATATTGAGCTACCCTCCGTGGACGTACCCGTTTTTGGGGAACCACGTATACATCTATGTCTCTGAGTGTATGTATATGTTTGGTTTGAGTTGATTCAAGTCGTAGGGCATAACAATTGATATCAGAGCCCATTTGATTCAAAACAGAGTCGTTCCTTTCGACTCTATTTCGAACCTATACAGTCACCAAAACAATACACCTGATATACTGGAGGCTTGCCCATCAAGAGAGGAAAAGTTTTCCGTTGACACCAAAGACAACCGCCATTGCATGCGCCCACACGCGCGGCCTAAAGAGAGGCGCGTGAGGAGCCTCGGTGTCATGCGCCTCACTCGTCTTCAACCTCCAGCTCGCGTGAGACCCAAGCGCAGTACGCGCCTCATACGCTGCCACATCATCAGCGATGTGGCCTAGTCGGGGTTTGCCACGTGGTCCACTAAGAAAGTGCCACAAGTCATGAAGTAGGGACTGACACATGTCACCAATCAGAAGGTGACATGTGTCACCAATTGGAGACCGCCACGTAGCACTACCAGAAGTGGCCGCATGGAACCAGTTAGAGACTGCCATATGGCACAGCCAGGGTTTGCCACGTGGCACCAGTAAAAGATTGCCACGTGTCATGGCCTTAGAGCTGACACGTGGCACCACCAGATACCGACACGTGGCACTGCCAGGGACTACCACGTGGACCAATTAGGGCTGCCACGTCATCAATTTTGAAGAAATTTACATTTTTGCCCTTCATCACTGTTTTGGCCATTCTGAGCCCGTTTTAAGTCCAATTTGAGCAAACGAAAGGTCATTCCTAGCTAATTCGACCGTTCCGGATCCAAACGTGAACTTCGTTTTTCCATATAAGCAAAGGAAAATTGGAAATTTTGAGTTTTGATTTTTATTGCTCTTTTTTTATGAGTTCATTCGTTAATTAATTGTTCCGATGTTTCATACGACTGAAGCATCGGAGACCGAGCAATCCAAAGTCAGAAAAATAGAGTTTGAAACCTGGTTTGATTAGTATTATTCCTGGTTGATGAGTTAATGTCATCGATTTATTGTTCTTGTGTTTCATACGGCTGAAACAAGGAGACCGAATAATCTATTCAAGAGAATTAGTGTTGTTAAATATAAGGATGAGTGATTCTAAGAGTAGAATCATGATGTCAAATGCAAAGTTGAGGTGGAGAAATAGTACAGCACAATAACTTTGGCATTTGACAATGTGAAGGTTCCAGATCTACAACTCCGAGAAAGTGGAGGATAAGGCTTAGATACCTAGCACCAGGACTTCTCGTGCTCCGAGAAATTGGAGGATAAGGCTTGAAGACCAAGCGCTAGGACTTCTTAGATGAAAGAAAAAGTGGAGGATAAGCCTTGGAGACCAAGCGCCAGGACTTCTCGAATGAAGATTGGAAATTCGTAAATCGTCAAATCTTACGGTATAATAAGACAATACTCAAGTTCAGCACAAGAGCTCAGGGGAGGTGGAGGATCAATGGTCCCATCTCTAGGGTAGGAAATCAGTCAGCAGCTAAGGTATCATCAGTAAAGACTAGTACAACCTAGTGCTTTACTGAGGTGGAGATTTGCTCAGACATACCAGCTCCAGGAAACCTAGTACAACCTAGTCTTTAATCAGCTCTACAATATGAATTGTATGAGAGAGCGGTATCCAGAAGAGCAAATTCAACAAGTAGTTCAAGAAGAGACTATTTAGAC
Source organism: Cornus suecica (assembly GCA_963922005.1). Classification (NCBI taxonomy): domain Eukaryota; kingdom Viridiplantae; phylum Streptophyta; class Magnoliopsida; order Cornales; family Cornaceae; genus Cornus; species Cornus suecica. The sequence continues at coordinate 26,418,549 of OY998240.1, read as the reverse complement.
GAGGTCTTTAGTTAGAGATCTCCAGTACCGGTAGTGGTAGCCAATCAGCAGATGAAGTGGAGGTGAAGAGTGTTCCATCTTCAGTACTAGTAGCCAGTCAGCAGCTGAAGGGAGGTGAAGAGTGTTCCATCTCCAGTACCGGGAAATACAGTACCAGTAACCATTCTAGCAGTTGATCATCCTGAAGGTGGAAATGATAATTAGGAAGAGTCAACAGCTAGAAAGAGCAATTGAGGAATAGGTCTCCAGTAAGAGATCTTCAGCACCGGTAATCTAGTCAATAGCAAGGCAGCTCAGTTGAAGGAAAGGTCTCTAGTAAGAGATCTCCAGCACCAGTGATCCAGTTAATAGCACATCAGTTGAGGAAGAGGTCTCCAGTTAGAGATCTCCAGCACCGGTAATCTAGTCAATAGCAAGGCAGCTCAGTTGAATGAGAGATCTCCAGTAAAAGATTTCCAGCACCAGTGATCCAGTCAATAGCACAGCAGTTAAGGAAGAGGTCTCCAGTTAGAGATCTCCAGCACCGGTAAACCAATCAACAGCAAGGTGGCTCGGTTGAGGGAGAAGTCTCCAATAAGAGATCTCTAGTACCGGTAGTCCAGTCACCAGTTGAGGGGAGGTGAAGAAGTGTTCCATCTCTAGTACCAGGAAATGAAGTAATAGCTGAGGTTGAGATGAAGAAGTGTTTCATCTCCAGTACTTGGAAATGAGTACCGGGAAATGAGTCATGCAGCTGAGGTTGAGATGAAGAAGTGTTCCATCTCTAGTACCAGAAAATGAGTCAGCAGCTGAGGTTGAGATGAAGAAGTGTTTCATCTCCAGTACTTGGAAACAAGTACCGAGAAATGAGTCATGCAGTTGAAGTTGAGATGAAGAAGTGTTCCATCTCTAGTACCGGGAAATCTGTCAGTAGCTCAGGTTGAGGTGGATAGAGTTTCATCTTCAGTATCGGTAATCAGTCAGTAACAGACTGACTAGAAGAGATCTCCAGTAAGAGAACTCAGTTGAGGTGGAGGATCCATGGTCCCATCTCTAGTACCATGTGACCAGTGAGTAATTAGACTGACCAGAAGAGGTCTCTAGTAAGAGATGTCCAGCATCTATGACTTAGTAGCAAGATGAATCAGTTGAGGTGGAGGATCCATCTCCAGAACCGGTGATCAGTCAGTAGCCAGAAGTTATTGACACTAGCAGATCCAGAAGAGAGACATGATAGCTTATGATTTTCCAGAGACATACGATGATGTCACGTACACGGACAAATAAGCAGTACAAAGTACTGATGGTACGAAGTGGAAGGATGCAGTGAATGACGATATGAAGTCATTTCACCATAATCAGACTTGGAAGTTAGTTATACTTCCAAAGGTTAGCTACAGATGGGTTTATGCCAAGATGCTTCCAGCATAAACAATATCTCTCGGGGATCAGAGCGCCTAAATGCGCATTGGGGTAGCGTCAATCAGTTGACTCAATCAGTGGACTCAGTTGTTAGACTCTTTTTATCATGGTGGAGATTTGTAGAGAATGTGACTCAAAGAGCCACTTGCAGAAGAAGAAGCTTCTGTCAGCTCTCTCTACTCCACCTGTCTTCATGCATGAACTAAAGTCAAGAAAGGTGGCCATGCGTGAAGAACTTTGTTACCTCCTCTACCAGCAAGTCATAGTAAACAACCTGACTACCTCTTCTTCCATTTCTCAACCTATATATATGGGTGTGTATAGGTGTGAGAAATATGGGCACAATATTGTGAGAGAGATGAGTGAGGATGTAGTGTTTACTCCTGATATATTGAGCTACCCTCCGTGGACGTACCCGTTTTTGGGGAACCACGTATATATCTGTGTCTTTAAGTGTATGTGTGTGTTTGATTTGAGTCAATTTAAGTCGTAAGACACAACAATTAGGATAAGCCAAAAGTATATATATTAGAAATCCCAACGACATAAGAACATTGATTAATTGAGTCATAAACTATAGTCCAAGTGTCGGGGATTATCTCATCACTTAACAATTGAGTCATAAACTCTTCTTTTTTCAAACTATAGTCCAAGGAAAGAGTCATTTTGTATTTAATTATTTTTCTAGCTTTCAAGGTTCGATTAAATGGGATGACTCAATCTATTAATATGTAAGTTTCAAAGAAGAAGAGTCAATCTTTTAATATTTGAAGGAAAATGAGATATATAGATACTACTATGTCACATTATGGCAGGGGGTGATTAGGGCTGCAAACGAACCGAGCCGAGCTTTGGAATGTTCAAGCTCGGTTCATTTACTAAACGAGCCTAGAAAATGTGTTCAAGTTCGGCTCATTTGCTTAACGAACGAGCCCGAGCCGAACGTCAGATTTAACGAGCCGAGCCCGAACTTGTTCACGAACAACTCGTTTCAGTGCAACATATATTAATCTTCCTAATAGTTATCTGGATTGAGTTGTTGCATGTCTGTTTTAACATATTTTCACTAGTATAATTTTTTATGAATGAATTTTATATTATGACCGCCTAATTTCTATAATCTTTTCACAATAATCTTCATAATTTGTTCAATTTGAACACTTTCTTTTGTCAAATATAATATAATTTTACTATTTAACTTAAACGAGCCTTTTCACGAGCTTGGCGAGCCAAGCTTAGTAATGTTCAAGCTCAGCTCGTTTACTAAACGAGCCTAAAAATTATGCTCAGGCTCGGTTCGTTTACTAAACGAACGAGCACGAGCCGAGCTCTTAACGAGTCGAACCCGAGCCTGCTCACGAACGGCTCAGTTCATTTGCAGTCCTAGGGGTGTCAACCATTTTTCTATAAAAATCAATAAATTTTGACCCAAAATCATGATTCGCAGTAAAGGGGAAAAGACAAATTTTATGGCATCTGTGCAATGTATATAAGCTAACTAATAATAATAACTTGTAGCACATTGAACCAAAATAACAAAATCAGGTCTTTTATTTAATTTATTTATTTATTTTGTTAGGTGTTGAGCCATAAAACTTATTACGTATAACTATAGAGTTTGTAAGTTTCTGGGCACATAATTAATTTAAGGGTAATTCTCATAAAACCCTTCTATGATTTTAAAATTATTCAAAAAATCTAATGTGGCTTCAAAACTTTCCCTATAATTTTTAATTTGATCAAATACTCCCCTGTCCGTTATAAGATATAAAATTACCTTAAATTTATGTGAAATGATCAAATTGCCCTCACTTAAAAATTTTAAAAGATCAAAATATCCTTGTCTCCTACATCTACCATCATTACATATCCTAAATTCCACTTCCACTTTCCCAAATCAACACTATGAAAACCCTTTTAATTCAACTCTTTCACCCATTTACTCCGAAACCCTAATTCCTTCCATTTTGAACAAACCCAATTTTAATTTTAATTTCAATTTCAACCCATCGACTAATTCACTCACTTTTTCTCTCTAATCTCTCTCTCTCTCTATCACTATATATACAATTATATATGCACTAATTTATATATATTCATATATATATATATATGTATATTTAAATATATTGAATTAAAAGGACTTTCATGGTGTGGATTTGAGAAAATGGAAGTGGAATTTAGGGTTTGTGTTTAGGGTATGGAATGATGGTAGATGTAGGAGACAAGGACATTTTGGTCTTTTAAAAATATTAACTGAGGGGAATTTGGTCATTTCATAGAACTTTAAAGGTAATTTTGTAAGCTTATAACGGACAGGGGTATTTGATCAAATTGGAAACAATAAAGAGGTTTTTTAAACCACATGGAATTTTTTGAACAATTTTGAAATTTTAGGGGAATTTTATGATAATAGCCATTAATTTAAAAGGTTATCCAATCCAAAAGAAAAGGATGACCAATAATAAATATTCTTTTATTTATGTTAAAATTTACATATAATAACAAAAATTTAAATGATTTTGTGAGGCTATCCTTCCCTCCGGGCCATTTTTGTTAGGAACTAGGGAGTAAAGAATTTGTGAGTGTGTGATTCAAACAGCATTTGTATATCACTAATTTTGTAAGCAATCCAAATAAATAACACTTCAACTTCTGTGGAATGAACCCAAAGGTAGAAAAAGAAATTACAAGGATTAGATTTCAGAGTCCTTTTTAACTTTCACTAGCTATGAAATGATAATAGTGCAGTAATATCTTCTCTAGTAACCACTAGAAACTTACAATAAAAAATAATTGAAATCTTAGACCATAACAATAATATATTTAAAACTAATTTACAAATAAATAAATAAAAACAATAATATTGTACATGTGAGATTATTCAAGCCTATCAGGCATTCACTTATGTAAATTGGCAAGCCCGGTAAAATAATTAAAGGCCCGAAAATAAGGCCCATTCCAGGCCCGTTACTTGAAATGTTCTAGAACAACATGGAAATCAAGAAAGAAATCTCGGGAGAATAGGGTTTTGTTTTGAAACAAGTAATGTAACCCTAATGGGCCAAAAAAACCTGTAATATTGATGTATATTAGGACAATGAAAGCTTCAATAAAGATCATTCTTGTATTGTGTTATTTTTGGCATCTACACATTGGCGCCGTCTGTGGGAAATATCATATATCATACTCGTGATTATCTTCCCATCTATTGAGTTGAGCTTGCTTCTTTCAATCCCACCCAACAATGGCAGTAACCTGTTCTTATACAGAGATACCGGTCACTGGAGAAAATCAGGCGGGGGCCTCTCAGACCCCTTAGCAGATCATGCAACGATTGACAACCATGGAAGAGCGAAACCATGCCTTGGAGAAATAGAACGCTGAGCTCCTGGCGAAGGTGGCCCACCTGCCCGCTCTGCATCTGATCACCCTCGGGTTCGAGAAGAAAGAGGTGGACCAGAGAAACATGGTGAATCCTCTCTCCATAGGAACAAAATTCACATCCAAGAAGGAGTCCTGACCGCCCAGAAGTTGGATGAGATGATGACTGAATTCTAGAAGAAGGTCATGAGGGACCTGAAGGCTCAATCCAACGATGATTTAGCCGATCAGACTGCTGCCGAATCTATCCAGTCACTATTCACTGCAGAAATCACTCGCGTGCAATTCCCAAAGAAGTTCGTCATGCTTAGATTCACCCCCTATGACTGCACGAAGGACCCTGAAGAACATATCCACCAGATCCATCAGAAGATGACCATGTATGCTGAAAATGAAGCCTTACTTTGTAAGGTATTCTCTACAAGTTTGGTTGATGCTGCTCTGTTGTGGTTCAGGAAATAACCACTTGGGTCCATCGGGAGCTGGCGGCGATTGAGAAAAATCTTTGTTGCCTAGTACTATGGTAACAAGAGGCAGAAGAAAACCATATCTAGTCTTTTCGCAATAATCCAGGAGAAGGGCGAATTCCTAAAAAGCTTTCTATCCAGATTCAACGTCGAGTCCTTATCTATTGACAATTGCGATCAACATTCTGCTGTTGAGGCTTTTAGGATGGCCCTTGTACCGAAGACGAAGTTCCATCAATCCCTGGTAAAACGGCCACCATCCGGAATCGGGGAGTTAAACTTTAGGGCACAAGGCCATTTGTGGATAGAAGAAGAGGAAGCTATCCGGCAGAAGAGGGCGACCTTGGTTAATGTCGAGACCCGATCAAATGAGTGAATAGCTGACCGCAAGCGACCCAGCTCTTTTAGTTTGTCCGCTCCAAACTCAGAGAAATGTATGAAGTATGAAGAAAAGGTGAACCCCCTAAAGGTCACCCCTGGCCAAACTCTATCAAGAGAATAAGGCCAGAGGTATTTTTCAAATGCCACCACCCATCAGGCAACCCTTAGACCAGAGGGATAAGGCAAAACATTATGCCTTCCACAGCGACTTCGGTCATATAACCAATAAGTGTTGAAGCCTCAGACGTCAGGAGAAATCCATGATAGCTAGAGGGGAGCTTTCAGACTATGTCTAGAAGGAGAGACTTAGGGTCAAGCAGCAAGCGCCAACTGCCCCACAAAATTCTATAGCCATACAACTCGTAAGAATCATCAACATGATTCATGGTAGGTCCACTTCCCAGGAGATCAAGGGGATTAGCATGTCCCAGTTATGCAAGGCCCAGAAGATGAGGAGGGTTAGTGAGGTGAACAAGATCCACAATTAAACAGTGGATGCCCGGATCGTTTTCTCTATATCTGACCTCCATAACATTCAAATTCTCCATGACGACCCGTTGGTTATCACCCTGATGGTAGTAAAAAAATTTATCAAGCGAGTCAAGATCGACCAGCGAAACAGTGCCAATATCATCACCATATGGGCTTTCAAAAAACTTGAGATTGATCATTGGGAGATTGTACCCTCACAAAGTCCTATAGCGGGATTTGATGGGAAACAAATTGAGCCGATCAGAGAAGTTCAGTTAATGGTATCTGCTGCCCGAAGAATGGTTACAGAGACTTTCATTATGGTTGATATGAAGCCATCTTATAACCTGCTCATGGGAAGAGGTTGGATCAACCGCATACAAGGAATGTCATCAACCCTGTATAAGATAATGAGATGTGTGGACCCTAACGGAGTTGACATCATCGACATTAAAAGGGACCAAATAGTAGCCAAAGAATGTTATGTTGTTACCCTAAAGGGAATGAAGAAAGAGAAAGAATAAGAGAAGATCCAGATCGTGGATCTAACTTCGGGTATCAAATAACAATTACAAGAAAGGGCTTCGGGTCCCTCGATCATGGTACGAACCTCACACGTAATGAATTAAGGGAACTAACCGCATTTCTGTAAGACAACTCCGACGTCTTTGCATGGGGCCACATGGATATGCCCCGTATTGACCCAACCGTTGCCCAACATTCCCTCCATGTTGATTCGAATGTAAATTTGATCCGACAAAAGTAGCGACGCATGGGGGCACATAGAAACCAAATTATAGCCAAAGAAATGTCCCGTCTACTTCAGGCAAAATTCATCAGGGAGGTGTAGTCTCCTGAATGGCTGGCCAACGTTGTTGTGGTCCGGAAGAAGAATGGAAAGTAAAGGGTTTGTATTGACTTCACCGACCTCAACAAAGCATGTCCCAAAGGAAACTTCCCTTTACCAAAGATTGATCAAATAATAGATGTTACTATTGGATACGAGCGACTGAACTTCTTCGATGCATATTCGGGCTACAACTAGATTGATAGGTGTCCAATATTAGACATTTTAACCCCTTAACTCACTATTGTTACATTCTTTCATTCCATTATTTGGTATTTTTATGTTGTTTGCGTGTTAAAACATGTTTTAGGAGCTTAATGAATAAATGAAGCTAACTTTGGTGAATTAACGGAAGAGTGTGTTCTTTCTATTTAAAGAGGAAAGTCAAAGAGGCAATCGAAGACAAAAATGGCTCCCGGATGGCAAAAACGGCATTTTTAGAACCTGTCATCTCAGCAAAAAGTATTGTGGGTTCAAGGCGGTCATTTTGATGCATGCACGGAGAAAAATGGTTTTCCCTAAAATATCTACGCTTGTGCCTACGCTTTCAGTTTCAAAAAATGGCTGGAAAACATATTTTTACGCTTTGAGGTACGATTGGACATACGCTTGAAGCATAGGCCAGGTACGCTTGAAGTGTATTTGCGACAAGTTTTGTGATTTTTTGATGGTTTTTGCATGTTCTACCCCGAGTTCGATTTGAAGACGTGTCTGTGACTCCAGGCCTCTATATACATGTATATACACCTATATATATATCAGAAGTTAGGGTTTGCAGGAGGTGAAGAGTGTAAAGACTGAAAATGACATCTTTATACCATTTCCTATATATACACGATCATACGAAGTTCATGAGGTGTTGTTCAGTTGAGTCATGAGTTTTGGAGGTTCACGTTCATTTAGAGGGGTTCATTCATTCAGACTTACTACTGTTGAGAGTCGTATTCAAACCTAGAGATCCGGAGAAGAAGACCATGGAGATCGTTTCTACATCACCGATGCAGTCACCTTCCACCATGGCCAACTAACTCGGTATCTAGGATTTTCTAGCAAAACCCTAGCCAAGTAATGTAGTTCTTTCATTGTTTTCAATTATAATGAGGGGAAACTGTTGACCATACTATGATGATTGTAGTAGTTAAGAGACCGTACTTATTTATAATATAAAATTATATGTTTATTCTAAATTCTTGTCTTAGATGGAATAAATGTATTATTTTGCACAACTATAATTATTCACTATGGGCTGTAACTCGGATGATTAATTATGGTTTTCTACACAATGGTGGTAATGAAAATTGAGACTCTAGGTTGACACAGGCCATGCCTTGGCGATTTAATATAGACATGCTTTAGTTTATTTTCATACATTGGGAGTAGATTAGAGTAATATAATTGGCATACACTAGTTAGGTCAGTCATGAGATGGGTTGTCGTAATTTGGTTGATGGTACTCCTTTTTGGGATCGTATTTAGCTATTTACGGTACAACCTGATTCACAGTTATGCATCGGCCTCTTACAGTTGATACAATGATGAACTATATTATGCGGTTAGTGATGGAGTGATGAAAACCCTAGTTTTCTTTCTCATCTGAATCACAACCAATTTAATTTTCTTTCTAGATAATTTTAGTTAAAATAGATAATTTGGTCTTTAGCACCCAAACAAACCATTTTCAGAAAATATAATTGAGTGTTTTTTATTTGCTAAAGTGAACAATCATAATCTCTGTGAGATCGATATCCCTTACTCAAGTCATTGTTATACTATAATCAATACCTGCACTTGCGTAGGGTAAAACCTAGCGTCGTTAAGGTGTCATTTTTAACCACATATTTGTACACACCTGACGCGCATCAAGTTTTTGGCGTCGTTGTCAGGGACTGAGCATTGTTCAAATAGCTGTAGTAATTTATTTGCATTGCGTTGTTGTAGTTGTAGCTAAAGTTAGATTTTTGTGTGATTGATAAGTACTTTGAAGAATATAGAAGGGAAAAGCGGAGCTTATGAAGTTGCGTCTGGAACTTTTGTGAGTTTTAGTGTTGCCTTGATTTTTACATATTCATTCTAGCTTTATTTTCTGTTGATAGTTAAAGTCGCTTAGAAGTAGTTAATATTAGTTAGCTTTTATTTCATAAAAAATAAAAAATAAAAAATAAAATAGTCGCTTGAGTAGTGTATGACTGATAGATCGACCCGTCCTAATTTTAGCACTGCGTTAGTCGAGTACGATCTTGAGATCGAAAAGACTCTCCGTCATTTACGTCAAGCTATTGAAGAGCGACAACGTCAGTCATAAGAAGAATCGATAAGTGACCAAAGTGCCAACCCGCCAAGGGCACCAGAGACATCACTGAAAGGATATTACGTGCCCGATGCGTACGACTCCTATGCTGATTTTCCGGAGGAAGAAGGAGTGAAGCACTTCGAGATCAAGACAAGCATGATTAATATGCTTCCAAAACTTTCAGGTCGTAGAATAGAGGACCCATATCAGCACATCAATGATTTCCTAGAGGTAGCCTCTATTTTTAGGTATGACAATCTGTCCAAAAATGACTTACGAGTGAGATTATTCCCTTAGTCATTAAAGAGAGAGCTAAAAGATGGTATATCAAATTAGCAAAAGAAATTAAAATTGATTGGGAAACCCTTAAGAAAGAATTCATTGAAAAACATTATCCCATAAGAAAGACCTCTGAAGCACAAGATGCAATCAAAATCTTTAGGCAGTTACTTGGTGAACATTTTCATGATGTTTGGGAGAGATATAATAAAATTTTGTATAAGTGTCCCCACCATAGGCTTTCTGAACAAGATATTGCTAAAAATTTCTACATAGGACTTAGAGAGGCGCATAAGACTTTGATAGATAGGGCAACACAAGGTCAGTTTATCTTGAAGCCAGCTAAAGAACTTTTGGAGATATTTGATAATATTAGTGAAAATAAAAATCAATATCAATCTAAGTTGAGGTTTATAAGTGGACAACAGGATAAGAGATCTGAGAAATCTTATGTTGTACAGCATGATGATGTGAGAGATACCATGGCATTGTTTGGAGAGAAATTAGAGAGAATTGAAAAGTTTATGCATCGAAGTTATTCCCCTCCAAGAGAGATGTTTGAAGTAGAAGTTGAGTACTCTCAAAATGAGTGTCAAGAGATAATGATTATTGATGCTAATGTATCGTGGAACTATTCTAATAATGCTCATTTCACCAATTCATACACCTCAAATGCTAGAAATCATCCACTTTTGTCTTATAAATCTACAAATGTGGAGAATCCACCATCAAGGCCCCAACAGGGACAATCATCCAATCAATAACCAAGGTTCACAGATAGACAACTAACATATAACCCATAACCAGGGTTCACTGAGAGACAACAATCATATAACCAACAACCAAGGTTCCAACAAAGTCAATAATCATTCGACTCACAACCAACAATCATGACTAGAAATTCTTAGTCCAATTACCAACCCAGAACATCCAATAATTGCCAAGCTCTCCAACCATTCAATAATTCCCAAGATCTTCACTTATTCAATAATAATCAGGATGTGCAACCATATAACTACCAAACCCAGCCACATAGAAGTCAAACTCCTCCACCCGATTTCCAGACTAATAGGTTAGAGCAAGTTATATTGGACATTCATAACAAGCTAGGCATTCCTACCCAATCATTGGCACAACTGCATATGCAGATGGGCCAAATGACTAATGAGAGGAATGTAAGAGAACCAGGAAGATTGCCTAGTCATCCGGTCACTAACCCAATGCCATAACAAACATTGGAGCTTAGATCATTTGTTAATGAACCTAATGAGATGGTTCAAACAATCATGACTCTGAGAAGTGGAAGGGAAGTAGAGAGTAGAATTGAGGAGGAACATGAAGAGAGGTTGCAGAAAATAAAGGAAGTCGAACAAGAGTAAAGAAAGGAGGCTGAAAAATTCTAGAAGGATAAACCATCAGTGGAAGACAATGTCAATCAGACATTACTTGAAGAGCCAGAGAGGGCGAGTTACTAGGAAGCAACGCTATTTCCTCAGCGTCTTAGAGATCCGGCCAAGTACGGGAAGCTGAAAGAATCTGATAAGTTGGAAACATTCAGATAAATCAAGATTAATTTACCTCTCTTAGAAGTAATCACCCAGATACCGCCTTACGCTAAGTTTTTCAAAGATATTTGCACCCAGAAGCGAAAGAGCAGAGCGAACAATCCAACAAAAATACTTTTTACTGAGCAAGTGATTTCATTGCTTTTAAGCGATACTCCACCAAAGAGGAAAGATCCCGGTGCTCCCACTATTCCATGTGTCATTGGTGGCTAGAAAATTGGTAGAGCTCTTCTTGATCTAGGTGCTAGTACAAACTTACTTCCTTATTCAGTCTACCAATAGCTAAGGTTGGGTGAGCTCAGTCCCACTGAGGCCGTACTTCAATTTGCTGATCGATCAGCCAAGCAGGCAAGAGGAGTTCTTGAAGATTTCATTGTTCAAGTGGACAAGTTTTATTTTTTGGTTGATTTTGTAGTCCTGGATACAGAACTTGTTCATGACTCAAAGAAACACATTCTGGTGATATTAGGAAGACCATTCTTAGTCACGGTGAATGCATATATTAACTGCAGAACCGGAGCCATGGATCTGACGTTTGAAAATATGAAGGTTAGGATGAATGTGTTAGAATGAAGCCACCAATTGCCTGAATCGGAGGAATGTTTCTAGATTAATGAGTGCGATGAACTGGATGATATCATAGCAGATTTTGTGACTCAAATCCTAGAGAAGGATGAGCTAGAGTCATTTATGACTAGAGAATGGCCGGATGAAGAAGTGGTTGATTGGGAGTCATATTAGAAGCTTCAAAATGAAGAGCTGGATGAGATGGAGACTGGATTATACACTCAACCATGGTGAGAGTTGGTTGAACCACTTCTGATAGTTTCAAATACTCCACCAATTTTATCCTTAACTACTTCTCCTACCTTGGAACTCAATGAACTACCTGAAAACCTGAAATATGTTTTCTTGGGACCCGATGAGACTCTTCCTGTGATTATCTCTTCAAAGCTGACAAAAAAATAGGAATCAAGTCTAGTTGAAGTCTTGAGTGAGAACAAAGAGGCAATAAGATAGAGTGATGCTAATTTAATCGGCATAGACCCCTCAATTTTCATGCATCACATACATATTGAGAAGGATGCAAAGACATCGAGAGAAATACAATGAAGGCTGAATCTAAATATGAAAATGGTGGTGATGAAAGAAGTGGTGAAATTGTTAGATGCGGGTATCATCTACCCCATTTTTGATAGCACATGGGTAAGTCCAACTCAGGTGGTGCCGAAGAAGTCGGGCATCACAGTGGTGCCAAACTTAAAAGGTGAGCTAATTCCATAGCGCATGACCACATGATGATGTGTGTGTATTGATTACAGAAAGCTCAACCTGAACACCAGGAATGATCATTTCCCGTTGCCATTCATTGATCAGATCCTAGAGAGGTTAGCCGGGCAGAGCTACTACAGCTTTCTAGATGGATATTCCGGCTACAATCAAGTGGCGATTGATCCTATTGATCAGGAGAAAACCACTTTTACTTGTCTGTATGACACTTTTGCGTATAGACGGATGCCTTTCGGTTTATGTAATGCGCCAACAACATTCCAAAGGTGTATGATGTCTATCTTCTTTGACATGGTAGAGAAATTTCTTGAAGTGTTCATGGATGACTTCTCAGTTCTTGAACTGGTACTTAAGAGATGTAATGAGATGAATCTGATCCTAAGTAGGAAAAAGAGCCATTCTATGGTTAAAAAGGGGATAGTACTGGGCCATATTGTATCAAAGCAAGGGATAGAGGTAGATAAAGCAAAATTTGAATTAATTTCAAAGTTACCTCTTCCCACATTTGTTAAGTAGATACACTCTTTTCTGGGCCATGCCGGGTTTTACCGAAGGATTATTAAAGATTTTAGAAAAATCGCCCGGCCGTTATGCAACTTATTAGCTAAGGATGCGACCTTCGTCTTTGATGAAGAGTATCTTCATGCCTTTGAGGAGCTGCGTACTCAACTCTCAACAACCCCAATTATTTGTCCGTCAGATTGGTCTCTACCATTTGAGCTCATGTGTGATGCTTCTAACTATGCCATAGGAGCTGTGTTGGGTCAGAGAAAAGATAAGCTACTGTATGCAATTTACTATGCCAGTAGGACTCTGAATGAAGCTCATATGAACTATACAACTACCGAGAAGGAGTTGCTAACAGTTGTCTTTACCTTGGATAAATTCCGATCATATCTATTGGGCGCCAAGGTTGTTGTTTACTCGGATCATGCCGCATTGAGACATTTGCTAACCAAGATGGACCCTAAACCTAGACAGATCCGGTGGATTTTGTTGTTGCAAGAATTCGTCCTGGAAATCAAAGATAAGAAGGATTCAGAGAATGTTGTTGCGGATCATTTATCGAGGATTATAGTCGAGTCCACAAAGGAAACTACTTATCTTAAGGATTCATTCCCGGATGAACATCTATTCAATGTGGCTACTGTGGAACAAACACTGTGGTATGCTGACATTGTCAATTATAAAGCCACCGGTCGAATTCAAAAATAATGGTCCAAGAATGAGAGGGAGCAATTCCTCAACCAAGTCAAATTCTATATATGGGATAATCCATGACTATACAAGTATTGCTCTTATCAGATTATCAAAAAATGTGTCCCTAAGAGTGAGGTGCAGAGCATACTGACATTTTGTCATACGTTGGAGTGTGGAGGGCATTTCGGAGCACAGAAGACAACTCACAAGGTGTTGTAGAGTGGATTTTATTGGCCCATATTCAAAGATGATTTTGAATATTATAAAGCGTGCCTACGATGTCAAAAGTTGGGATCCATATCTCAACAAGACATGATGCCTCTAACCCCAATTCTGATTGTGGAATTATTTGATGTATGGGGTATTGATTTCATCGAACCATTTTCGAAAGCAGATAAGAATGAGTACATACTTATGGGGGTTGATTATGTGTCAAAGTGGGTAGAAGCTATACCACCAAAAATGTTGACCATGATGTGGTGGAAGAATTTGTGAAATCAAACATTTTCTCAAGATGTGGTATGCCACGAGTGTTGATTAGTGATGGTGGAAGTCATTTTGACAATCAGTTTCTTTCTGCTTTATGTGAGAAGTATGGTGTCACTCATAGAATTGGTACGCCTTATCACCCCCAATCATAAGGGCAAGTGGAGGTTTCAACTATGGAGATTAAAAATATATTGGAAAAGATTGTGCGCCTGACTTAAAGGATTAGCCGAGAAGGCTAAATGATGCACTTTGGGCGTATAGGATTTCGTTTAAGACACCAATTGGTATGACACCGTATAGATTGGTGTATGGTAAAATGTGTCATCTCCTTGTAGAGCTAGAACACCGAGCATACTAGGTTGTTTGAAGATTGAATTTCGAAATGAAGAAAGCCAGTGAACAGCGGAATCTCCAACTTCAAGAGCTTGAGGAGTTGAGAAATGATGCATATGAAAACTCTCAGATTTATAAGGCTCGAACAAAAGCGTTTCATGATAAACATATTAGAAAGAAATTTTTTGAGCCCGGCCAGAAGGTTTGGCTATTTAATTCGAGACTCAAGTTGTTTCCTAGTAAGCTCCAATCAAGATGGGATGGGCCATACAAGATTACAAAGGTTTTCCCCCATGGAACCGTGGAGCTCGATGATCCTGACACTGGAAAGAAGTTTGTTGTCAATGGGCAAAGATTGAAGCACTACATAGAAATTCAACCAGTCGAGTGTGTAATAAAAATGATTGATCTAACTGAACCACCACCCAAGCTGGACAAGTTTGATCCAGAGTATTGAGAGGCAGTAACGTCATACCATCAATGTTAAATATTGGTACTAGGTGATTGAGAGTAGCTTTTGATCCTAGTTTGTACTTGTAGACGTTAATTTAGTCGTTTATATATTTAAGATCAAGTCTGTAAAATCGAGTCGCGAAACCATCGTCATCTAAGTATGAAGGGTAAATTGAGCCAATAAGATAGATAAGGGTGTGTAGGAAACCTTGAGAGTGAATAGGGTTGAAGACAACATTTGAAGATGAAGAAAATATTTTTGGGACATGTGGACCTACGCTTCAAGCGTAAGCCTAGCTACGCTTCAAGCGTAGCGACGGGCTTGTTATTAAACAAACCTGTCAGGCCATTTCCCCCATTTTTATTTTAAACTCCTCTCTCTCTATCGTTTCTCCACCAATCTTCACAAGGTTTGTTTCTACCATTTATTAATTCGATTCCTCATCGTTCATTGATGGCGGATCGTCAGATTAGTTTGTGATTCGTCCAGATTCGCATGAAGAACTCGAAAAGTCTCCGAATATCAATTTTGGTAAAATCATCATTTTTCTCGATTCGGTGAGTTTTGTTCCATTATTTTGATTTCATATGACTTATTTAACTATTCTAAACTAATATTGATGAACGAGTTCAATCAAAATCATATTTTGATCCATTTTCCAATAAGTTGAGTTTTTTTACTTCGAAAGCGGCTTGAATATTGAACTTTTAGGATGAAGGCTTGTTTAATCGCCATATTGAGTATATTTAGATATAGTTTAAGTTTGATTCAGTGTCCAGAATAGTATTGCTCACTTTTCAAAAAATTATATATTATAGGCATGGCTAGAGTGAAAGATGCGACGATGCGAGTGGCCGAGGCGGCTAGACCAGTAAAGCGTGATGTTTGGCAAAGGTTGAGATCATTATCTGGTGACCGAGCACCTAGTAAATTGCCGGAGTACACGTGCCTCGAGACCACAGTATGTCGACTCGGCATCATCATCTTCATCATTTGAGGCGGAGGTATCCGAGTCCACCACACGGGGCCGTGATCTTCACTTTCCATATGGTAGGCTTACAGTGGGGCTAGTTGCCCCATGCTCACCATCACTGCCACCTGTGCCTAAGTCGCAAGCTGAGTAGATGGATGAAGATACCGAGAGTGATAGTGGTGCACAGAAGGATGATGCTGACCAGGGAGATGATGTCGGTCATCCGAATGAGAGGATACTTAAGCCCCCAGTGGAGGGTAACCCGGGTGTTTTGACTACTATTATACTAATCCCCCGGACAGTATCAGTTGAGGATTTGCTAGATCGGGTTATCCAGAAGTAGTATCAGCAGGAGAGTACCTATTTGGTGGCCATGTTTGAGGGCCCGCCGCTTACTACCTATTCTTGCCTCGGCCACCCCGCATATTTGTGAGGACATGATCCGAAAGTTTTGGCTACACATGCAGCATTACAGCAGAGGGAGGAGGCTACGGACAGTGGTCTGAGGTACTGAGTCTGACTATTGCTGATGCATGGGGTATTCCGGACGAGTGTCCGCCCGAGACATTCCCGTCTATTACCGATCTAGTTATACTACAGACTGCGGAGAAGTGGGTTGATGAACAAAGGAACTGCACGAAGAAGTCGAACTATCACCTAAGGCTCTGGTTTTGGGACGTGATAGTCCGTTCATAGATTCTTCCGCACAACCATGTGACTAAGTCCTATGCGCCATTTTCGGCCCTCCACTATGCTTTCGAGTTCGGGCAATGGATTTCTATTCCATAAATTTTGTGGGGGGCTTATATGCGCATTACATCCACTTGCGCAAGGAGTCAAAAGTTTGGCAGCATTTATTCAAGGTCTGATTCCCGTGTTTAGTGATAAAGTTGATATTTGATGCCAGGATCGAGATGGATGTAGGTGAACCGAATCGATTCAAAAATGCGTCTCCATATGATGTGGACAGGTGTCTAGACCCGGTTACATGGGGATGCTGTTATGGCACAGAGACTGAGGTTTGGTTTATTACCAGGCCAGGATGCACAAGCCCAGGCACAGACTGATGATGTAGGTTAGGATGATGTAGGTATGGCTCAGGATGCTCATTTCGCCGATGTCGATACTACTATGCCACAGATGTCGGTAGTTGAGGAGGAGGTTATTCTACTATAGGCGCCTGCGAGTAGTACCATCACCTTATCTCAGACTCAGTTTGATACTCTTATGGCACGGATACAGGGATTAGAACAAAGGCTGGAGCAGAGATTTGATCAAGAGAGACAGGCCCATCGGCGAGATCATAGGCAGTTATGTCATAGGGTTGATGGCATGAGGCAGCATTTGGGCGTACATCTTCCACCTACGCCACCGACCTCGGATGATGAGGATTAGTGTAGTTTTAGTTGAGATGTTGGTTTTTATTTTATTTTATTTTTGGTACATTAGAGATAAATCATGGAGCGGATAGACTTTGTGATAAGGTTTTATGTGACCGCTTTAATGATTATTCTTTAAATGTTTTTGTTATTTTCATTATTTATAAAATGACAATTTTTTAAATTAATTTGATTGAGATTGATGTGTCCCCTGATTTTTACGCTTATATTCAGTGTGATGATGTTTTGAATTCTTTCAAGTTTGTAATCGCACTATGCGGACATTTGTGCGTTTAAGTTTGGGGGTGTATGTGTTTTATACATATA
The DNA here is from genome assembly GCA_963922005.1 of Cornus suecica. Classification (NCBI taxonomy): domain Eukaryota; kingdom Viridiplantae; phylum Streptophyta; class Magnoliopsida; order Cornales; family Cornaceae; genus Cornus; species Cornus suecica. The sequence continues at coordinate 26,401,019 of OY998240.1, read as the reverse complement.
TGAATTGATCGGAAGGGGGACAGTTGAAAAAAATAATAATAGTAATAATAAAATATTTTCAAGCCAACATACGCTTGGAGTATAGGTTACCCTACGCTTGAAGCGTAGGGTACTACGAGGATGATTTTGAAAAATTGAAAACTTGACCTGTTTAAGAGATGTTTTGGCCTAGTTTGTATATGTATTTGTATTAGGATTTATTTAAGATATTTTTAGGATTTTTTCTAGAATTTTTGTAGAGGTTTTAGAGTAATCTTAGTCCGACAAGGAAGTGGAATGGAAATACAAGTTGGAGTTGGATCATGACTTTTTTCCACTTTCCTATTCAAACAAGGGTTTCAAATCATTTTCCTCTTTGAGTCTGCTACATCCACCTATAAATACACCCATAGGGTAGACACAATTCACAATTCACAACAGTTGGGTAATATAGTTAGATTTTCTCATTCTATTCTTTTTTCTTCTTCTTTCTATCCCGGGAGTGTGAGGATGGATGGTGATAATGATAATTATTCTGACTCGGAGGAGTTCATAGAGGAGGAAGAACCGTATGTAAAGGCCGAAAGTTCAAGTAATGGAGCAACAAGCCGGAAAGGAAAAAGAACCACACCAAAATCGTTTATGAAGTGTAGGTTGTAATTTGAAGAAGTGTTTTGTCCAGAGAGGATTAATCTAGTATTAACCGCACCCGAAAGGAGAATCCTTAAGGAACGAGCATTCTGAAGTTTAGAGCAACTGGCGGGAAAAAGGGTGTATCCGGGCTTGATCCGAAAATTCTATGAAAATATGACGATTTTGGGACCGGCAGGATTTGAGGTGATGACGGCTAAAGTGACTCAGTGGAGTGCTCCTATTGTGATTGGAAGAAGAAGTATTGTCGATGCGTGGAATATACCAATTGGTAGCCGGCAAACTTAGAAGGAAAACTTATGGAGCATCCTCAGGTATGGCTACATACAGATGAGGAAATGGTGAGAGAATTGTGTGCTATGTCAGATCCAGGTGATAAGACCTATGAAAATTGGTGGTTAAAGTAAGATCTGCTTTATTTGGATTGTGTCATTTCGGCTCAAATTAGGCCAAATAATCGGACTAGTGTAAGGGATCACATGATGCTTAGAACGTTCTATGCCTTAACTCATGGGTATAAAGTGTGTATTCCGACGGTGATCATGGCTGAGATATCGATTGCCCGAGCAATTGTGAGAAGACAGTGAGTAGGTGCAGATAAATTTGAACATTATCTTTCATACCCGTTTCTGTTATCGAAGATCATTGTAGAGCCATTTGGTGATAGGATGAAGGAGCTGGATGAGATGTGGTGGACAATTATGAAGATATATCTGGAGAAAGACTTGGATAAATTGAAAGAGACAGCATACTACCGAATATGGTTAAAGAGCATCGTGACTAGTGATGAAGAAGAGGAGGATGATTGAGATTAGGGTTTACTTTTAGTATTAGGATTTTTTTTGTTTGTTTTGTTTTGTTTTTAAGGATGGTAGACCCTTAAGGTCACGTTTTTATTTTTATTTTATTTTATTTTGTAGGATTGTAGGCCCTTAAGGCCAAATCATATTTTTTTTATTATTATCATTATTTCTGAAAAATAATAAATAAATAAAAAGAATTTTAATTCCTTGAAAATTTTGTGCGACTTTCTGGATATTTTTAAAAATTTTTTTTTTCCTTTGCTATGATTGGGTATGTGTGCTTTGTTGATTATACCTATAGGTGATCCAAATCAAGTTTATGGGAGGGGATTCATGCTTTGCTTTGGAATCCAAAATTTAACTTCAATGGTAACTATATTAATTTTCTTATATTATTTTTTAACATGAGGACATGGTCTGATTTAAGTTTGAGGGTGAGGGTATAGAATTACAAGGAATGAAAATTTTTGGAAAAAAATTTAAAATTTTGGACCAGTTCTTTATTTTCACGCATGAATGTTTTTCATTACAATTTGATTGAGTTCATGTTTATGATGTATGAGTAGTATGTGTTGTGATATTTTCATTCATGAGAGTAATGGTTAGATCGAGTTAGTGAAGTGATGTGGTTTTACATGGGTGAGTGAATGAGTGAAATTAAAATTAAGAAAGACGACATTGACCTATAAGCACAAACACACATTCACTATAGGAAATAGGTTGATCTTTGACTATATAGTTGAAAAAATAATGTTGCCACAATAAAAGGGGAGAAAGGGAGATGTTATGGTTGAAATAGAGGAAGTTGAAATTTTTTGAGAAAAGAAAATGCAAAAAGTAGTTTTTCAAGCTGAGTAATCGGGCCATGGTATCACCGATATCACTGTTCATGTTTAAAAGGGAGAAGACTAATGAGCATAAATCCCATGGAAGAAGTTCAAGCCCAGTTGGTCGGGACTAGAAATCCCCGCTGAAAAGTTTGGAGACTTAGAAAGAGAAAAAGGGATAAAAGTGGAAAGATGGAAAGATGAGTTTTTATGAAAAATGGCAAATTTTGATCAATGAAGTAGGAAAAGAGATATTGAAATACCATGGTAGAACACTCACAAAAACACGGAAGGTTGTCCGTATTGAGAGTAGAAAGTAGTGAAATCGTTCACTTTAGTTAGAACCATTCATGACACGAAGCTTGATATAATTATTGTTCGGTAGTGAGTGGGAATATTTGCATCCATGCTGTCTTTTGCATTATATCATGACTTAATCGAACTTGTGTGTGAACTCATAACTACGTGATTACAGAGAACCGAGATGTTTGTAGGTATCATCACTGGAAACCTTCACGGGACTTCACTCGTCCACTAGGGGTAACCTAGGGGTTTAAAAGGCTTGTTACACGTGCTAAGTGTAATCGTCGACCCTCACGAAAGCAAAGGATTAGGTTAGATTAGTTAGAATAGATAGAAAATAAATCATCACAAAAAAGTTCCGTGAGTTTATTGTTAAAGGACTAGCAATATGTAAGTTTGGGGGTGTGATAGGTGTCAAATATTAGACATTTTGACCCCTTAACTCACTATTATTACGTTATTTCATTCCATTATTTGGTATTTTTATGTTGTTTACGTGTTAAAACATGTTTTAGGAGCTTAATGAAGAAATGGAGCTAACTTTGGTGAATTAACTGAAGACTGTGTTCTTTTTATTCAAAGACGAGAGTCAAAAAGGCAGTCGGAGAGAAAAATGATTCCTGGAGGGCAAAAACGGCATTTCCAGAAACCGTCATCTTCAGTAAAAAGTATCGTGGGTTCAAGGCGGTCATTTTGGTGCAGGCACAGAGAAAAGTTGTTTTCCATAAAATATCTACGCTTGTGCCTACACTTTCAATTTCAAAAAGTGACTGGAAAACACATTTTTACGCTTGGAGGTTGTTGGACGTCAGGTGTGTGCAAAATATGTGGTTAAAAATGACACCTTAATGACACTTTAGGTTTTACCCTTCTGCAAGCGCACAGATCAATTGTATATAGTTTTGCTTGAGTAGGGGAATATCGATCCCACAGAGACGAGAATTATTCACTTTAATAATTTAAAAACACTGAATTATAGTTTTTCCAAAAAGAGTTAATTTTTGTAAATTATCTAATAATAATGAAAATAAAATATAAAATAATGATAAATAATGGTTGTGAGTCAGAGTGAGAGAAAACTTGGGTTTCCTCACTTGACTGTGAATCAGGTCGCACCGCATCAGCAATTTGACCCCAAAAAGGATTACTCTCAACTAGATCGCAACAACCCATCTCAAGACTAAACTGATTAGTGCATGCCAACTACTAACAGAAAAATAAATTAAAGCAGTAAATTAAAGCATTAAATTAAAGCATAAAAATAAACTAAAGCATGTCTATATCACTTTGTCAGGGCATGGCCTGTGTCAACCTAGAGTTTTGAGTTTTATGACCACCATTGTGTAGAAAATCACAGATTAAGCATCCGAGTTGCAACCCATAGTGAATAATTGTGATTGTGTAAGATAAATATATTCAAAAAGTCTAAGACAAGAATCAATTCAAATATATAAACTTGTATCACGAATAAAAACGGTCTCTCATCTAACACAATCATCAGAGTATAGTCATAGTTTCTCCTCTCTACAATTGAATATAAAATCAGAACAACATTACTTGGCTAGAATTTTGCGAGAAAACCCTAGATACCGAGTTAGTTGATCATGGCTGAGAAAATCTGCATTGTCTGTGTAGAAACGCTCTTCATGGCCTTCTTCTCCGGATCTCTAGGTATTTAATGATGGTTCTCTTCAATGGAAGAACTCTATGAATGAACGTGCGTGAACCAGCCTCCAAAAACCAACTCCGAAAGCATAACTTAAAACTAGCACTAAAACATAAATTAAACCCTAAACCTAACCCTCTCATATTTATAAACAAGTGAGGGAAACCCTAATGGTTGCCCTTTTCTATAATTTCATAATACATGAATAATCTCATAAAATCATATGTAAATATGTGTATAAGCCTGTATGTAGTGGTATGGAATCACCGATCACTTGAAATATCGAAGAAGGAATAAAACTGGAAAATTCTGAAACAACTTCAGCACATAGAGGGATCACGTGGCCTCAAGGTGGGACCTACACTCCTGACATATGCTTGGGCTTAGGTCTAGGGTATAGGGTACAAACCACATCGTAGGTTTGGGCCAATCTGTCCCTTTTTCTCTCTGACGACGTAGGGTATTATGCATCTTTTGTATAAAAACTTGTCTTTTCATATTTGAGCTAGACTGGTCACCTTTGAGTCCCGATGCTTTTCGATGAAGTAATAATGTCTGAAAATTTCATTTTTGCCCTTCGGTGCAATAACGATGTCGGGAAATGACCATTTTTCCCTCTGGTAGCTCTTCTTCGCTCTGGCACACCTCTTGATTCCTTTCTCGAGATAGAAACAAACACGAACTCAAATAATTCACCGAGATTAGTTATGTTTCTTCATTAAACTCCTGAAACATGTTTACACACACAAATGAGATAAAAATACTAAGTAACGGAATGCAAAGAAATAACAAACGCAAGATAGGGGTGAAAAATTACCAATATTAAGCACCTATCAGAGGTACGCTTGGAGGTATGCTTGAACCTACGCTTGAAGTGTAGGCCATGTATGCTTGAAGCATATCTGCGACAATTTTTGTGATTTTTTTATGGATTTTTCCTGTTCTACCCTCAGTTCGATTTGAAGACGTACTTGTGACTCCAGACCTCTATATACATGTATATACACCTATATATATCAGAAGTTAGGGTTTGCAGGAGGTGGGGAGTGAAAAGACTGAAAATGACATTTCTATACCATTTCCTATATATACACAATCATATGGAGTTCATAAGGTATTGTTAATTTGAGTCGTGGGTTGTTGAGTCTGGAGTTTTGGAGGTTCACGTTCATTTAGAGGGGTTCATTCAGACTTGTTGTTGAGAGTCCTATTCAAACCTAGAGATCCGAAAAAGAAGACCATGGAGATCGTTTCTACATCACCGATGCAGTCACCTTCCACCATGGCCAACTAACTCAGTATATAGGTTTTTCTAGTAAAACCATAGCCAAGTAATATAGTTATTCCATTGTTTTCAATTTTAATAAGGGGAAATTGTTGACCATACTGTGATGATTGCAGTAGTTAATCGACCGTACTGATTTGCAATATAAAATTATATGTTTGTTCTAAATTCTTGTCTTAGATGGAATGAATATATTATTTTGTACAACTATGATTATTCACTATGGGCTGGAACTCGGATGCTTAATTATGGTTTTCTACACAATGGTGGTAATGAAACTTGAGACCCTAGGTTGACACAGGCCATGCCTTGGCAATTTAATATAGACATGTTTTAGTTTATTTTCATGCATTAGGAGTAGATTAGAGTAATATAATTGGCATGCACTAGTTAGGTCAGTCATGAAATGGGTTGTCGCAATCCGATTGATGGTACTCCTTTTTGGGGTCGTAATTAGCTATTTGCGGTATGACATGATTCACAGTTGTGGATCACCCTCTTACAGTTGATACAGTGAGAAACTATATTATGCGGTTAATGGTGGAGTAATGAAAACCCTAGTTTTCTCTCTCATCTAAATCACAACCAATTTAATTTGCTTTCTAGATAATTTTAGTTAAAATAGATAATTTTGTTTTTGACCACCCAAACAAACCATATTCAGAAAATATAATTCAGTGTTTTTGAATTGTTAAAGTGAACAATCTTAGTCTCTGTGGGATTGATATCCCATACTCAAGCCAATGCTATACTATAATCGATACGTGCGTTTGCGTAGGGTAAAACCTAGCGTCGTTAAGGTGTCATTTTTAACCACATATTTTGTACACACCTGACGCGCATGAAAGATACTCATGGAGCCAACCGATGAGGAGAAAACATCTTTCATCACTAAAACAGGTACCTATTGTTTCAAAGTTATGCCTTTCGAACTAAAAAATGCAAGTGCCACTTTCCAAAGACTAGTGAATAGGATCTTCAAAGGAATGATGGGCACCATAATTGAGGCATACATTGATGACACAGTGGTGATAAACAGAAAAAAGGAAAGCCACCTGGAGCACCTACAACAAGTGTTTGACGCCCTCCGAAAGCATGGCATGAAGCTCAATCCCGCCAAATATTCTTTCGGGGAGTCATCCGGGTAGTTCTTGGGCCACATAGTGGATCAGACGGGAATATAGGCAAGCCCGACACAAGTCAAGGCCCTGCTGGAGATGAAGCCCCCGAATGCACAAGGACATCCAAGTGCTAACGAGAAGGGTGGCTGCTCTAAGTCGGTTTATTGCAAGGTTGACCAATCGATGTAGACCTTTCTTCTAAGCCATCAAAACAAGGAGAGGTGAAATCTGGCACTGATGGGCATCAGGTGTGTGCAAAATATGTGGTTAAAAATAGCCACTTAACGACACTTTAGGTTTTACCCTTCTACAAGCGCACAGATCAATTGTGTATAGTTTTGCTTGAGTATGGAAATATCGATCCCACATAGACGAGGATTATTCACTTTCATAATTTAAAAACACTGGATTATAGTTTTTCCAAAAAGAATTAATTTTTGTAAATTATCTAATATTACTTAAATTAAACTAAATAGCGAAGTAAATTGGTTTGTGATTCATAGGGAGAGAAAACTAGGGTTTCTTCATTCCATCACTAACCGCATAACATAGTTCAAATTCTAATTTCAATTGCATGAGGGCGATCCATTGACTGTGAATCAGGTCTCACCGCGTCAGCAGCTTGACCCCAAAAAGGATTACTCTCAACCAAATCGCGACAACCCATCTCAAGACTAAACTACTTAGTGCATGCCGACTACTAACAGAAAAGTAAATTAAAGCATGAAAATAAACTAAGACATGTCAATATCAATTTGTCATGGCATGGCCTGTGTCAACCTAGGGTTTCAAGTTTTATGACCACCATTGTGTAGAAAATCACAGATTAAGCATCCAAGTTCCAACCCATAATGAATAATTGTGATTCTGTAAGATAAATATATTCGAAAAGTCTAAGACAATAATCAATTCAAATATATAAACTTGAATCATGAATAAAAACGGTCTCTCATCTAACACAATCATCACAGTATAGTCACAGTTTCCCCTCTGTACAGTTGAAAACAAAATCAGAACTACATTACTTTGGTAGGGTTTTACGAGAAAACCCTAGATACCGAATTAGTTGATCATGGCTGAGGGAGTCTCCATTGTTGGTGTAGAAACGTTCTCAATGACCTTCTTCTCCGGATCTCTAGGTCTTTAATGGTGGTTCTCTTCAATGAAAAAGAACTCTATGAATGAATGTGTATCTCCAAAACAGAACTAAAAACAATCATCCAAGATCTCTTTCTAAACCCTAATCCTCTCATATTTATAAACAAATGAGGGAAACCCTAATGATTGCCCTTTTCTGTAATTTCATAATACATTAATATTCTCATAAAATCATATGTAAATATGTGTATAAGCTTGTACGTATAGATTTGGAATCACCGATTACTTGAAATATCGAAGTAGGGACAAAACTAGAAAATTCTGAAACAACTCCGAAACAACTTCAGCATGTCGAGGGATCACGTGACCATCATACGGGACCTACGCTCCTGACCTACGCCCAAGCATAGGTCTAAAGCGTAGGGTCCAAAACCACAACGTAGCTTAGGAGCGTAGGTTGGGTCCAATTTGCCCATTTTTCTCTCGGTGACGTAGGTATTATGCACTTTTGATGTAAAAACCCGTCTTTTTGTATTTGATCTAAACTGGTCGCCTTTGACTCTCAATGTTTTTTGATGAAGTAATATTGTCTGAAAATGACATTTTTGCCCTTCCGGTGAGATAATGATGTCGTGAAATGACCATTTTGCTCTCCAGTAGCTCTTATTTGCTCTAGCGCACCTCTTAATTCCTTTCTCGAGATAGAAACGAACACGAACTCAATTAATTCACCGAGATTAGCTATGTTTCTTCATTAAGCTCCTGAAACATGCTTACACACACAAACGAGATAAAAATACCAAGTAATGGAATGTAAAGACATTATAAATGCAAGATAGGGGCAAAAAATTACTAATATTGAACACCTATCACACCCCCGAACTTACATATTGCTAGTCCCTTACCAATAAACTCAGAGAAAACTAACTGATTATTCTTATTCTATCTAACCTAATCTATTTTAACCTAATCCCTTGCTTTCGTGAGGGTCGACGATTACACTTAGAACGTGTAACATGCCTTTTAAACCCCTAAGTTACCCCTAGTGGACGTGTGAAGTCTCGTGAAGGTTTCCAGTGATAGTACTTATAAACATCTTAATTCTTTTGTAATTATGCATTCATGAGTTCACAAATACAAGTCAAATAAGCTATGATACAACACACAACATAATATGAATGCAAATATTCCCACTTACTACCAAACAACAATTATATCAAGCTTCGTGTTATGAATGGTCCCCACTTAAGTGATTTTGTGAACATTCAACTACAATATTTCAGTTTCTTTTCTCCTACTTCATTGATCAAATTTTACCATTTTTCATTAAAACGTAACTTTTCAACTTTTCACTTTTCATCCCTTTTTGTCTTTCTAAGCTCCGGACTTTCCAGCGAGGCTTTTTAGTCCCAACCAACTGGGCCCGAACTTCTTCCATGTGATTTATGATTATCAGTCTTCTCCCCTTTAAATACGAACAATGATATTGGTGATACCAAAGCCCCGTTACTCAGATCAAAGAATTGTTTTTTGCATTTTATTTTCAACTTTTTTCAATTTTTTTAATTTTTTTAATTTTTTCTATTTCAACCAAAACAACTCCCCTTCTCCCCTTTAATTGTAGCAAAATTATTTTTCAATTTCATAGTAAAAAATTAACATATTTCTCATAGTGAATGTGTGTTTGTGTTTATAGGTCAAAGTCGTCTTTCTTAATTTCAATTTCACTCATTCACTCACTCATGTAAACCACATCACTTTACTAACTTGATTTAATCATTATTCTCATGATCGGGAACATCACATCACATACTACTTATACATTATAAACATAAACTCAATCAACTCATAATGCGAAACACTCATGCATAAAATCAAAGAATTGTTTCAAAAAACAATCTTCTAAAACAATCTTTATTTCTTGCAATACTATACCCTTACCCCCAAACTTAAAGCAGACCATGTCCCCATGGTCAAAAATAAAATAAGAGAACAAATACAGTTACCCTTGAAGCTCAATTCCGGATTCCAAAGCAAAGCACAAATCCTTTTCCCCAAACTTGAATTGGATCACCTAGATATATCATTAACAAAACACACACACACCCAATCATAGCAATGGAAAAGAAATTGCAGCATAAACATCCAGACATCGACACATGTTGTTAAGGAATCAAAGACTTATTTTTTTTTTATGACAATAATAAAATAAAAAAACTGATTTGGCCTTAAGGGCCTACAATCCTAGAATAAAAAATAACAAAAAAAAATAAAGACGTGGCCTTAAGGGTCTACCGTCTCTTCAAATAGAATAACCTAAAAATCCTAACCCTAAATCCTAGTCCGCCTCTTCTTCTTCATCACTCGACACGGCACTCTTCAACCATATCCGGCAATCTGCAGTCTCTTTCAACTTCTCTAAATCTTCCTACAGATATATTTTCATGAATGTCCACCGCATCTCCTCCAATTCCTTCATTTTATCACCCAACTACTCAGCAATGATTTTTTATAGTAAAAACGGGTATGGAAGATAATAGTCACATTTATCAACCCCCGCCCATTCTGGACTCACAATTGCTCGAGCATATGACATCTCATCCATAATCACGGTTGGAACACATACTTCATACCCATGATTTAGGGCATACAAAGTTCGAAGCATAGTGTGATCTCTTGCACTTGTTCGATTATTAGGCCAAAGTTGAGTCACAACAACACAATCCAAATACAGTAAATCCGCCTTCAACCACCAATTTTCACACATTTTATCCCCCGGATCTAAAACCGCACACAATTCCTTCACCATATCTTCATCCTTATGTGGCCATACTACCGGATGCTCCTTCAAAATTCCATATAAGTTTGCCAGAATATTGATTGGTACATTCCATGCATCGACAATACTTCTTTTTCCAATCACAACAGGAGCACTCCACTGAGTCACTTTAGCCCTTATCACCTCAAATCCAGGTTGTCCGGAAACTATCATATTTTCATAGAGTTTTCAGACCAAGCCCGAATACACCTTTTCACCCGCCAATTTTTCTAGACCCTTTAATCCTCGTTCCCTAAGGATTTTTCATCCGGGTGTAACTAAAACTCGATTCATCCTCTCCGGATGAAATACCTCCTCAAATTACAACCGACACTGCAAAAATGATTTTGGTGTGATTCGGTTTCCCTTCCAAATCGTAGCTTCATTATTCGTGCTCTTCATAACCACATATGGTTACATCTCCTCTATAAACTCTTCCGGGTCAGAATAATCTTCATTAGCATTATTCATACTGACCCTCCTCGAACTAGAAAAGAATAAAAGAAGAATAGAAGAAGAATACTCAATCTAATGCTCACTCCTTGAGAATTGTGAATTATAACTTGTGTCTACCCTATGGATGTATTTATAGATGAATGGAGTATAATTAGAAAAGGAAAAGGATTCAAAATCCCTAATTGACTAGGAAAGGAGAAGCAATAACTAATACAACTTCTATTTACAGTATCCTTGTCAGAATAGGATTATTCTAAAAATTCTACAAAAATTCTACACAAATTTCTAAAAATAACTTAAACAAATCTAAATACAAGTCTAAGTACAAATCAGGCCAAAACATCCCAAAAATGGTCTATTTTTTTAAATTTTCTGGCCCAACCATGAACTACCCTACGCTTGGGCGTAGGGTAAGGCAAAAAATATATATATTTTTTTTAATCAAGTCATGACACGTTTCCTAATAACTAACGTACCCCTAAACTTAAACGCACACATGTCCTCATAGTGCAAAAATATCTATCAACTCACGATGCTCACGCCGTCGGACTTGTCTCTCCTCTGCTAATGATCATTCTAATCCCTCAATACGGCCAATCAACTGGTCATACTGAGTCTGAGTCATCATAACAAAACCCCCAGCCGGGGCCTATGGCACATCATCGCCTATAACAACCTCCTCAGCTTGTGGCACCTCCACCTCAGGTACCTCATCTTCAGCCTGCGGCATCTCCACATCATCCTCCTATGCTCCCGATAGTAAAACTTCTTCGAATCACCGGCGAACAAATGTCTCTGGACCCTTCTTGAGCCACCCCTTGTTCCACGCTCCCTTGCCATACGCAACTAATGGGGCAAACATATCCTCGATATCCATCTATAATCCCTGATCAAATGTCAACTTCATCACAAGGCAGAGAAGAATCATCTGAAACTTGGCAGTCCCGACCTTGTTCTCCCGATGCAAGTGAATATAATGCCGAAATAAAGTCTGCCAAAGAGCAAGTGGAATAGAGTACCAGTGACCAAACTCGAAAGCATACTGCAATACCGGAAATGTCGGGTAGCACATGGTCTGATGGCTATGTGGTAATACATTGGACCGGACTATCACATCCCAAAGCTATAGCATCGGATGATAGTTGGACTTTTTAGTCCCATTATGCCTATTGTCGGCCCACTGTCCCTCAGTTTGCAATCGCACAATATCATAAAGTGGCAAAGTGGGTCTGACATAGATGGAAACCACTCTCCTAACTCCGCAAGGCACTCATGTGGAATACCCCACGCAGCAGCAATACTCTCAGGAGTAATCTCAAACTCCCGCCCCTACACCACTATCACTAGTCGAGTTCCTCTGTTGTAATGCCTTATATGAAGCCAGAACTCACTAATCATATTAGCGCAAATATGTGGTGTAGCTAGGGCTAGGATCGGAAAAAATCTGCACTCCCTCAGTATGCCTATAGTCCAATGTGGAACTGGCCCTATCCGCTCAAGTGGCATAATAGCAGAAGTGCGCTCATGTCGGAACCCCTTCTCCAACGATTGAGTCATCAGCATCTCCTTGGAGACTGTAGAATGCTTCTATCTATAAGAAACGAGATCCCCCTCATCACCATCAACTGTCGGCTTGGGATATGGCACTTCACCATGCTCAGCATCCTCTAACTCCACCTCCCCATCCTCACTATCACCACTCTCAGAAGTCTGGTCATCGGATGACTCTGACTCATGTGGTAGTGGTGATGGCTCAGGGACTAGAGCCTGTGTTTGGGGTCGTGATGGAGCCCTCGGTGCAGCAGGCGGAACTATCATCTAGCTAAATCTCAAATCTAACTCAATGCCCTCTGTCGATGCAATCGGCCTCTCAAGCTCCTCATCGGACGAATCCAGCACAACATACACCGGTCTCGGTGCCCGGGTACTACGACGTACAGGCCACATACTCTCCAGGGGCGGTGATCATGATCTATCTCTCTTCATTTCCATCCCTGATGTAGATGCTCCCTCATCCGCCTTCCTCGCTCCTTTTACAAGAGCCATTCCTACAGAATTCAAATTTTTGTGAAAAATGAGTGAAAAATTGTCCGAACACCGAATCAAACTCAAAACTATATCTAAAGTACTCTAATATGACGATTAAACAAGACCTCATCTCAAAAAGTTGATATTCAACCCATATCTGAAGCCGGAAACCTAACTTTTTGAAAACGGATTAAAACACGATTTTGATCGGTCTCGTTTGTCAATACTAGTTTAGAATAGTTATATTAAGTAATCGAAACCAAAAGAATGGATCAAAACTTACCGAATCGCGAGAAATGGCAATTTCCCCAAATTTGGATTCTGGAGACTTTTCGAGCTCTTCACGCGAATCCGTACACACCGCTCACTAATCTGATGATTCGCGGCTTGGGAATGATAGGAAATATCAATATTTGGCTTTAGGAACAAACAGGAGTCGATTCGGTGGAGAGGAGAGGGAGAAAAACAAATTTGAAAATGAAAAGTCGCGAGACTGTTTTATACAGTCCCCGTGACCTACACTTGGGCGTAGGTACCAAAAGTGAATTTTTTGCTTCGACCACTTTGTTGCTCGTTCTCAATTCTCAAACACTTAAACCTCCCCTATACACATATATTGACATGAGTGACCTCAATTTGTCGAAATTCGGCGCTTCGTGGACGAAAATACCCTTCCAACTGATGACAACTATTTCGGACTCGATCTTAAAAATTTCAAAAAAACTGAATTAAACTATTATTTTACAACTACAAACTAAGATCAAAAGCTAATCTTTATCACTTAGTACCAATGTTTAACGTCATTGGCTCGATCCAAGCTCTTGCACTTGCTAGATCTTTGGGTTAGCGATACGCTGACTAGGCAACTGACCTGGCTCTCTAGTATTCCTCTGATTTACCATTTGTCCTAACTATATGGTGATTTGGGTCAGTGCTTGAGTATGTACCTCCATCTGATTTTGGAGGTCCAACAAGGTCTACTCTATCCTATTATTTTGAAAACCAGGTGGTGGAGCTTGGTTTCTTTGAGGCTGGAGTTGATATTGGAATGGTTGGATAGCCTAGTTGTTATTAAATGATTGAAGACCCATAGAATTATTAGATGGCTATCTGGGTTGGTAATTTGATTGGGAATTTCGAGTCATTATTCTTGGCTGAGATTCGAATGATTGTTGACTCTGTTGGAACCTTGGCTGCGAGGTAAATTGCTACCTTGGTTGAAAATTGGATTGAGAATTGGACCACTGTCCTTGTTGAACTTTTCTGGAGGATTCTCCACATTTGTGGACTTATATGACAGTAATGGATGATTTCTATTATTTAGAGAATATGAGTTGGAGAACGGCGCATTATTGGAGTAATTTCATGTTGCATTGACATTAACGGCTATTACGTCCTCACACTCATTTTGAGAATAATTTGGTTCAACCTAAAAAACTTCTCTTTTAGGGGAATGACTTCTTTGGGTAAGAAGTTTTTCAAATCGCTCTAACCTCTCCTCTATCAGTGCCACTGGATTTTTCATATCATGATTGACCTCAAATGCTTTTTCTGATCGCCTATCTAGTTCACCTTTAGACCTCAGATCATATTCATACTGAAGAGTATTTTCACTGATGTTATCAAACATCTCTAACAGCTCTCTTGCGGGTTTCAATGTAGACTGACCTTGTGTAGAGGCATCTATCAGATTTTTGTGCTTTTCACCTAGACCCATGTAAAAATTTCTAGCAACATCTTGATCAAAAAACCTATGGTGGGGACATTTATACAAAATCTCATTGTACCTCTTCCACGCATCATGAAATTGTTCTCCTGGCAATTTCCTGAATCGCTTAATTGTATCTTGAGCTTCTGAAGTCTTTCCTATGGGAAAATGTTTCTCTAAGAATTCTTGCTTAAGTGTTTCCCAGTCAAGTTTAGTTGTTTAAGTCAATTTAATGTACCATCTTTTTGCTTTGTCTTTTAAAGACCATGGGAATAGATGCACTCTTAGATCATTTTTAGTTAAACCATCATACCTAACGGTTGATGCAACCTCTAAGAATTCATTGACATGCTGGTACGGATCTTCTATCCTGAGACCAGAGAACTTTGGGAGCATGTTGATCACACTCGTCTTGATCTCGAAATGCTTTGCACCTTCCTCTTCTGGAAATTCAGCATACGATTCATACACGTCTAGTGCGTAGAATCCCTTTAATGAGGTGTCTGGTCCTCTCCGTGGATTGACTCTCTCGTCACCCATCTTGACCTATTTTGTCTAATAACGCTCTTCAATAAATTTTCGTAAACACCTTAGAGTTCTTTCGATATCCGAGTCATATACTACTAACGCAGAATTTGAATTTAAATGTGTTGGTCTATCGGACATATACTAAAAATAAATTATTATTATTTTTTGAAATTTCCTTTATCATTTTTTTTCTATTTTTTTTAATGATTAAATCAAATTAACTAAACTACTTCTAAACTAATCTAAACAATGAACAAAAAGCAAAGCTGAAAATTAAATGCAAAAACCTAGCAAAATTGAAACTCCCAAAGGGTCCAGACCCAACTTCGGCAGCTTTGTCTTTTCCTCTCACGCTCTTCAATTGTACCTGAAAATCACACAAAAATTTCAACTTTAGCTTTAATCTACAATAACACAATGTAAATAAACTACTAAAGCTATTGAACAATGTCGCGTCCCCGGCAACAGTGCCAAAAACTTGATGGGCGTCAGGTGTGTGCAAAATATGTGGTTAAAAACAGCACCTTAACGACACTTTAGGTTTTACCCTTCTGCAAGCGCACAGATCAATTGTGTATAGTTTTGCTTGAGTAGGGGATTATCGATCCCATAGAGACGAGGATTATTCACTTTAATAATTTAAAAACACTAAATTATAGTTTTTCTAAAAAGAGTTGATTTTTGTAAATTATCTAATATTACTTAAATTAAACTAAATAGCGAATTAAATTGGTTTGTGATTCAGAGGGAGAGAAAACTAGGATTTCTTCACTCCACCACTAACCGCATAACATAGTTCAAATTCTAATTTTAATTGCATGAGGGCAATCCATTGACTGTGAATCAGGCCGCACCGCGCCAGCAGCTTGACCCCAAAAAGGATTACTCTAAACCGGATCGCGACAACCCATCTCAAGACTAAACTGATTAGTGCATGACAACTACTAACAGAAAATTAAATTAAAGCAGTAAATTAAAGCATGAAAATAAACTAAGGCATGTCAATATCAGTTTGTCAGGACATAGTCTGTGTCAACCTAGAGTTTCGAGTTTTATGACCACCATTGTGTAGAAAATCACAAATTAAGCATTCGAGTTCCAACCCATAGTGAATAATTCTGATTGTGTAAGATAAATATATTCAAAAAGTCTAAGACAAGAATCAATTCAAATATATAAAATTGTATCCCGAATAAAAATGGTCTCTCATCTAACACAATCATCACAATATAGTCATAGTTTCCCCGCTCTACAGTTGAAAACAAAATCAGAACTACATTACTTGGGTAGGGTTTTACGAGAAAACCCTAGATACCGAATTAGTTGATCATGGCTGAGGGAGTCTGCATTGTTGGTGTAGAAACACTCTCCATGGCCTTCTTCTCCAGATCTCTAGGTCTTTAATGGTGGTTCTCTTCAATGGAAGAGAACTCTATGAATGAACGTGTATCTCCAAAAGAGAACTAAAAACAATCCTCCAAGCTCTCTTTCTAAACCCTAATCCTCTCATATTTATAGACAAGTGAGGGAAACCCTAATGGTTGCCCTTTTCTGTAATTTCATAATACATTAATATTCTCATAAAATCATATGTAAATATGTGTATAAGCTTGTTGTACGTATAGGTCTAGAATCACCGATCACTTGAAATATTGAAGTAGGGACAAAACTAGAAAATTCTGAAACAACTTCAGCACGTCGAGGGATCACGTGACCATCATATGGGACCTACGCTCCTGACCTACGCCCAAGCGTAGGTCTAGAGCGTAGGGTCCAAAACCACAACGTAGCTTAGGAGCGTAGGTTGGGTCCAATTTGCCCATTTTTCTCTCTAGTGACGTAGGTATTATGCACTTTTGATGTAAAAACCCATCTTTTTGTATTTGAGCTAAACTGATCGCCTTTGACTCTCAATGCTTTTCGGTGAAGTAATAATGTCTGTAAATGACATTTTTGCTCTTCCGGTGAGATAATGATGTCGTGAAATGACCATTTTGCCCTCCGGTAGCTCTTCTTTGCTCTGGCGCACCTCTTGATTCATTTCTCGAGATAAAAATGAACACGAACTCAGTTAATTCACTGAGATTAGCTTTGTTTCTTCATTAAGCTCCTGAAACATGCTTACACACACAAACGAGATAAAAATACCAAGTAATGGAATGTAAAGACATAACAACGCAAGATAGGGGCAAAAAATGACCAATATTGAGCACCTATTAGGGGCCCCGAACAAACAGAAGCCCTCTAGAAATTGAAAGAGTACATGTCAAAACCACCAATTCTTGCCACTCCGGAGCCCGAAAAAGTGATGTACTTGTACCTAGCAACGTCCACAATGTCGACCAGTGCCGCCTTGATCAGGGAGGACAGAACCCAACAGATGCCCATTTTTTACACCAGTAAGGCATTGGCCGAAGCTGAGACCTGTTACAATAAACAAGATAAGATAGTATTATCCTAGGTGAACGCAAAACGCTGTCTTCGGCACTACTTCGAGGCACATACGATCATCGTCCCAACCTCAACTCCTATCCATGTCATTATGTCAAAACGGGACCTTTCGTGGAGGATTTCAAAATGGACCATTGAGCTGGGCATCTACGATATAACCTATGTTCCCCAGACGTCAATCAAAGGGCAAGCGGTGACTCATTTCTTGTTAGAAGATGGAATGGATGATATGGATCGGTCAGACGGTCCTAATTTATGGAAGATGTTTATCGATGGGTCAGCCAGTTCAAGCGGATCGGGAATGGTGTGGAAATTCGAACGCCCAACGGTAATCACCTCCAGATGTCAGTCCGATTGCAGTTTTCGGCAACCAATAATGAAGTCGAGTACGAAGCGCTCCTATCTAGACTTTGACTAACCAAAAGCCTCCAGGTCCGGAACCTTGCTGTACACAGTGACTCATAGCTAGTCATTTGTCAGAACACCGGAGAATATGAGACTAATGACTTAAAGATGGAATCTAATCGGGGACTTGTACTAAAGGAAATGGAGTACTTCTAGAAACTAACCTTCGAACATATCCTAAGAAGGAAAAACACTGCAGCAGATCATTTAGCCAATCAAGCATCCTCAACTGACGAGGATATGGTCAGGGTCGTACTAATTGACTTCCCGACAAGGCCCAGCATCCAGGAACCCGAGCAAGTAATGTTGATCCCATGGGAACCCAGCTGGATAGACGTCCTGGTGGATTACCTAAGGGACAGGATCTTTCTGGAAACCAAGCCCGAAGCTCGTAAAATCCGCATGAAGTCAACCAGATACTCGTTCATCAGAGGGAAGCTCTACCGAAAGTCATTTTCTGGTCCATACTTGAAGTATGTAACCCCTTCTGAAGCACGGGCAGTGACAAAAGAAATACACAGCGGGTCATATGGAAATCACTCCGGGGGTAGGTCTCTCACCCACAAGATCCTTTCCCAAGGGTACTTCTGGCCATACCTATCACGAGATGCTGAGGCTTACGCCCGAAGGTGCAAGAAATGTCAAATACATGGAGACGTTATCCATTCGCTACCAGAACTCTTAAACCTTACCATTGTCCCACATCCCTTCGCCCGATGGGGAATTGATATCGTCGGCCCTTTACCGATGACAATATAATCCACAACTCGCGTACTTCTGGCCAGTGATTGCTTTACTAAATGGGTAGAGGCCGAAGCATATCCCATGATAAAAAGTAGCCACATCATCAAGTTCATCTAGAGCCATAAAAAATGCAAGTTTAGGCTGCGCAGAACAACTATGGTGGACAACGAAACAAACTCGGACAACTGGAAGGTTAGGGTTTTCCTTGCTGAGCATGGTATCAACAAGAACACTTCATCGGTCGGGTACCCGTAGGGAAATGGTCAGGCTATAAGAACTAACTGGACAATCTTTGATACACTTGGAAAGAAACTTGAAGAAGCCAAAGGGGCCTGGCTGGAAAAGCTACCTAAAGTACAATGGTCATACAGAACAACACCAAGGTAACCCACCAATGAAACCCCTTTTGCCATGGCATACGGCATTGAAGCCGTGATCCCCACTGAGATTTAAGTACCAACTCTAAGGAGTCAGGCGTGGGAGGAAGGCTCTAACAATCAGCATTTGGTTCATAGGCTAGATCTACTAGATGAAATAAGAGAAGTCGCGGGGATCAGGCTAGCGGCTTACCAGCAACATGTCCGAAACTAATTCAACCAGAAAGTTAAAATGAGAGAATTCCAAATAGGGGAAATGGTTCTTAGGCAGAAGATCGGGCTTATTGGCCAACTCAGGAAAACTTGGGACGGTCCTTACACCGTCACCGAAGTGATTGGACGCGGGGCATATCGCATCCGAAAGAACGAAAATGGCTGGATGGAACCCAACTTCCAAAATGCGTTTCGCCTCAAGAGGTATTATCCGTTGCTAGGTTGCGTTCCCGATGACAAATTTTCTATCCTTTTTAAATTTATTTACTCCTTGTAATAAAGGCATTGGTGCTCGGTGGACTACATTTGTTTCAAAGGTAGTTCATCAGTAAAATATCTCTTTTTCTTTAAAAAGAAAGCTCATGAATGGTCCCGACAATAAAAATAAACCAAGTGTTTGATATCTTTCACAAGGCCACAATAGCCCGAAAGACACAAAACAATGATCCATTGAGTGACAAAGACATTAAGTTTCAAAAAGTAAGCCAAATGTTTACAAACTTAATTAGAATACGTATGCCTAAAAGATAGATCTATTCTATAATTGATCAAACATAGAAAAACTTGTATACGAATCAAAAGGCTTGTATTGATAAAGGGCCCCAGTAGCCAAGGCTTACAAAAATAAAAGGAAAAACAAAAATCAAGTTTTACGAATTTACCTACCAAACTCAGACTCAAACCAATTAATTATTCTAGACTCAGAGTATGTCTGAGCAGTGCCAAGAAGAAGATTCAGCAGGAACTAACTGAAAAGCTTGTCATTGGGGCCAGGCTCCGGATTATTGTAAAGATATGTTATCTGGAGGGAGGCATCCAACTCCTCTGGATACTTGAACTTTTGGCCCTCTAAGGGAAAGCTGGCGTTCTCCAGGAACTGTCTCCAACCATATCTGATCCGTAATGGAGAGATATTGGAGAACCGTTCAAACATCTCCATTCCACCCTTGTGACACATCTCAATAGTGGATCTCTCCACTGCCAGCAGATTCTCCAGCTCAGCCTTCCCCTCAAGAAGGTTGGAATTGAAGGCCCTCAGATTGTCATTATGGGCCACCAACTCTTTATTTTGAACCATCAGGTCCTGACGACCCTTCTCAACCTCTTGATGGTTCTTCTTTGTTGCTTCTACCCGAAGGGTCTTCTCAGCCAGACCCTTCTTGAGGGATGCCACCTCTTTCAGCAACCTCTTCCTTCTTCTGAAGAAAGGTGGTCTGCTTCTGAAGAGTCTTGGTATCACTCTCAAGCTTAATATTATAAGCCTGAGCGTAATACAACATTTACAAAAAATACAATTGTCAGTTGATCAGCAAAAGGACAAGTAAAAAAGAGGTTTAAGTGGTAAAGTGAATTGCACAAATCACTAACCTTCATGGCTATTTTTGGACCGGTCATAGCCAGCTCTTCCCAATCCAGCTTGATAAGCGCCTTTCGGTCTACCGGGGTCCAGATCTGGAGACCCATTGTCCGAAGAGCATCTGGGTTATCAAGGGTCAGCTGACCAGCAACCAGCGTCCGGTTCCCGAGCATGACCAAGGTTGTAATGTTCTGTTAATTTTTTTCTTTTTATGAAATTACTAGTAAATTTTTTGTAATTATTTTTATTATTTTATTTAATTGCCAAAATGATATTAGATGTTTTCAGAAATTGGCTTCTATTTTATTTTAGCTTTTTTGCTATCTGACAACCCGGGAACCTAGGAAAAGCGTATGGTAGAAGTAGGTCCCCGGAGTGTCCGGATTCGAATTCGAAGTTGCATCAGCTTTCTTATAGCAAATAAGGAATTTAGAAATTAATTTTGGGATTTTTGAGCATACCGTTAATTTTGTGAATTTTATTAAAGTATTGATAGTGAGGAAAACATCTAAAATTTGCCTAAGTGTTTATCCTACTAAAAACGAACTATGAGAGCATGACATGTTGGTAAATTATGTTGAGACCACATGGGCAACTTAGGAAGACATGGGACATTGTTGGATATTTATTTGGAATATGCTAGAGATGGTGTGTTGTCACAATCTTAAACTACCTCATTTTTCATCTTCTACCAAGCTCCATTTCTAGCCATTGGATGAAGTATGTTGGTGAGTGGAAAATCCCATATGTTCCTATATGGATTCCAGACGTTTCCTAATTCACTTTTCAAGACCAAACAAAGCCTAACCACTTCCTATTTTCTTCTCCATTTTTGATAGATTGGTTCTTCCTTTCTACACCTTTTTTTTTTTGTAATTTTTCTTCCTTCTTCATTGAGAATTAAAGGAAGACATGAACTACAGAGTTACTAGACTTCTCATTTTTACTTTAGTGTAAAGAAGTGGTAAGTTTCTTGGTTATTCCTTGGGTTTTCTCTTTCATAAACCTTAACTCCCATTTATGATTTTGAGTATCTAACTTTGATTTGGTTTCTTTCTACTAGAGGGTCTTGAAAAGGGATCTTGATTGGAGCATTTTCATACCTTAACCTTCAGCTTGAGACTTGATTAGTGAGTTTTCGTTTCTCCTAAGGATTGTTCTTTATTTCCTTAAAATAAAACCCAAAATAGTTTAATCTTAGAGAACTCCTTCTTGAATTGTGTAAATTGGAGTTCCTTGTTTGATAAATCCTTGTGGATCCTTTAAATTTCAAAATCTTAGCATATGATTTCAATTCTTGAGAATCCTTGTAAATAGATTTGATTATAACACCTTTATCATTGATTTATTAATTTGTGCCTTGAAACTAATTCTTGTTAAAAGACGTATTTTTGACTCCATTCCCCGCCATGATATTTATTGATAGCTTGGGGAAATTATTGAACCATTTCGAACTTTTTCTCACTATAAACCCCAACTCTCTTTTACTAAAGAATTCATCCCTAAGTCCTTGAAATTAAATTTGGTTTTCATTGTCGGTTGTTCTTGACAAATTTCATAGTATTAATCATAATCTTTCACTTCATTGATATGTTGATAGCTTGGAAAGTCCCTTCATCATTTTGAGCTTTTGGAGACTTTTTGTAAAGCTTTGAAATCCTTTTGCTTGCTCCCTCTTGTTGGCTCTACTCGGCATTGGACTTCAGGTAGGGGATTGATGATCCACTTTCTTTTTCGGTTACGTGGGTGTGTACGTCATTGTATGTATACTTTTACATACTAGTTGGTATCATTACGTACAAGCATGCTTAGGTTCCCTTTTGTATACTTGGTGATGCAATATTGCTTGATATACACTTGATGTTATAGTATGCTTTATAAATGAGAAGCATGTTCAGTTTATATATTGAGTTGGATATATGATGTTGGTTTTGATGACATTATTTGGCATTGGTTAACTGAGGCATATTACTTTAGCATCGCACTAGTTTCATTGGTTATATATATTGAGTTGGATTGCATTGCCTCATGTTGACCCCATGATATTGACCTTTCGAATAGTCGCAACAACTGGCCAGGAGGTGTCTCCTGGGACCTGCGGACTAGTAAGCCACTTAACAGGGGGCGTGTGAAGACTTTTATTCCTTGCACTGGTTCCACATAATTAATTCTGTTTGTTGGATTATTCACAGCGACACTTTATATCAATTACCCCTAGTGGATAGGGTGCATTGCATTGACATCCCTTTTATATATTTATGTCGTTGATATATTTGTTGTTATTGATGATTACTTAATGATGATTATCATGTTGATTTGTTGGGGATTCCTTGTGGGTACAATTGGGGTCCCGGATTGGCATACATGTCATGTGGGACATTTGGACCGACCTATATTAGAAGCATGCACATGGGGTTCGGTTTGTACCACTCGCGCGGCCGAGATCGAAATGGGGAAGCATCTCCTACTGAGTTAGTTGGAGCTCACCCCTTTATTTTAAAACTTTTCAGGTGACGACCCCGCAAATGATGGACTTTAGGAGGTCCGAGTTGACAATTGAAGTATTAAGGCTTATTTTGTGTATTTCGAGGCCTTAGTGTATTTTCTACCTCCAAACATAATATATTTTGTATATTTTTGTACTTAAAGTGAATAGAGGCATGTATTTATTCTTTTGGCGGGCTAGAGTGTTAGCCTTAATTATGAAAATATGTATATTTTGAGACTCTTGAACACTTTACGTTTATTTTGCTAAAGAATGTATATTTGGAAAATATTTGCGTTTTATGATTTTTTGAGCTTACATTTGGGATTTTCCAAGTGAAAGATGATATTGAGATGTGAATATATGTATTAGGTGAGTTTGGAGTTGAAAACGTGATTTTTATAACTTTTCCAAACATACCCTTGCAAAATTTTTAAAGAAAATGGCGTTTTTTGCTCACCCCCGGGCTCCACATGTTATTTTTGACAACCGAAGACTTAGAACTCATTTTCCTAATATTTATGAATTTTAGAGACCGAAGGTGTCAAAAACGGAGGTTGTTTGCAAAAAAATGAGTTTTTTTTTCTTTTTATACTTCAGTTTGTGAAGTCAGTAGCCTGAAG
Organism: Cornus suecica; assembly: GCA_963922005.1. Taxonomy (NCBI): domain Eukaryota; kingdom Viridiplantae; phylum Streptophyta; class Magnoliopsida; order Cornales; family Cornaceae; genus Cornus; species Cornus suecica. The sequence goes on along the minus strand of OY998240.1, from coordinate 26,377,093 downwards.
CTACTGTTCACAAGATTTTCAGGATTTGCTAAATTTTCTTCCAACTTAAAAAATTCACATCTCTCGCCTCGTTGATTCAAATTGAGTTCCGTTGGTTCCTATGACTTCTCCTATGTCAGGTTTAGACATTTAAATTTTGAAATTACTATTTTGGCCCCGAAATGACTATTTTGCCCTTGGGCGAAGATGTTGAAATGATATTTTAATAAGCCGATTTTGCTTCTTTCGCTTTCTTTTCGATTTCAAATGACTTCTATGACTTATCTCAAGTTTGAAATGACTATTTTACCCCTAATGTGAGTTTAGAAACGTATTTTGCTAAAAAGTGATCTAAGAAGTTTTATTTTTGTATTTTATTTACTTTTAGCGTCGCGTGTCGCTATTTCTTGACTCTGTTAGGGTTTACGAATGGCGGGGCATGACAAAGGTAGGGTGCCAGGAAATGGACTCAGCAAAAGCAACATGGGCTTCCCCAAAAACACTTGGAGAAGCAGTTGTCTTGATCCGGACCCTCCGATTAGGCTGCTCATCCCCTGATGGTCTGGGACGGGAACCAGAGGATGGTGGAGCAGTCTGTGGAGGTGGAGGAAGTGGAGCCTCTTTAGTAAGGGGAGAAGGAATGACAGGAGCCTCTTCATTAGGCTGAAGAGGAAGAACCCCTTCATTGGTCGGGGGTATGACGCTGATAAAAAAACAGGAGTGGTAGAACTGGAAGGGGTGTCTGATTAGGAAGCCTGAGAGTTGGAAGGTCTGCCCAAACCCAGGTTGATCAAAGGGATCCTCAGAGACATGACATCCGTTCCAGATACTGATATTTCCTACAAGGCATCATCAGTCAGGTATTCAGGGCACTTTCTCAAGGGTGTTGACCAAAGGTGAGAATGTAAAAGATTAAAATGGGAAAGAATGTAGGTGGGGCTCATGTCCCTGTCAGAAACCCCTAAAAATCTCTTCACATACTTCTCCCTATGCCCATCACATGCCTCACGGAAGCAAGCCCCTTTGTGAAAAGGCTTGAAGAAAGGAAGAATGTGCTTATTGAAAACTTTTGGGATTGGGAAATTGAGGGAAATGGGATATCTCTAATTTTCACTCACCAGGACCATTCTCTCCTTCCAACCCTTGATTGATTTCCCTAGGCCATCACACATCTTTCTCCCCCGAAAGGGAAAAAGGTTATAACGGCCCTTACAGTCCCTAAGGACTTGGAGTTTGTAAGAAAAAAAGGACTTCAGCCAGACCCAGATCTAGACCCAAGTCATTGTTGAGGATCAGGGCCATAGCTAGGATCCTGAAGAAGTTTGGCCCAACTTGAAGTGGGGCCAAACCAAGGACAGAAAGGACGAAAAGGAAAAGGGGGTAGATGGGAAAACGTAGAATTTTCAAGTGGTAAGTAGAAAGATGGATCTGATCGTTTCCCACCCCCTCACCCCTTCTAAAGTCTAAATTTTTGGTGATAATGAGTGTTAGTGACGTCATCAGGAATATGATACCTATCTAACTCAGCATTTACCCTAAACCCAGCCGGAAGAGGGACTGCATAGAATGGCTCGGTGGTGTTTTTAGTGTCAAAATCACCGGCTAATTCCCCAACCAAAACAGGGTCGGAAAGGGCCTCACTGTTGTTGGCATTCTGGATATCCTCAGAAACATTAGTCTCGGTGACCCCGACCACCTCAACGAATGGATAACTGAGGGAGGCATCAGGATCAACAGAGGAGGGGACACAGTCACTAACCGATCTGGTATCATTACTATCAGACATAGTGACAAAAAGGTAGAAGAGTTAAAATAAGAAAGTTACACTAAGGCGGACTCCGGTGAGAGTTTTTGAGTTTTACGGTGAACAGTTAAAGATTCCGGCATAGAGTTGAATGAGACTTAAGGATGACTTAAGAGAAAGAGATATACAGAGAGAATTTTACAAGCAAAAGAATTTTGTAAAGTAAGAAGTGTTTCAAGGATGAGGAGTATGGGTATTTATAGGGAGTGTTGAAGGAGACCAAAGATCTCTTGCACAAAGAACGGGGCCTCAACCCATCTTCTCAGCCCCCATTTCGAAAATCTAGGCCATAAGGGCCATGTATTTGAAAATCAAATAATGAGATATAGTTGTCTCATTAAATGCACACACCACATCACCTTACAAGGGTGATGTATATGTCTCCCATGTGTTCTTTCAGATATGGGTTTTTAATGTTTAAAAGCCCATAATCGAAAAGGGGCTTGTGTACATGTGAGATTATTCAAGCACATTAGGAATTCACTTGTGTAAATTTACAAGCCCATTAAAAACAATTAAAGGCTTGAAAATAAGGGCTCATTTCAGGCCCGTTACTTGAAATGTTCTAGAACAACTTGGAGATTAAAAAAGGAATCCTAGGAGAATAGGATTTTGTTTGGAAACAAGTAATGTATCCCTAATGGGCCAAAAAGCCTATAATATTGATGTATATTAGGACAATGAAATCTTTAATAAAGATCATTATTGTGTTGTGCCATTTTTGGCATCTACAAACACATTTTAAAATGATTTACAAAGCAGAAAAACAATAATGCATTCATCATTATATATGGATTTCAACAATAAACTCGATAGGAGTTAGATCTCACCAAGTGAATAATGTAATAACACTTGTTAGATTTTATTTTTGGCATGTTCTAAACAATAACTATGTTGATTGAATTGTGTGGTCGGGTAGGTTTAGGAAAATTAAAGTGGTCATGCAAATACTTTAAAAGGCATCGATACGCTTCGTCAAACTCAAATCAAACTTAAAGAAGCAAATAAATGAAGATGAAACAAATTTAAACCATGAAACCCATCATGAAGGGAGAAATGGACATTATACAAGTCTTATATATTGATAGGCGTGCCATAGGAAGGAACAACCTTCGCAAATTCCAAGAATTGCAAAAAATCAGATTTCGGTATTTTGGGTCAAATTTAGGCGCATACAGCAAGCAAAAAGTGGCTAGAAATTTACTTTTGGCGCAAACTTGTGCAAACTACTACACACTAGGGTGCACTTATGCGCCGAAGCTGATGGGCGCTTAAGCGCAGTGGTTTGCGCACGCCACCGACCTGTAGTTTTAGTTTGGAACAAATACACTCTATTTAACCTATCTTGACTTGGGTTCACTCCAAGACATCCTAGCATGTGTATAAAGTATATTTACACCAAAATTGGGTAGATTCACTCCTAATTACAAGAGGACCACACAAGGGAAGAATCCTAGTTGAAGAAGGAAACAAGTCTACTTAAAATAAAATTTCTTGCTCTATAAATAAGGGCGATTACTACAGATTTTGGGTGTGGCTTTTGTGAGATCTATGCGATTATATTATAGATCAAATCCGTTTGTAGAGAGAGAAAAAAAGATTGCTTGATCATCATATATCAAGGTTTTCTCTAGTTCAAGAGGTTTTTTCAATTGTGATTCAATACGAGTGATCCTTATACACAATTGAATGCTCGGTTCCTGAAAAATCATCAAACCACCTTATGCAACATGGTTGCATCGATCCGTTGAGAAACGGAGCCGTCATAGTACGGAGATCGGAACAGGAGGCTTTGTGGTTCTTTGGTCCATTAAGAAGAGGAGTCATCATAATACGAAGATCGGAGCAAAAGCTTCGTGGTAGCATGAGTGATTCAAGACTTTCAGACGTCGAGTAAAAAGCGACATATCAGAGTTATTGTAAATCCTAACACAACTTAGCAAAGTTCACCATAAATTAATGGTTAAACTTTTAGGGACAAAGAAAGACAGTCTCTAAGAGATGAATTAACCAATAGTTCTCAGACTTTAAATCTCATGCAGACCCAAAAAGCTCAATTGTCTGAGAAATTGGTTAAGTCTGAACAAAAAGGAAATCATGATTTGAAGAGTGTGGATGGTCTCAATAAGGAATTAACCACTCTAAGATCAGAAATGTTTAAGAAATTTACAAAAATTAAGGGTTTGGAAAAGGAATTGAAGGATGCTAACTCAATTATCCATAAATGGACTAGTGGAAATATGTTGAGTGTAGGAAAATCTGCAGGAAATATAAAGGGGATGGGATTTAAAGGAACAACGAGTAATTCAAACATAGTTTCCAAAACGACATTTGTTAAGGCATCCCAAGTAGCATCTAGTTCTTCTCAAGGTAATTCTGACTGGAATCCTAATGCTCAATCTTATGTGAGAAAACCAGTTGAGAGTAAGTCTCCCTTTACCTCTAAATATCATAAGAGTTCGAACAATAGTTTTCAAATGTTTATTCATGTATATCATCACTGTGGAGTGAAAGGTCACATTCGACCCTTATGTTCAAAGTTAAGAGGAAAGACTTTGAAATCAAATAAGAAACAAAGAACTCAAACACTTTGTTTGGAATAAAAAAATTTCAAGATTTGGAATTAGAAATGGAAATGGAATTAGATTGGAATGGAAAAAGAATTGGATTTTGTGTTTGGAAGAAATGGAAATTCAGTTATAGGAAAAATAATTGTGTACGATATTGCCCTTACAATTATAGGGATATGGATAATTAGTTGAAGGGTAATTTTAAAAAATTAAGAGTAAATTAATGGGTAGTTACCAAATCTGCTCATTTTTTCATGAATTTAAGGAGATTTGGTTAAGTTATAAGAATTCCAGTCAAATCCGATCAAATTCCCAAATTTTAGCAATTCCATTTCTTCCAAACACCAAATTTCCAATTTCAAATTCAATTCCCTTGAAATCCAGGGTTACCAAACACAGTGAAAAATGACCTAATGTTGAAGATCAAATTCGAGTATTGAGTGAAGAGGTGAAGAATTTGTCTAGGCTAACAAATAGAGCTCCGAAAATTAAACATGCATGGATTAGGAAAGGTGAGCTACATTGTGTTATGAAAGGAGAGCGCTCATTAGATAATGGCTATTGCTTTGTTCCTAATACTGTATTATCTAGCAATAACGACAATCTTGTTGAAGATGGTATAGTGTCTCTAGAGATTTTATCTACTGATTCTCAATTAGCACACATCTTTACAAAACGATTAAATTTTCAAAAGCATGTGAGTCTTAGAAAATATAGTGGCATATTTTATTTAGAATATATGTCTTCATATGTATCATTCTAGGAATACATTGCATTATTTTTCTAGAATTGATACATTAACATGCATTTTTAGTTTATAATTCATGCATGCATTATGAAAAAAAAAAATCATAAAAAAAAATTTTGGAATGTTGAGCTTCGCCAGAGTACGAAGGTTGTCATATTTCACTTTATTCTTATATTTACTTGTCTGATTATGCATATGGGAAATAGGGGTATTAGTCTGACCTAAGGATTTAAAATGTTCACTTGCATGATTATTTTATGTTAAAAACCTTAATCTTAGGTGTTTATCTGACTTCGGAGATGATCGTGATGCCTGCTGAAACTTTTTATCTTTCACTTGACCCTCAACGAAGATTTTGTTCACTTTTTTGGCCTAAATTTAGGCACATGACTTTCATATGCAATACTTAATCCCCACATGCCGAGAATGCCCTTAATCTCTTACAAAAATGCTTTCATTTGTGATTAAACACTAAACTTAAAAACTGACACCGCAAAAAAAAAAGTCTAAATTGTCATTTTAGACTTCATCTTTTTTTGTAAAATAAATAAGATTAAGATGGTAATTCAATATCTTAGGCACCGGAAAATGGAATGGAGGGGGCTATTTGCACCAAATGTATATGATATGGTTGTTTAAAAATCATGAGGGGGGTTATATGCACTATATTCATAATACATGAGGGTTTTGTGTCATTCCATATATTTATATATATATATATATATCAAAATTTGACAAGTTATGAAGAATGGTTGTACTAATATGTTTTTCAAGATACTCAAAACAATTTAGTTTTATTTTGTAACTATAAAAGATGATTTTTTTTCTTTGGTGTTGCTACGAATATCTAATCGTTTTCCTTTTGAAATATATGAAGGTTTACTCAAAACTAAATGTATAGACATAAAAAATTAATTTAAAAAATCTAGTAGGTACCGATGGTAACCCGATGGAACCTAGTTGTTCTGACGGGTGAAAATGGTAATAATAATTAACCCGACGTGGTCTTAGGGTGGAGATGTATTAGTAATTTTCTAACGAGGTGGAGTTGGGTTTAACCAAACCAATCACAAACCCGCCCCGTTGCCATCCCTAAACAACACATTTTTCATGTTTGGTAGAAAGGAAAGAAATCATAATTTTTATATTATTTTTTACAAGGGTACCCTCATTAATTATATGATTTATAAACAATTTTTTGGGAAGGCTAGAAATGTCATTTTGTACATTTTTGGACACTTTGTGTGATATCCCACATCGCCCGGGTAGAGATCTGGGGATGTGCTTATATGTGCAGTGTTGTCTCAAATTGGTATGAGGCCTTTTGGGAGGAGCCCAAGAGCAAAACCTTGTGGGCTTGGCCCAAAGCGGACAATATCATACAAAGTGTTGGAACGGGGTGTTATAATTGGTATCAGAGCCAGAGCCCGGCCGGAATTAAGTGTGGGAGCATGCACATCACCCGTGGGTCACCAACGAGGACGCTGGGTCCCAAGGGGGGTGATTGTGATATCCCACATCGCCCGGGTAGAGATCTGGGGATGTGCTTATATGTGCAGTGTTGTTTCCAATTGGTATGAGGCCTTTTGGGAGGAGCCCAAAAGCAAAACCGTGCGGGCTTGGCCCAAAGCGGACAATAGCATACCAAGTGTTGGAGCGGGGTGTTACACTTAGTTAGTTCTGCACGATGTTTGGCGGACAGAAAAATCTAAACGAGGGAGAGGTATTTCATCCCTCCTTATTTCCTTCCTCAATCATTCCCTCCAGTCAAACATATTATCTCGGGATGGATGGAGTAATGAAAGTCCTTATCAGTCAGGAGGTAATATTAATGAATAACAAAGACAAAAATATCGGTATTGCAGGTATGAATTCCAAATGCAGTACGGTTCAATTGGGTGGTTTATCGATAGGGATGGCAAAATGGTCTGACCCGGTCAACCCCGAATGGGGCGGGTTTGGTAAACGTATAAATGGGTTTGGGGCGGGTTTGGTATCAAAAATTAAAACTCAAAGTGGGTTCAGGTTTTCTGTAAAACCCGTTGGTAACCCGAACCCGACCCGACCTGTTTATGATTTTTTTTTTTCATATATTAAGTTAGACCCCATGTAACTACAAAATTCTATATGCCTAAGATAAAATATATTGATAACTTCTATACGCCTAAATAAGACACAAAAATATATATAATCACACTTTTTATAAAAGAAAAAATTAAAGTGTGAGATAAGATAAAATATATTGATAAATTTATTTTAATTTTAAAATAATTATTCTAAACGCATCTTATAAGAATAAATGTCCACTAAAAAATTCATCTAGTGTGATTTCCTATGTGTATATGTATCTATCTTCACATGTATTCCATGTAGACCTGTAAACGGGTCAGATTCGGATTGGATTTGTCCTGATCCGATCCGAATCCGATAAGCTCAAATCCGATCCGATCCGACCCGATAACCCGATGGATTTTCACTTAATTGATCCAAATCCGAATTTTTTCATTTTCGGATATCCGATCCGATTAGGTAAAAAAAATTACAAAAAAATATTAATATTTTTTTATTTTTATGTTATTTTTTAAGAATATTAAACACTAAATTATGAATTTTACAATCAATGCTTATAATACATGACTATAAAAACATAAAAAGCAAAAAAAAAAGATGAAACATAATTAAGTATACTATTTAATATTTACATATTAATAACATAATATATATGTGTATATATAAAATTAATCGGATCGGATTATTATCGGATCGGATTAGCATAAATCCAAATCCAATTTGTTAAGAAATCGGATTATCGGATTCGGATCTTAATCGGGTTATCGAATTTTATTTTCAATCCATATCCGGCTAATCGGATCGGATTCGGATCAAAATCCAATCCATTGACAGGTCTAATTCCATGTCTATAGTTTTTTATGTTATTTCCCTAATTCTCTCTTTGCATTTGTATATACGTGTTTCTTTATACTCTTTCCCTGATTCTCTCTTTGTATATGAAATAGGGTTGGTTCTGATTTTGATTTACTCTATGTTCATATATATATATATATATGTCATTCTATTATTGGGTTTTGGTTTTGATCAACGAATGACAGACTCACAAATCACAAACATCATCGTTATTTCTTATATTATCAAAAAGTTTATAATTTCGTAGAAATAATTTAGTAAAACTGACGGTAACCCGATAGAACCAAATTACTCCGACGGGACGGTAATGGAATTACCAATTATAACCCGTCACAAGTTTAGAGTGAATTTGATATTAATAATTTATAAATGGGGTGATAACGGTATTAGCCAAACTCGTCCCAAACGCCAACCGTTGCCATCCCTAACTGTAGGTGCTACCCTTGGCTATGCTCAATCCATGACAAACAAGCGAGTCATCCCTTGCATTGGTGATGGGAGTTTCCATGTTAGCACTATATATTCCTTGTTCATTTTAAAGTTTGTGGCATATATAATTTGGCACAAAGAAAATAATAATAATAATAACATTAATGTAATAATAATAATAAGCCAACTTTGGTTGAGAGCTGATTTAAGACTTTGGTTGTCAGATGACTGCACAAGATGTGTCAACAATGATTCGTTGCGGGCAGAAGTCCATCATTTTCTTGATGAACAATGGGGGATATGCCATTGCAATCCACGATGGGCCATACAATGTGATCAGGTATTGGAGGGTTAAAAGTATAAAATGTAAAATTGGATGTTTTAGGCAAAAAATATAAAAGGAATTTTTGGTATAATATATATTATTTCTAGTAACACTTATTTAAAAATCATTCTTTTCATTTTTTAAGATCCAAAATTACTAATCAGATTTTTGTATTCAAATGTTAATAAAATTTATTTTCAATAGATAATATAGTCAATTCATTTAATCTTTCTTGTGACATTGTCTATCTTAGGTACGATTTTATCAACTTCAATTTTGAAAAACTCCTTTATACTGCAGCAACGGTTACCGGTATTGTCAATAATATTCGGTAAAGAATGCATGCATTTGGAAAAGAATCTGATTTTTTAATGTAATTTAATATTTCAATTGAATTGTGTGATTCTATTAGTAACATTTCTTTGAGAATTTTTAATTCTGAAAATAAATCAAAATCATCAATATCAGAAGACTCGTTATGTTTTAAAAATTGTTCCAAATCAAAACAACTTTTTCTTAAACTATTGAAGAGGATGGTTTCACCAATCTACGACTAAAAACAATATAGTTGTTCACTTGTTTTTTACTCTCGATTGATGAATTAAGAGATGAGTCAGTTATGAGAGTCTTGGGAGAATAAGATTGGAGAGAGATTCATGCTACAAAGAGAGAAAAATAAGGCAATATTATTTTAGAGAGAGGAAAATTGAAGAACTCTGATGAGACTGGTGAGAGGGAGAAAACAAAAGAGAAACCCTAACCGCCCATGCCTTTTTTGTTTTGCCCAAAAAATTTAAATATAAATCATTTTGTAAAATATGCACATTGGTACTAAAACCCTATTTATATGGAGGCACATTTTAAAATTTTATCTTTTACAACATTATAAGAAGGCCTATTCTAATTTTTTTTTTATAACATTATAAGAAACCCTTCTAAAAGTTTAATTTTTAGAATATTATATGAATGTCTGTTTTAAAAAAGAAATATATGTAATATATTAAAAAAAAAAATTATATATATGCATATAAGGCCTCCAAAATTTTGGCTTTTCTATCATGTGGGGATTTAGGCCGCGGCCTAAATCGTCTTCACTATCGAGACGCCAATGTGATCAAGAATTGGAACTTCATATATAGGGTTGGTGCTTGCTATATATGCACAACAGCCAATTAAGGCAACTGCTGGACAACAAAGGTTACATAGTTGAACACTAGTAGTAATTCATGATATATTTTGGCCAAATACATTGTAAAATGACGCATGTACCCCCTGATGAGTTACAACCACACAATTTGGACTACCCACCCACCTACGACCATTGCATTTACTCATTTTTTACCACTTCCAACATTTTATACTCTCTTAAAATTCTCGATTCTCATCAAAGCTTGTTTTTACCATTGCATTTACTCAGTCTCTTTTTTTTCTTTTCAACCAGGATTATGATTACTTCTTCTCAAAACTATTGGATTTTTCTATCTTGTGAAATGTTAAAAGGATCAAATTCAGTTACTCATGCACCAAGAATGTAATGATGGGTGAGAATAAATGAATCACCGTACATTTTGTAACTATTCTCGAAAATTCTGAGAATAAAAGATTATTTGTAGAAAACAATTAAAACAAGTATTTTTATAATTAATTTTTCAAAAACATTTTTCAAAAAACGTTTTTGGAAATCTAGTATATGTTGTTGTAGTCATTCATTAAAAATGCATTCATCTTTGCCTATGTATCAAATCTAAATAGGCCATCTTAGCCAAGTTTGTGCTTCATTTTCCTTGAAAATATATACTATTTCATATTTAATGTTCTCAAGCATCATTATTTAAAACAGTGATAAGCCAGGCCAGCATGACTTTAAGATACTAAGAAGGAGTAGCGTTCAGTGCAATGGTTCTGAGATAACCATTCAATGATTCATAGTCCAGAAAGGCTACTGCGACTCCAAAGAGAATTCAAAAAGACGCAGTCCATAACATTCCCTTCAAATTTTAGGCCCAGGGGCATCTTTGTATTAGGCCCAAATAAAAGTATTAAAACTTAAAAGTAAAATCAATAATAATTAAAAAATAACTAAAACAAAAGGTGGTGTATATAATGTTTTTGGTTGAATTATAAATCAATTGCATGGTTTTCTAGTGGTCGCATCGTATCATAATTGACATTAGATTTCTTTTCTTTTTTTAATTTTGATATCTTTTAGGAATACAAGTATGATTAATGGGTTAATCTAAAATTTTTAAAAGAGTCTGAAAATAAAATTTAGCAAAGGAGTTCATCAAAGGGGTCGACAAATTGAAATTTGGTTAACTGCAATTTTGCAAATTTAATTATTGAAAATCGAAAGGGTGTACCTGAATTATTCAAATTCGAAGGGCTCAAACTAGGATTAAGGCAAACCTCTTGAGGTAAAAGTAGGAATAACCCAAAAATAAAATTCAGGTTCAAAGCAAAACCATATTGAAAAATTAAGAATCATTTTAAAATTTTAAATTCAAGACACATAAGAGTGCTTTTAATAAAAATAAATAAAAGCTTTGAACAAAGGTACAACTTCTGAAGAAAAAAAAAAAAAAACTATCTACAAATTTGTACAAAAAAATAAAAATAAAATGTTTTCTACAAAGCTAAAATGGGTCTCGAGGATCGCCTCAAAGAAATAAAAATAAAACTAAAAGAAAGGAGTGAAAATATAGCACAAAATTATACTAGTCAGACACCCATCCGAACATAAAGATGGATCCACCCAAGTTCATGAACCCCAGGTGGTAAGAAATATAAAAGATACTATAGATTTCACAATATAAGCTCTATATGATATTCAACTGTATTTGGATGCAAACTGGAATCTAGAGCATTTCATCTCTTACATGAAAACTAAAGAAAAACATATGCATGATACATCAAACTTTTAAAAAGCCTATTAAATTCTCACATGCAGTCTCAACTCTCAACACAGTTTAAAATACCCCATATGAAAGGAAGAAACAATACAACAAACCAGATCCTTACTAAGATAAGGAAAAAGTTAATTTTTAGTTCACAATCAAATGAGAATACAATAAAGACTGGAAATAAATTCGCCAAATGCAATAAGATCATCGACTTTCTATATCTGTAGCTCGGTCTCCTTCCACCGCACATAATAATCCGCAACCAGAAACCACCATAGCATAACCGTGCAAAGTATCATTAATTCTGTAAGTAGCATGCCATTCCCTAACTTCCATCAGCAAATCAGATTGAACTCTTCCAAGTAACATCAACAAACAACTCTACAAGTTGATAGTGCTGCTTCACATATCAGGTCCACTTTCTAACTTCAACGGGCAATGTTGTCCAGAGGAGTTGTTAAAATATAGTACTCATGAAAGAAACCACTCGAACACAGCAAATTGTTCATGTAGAACAAATTACAAGGTACACCCTCTTAAATTTCTTCAAATATAAATCATCTTCTCTCTTTTCCATACTTCTTATTTTATTTTTATTTTTATTTTTATTTTTGGTTAACAATTTTCCCTTTTCCTCCATCATTTTCCCTTACTGCTCTAAAATTGATGTCAGTTATCCCCAATGCATCTCATCAAAGGAAGTTACACCAAAAGGCTCCACTCAACAGATCAAATGAATCAAAAGCCAACGGTACAAAGGAAGGGAGACACAACCTAGGACGCATTATATTTTACTTATCATACCTGAATAACCAAACTGGCAGTCCCACATCCATTCATCCATAATAAGGAACCACAGCGCAGAAACCAATATCAGCATCTAGCCATGAAGACACAAATTATCAGTTGACTTGTGAAGAACCCAATTCTCAGCAAGCTCATTTTGGCTCACAATCTGAGCAAAGTACTTCCAGGAAAAATGTTTCTTTATATTCTTTGTCCTTGGTGCACCGGCCACACTGCACACACCGTGATATGCAGAGTATGCATGCCCTACATAACTGAGTGACACAATCTTCCCCTTGACAACTCTCAGAAGGGCAATCATAGACAAGCCTTAACTTTTGGCATCCGGGGCATACTTCAATATCCATAGCACGGTCATCATCACACGAGAGATATAAGTTTTCCCTAAGAAAGAAATGTGGCTTATGTCCATTTTGTGGCACAGTGCTATCTGAGCCCAACAGAAACTTCAACTCTTCAAAATGATGGTCTGTTATGCCATAAAGCCCACCAATTCTAAGGTACTTTATCCCTGGTGCACCTTTAGACTTTAAAGCTTTTAAGCCATTCACAATGCCTTCAATGCTGAGTTTCTTACATCCAGGAACGCAGAGCTGCAATAAACAACAAAATGGTAAGCAGCTTATCACAGTCTAAAGCCTAAAGCAAATGAAGAGAGCTCAAAAAAAAAACTCCATCCCAACAGACAGACAGAGAGAGATAGTTAGATAGACAGATATATATACATATATATATATATATAGAGAGAGAGAGAGAGAGTTGCAAAACCAATGCCCATTGATGGGCTCAGTCCAGAATGGATAAAGTTTGACGGTTGCTGAGGGTCAAACTTCCCTAGGCTTAGAATGATTAGCAGCTTATGGCAGCCTAAAGAACAAACCAACAGAACTAGAGCTCGAACATACAAATGCCAGAACAAATGAATACATAAAATAAAGGACAGACAGCAAAGGAGGAAGGGAGGGAGGGAGAGAGAGGAAATGGGGAGTAGCAAAATTTAATGCTCACTGAAAACATGGGCTCAGTCCAGAATGGATAAAATAGCACGAGTAATGAGGGTCAAATTTCCCTAGCCTTAAGTTCAGTATGTCAATATATGGCTATACAATGCAAGTTGTTTTTGCAATGCTAACGCACAATGATAAGCAGCTTATCACAGCCTAAAGCCTAAAGCCTACAGCAACTGAAGACTCTGTCCCAAATGAGTACATTTTTATAAGCGAGATAGACAGATAGATATATATATATATATAGAGAGAGAGAGAGAGAGAGTAAATAGGGAGTTGTTGCAACACTAATGCTCATTGATGGGCTCAGTCCAGAATGGATACAGTAGGACGAGTACTGAGGGGTCAAGCTTCTCTAGCCTTAAAATAATTAAAGCACAAACCAATAGAAGAACATACAAACTCCATAACAAAGGAACACAACAAATAAAAGACAGACAGAAGAAGAAGGAGAAGAAATGGGGACTATCAAAATCTAATGCTCAGGGAATACATGGGTTATTGGGCTCAGCCCAGAATGGATAAAATAGCATGAGTGATGAGGGTCAAATTTCCCTAGCCTTAAATTCAGTACAGTTGTCAAACATGACTATACAATGCAAGTTGTTTTGCAATGCTAACAAACAAAAGAAAACATTAGTACAAAAACTGTTCTTCAAGCCCTTGATAAGTTGTATAAAAAGTATAGCAAAAGCAAAAATAAAACAAGAAAACAGAAGTCAATTCTTCTTTTTTAGGAGAGGATAAAATCATTCTAATTAATATTTAAGTCACCGAGTCTTTTAGATTTTAATTCAATATCTGCTATATAAATCTTCTTCCAAATATAACCAATTAAAGTCAAAATTGGAAGGTTAATGAGTCGACATTAGAACTCCTCATCAGAGAACGAAAATGAACCAAACTAACATCAAGATTCACGTTTATTTTATCGATTTGTGTCTCAGTCAGCTGGTAGATTATTTAACCAATCCTAACTGAGTTGTAAACTAACATACAGAAATAGCTCAGTCAGTAGAAAAAATATATCTATATGGTCTTAAATCATCTTTCTGTGACAAATTTTCAAGCTTTTGTTTTAGTTGCTCTTCTATCTTAAACCCAACAATACTTATTACCATCAATGACATTAAAGACAGACCCACATAACGACTAGGTAGTCAAGTTCATATGTACGCAACTCGAAAGAGAAACATCCAGCTGTAGTAAATAGAGTAGAAAAGTAAATTTATTTATGACCCCTAAAAAAGGATAAGAGAAAAACAAACGGTAATAGATCATAAATATCAGGAAAACTTCAAAAACGTGATTAAGATAAGTACAATCCCCTTCTTGACGAGGGATCATCTAAAAAACAACTTGTGTGGAATGTGTACAGACACAAAGCTGATACGGCAGGAAGGATTGACCATGATAATAAAAACATAAATGTAATTGCTTGCATTGCCCAAGATAACCAGATATATGGAGAGGTTGCCATGTGGGGCCTCACGCTCACTCTTTTTGGAGGGCAGCCCCCCTTTGTCTTAGGTGGAATATTTGGTTAGAGCGCAATAGGAGATGCTTCGAGGGGATTGAGACCCCGATAGGCTCTACAAAGGATTCTTTTATTTAATCTCTTTTCTATTGGGTGAAGGGTAAATATTGTATATCTATAGATGAGAAACTTGACTTTTCGGGTTCACTTGGTCCTTAAGGCAACCCTTCTTGTACTAAGGGAAGCACTCCCCTTTTAAGAGCCTTTTATATTATTCTTACTTATCAAAAATAGATAACCAGATATATGAAATGTATTCGAAAACAATTGTGAAAACTAATATTAATAAAATAAACTCTTGCTGACCTTGGTTAACTTCGGATTACTTTCAAGTACATGCTTCAAGCCATCATCAGAGATATGCGGGCAGTCCACCAAGCTCAAGCATTGCAGGTTACCTTGAGCCCTGCTGGTTAATTGCCAAAGAATCTGATCAGTGATCTTCTCATTCAGTGGTTGGTATATGTGGATACTCCTCCAAAGGAGGGGATCAGCCAGGACCACGGAACGCAAGGATCTGCAAACCCTTTCCATAGAAAGAAGATCCCTCACACCCAAAAAACTGAGTGCAAAAGGCAAAGCCGAGTGTGGAGTTCTCCCATCATTGTCAAAACACATTCCAGATTCCTCTTGAGATTTCTCAATTTGCTGGCCACCACCACTAGCATTCCTATTGTCAAAACTCACAATATCATGCACATAGCAAGCAGACGCAAAACCGCCCTTGGAAAATGCAGTTTCCAGCTGCTTTTCCTGAGAACATCCATCAAGTGGACGAGCAGTAATAGCTTTGTCATCAGCCCGAGAATTTCCAGCATATGCCTGAAATGTCACAGCATTGTTCCATATCCAATTCAAACCCGCAAAAATATCATAATCTTCTTTACTCGCCCCAACACTGTTCCTCCCATACCCTCCATAGCCCACTTCCAGATCCTCAAGCCAACCCGTAATTGCTGTAAAAGTTGTACTTATCCCCATTCCAAAAGGGTCTGAAGGCAATAGATCAATAATGTCTCTCGACACCGACTCCGGTGACCCACCCCTATCAACCCTATCCCTCCCACAATCAAAGAAATCATCTCCTTCCCACCAATCCAAATGCCATGGCCTAACAAACCCATCCTCGTTTCTCTCCGGAATCCCTTCCACAATATACCCATCAGCAATCCTCATCGGCGAAACAAAATTGTCCTCAGTTAAATGAGCCGGAAAGACAGGACGATGGGAAAAATTCAAGGTCATCCTAAACGTATCTAACTAAATCTGTTCACTCAATTTTTTTTACTCTCAGTATTTTCAATATAAAACAGAAATAATACAACCAAAGAAATAGAAAATATTTACGAAATTAATGTTTATGATATAAACAAAGGAAGTCCCAATTAGAAAACCCTCGATTTTGGATGACAAACTAAAACAACGCACCTAAAATCTCAGAGTTACTTGTAAAGAACCTATTATCAGCTAAGAAAATAATCGAAACAGATATACAGATAGGAACAAATATTTTTTCTTTTCCTCTGATCTAACCTAATCAAACTAGGGTTTGCAAAGAATCGGATTACAGGAAAGTGAATTGTGATCAAACAAGAATAAAGAAATATATATATATATACGTATATCAAGGAAGAATACCTATTGAAAGGATAATGAAATCAATGAAAGAAAAGAAACCAATCAATTACCGACCACCAAACGAAACGAAACCCTAATTGCTCGGCGAACCCAATCGACGAATTTATTGAGATAGTTGAAGCGAGTGAGTGCTTCGATTTGGGAACTTTTTGACAAAAGATAAGGAAATCAAATATTGTTCTTGTGATAGTATTCGATTTACAGAGCAATGTGTTATCTGTCGATCGAGTTCAGGGGAAGAAAAGACGGAAATGTGATGTATGTTATATATATATATATGTATATAAAAATATATTGTAATTGCGTATTGTATAATATTGAAAATAGGGGGAGAAAGAGAGTGACGGGAAAACGGACACGTGTCGGGGTAAAAAAGAGTTGACTGTGAAAGATGTGGCGGGAGAGGAAAACCACGGTCCCTGCTTTATCGCTATTACGCTGCTTGGATTTACCGGCCACTTGCCTTCCGGACTAACATCATACTTGACAAACCAATAAATCCATTCACTATTCTCTCCCCCTCTACCGACATCTTATATATATATATATATATATATATACAGATACCTATAAATGTGAAAATTTTGCGCAAACAATATTTTTTATATAATTATCTAAACAAAATTTTCTTTTAAAGTTAATTTGTAGTATTTTTAAAGAAGAATCTAGGCAAGCATTAATGAGAAAGTTAAATTATATAAAAAATAAAGTAATTATAATATTAACTTGAAGAATGACAAAGATATATGTTTTTGTATGTATATATAGTAAATAAGGATCACACTTCCTATATTATTCTCAATATCAGTTTAAATACCTACAAATTACAATTGAAAAAAAAAAAAAAAATTCAAGAGTGAAACTAAATCAAGATAATATGGGGACAGACCAATTGTTTGAAATGAAAAAGAAAAGAAAAAAGGAAATATAACTTGGTGCATGGAAAATGAGACTATTATTGGAAGTCTGGAATAGATAGTTGGAAATTGGAATATATAGGTGGAATAGCATTAACTAAAGAAATCAATGTTATATCATCTCTCCATCATTTCTCTCTGCAATTAATCCCACGTGTTATATTTAAGTTCTATAATAATTGCAATAAGTTCTTTCCAACTTAATTAGTTTCTTATCTCTCTTACCCATTTATCTGTCATACTTTTTAGTAATTTTTATGTTTTCAAATTATTCTTCTCATTTTATTTCATTACTACAACGATGTCCTTCACATATACACACGTCTCGGTAATGAATTACAAATGACCGAATCTTTCGCGGTTAGATATAAAAAATTAAGATATTAAGTGATATTAACATTTAATACATAAATAATAAATCACTTTTTTATTTAGATCTCATATATTCTCTAATATTCTTTTTTATGATGGGACTCATAACTTTCTCATTCACACAATGGAATCACCTTACAAACTAGACTTGAACTCTTTCTGAATATGGAATACCCAAACGCGCACTTAACGTGGCATCCCCTAAGAACGGGATTTGACTCCGATACCAATTGCAAATGGTCGGATGCTTCGCGGTTTGACTCATAAGCTTAACTTATTGGATAAAATTAGTTTGGTAACTGATATTTTTGGATCAACAGCAAAATATTTAAGTTACAATTAGTATGTGAGTTGTCAATTTTGTCTAGGGCCACGCTAAACACATACTTGAATGCTCCGTACCCAATTCCAAATTTGATAGATAAGAGTGGTCCAATTCAATCTTTCCGAAAAAAAGAGCAGAGTGGTCCAATTCACCATGATAATGTTGAAAATGTTAAAAGGCTTTTGTCATTCATAGGAGAAAGTGATTAGGTATGTATGATTTTAATATAGCTTCACATGATAGTTTAAGGTTGTTTAACAAATTAGAAAACATACCGTTACCATTGAAAAAAATTAAAAATAAAATAAAATAAATAAATAAAAAAATCGACTACACCCCATATAGGTTTAAGTATGTTGTTTGGTTTTTGCCGGGTAAAAGAAAAATTGAACCGTCCATTACTGGAGAGAATTGGTGGTGGGTCTATGTTGCACCCGAGACAAGAGTATTCGCGACTGAGTCACCAATTTTGACCCGATAGAGTCATTTTCGGACTAGACTATACGTCTTATTCAGGTTCATTTGACCCAATCCGGTTTAAGACCCTGTGGTGTCTTGTAAAAGTCCTAAATGGACTATTATAATTTCTAAGTATGAAGTAATGAAAAATATTAATAAATAAAAAAAACATAAATAAATGAAGAGAAGTTTCTTAGTAGATTCTACAATTCAAGGAAAGGTTCACAGGGTCATAAATTGTGTTAATCTAATGGTGAAAATGACCCATGGAGAGCTCAATGTTCAAGTATTGTTGGGTGGTTTAGAAATTCCTCATTGCGTGATGAGCAAGTATATATATATGCATAAAAGACAATGGCTATTTTAAACAAAAAACAACTCAGAATATTAAACTTAAGACTTGGAATATATGCAAGATACAGCTAAATAACCATTTCTGTTTTTAACTCCAATTTCCGATATTCTACACAATTATTTTCCGATATTCTACGCCAATTGGCAACTTGGAATGGAGACGTTGTTCACCAGCATTAGTTTTAATTTCAAATTAGTTTGGTATGGTTTAACTACCCGAATATTATTTTTGGTGGCCAAAAAATGTATATGTTGAAAAAATTGAGAATTGAACTTTTTGAATCAAGAATCCTAACGCCCAGTTAGGGAATCCACGAGTATAGCAGGAGTGTCAAATTAAGACACGAACACAATACTAGTCCATTCTCCTCATGGTATGCGTTTGTGTTAGGTGTTTTTGTTTTTTATTTTTTGTTTCGTACTGTAGCATTTTTTTCAATAAAAATATGTTTGGCTGATTTTATTTTATTTTAAACAGTAAAAGACGTTAGCAAAAAACAACCCATTTTTTCTAACATTTTTTCAACTATTCACTCAAAATATATATATATATATATATGCATATATCTTCGCTGCTGCCGACCACCCCCGTCGCCGCCGACCGTAGCCACCACCACCTCCGCCGCCGCCACCACCACCATTGCCGCCTCCGAACACCGCCGCTGCCACCGCTGAACACCATCATCGCTTCCGCATCCGCCACCAACCACCCTAGCTTCCCTTTGCCCCGAAACACTACCATCACCACCACTTTCCTTTATCCCAAAATACCACATATGTATATGTATATATCTACAACAAAAGCATCTGTATCAAACATACTTCTGTTTTAGATTCACAACACTCCATAAACACATACATGTATTTGTATTTTTCTAAAATTCATAGCAAAAAACACAAACGCATACCAAACAAGGCCTTAGCAAATGTAGTAATCAAGTTTATAGATAGGAAAATGTTAATTGCACAAAATAGTTAGACAGAATTGGGATACCGAATAGATAACAATTATTAGATGGGTAAACGTAAATATGATTGGATCTCACACTTATGTATCGTATGGAAATTATAGTTAGACTGAATAGTAACACCAATAAATAATTAGGCCGAATAGGAATATCAATAAATAACAACAGTTAGATAAGATAGATAAAGAGAAAGATGGTTGGGTCTCACATTTGTGCATCGAGGGATGTTATGTAATAAGTCAACCAATTGAATATTATAGGTCAAACAAGTATGCCTAATAAATCGGTGCAAGTATTATTGATCTTATAGAGATTCCTGTATAATAGTTTCGAAATGCTCTTATAGAGATTCGTGTTTAATAGTTTAGAAAAAAATGCTCTTATAGAGATTTGTGTTTACTAGTTTTGATTTTTCTGACACTTAGACCATGTTTGGTAGGCGGTTTTGTCTGGTCTGGTCTGGTCTGGTCTGGTCTGGTCTGGTTTGGTCTAGCTTGTCTAGATCCTGAACTTAAAAGTCTGTTTGGTAAGCGGTCTGGTCTGATGGTCATGATCTCACAAACATTGAACCAGACCATATTTGGTAAAGCGATCTAATTTGATCTTTTCTCTTTAAAAAATAAAATTATTTATTATAATATTCATTTATTATTTTTATGTATTATTTACTTTTTTTATTTTTTATTTTTTCATTTATAAATATATTTTATTACTTTATTATTTATATTATTAATTTATTATTTATATTATTATTTATTCATTTATATATTAATTTATAAATATATTCTATTCATTTATTCATTATTTATTATTATTTAATTATTTAATTCATTTTATTTACTATTATTTCATTATTTAATTCATTTCATTTATTATTATTTCATTATTTATTTATATTATTAATTTATTCATTTATTTATATTATTTATTCATTTTAAATTATTTATAAATATATTTTATTAATTTATTATTTATTTATATATTTATATATTTATTCATTTATTCATTTATTCATTTTTATTATTATTATGTATTATTTAATTCATTTTATTTATTATTCATTATTTTTATTTTATTTTTAAATATGTTTTATTTAATTTCTTATTTATATTACTAATTTATTAATTTATTATTATTATTTATTATTTTTTTAATTATTTATAAATATATTTTATTAATTTCTTATTTATTAATTTATTTATTATTATATCCATTTTTATTATTATTATGTATTATTTAATTCATTTTGTTTATTATTCATTATTTTTATTTTCTTTTTAAATATGTTTTATTTAATTTATTATTTATATTATTAATTTTTTATTATTATTTATTCATTTTTAATTATTTCAAAATATATTTTATTAATTTATTATTTATTAATTTATTTATTATTATATTCATTTATAATTATTATTATTATTATTTAATTCATTTTCTTTATTATTCATTATTTTTATTTTATTTTATTTTTAAATATTTTTATTTATTTTATTATTTATTAAATTTTAATTATTTATAAATATATTTTATTCATTTATTATTTATTCATTTACTTATTATTATATATTATTTAATTCATTTATTTTTATTATTTTCTGTATTATTTAATTTATTTTGTATATTATTATTTTTATTCAATTTTGGTTTTTGGTGGTCTTAATCGTTGGTCTCAAAAATCTTATTTTGGTTACCAAGACCAGACCAGACCAGA
The DNA here is from genome assembly GCA_963922005.1 of Cornus suecica. Lineage (NCBI taxonomy): Eukaryota > Viridiplantae > Streptophyta > Magnoliopsida > Cornales > Cornaceae > Cornus > Cornus suecica. The sequence goes on along the minus strand of OY998240.1, from coordinate 26,355,315 downwards.
CCATGTGGAACTACCAAAAAAACTGGTTCCAAAAGCATCACATTTGGTTTAATTTGGTCTCATTGGGCTGGTTTCAAATTTTGAAACCAATCCAAACAAACATGGTCTGGTCCCTGAAAACTAAGACCATACCAAACCAGGTGGAACCATAACCACCTACCAAACAGGGCCTTAAATGCAGGTAAGAAATGCTAGAAGGAAGAAGAAGAAGAAGAATATCAACTAAAGCTCCATTTGAGTAATGGGTGTAAATGCTAACCCAAACTCAAATTAGATTGTTTAAATTTGCAAAATGCATGCATAAATGTGTAATTTTAATATAATTATGGTAAATGGAACTACCAAGATGATGAAATTGCGTCAGGTCCTAAGAGCATGAGGAGTGGGAGACTATTCACTTTTAATAAAGTGAAGTACCACGTCAACAATTTGGAGAATGGATGAGGATATGGCTCTTCACTTTATTTGGAGAGTGTATGTTCTATGGTGTAGAGTTTTATCTTTCACTCAACATTATTATTATTTTATTATTAAAAATAATTTAATTATTAATAAAATATTTAATATAAATGAAATATATTAAATGTCATAAATAAAAATATATTATTAAATTTTCTACAAATAAAAAAAATACATTAATAATTTCTCACATACAAGAAAAATAATAAACATGCAAAAAAATACATTTCATAATTTAACACACATGAAAAAAAAATACATTCCACCTTCACACACGTAGAAAAAAAATACATTAATATTTTATCACTTATAATGATAAAATTAAACATTCCTTTGACTGAAACGCGCTATAATTGCATTTTATTGAGCATCTATCCATGCTTTGACCGCCGGTGTTGGAGCATCATTTGGATCTTTTTCTATCATTTGTCTTTCTCAAGCAGTTTGCTCCTTCTCAATCTCCATTCTTTTAATTTTTTCTTGCATCTCGATCTCCTTTATTTTCAACTCAATCTCATATCGCTTTGTAAGTTCATATTGTACACCCAAATCTAATTTCGCTTTTAATTTCAATTTATTATGCTCGAGTTTCCCCTCATCCAACAAATTATATTTCTCAACAAATTCTTCAAAAGATTTAGCATATAAGTTTGTCTGTACCTTATCTTTATTCTGCTTACAAATATTTTTTATTTTAAATTAATTAAATTATATATTTTTTAATTAATTAGTTGAATGTTACAATAAAAATATTGCATTATACATTAAATATCACAAATAAAAAAATATTATCAAATTTTCTACAACTAAGCTATCATTTTTATCAATTGATTAATTGAATATTCTAATATTAAAGTTAAAAAGTAAGAGTTTCTTTAAAAAATAAGTTAAATTAAATTATTATGCAAAGTAAATTTTTTATAACTTAAATTAAATTAAAGTGCACACAAATTAAAAAAAAAATTTGGGAGAAAAAACTGGAACGAACACACATATGATAGCTTATCTTATATATGTTCACTAAAAAAAAAGAAAAAATGTGGAGCAATGCTGTATCAGGCACTACTCCACACTCCAAATGTGCAAAGGCATGTACAATGTTTTACGTGAAGCCCACCAAATGGAGTATTGCACTCCATCACAATTTCCTCTCCACTCAGACTCCCATTGGCCAAAAAGAGCTTCGCTCCAGATGCTCTAATAAACTTAATACGTGGAGATGGAAGATGCATTGCTTTGAACTTCTCCAACTGATATCATAAAAAGCATAGCAAAGTAAGCGTAACACAGAAAAAGAATGGAGAAAATAAAACAAAAACAAAAAACAAAAACAAAAAACTTGATATTAATGAATATCAAGTAAGGACCTGCCTGTTGAAAACCCCCCACCAAGCACAGGGAAGTGATAAAATTAGCAAAATTATATCTTGGTCCCTAATGACCTCAACACAAGTTGCTCAACCGCATAAAAACTCAATGAAAGAAAATCAACAACAAAAAAAATCATTGTTTTTTTTTCTGCAGTTATTTTCTCGATTTCTTCCTAGAAGACTTGGACGATGGTTTTGATGGCTCTGCAGCTGCATCTTGTGAAGATCCTTTCGAATTAGAAGCTGGATTTGATTTTGAATTCACAGTGCTGCCAGACTCTTTAGCCACTGCACCCTGCGAACCTCGGATCTGGGCAGCTCTCTTGTCCTTTCTTTTCGGTCTGTAACTAGACCTCTCCCTCTTAGGTAGCCACCGTTCTGGATCTGGTGGAGGCCCTGGGTTCGTAGGGTCAAACCCTTTCGGGTATTTTGGTTTTCTCTTCCTCTTTTTCTTTGTTTTCTCCTTAGTCTTAGCTTCATACGGTTCCGTCACATCAACATGTTTTGCACCAGAAGTCTTCTCCAAACTATCCACATCAACTGCTTTCAGGCCAGGCAGTGGTTTCAGTTGCTTCTCATAAGCTTCAGCTTTATCAATGTCTGCATAAGCAGCTGTCCTAACTAACCCAACCAAAGCTTCAATACTTCCATGGCTTTTAACAAGACCCTCGAACAAACGGGCAGCCTCCTCCTTCCGCCCATGCTTGAGCTTAAAAGAAGCTGCTTCCTGCATAATGGTACTGAGCTTGTTGTCTTCAGTCATTGCATCTGACCACCACCGGATTGCTGAATCCAGAACAGCATCTGCACCATCAATATCTCCTGCGCGTTCTTTAAGAGTAACCAGAGTGGCAACAGTGGCAGGCATGTGTTCGATTTCTGGAATCCTAGCCAGGGACTCAGCTGCAACTTGATGGTGGCTAGCGGCAGCAGCAACTTGTGCCCTTGCTAGGAGAAGCACCTTAGACTTATCCGGGAACTTCTCTGCAGACTGCCCTAGTATCTCTTCAGCTTTTCCAGCCTTGTTCTCTCTGACCAAAACAGCAGCTTGAAGCAGTATTGGCATCACACTGTCAGGGAACATGTCGGGCAACCCAGCAACAAGTTCTCGAGCCTATAAAATTTCATCCTATGTTAATATTGAAGAAACAGGGGAGCCCTGGGAAGGAAAGAGAGTTGATTTGTTCATTTACACAAAACTTTACTCACATCGTATCTACTAGCCAAAAAAACTAAATATATTCATATATATATATATATATATAGAGAGAGAGAGAGAGAGAAACATGCACACGGAAAGACATGCAAGATATAGATACAAAACCTGATCCATCTTATTAGAGTGAAGTAGCAGCAGAGCCCGGTTGATGTATATTGCTTCCCTTTGCTTTGGTGAAAGCCTAAAATCAAGTCCACGAGCAAGCTGGAAGCTCTGTGGCCCATTGCCTTTCTCTACGAGACGGTCAAGTTTCTTGAGACTATCAGAGACATCTTTTGGACCCCTCAATGAAATAAGGTTGTTTATTGCCACTGCAACCGAGGATTCATCTGCCAGATTTCGTTTTATGATATCCATATAAGATCCAGTTGCTTCTTGTGTGTGTCCCAGGAGCTGAAGAAATAAGGTTATATGCTTTAATGCCAACTGAATAGCACCAAAATGAAGAGAAGAAACTTGTGCATTTTGGTACTTCTTTACCTGCTGAACATATGTCAACTGAACGGCAATCGGAGCCAATTCAATCTCTATCTCGTCATCAGCCAAATTCTCTTCCATTAGAGACTCCTGTCCAATTCTGAGTTCAGGGAAAAGAAAAAATGGAAGAAGGGTCAGCATTCCAAGAGTCTATTGATTGCCTGTTCAATTCAGAACTTAATAAATATATATGTTAGCATATAAAGCATTCATTTTTAAATTCAAATTAAAACCCTCCATCTTCGTCAACCATGTCGAGAGGTTCTAATTTTTTTAACATTATTTCCTGAATAGAGGTTTATTATTTCGATTGGTAAAATGGTAAAAGAAACAGAAGCCAAAAATCACCCCCAATAGTCCACCACTTTCTAAATAAATCAAAGGAACCCCTAGGCCCTGACCGAAGAAAGCCAGTAACCAGAATGATAGCGACTTTACCAAATTCATGTCACTAGTGTTCAGATTTTCACATTAATGTCACTAATATTTAGCCACACAGCATCTCATTTTACATGCTATCCTGATTTCTTTAATAATTTGCTACCCAATAAATTACAGGTAGAATTTTATCTGGCCAATACAATTATCACACTACTAAAACCCAGCCAGAAGCTAATGCACTTATTGGAGTTCCGATCAGAACATATTGATCGACCACTGGGGGTTTGAAAAGAGGAAAAAATGATGGGGAGTGGGGAGGGTTGGTTTAGATTGGGATTGGAATGAGCAGCTGCCTTGAAACAAAGTCGACTGGGAATTAGACATTTTAAGAATGAGAGGGAGATTGTAAAATCAGTAGGCAAGTGGACTGCAATACTAATGCACATTATTAAGCAGATCTCAACCACATATCCACCCTGGGCTGGAATTTACCCCTTCTCTAGTCACACAAGGACAGATATATCCCCATGAGAGCAACTGAACATCGTCACTACTGAAAGTATCTCACCCTTTTAAGTGCATGTACCCCTCAAGATTATATGAATATAATAAACATAGGGTGGGCAACTATACGTTTTTACATATTTTAAGCAATAAGCCCTCATTCTCCAAGCTTGACACCAAAAATATGCATGTAAGATACCACCCTGCTGTACCACTACGGGGAACTGAAAATAGATTATACTGACCAGTCCAGACAGGGTAATTATGAAAAATTACAGAAAATGCAAGTGTGATTAAAGCAGGACCATATTGCATTGTCAGTGTAGTAGGCAACAAAATTCAATTGAATTTCCATAAGCAAGCACCATACATTATGTTCAGGTAGTACTTCCAATGGGGATAATGTTGTTTACTCAGCAACAGTGTTGTGCTTTCTTCACTTCACTAGTACTTAAGATAGTAAGAGCCAGGTGGCCCTACAAATGTCCCTCTGCGAAGATAAATATCTGCAGTTCAGAATGTTTTGGTCTACCCAACATTTTATGTACATGTCTATTTTTAAAAATGGATAAAGCCTGTGTTCAGATATAAGGTAATCAATTGCTGCATGGTTTAGGAAGAATCTCACCACTAGGTAAGAACAAGAAGAAAATCACAGTGGTAGAATTCTAATGGGAGCATTTGTCAAGGTGATCCGTAATCCAGGATGGCATCGTTAGAAACTAAAATAAGAATGTCCTCCCTCCATCCCATATTAATAGTTCATTTTCTCAACTTTAGTTGTCCCAAAATAGTTGTTTAGCTTCAATTATCAATGCAATATGATTTTAAATTTCCCCAATTACCCTTCTTGCATTGAATTGCTAAAACAATTAAAGTCACTAAAAGTACTATATAATGGACCCCACTAAACAAAAGACAAAGAGGGGTTAAGATGGAAATTTAATGTTCTCTGAACAAAATAAAATTCAATTCCTTAAAAAGTCAAACATGGACTATTCTTTCAGGACAGAGGGAGTATATAGGGGCACAATATATGTCATTTATAAACCATAGCTTATTGTACAGTTTGCTTAATGGAAAATTTCTAATATTATACTAAAATAAGAGAAAAAATGAATATGGTATCTCATTGAAAGAAATAACGCAGCACTCCAGCAAGAGCTTTAATGCTCCTTTCCAACCCATCTTCATGTTAATTTTCCTATAATCTATGTACTACCCAATCGTTCGTTACTTAGCACATGGTGCTACCATGAAAAGAGACCAAGCTACCATCTTTGAAAATCTGAGCAAATGCAACAGTTTATATATTAGATCAATATATAACTATGAAACCCTCAAAAAAAAAGAAATTCCTCAAAGGCCATCCTGATTACATTACATGAACTAGATCCTGCTCAGAAAGGATTCAATATAAATGATAAATGATTGAGATTCACAAAACCTACTAGATTCATGTGCACATTGTAAAAGAACCTTCTAGATTGTACACAAAAACCAGAACTGCTAAGGCATTCTCCATGTCGTATCTAGAGGTAGCGAAGCTTCCTCACCTCTTCAATGGAGGTCAAGTGAGAGTTGCCCTTCCTCATAGGGGGCCCTCTTTGTATATCGACTGGTAGACGGAAGGAAACCTAGTGCTCTTGCTTGGTGGGGCGATTTGACAAGGAGGTTGGAACGTTGCAGCAGATCTCTGAATGGGATAGGAAAGTGTGGAATATCTCATGTGGTTTCTCTGCCTCTGTACTGGCTGAGGATTGGCTGCTGTTTCACTTTCCATCACAAACGGTGGCGGAAGGAGTTTTAAGGAGTGGTAGAAGATAGTGGGGGGAGGCGAATCTGTTTTTGGACTTGTGGGATCCTCGTATTGGATGTGTACGTCAATCGAAGAAATGGGGCTCGAGGAAGGTCATTCTCTTTGGCCTTCCGCTTCATCTCTGGTGCCAGGATCCGTTTGAGGAAATCGGGAAACTTTGTGGTGGTTTTAGGGGGGTTGACGCCGACACTTCGCAGTCATCTGACATGGTGAAGATTACATTGATGAGGAGGATCGAGATGGACTGGAGCTTCCGTTCACTGAGGAGGAGGTGGTGAGGGCGTTGAAGCAATGCAATGGGAATAAAGCCCCCGGTCCTGATGGGTTTACTATACGTTTTCTCTTCGAGTGTTGGTCTACTGTTGGGGAGAATGTGATGGGCACTTTCCGTGCTTTTTATGAGGAGGGTTGTTTTATGAAGTCCCTGAATGCTTCTTTCATCTCTCTTCTCCCAAAAAAATGGGAAGGGAAAGACATTAAGGACTTCAGGCCAATCAGCCTTGTAGGTTGTGTGTACAAGCTCATTGCAAAGGTTCTGTCTTCTCGGATGAGTGGTGTCTTGGATGGGCTTAGCGAATTGAGAGGATCCAGAGACAATTTCTGTGGGGTGGGAGTAGGGAGTGCCAGTCTATTCCTTTGGTGCGTTCGGAGGCGGTTTGCCGTCTTGTCCAGGATGGGGGCTTGGGTATTCGCCGGTTGACGACTTTCAATAGGGCGTTATTGGGGAGTTATGGCGTTTTGGGGCGGAGAGGCATCGTCTTTAGAGGAGTGTGATCACTTGTCGTTATGGGGAGGTTCGAGGCGGTTGGTGTTCCGATCAGGTTCAGAGCCGACATGGTGTGGGGGTGTGGAAGGATATCCGGTAGGGATGGGATTCTTTCGCTCCCTTTTGCAGATTCATGGTTGAGGATGGTCGTTGTGTTTGTTTTTGGATGGACTGGTGGTGCGGTGAGGGTACGCTTGCCTCTTCCTTTCCTCAATTGTTTAGGATCGCTCGGGATCGTCATGCTTATGTAGCCAACTGTTATCACCTCGATACCGGGAGACTAGTGTGGGATGTCAGTTTTGTGCGACCTTTCCAGGATTGGGATATAAAGGAGGTTTCTGAGCTTCTGGAACTTTTGTACTCCTTGACTATTGGTGCTGGACTGGATTCTTTGCTTTGGCATCCCTCCGCTTCTAGATGTTTCTCGGTTTCCTCATTCTTTGGTTGTCTCTCGCCTAGGGTGGATGAGGCTTTTTCATGGAAGGCGATTTGGAAGTCAAAGGCCCCGTTGAAGGTTGCTTTCTTCACATGGTCGGCGGCATGGGGTCGCATCCTCACATTGGATATTTTGCGTCAGCGGGGCATGGTTGTAGTTAATCGATGTTGTTTGTGCAAGAAGGACATGGAATCCGTGGATCACCTTCTTTTGCACTGCCCGGTTGCCTATGATTGTTGGTGCCTTCTCCTCTGTCTCTTCGAGTATCAGTGGGTGATGCGGTGTTCGGTCCGGGATGTTTGGCCGTTTGGAGGAGTGTGCGGGTTGGCACTCACGCTCGGCCTTTTTGGAGAGCAGCCCCTCTTTGCCTTTGGTGGAGTATTTGGTTGAAGCGCAATAGACATTGTTTTGAGGGCATCGAGTCTCCATTGGGGGCGATTAAGGATTTGTTCATTTCTAATTTGTTTTGTTGGGTGGAGGGTCGCAATTGTAAATCTCTTGGTGAGAAACTTATATTTTTGGGTTCTCTTGGCCCTTAGGGCTCTCTTTTGTATTTGGATCACACTCCCCGTTTGAGTGTCTTTTATATCATTCTTATTTATCAAAAAAAAAATGATTGTACACAAAATTTCTACTTACTAGTTACAACGGCTGAACACAAAACAAGATGGATCAAAAGTACAGTGATCTAAAGCATTTATATGAAGAGGGAAATGTTGGGAAAGGATAAGAGAGCACTTGGAATTTCTAACTGGATTATGGTTTAATTACAGTTTTGTATTGTGTTTAATTAAGGTTAATATAAGGGCATCACTCGTAATCTTGGTCTTCTAATCATAACTATGTGGGTTCAAACCCATGAGCAACCATTTATATGAAACAGAGCAGTTAAAGGTTATGTTGGTGTCCTTTCATCCCTTCCAACACCTGCATGAACATGACCAAACATTTGGGAGTAGCCTCATCTGTAAGCGCAGAAAATCTGCTCTTATTTATACAAAAAGATTTGGGCCTATGGCCCAACTCGTAGTACAAATCAATTTTAATTGGGATTTATTCCCTTGTCAAATGAGATGTTGTCTTGATTGGGATACTATCTTCCTTGTCAGATGAAATTTATTTTCCTTATGGGACTACGACCTTGTCTTAATCCTCTCCCTTCTTCAGTGGGATCTGGTTGATTTAGGCAGAGTATTGGGCCCTTTGACATTTTGGGCTTCTGGATTGCTTGGACAGATGGGCTCTAGCTGAAATGGACTGGGCCTGCTGCTTCAACCGGTCTTCTTTGGGCCTGGAATTCTAGCTCCTTCATCCTTGTAAATTATGCTTATAATTGATAAATATACTACTACTGTCTTTTATATTTGTCTTCCCAATAAGTTTCAGGAATCAAGGATATTATGTCTTCTAATAAAAACTAAATTTTGATATTTTTCAAATTGTATGGGTCCAGCCCCATAGCAGTAATACGATCTATTATTTTTTCTCTGCCAAGTTATATTGGTTGTATTTTAAAGTGGGCTTTCCTAAGTCTAGAATTTTATCAGTGGTAAGAACTTCTGAGTTTCCTGTCCTAGAAGATTTTTCTTGTAGACAGAATAGAAAAGAAAATACCAGCAACTTATAAATATCTAAAAACTTTCTAACAAATAATACTAGTGTTAAACATTCTATGTGAAAGTTCTTCTTCTTTTTTTTTTTTTTTTTTTTTTTTTTTGATAAGTAAGAAATGATATAAAAAGCACTCAAACGGGGAGCGCAACCCAAGAACAAAAAGCCACTAAGGGCCAAGAGAAGCCAAAAAGTCTACTTTCTCGACAATAGAAGTACAGGAACGGCCCTCAACCCAACAAAACAAAGAAGAAATGATGCGATCCTTGATAGCCTCAATAGGAGATTCATTTCCTTCAAAGCAACGGCAATTCCGTTCAACCCAAATGATCCACCAAAGGCAAAGGGAAGCAGTCCTCCAGAAAAGCCGGGCCTGTGGCTTCACCCGAACCACCCGCCAAATAGATAGCACCTCACGAACCGACCCCGGCATCACCCAGGGGACCCCAAACAGACCAAGAATAAGGCACCAACAATCATAAGTCACAGGGCAATGAAGAAGGAGATGATCAACAGATTCCGCATCCAGTTTGCATAAGAAACACCGGTTAACCACATAGACACCCCTCAAACGCAAAGTGTCAAGTGTAAGAATGCGCCCCCAAGCAGCAGACCAAGTAAAGAAAGCAACCTTAAGGGGGGCTTTAGAGCGCCAAACCGCCTTCCAAGGAAAGCCCTCCACCACCTGAGGCATCAAACAACCATAAAAAGAAGACACCGAAAACATCCGTGAGGGGGAAGGAGACCAGATCAAAAAGTCCGACCCATAACCCACAACCTGCCTGTATAAGAGCTCCAGAAAACCGCAAACCTCCTCAAGCCCCCAATCCTGAAAGGATCGCACGAACTGAACATCCCACACAAGCCTGCCGGTATCAAGATGATAACAGTCAGCTACTGAGGCAAGACGATCACGAGCAATCCTAAACAAACGAGGAAAAGAGACGGCAAGAGAAGCCTCCCCACACCACCTATCAGACCAAAATCGGATACAGCGGCCATCCCTAACCCCAGAGCGTGTGAAAGAGGCAAAAGAATCCCATCCTCGCCTAATGTCCTTCCAAACCCCCACACCTCTCCGAACCTGAACCCCCCCAGAACACCAACCACCCCAATCCTCCCCGAACCGACAAGCAATAACCCTCCTCCATAGCCGGTCCCTCTCCATCCCAAAACGCCACAGCCACTTCCCCAGATGCGCTTCATTAAACGGGATCAACCTACGGATACCTAAACCACCATTCCGAAAGGGACGACAAACAGTCTCCCATCGAACCAACGACACAGGGTGGCCCTCTCTACTCCCCCCCCATAAGAACCGCCTCTGAATCCTCTCAATCCGCTGAGCCACTCCACGAGGAATCCGGTATAGAGAAAGAACATACGTGGGGATATTGGATAACGTACTCTTGACCAAGGTGAGCCTCCCACCTTTGGACAAATACTGACGCTTCCAACCCGCCAACCGCTTCTCGACCCGATCAATCACAGAATCCCAGCAGGCTTGCCTCGAACCAGAAGAGCCTAACTGCAACCCCAAATATGCAGTCGGAAGCTGGCCCACCCTGCAACCAAGAGAAGAGGCTAGAAGATGAATATCATCCACCGCCGCAATCGGAATCAACGAACTCTTACATGTATTGATTTTCAACCCCGAAACAGCCTGAAAGCAAATCAAAATGCACCGAAGAAACCTCAACTGAGACACATCCGCATCACAGAACACAAGAGCATCATCCGCAAACAGAATGTGCGAGACCTCCACAACATGCCTCGCGGCATCCCCAACCCGGAAGCCTCGGATCAACCCTAGATCAGTAGCCCGAGACATCATCCGACTAAAAGCCTCCATCACAACCAAAAAAAGTAAGGGAGATAGTGGATCACCTTGCCTCAATCCCCGGGAACATCCAAAAAAACCCGCAGAAGAACCATTCACCAGAACCGAAAACCGGGCAGAAGAGATACAAAAACCAATCCACCTACACCATCGCTCCCCGAAGCCCATCCTCCTCAATAGATAAAGAAGAAAATCCCAATTCACATGATCATAAGCCTTTTCCACATCCATCTTAACCAACACCCCCGGAGAGCCGCTCAAAAGACGCGCATCCACCACCTCACTCGCAACAAGAACAGAATCCATAATCTGACGGCCACCAATAAAAGCATTCTGAGAGTCGGAAATAACCCCATTCAACACACCACTCATCCGAAAGGACAACACCTTAGCAATAAGTTTGTACACACAACCCAGGAGGCTAATGGGACGGTAATCCTTAATGTCTTTCAGCTCCCCATTTTTGGGGATGAGAGAGATGAAAGAAGCATTAAGAGACCTGACAAAACAACCCTCCTCAAAGAAGGCCGTGAAAGTACCCATCACCTCAGCCCGAACAATATGCCAGCACTCCAATAGGAACCGCATGGTGAAGCCATCAGGGCCAGGCGCACGATCACCACTACACAGCTTCAAGGCCCTCAGAACCTCATCCTCAGTGAAAGGAATCTCCAACCGGTCCCTAACAGCCACCCCAATAGCATCAAACGGGAGACCATCCAGCCCAGGCCTCCAACACTCAGGCTCGGAAAATAACCGCTGATAAAATGCCGGAATTCCCACACGGAGGGCATCCTCCGAGGAGCACAACGAGCCATCAATGGTGATATGACCAATAAAATTGGACCTCCTACGAGCATTCGCTATCCGATGAAAAAATTTAGTGTTCCGGTCCCCATCCTTAAGCCAAATGGCTCGGGATTTCTGCCTCCACGAGATCTCCTCCTGAATAGCAACCTCCTCAATCTCAGCCAAGCGCTGCACTCTGCGAACCATCGAAGCCTCAGAGACCCCACCACTCAAATCATCACTATCAATACACTTGATCTCAGACATCAACACATGCCGGCGCCACGTTAGATTCCCAAACACCTCTCTGTTCCACCTAACAAGAGATAGTTTCAAAGAACGCAGCTTGGAAACCAAAATGAAACTCGGAGATCCGGAAAAAAGAGCACCCGCCCACCACTCGGCAACCCTGGGCTGGAAGTCCGCAGCGCGAAGCCACATATTCTCAAACCGAAAGGGCGATTTCCTCACTGTTAAGCCCCCGCAATTCAGAAAAATAGGAACGTGATCAGAAGTAAAACGAGAAGCAATCGTCTGAACAACATCAGGAAAGTGCTCCTCCCAATCCCCAGAGACCAAAAACCGGTCAATCCGAGAAAAAGTCGGGCAAGCCCTGCAACTGGACCAAGTGAAAGAGGCACCGAACAGAGGAAGATCCAGAAGCAACTGACAATCAATAAAATCAAAAAACAAATCCATGGCTCTAGTGCGAGGACCCCCCGTAGATCTCTCCGAAGGAACACGAACCACATTAAAATCCCCTCCCACACACCATGGAAGGGGCCACAAGGATCTGACATCCCCAAGTTCCTCCCAAAGCACCGGCCGCACACTGTCATCTACAGGACCATACACACCAGAAAACACCCAGTCAAAGCCATCCTCAACCAAAGAGAAATAACAAGAAACCGAAAACAGACCCTTCCGGGAATCACGCAACACTGCCCACCTCTTATCCCACATAATCAGAATGCCCCCGGAAAAGCCCACTGAATCCAGATGCACCCAATCCACAAAACGGTTACCCCATAAACTCCGAACCACCCTATCATTCAGACGTTCCATCTTCGTTTCCTGCAAACACACAATGTGAGGACTCCATTTGCCAAGAGCCATCCGAACCACCTTCCGTTTGTCGGAGTTGTTAATACCCCGCACATTCCAAGAAATTAATTGTAGCTTCATTTAGAAACTAAAATAGCCCCTTCCTCTCTCCTCCTCCCTCCACTCCTTCCTCCCTCCCTCAAGGCAGACCCCCCCTTAGCCCCATCGTAATTAATAGTACAGATGAGGCCCCTCAATTCTCTTTCCCCCTTCCAGGAAGAAGGAGGGCGATGAACCACCAGCTCCTTCCCTTTCAACTTAACCTCCTCACCCTTATCCATTGCCAAAGCCAACAAAAGCTCTTCCCCTTTCTCCTTACAATTGCCAAAAGAAAGGCCCAATTGATCAGAAACATCAATAATATTATCCACCACCCACTGTTGCATATTAATATCAGAATAGTCCACCCCCACTGGTCTTGCACCCTCATCAACCTCCAATAGAGTTAAGTTATCATTAATAACGTTCCTTTCAACCCCAAACCCACCACTAGCATCATTACCCACAATCTCGTCAACACCCACAGCACCAGCATCAACAGTACAACCATCACCCATCAACTCACTCACAGTCACAGGAAGCAGTCCCAGTTCCTGAGTGCCACAATCCATACAATCAAAACATGAGGAAGAAGAACACGGCCCCCGCTCCGTAGCCATACCTGGACCAGTTCCGACCAAAGGAGTACCCCCCAAATCAGTAGGCAAACACACCCCACTGGCAGAGCCAACCTCTTTAGAACATCTCACCTGCTCCAGCTGAGAGGGAACATCCGAAACACAGCAAGACCCCACCTTCACACCTGGAGAAGAAACCTTAACAGGCGCAACCAGAGAGAAATCAACAAACCCTTTACCTTTCATCTCCCATCGCCTCCTCTGACCCAGTCGCTGGCTATAAACCTTCACCGAACCGCGGCGAAACCCTTTTGGCCATCGCGAAGCACCCAGAAACATGGGTCGACGACGTCGCGTCACCATGGTGAACCCATCCCCATCCACTATCTTAGGGACCTTCGTCACAGAGCCCTGCGCCAAGGGGTTAAATGCTTGAGAAGAAGACCCGCTCCAATTTCGCCCCAGACCCATAGATCCAGTAGGTTCAGAAAGACTCGACCCATGTGGATATGCCAAGTCATGACCACCCTTAAGGCTCAGACCTTGAGAAGCAAGCCCACCATCAACATTAAAAGATGAAGCACAAGGGCGGCTCGGCCCAACAACGCGAACAGGCCCACTAACACGGGCCCAAGCAGGCTGCACAGGCTCATCAGTTGGCCCAAAACAGATAGGCCCATCAACAGTAGCAGCATGAAGGCGGCCCGGCCCAACAACACGACCCGGTCCACATACCCGAGCCCAAGGAGGTTTAGTCACCTCACGTGATGACCGCACGTGGGTGCGAGAGGATATAAAATTTGAAACAGGTGGGGTCCACCCCCACCTACCAACACCACGTGGAGCATCCCCAACCACACACGTCACGCCTTTGGCCAGCTGTACCCCACCACCTTGACCAACCACTCTGGTCACGCCACGTGCCCCACCACCGTTGAACCCGCGCACCACCGTAGGAAACCTCTTCACATCCTTTCTTCTCCTATCAGACACATTAGACCCAGGCCTAACACCCCCAAGCTTCGCCGGAAACAATGGCGAAAAAAGATCACGGCCCGCCGCCACCCACCGCCTTAACGTCAGCCCATCATTGTATCCACCGGAGTGGAGTGACATCCATTCATTCTTATGAAAGGAAAGCGGGCCAAAACCCCCTTCCAAGCTCTGCGTCGTCGGCACCACCGAGGTAAGCAAATCATTCAAGATGTGGACCTGGTAGCAGATGGCATCGTCATGGATGAACACCACCGGCGGACTAGCGACCCCCGGTTTGACCCAAATCCCCACAAGATCAGGCCTCGCAGTGTCCTGAAGATCAGTTCGGATAAACCCTCCACACAACTCCCCAACCCTCACATACAGATCGGAGCAGCATAAATGGAGGGGCAAACCCCGCAAAAAAATACGACGCTCTCCCCTACACCCCCAAGGTTCCACCATCCCCACACCAGTAAACCAAGCATCCAAAGACAAAGTCCTGTCACCCCAAAGTCTAGAACCCCTGTGCAAAACATCCAACGCCACCTCCTTAGACGGGAACTGAAACAGGAGGGAACCATCGCTCAGAATGGCTACAGAGAGCCCATCCGAGACCCTCCAAACCCTCCTAGCCCAACATTCCACCTCCGAAATATCCCCCACCCTACCATCAAACCGCCCAATCAAGCATGAGCGCAGAAACAGCTTCCGTAGGTAAATGGACTCATAATCGACATACAACGAAGGGCCTCGAGGCGGCGAAGCAACCAGAACCTTCCCTCCATTGAAAAAGGAGGGGAGGCGAGCAACCTCCAAGAAAGATTTCATAGACAACTTCTATTCATTACCGTTCATGTGTTAATGCTCAAAATCCAGAAACAGCCTCTATATTATGGATAGAATCCTATTCGACCTAGCCCTAATCAAACCAAACATTTTCTCCCACCTTTCCATCTCTCGTTTCATATCGTACACCATATTTAGCTTTTGTCCAGAGCATCGGGCAAATGGTACTCCAAACCCACTCCTTTCAAACCAAAAATTCTTCCTTCCACACTTTAAATCCTTAGCTACAAGCCACTGCCTACCATTATCAATACATTCAAATACAGTTCTAAGTTTCCTAGGGCTGTCATCCGTCATACAGAGAAGCAAGATACTAAATAAAGAGACTTTTCTTCTATAAAGACTCAAGCCATGTGAGTACCACAATACTTTGCATTACCCTATAGCGCTACTTAAAACTGCTAATAGTACAAAGAACCCATGCAAAAATCCATTACAGAAACTTCCCTAAAGAATGTCATCCAAACATGATTCCATAAAGATTCTAGGCAGCAACTAATCTACATAGTATTGAGTGTTACTCTCTAAAGAAAAAGAACGTTGTATAGCTGTAATTAATTAAAGAAGCTCATCCAATTTCAAGTGTAAAAAAAACAGAATAAAAGTCTTAAACATTCAATAACGAGAAAGCAAACTGTTAGTTTAATCAATTCCTTATGCAAATAGAGAATCACCTTCGAGCTGACAGTAGGAGTTGTTCACCGTCTGTGTAGTTGTTCAATTCAATCAATGAACAAGCTGCGTTGTATGCTATCTCAAAGCTGCTGGTTGCTTTCACTCTGAGTGCCTCCATCTTTCCCTGCACTTCAGAAGCTCTCCCAGCTGAAACCAAACCAGCAACGAGATTTATCTCCAATGAGTCAATCTTAGATTTCTGAAGCCTTTCATATATCTCTATACAATCATCCACCTTCCCCAAGCGGTATAGGATTTGAGATTCTAGTAACATAGTCGCAGAGTTTCCTTCTTTGCCTCTCAATGATTCCAAAGCTTCAGTAAGTTTATTTTGTCTGTATAAGCAGTATGCCTATTTAGAAATGCCAATAGGACAAAAAAATAAGAAACATGTCAATTAGAAAGACAGTGCATGTTAAAGAGAATACAAAAAAATGTTGGCAGTAGAAGGATTTGGGAAGGACACTTGTAGAAAGAAAATAATATGATGAAGCACATGAGCAATTTGACTTAAACAATTTTAAGGTAGAAACATAAAGACCACTAAATGGATGTATCATCTAACATTTTCTTTCATAATTCTTACAAGGTCAGACAAAGTCGACAGCATTAGAGTGATGCAATAAAGGAAGAAAGAAGCAGAAAAATAGTGAGATAGATGAACACTTAGTTCATTACTGCAATCTACAATATACTAACTAAAATGCAGGATTCCTTCTTGTGCCCTGCTAATTAGAACAAAAAAAAATCTTACGGGCTTAATTACGTGGTCAAAATTCCCATCTAACCAATACATTTTCACACATTTCTGGATATAATATTGGTAAGAATGACAACTAATTAAACCCAATATAGGAAGAATAAAAAGGATAGGTCAGCCCTTTGACAAAACTATGAGAGGGATAGAGAAAACTTCAACATCACTCTTAATTCAAAAACCTTGTAAACAAGAGATGGCCATATCAAATCGGACTAACGCAACCCTTAGCTTGTGATGGTAAATGAATATTAAATATAATTTCAAAAAAACAAAAAATTGATTCTCTTTCATTATTAGATAACCCCTACTTCATGCCCGTAGTAAATGATAGGTTATAATGTATAATATAATTTTAAATCCATGATTGGGATGCATAACTCTTCCGTGGATGCTTGGATAAGTGATGAGAGAGGTTATGAAGGTAAAGGTCACCGCCAATGTGAGAAAAATGCATTAGAAGAACAGCAAATAATTAGCAACACCAAACTTATTAAAGCACCTCCTAAATGAGATCAAATTTGAATACAAACTCCGAGCCGAGGCGGTACTTGTGATATTTCGGCTTGGGACACATTTTATTTAGCAGTTTCCTAGATTTAAATAAGAAAACCCTGCTACCGGAAAGCGCCTATTAAAGAAGAGGGACTCGATTAAAGGACTCATACAAGACTTTTGGCTCCAATACACAAATCAAGAATCCTAGAGAGGCTTGGTCAAATCTTGGTATAGGCATAATTAAGGGAATAAAACCCAGCATCCAGTCAAACTCGATTTTTGGGGATCTTTGGGTTCTTAAGGCCTGCTTGGGCTCTCTTTTGTATTGGGCTCGCTCCCCTTGAGCGCGTTTAGTATAAATTCCTTATCCAAAAATATATATATATTATCTCCTTGAACCTCAATTTGAGATTATAAATTCAACCATATAGTTGTAATCAAATTCCTCGTGACATGAAAAATAACGAAACAATCTTGTGATAACGATAATAATAAATGTGATCTACAAAATGGATTTTCCTTTAGATGCTTAATTAAGTATAATTTGCATCACCGAGTATAAAGTTGATTGAACTAAAGTTGACTAACTAAACCATAGCATCACAGCCTTCACAGGCATACAGCAATCAGATGATTTTAATAAAAAACATTGAAAATGCAAAAGGAAGCCAGCATCAAATTCTCTCAAAACTTAACTCATCATTCATCCCTAGTGCAAAGCATCATATGAAAAAATAATAATAATAATAATTACAAAATCGTACCCTAAGCAATTCATAGTGAGAAAAAGAAATACTCCAGATGGTGATAGTATATACTACCTTGAAGAAACTGAAATCAAGGGGAAGCTTCCGCGAAGACTCGATTGCTGAAAGAGCGTCATCAATGTTGTCCGCCCTGATCAAAGCCACGATCTTACATCGAATCGCGTCCTCGTCGCCAGGGGCAATTGCGAGAACTGAATCGGAAATCAAAAACGCTTCATACTTCGACGTATATCAACAATGGAGAAGCAAAAACTATCTATCTATATATGTATATATATACGTACAGATATAATTATATGTATATAATGACCTTGATCTGCTAGTTTGACAGTCTGCGCGTACTCTGATCGTTGAATGTGTCGATTAAGGGAGGTGAAGAGATCTTCGATGGCGATGGCGATGGCGGGCTGTGGCGCCGCCGTGGACGGCGAGGGTTTAGGCTTGGCCTTGGGTGCCATGGCTGTGTCGTACGAGCTTCTCCTGCTATCTTCTATTTCTATGGGCTGTTGTTCAGGTCAGGTGTTCCAATGTACTGGGCTTGTATTTGCTAGGCACAATACATGTATTGGGCTTGGGCCATGTACAAGGACTAGGATGTGGCCTTATTACTTAGGCTTTGTTTACAAGTTATATTCCCATTTTTCTGGTCTGGTCATAATTTTTTGAGATCAGACCATATTTATTTTGCATTGGTCTCAAAACATATAATTAGACCAAGTTGAAAAAAATTGAACCAAAATAACATTTTTTATGACCAAATTTTTTTGTGATTCTATTTGGTCTGGTTACAAAATCTACCAAATATCTAACAAAATTGTCATACAATAATTGAACCACATCTAACCAACATATAACCAAAACACAAAAATAAAATAATAAAATAATGAATAATAAATAAAATGAAATAAATAATACATAAAAATAAATCAATAAATATAATAATGAATAAATAATAATATAAATAATAAATTAATAAAATATATTTATAAATTAATAAAAATAAATGAATAAATCAAAATAAAATAAAATATATTTATGAATAAAATAATAATATAAACGATAAATTAAATAAAATATATTTAAAAATTAATATAAATAAATGAATAATAAATTAAATAACTTAAATAATACATAAAAATAATAATAATAATAAATAATAAATTAATAAAATATATTTATAAATTAATTAAATAAATAAATAAATGATAATAAATGATAAATTAATAAATTAACTAATAAATTAAATAAAACATACTTATAAATAAATAATAATAATGAATAATAAACCAAATGAATTAAATAATACATAAAAGAAATAATAAATAATTAATAAGCAAAATGAATTAAATAATACAAAAATAATAATAATAAATGAATAAATTTAATAATAAAAAATAAATGAATAAAATATATTTATAAATTAATTAAAATAAATTAATAAATAATAAATTAAATGAATTATATTTATAAAAAATGAATAATAAACAAAATAAATTAAATAATATATAATAATAATATATAAATTAAATGAATTAAATAATAAAAATATTAAATTAATTAAATAATACATAAATATAATAATAAATAATAAATTAATAAAATATATTTAGAGACAAATAAAATAAATGAATAAATAGTAATAAATAATAAACAAAATGAATTAAATATTATATAAAAATAAGAATAAATAAATAAGTAATAAGAAAAATGAATTAAATAATACATAAAAATAATAATAAATAAATAAATAATAAGCAAAATGAATTAAATAATAATAAATGAATAAATAATAAGTGAATAAAATTTATTTATAAACGAATTAAAATAAATGAATAAATAATAATATAAATAATCAATTAATAATATAAATAATAAATTAAATGAATTATATTTATAAAAAAATGAATAATAAACAAAATGAATTAAATAATACATAAGAATAATTAAATGAATTAAATAATAAACAAACTAAATTAAATAATACATAAAAATAATAATAAATAAATAAATACAATAATAAATAATAATATAATTAATAAAATATATTTATAAATAAATAAAAATAATTGGAGTGCAATAATCATACTCTAAGAAATTTTTACAAAACCAATATAACATTATTATGTAAGAAATACAAAATAAAAATCAATCAAAAAGATTTTAACAAATGTTTACAAATTAAATATGTGGATTTTAAGGTTATTACATCATATAAAGTATATTCAATATTTTCACAGTTTATTAGAAATTTAAGACTAGACTAGTTTGTCAAACATGGTCTGGTTCAAAGAAGTTTGGAACCAGACAGTTTGTCAAACATGGTCTGGTTCTAGTATCCTCAGACCAAACCGTTTACCAAACAGAATTTCAAAACATCACCCGAACCAGATTAGAGGTAACCGAACCAGACCGGTTACCAAACGGGGCCTTATAGAAACACGAAATGCTTAGGGTGCGTTTGGAAACTAGTGTTTCCATTTTTGTTCTTGTTTTTTCCACTGTTCACGGAAACAAAAATGCGTTTGGGAGCCTTTGATGGTTTTTGTTTTCGTGAACAGTAAAAAAATGTTTTCTCACCCTTAGTTCAAATTTTGAGAACACCAAAATGGTATTTTTTTTTATTTTCGGCACCGTTTGTTCTCAGCCAGAAAAATTTAATTGTTGCAGATTCCCTAACCGCCATCTTCAACCTCCAAACCCTAACCTCCATCTTCAACCTCCAAAACCTAACCCCCACCACCACCACCAGTCGCCATCCCACCACCACCACAAACCCCCACCACTGCAAATCGATACCACCACCAACACAAACTCTTACATCTGCAACTTGACAACCCCAATCGAATTAGGGTGATGTGGTATTTATACATGCTACTACTTATATATTTTTCTGTATGCTAATCTTTTGAACAGTAATAGAGTGGTCACGTTCATTATTGTATGGAAGACTTGAAAGTGTACATTGTAGTTGGTTTGTACAAGGAGTGTCAATCAAGTCAAACTTAATCTCACCCTTTGACAATTTGTTTTATACTTTTTATTCCAAATAAATCTCAAAAACGTATTTTTTTTTGTTCCCGAAATTTTTTTAGACAAAATTTCCAACCAAACATATTTTTGTTTCCGGATTACCCTTAGGACAAGAACAAGAATTTTTTTTTTCTCAAGAGATAAAAAACGAAAATGAAAATACTAGTTTCCAAACGTACCCTTAATGATTTGTTTTAACCCATTTATTAAAATATATAATAGCTAGCAAACAATTATGAAAGCTATGATAATGCGAAAAAAATACAAATAAAAATGACAAATATAATATACAAATTGAAATAATAGTAATGTGTGTAGTAGTTTGGTTCAGACAAGTTATAAATTAATCGGGTATACCTGACACCATCATGGTGTAATTAAGTAAACTAGTTAAATCTCCAAAACCCACGGACAACACAACTGAAACATGATGAAACTTAACTAAAAAGACTTTGCCGAACATAGTCTCAATGGTTTGTGAAAATAGGTCTTAAAGATATAATGCACATTGTAAACCACCATTCATTTTAGTTTTTGAGTGTGGATGTGAGTTAAAGATAGTGGTAGTCATTACACTACATGTTGTTAGTTGTCCTCAGTAGGGCTGCAAACTGATAGGTGCTCAAAAGTATCAATTTTAAGCCCCTATCTTATTGTTCTTACGTCTTTACAATCCATTATTTGGTATTTTTATGTCATTTGTGTGTTTAAGCGTATTTCAGGAGCTTAATGAAAATTACGAGCTAACTTTGGTGAATTAACTAGAGAAGTGCTTGTGTCTATCCAAAAGAGAGAGCAAAAGAGGTGTTTTCAAGAGAAAAATGTCTCCCGGATGGCGAAAATGTCATTTTTCGGAACCGCAACTTCAAGAATCATACTGAGGGAGTCGAGGGGGTTCAAACAGAGCAATTATCAAGAAAAATGGTTTCCGGGGATTTTGTTACACTTGACCTACGCTTTCAATTGCAAAAAGTAGTCAGAAAAGTGAGTTTTTACGCTTGTCCCTACTCTTCAAAGCGTAGGTGCGTAATATTATAGTGTTTTTAACACAAATATTCAGTCAACTTCGGGAGCTCATATCTCGGTCAAAAAAGGTCCAAATGGGGTGATTCTTGAGTCTATCATCAAGAGCTTGAATTCAGATTTCCAACGATATATTACATGCCTCCATCCAATGTGTGTACCTCCAGATATAATCAAAAGAGTGAGAGGTGTCCTGCAAAAAAAGCTAGAAATTTCAGATTCTGGCCAAAATCCTATTTTAATCCGGATTGATCCGTTTTGACCCGAATGACTTTAAGTTCGACCTCAACACCTCTGTACATGTAATATACACATATTATACATCAGATATTAGGGTTTTTCTTGGTTGGGTGTGAAATTACGAAAAAGGATAATCATATTCCACAAGTTAGGGTTTCCCTTGACTTTGTCTATAAATACCAAGTTTTGCTACAGATCTAAGGGACTTCTCTACACATAAGTTTTCAGAATATTTTCTGGAGATTCATCTATCATTGCAAGGAGGATCCATTCAAGACCTATAGATTCAGAGAAGACGACCATAGAGGGCGATTCAACATTAATGATGTAGTCTCCTTCTACCATGAGCAACTAATTCGGTATCTAGGGTTTTCTAGCAAAACCCTAGCCAAGTAATGTAGTTTTTTCATTGTTTTCAATTGTAACGAGGGGAAACTGTTGACCATACTGTGATAATTGTAGTAGTTAAGAGACCGTACTGATTTGCAATATAAAATTATATGTTTGTTCTAAATTCTTGTCTTAAATGAAATAAATATATTATTTTGCACAACTATGATTATTCACTTTGGGCTAGAACTCGGATGCTTAATTCTGGTTTTCTACACAATGGTGGTAATGAAACTTAAAACTCTAAGTTGACACAGGTCGTGCTTTGGCGATTTAATATAAACATGCTTTAGTTTATTTTCATGCAGTAGGAGTAGATTAGAGTAATATAATTGGCATGTACTAGTTAGGCCAGTCATGAGACGGGTTGTCGTAATCTGGTTGATGGTACTCTTTCTTTGGGTCGTATTTAGCTATTTGCGGTACGACTTGATTCACAGTCTATGGATTGCCCTCTTACAATTGTTATATTGATAAAACTATATTATGCGGTTAGTGGTGGAACAATGAAAACCTTAGTTTTCTCTCTCTTGAATCACAAATCAATTTACTTTGCTTTCTAGAATAATTTAGTTAATTTAGATAATTTGGTCTCCGACCACCAAAACAAATAACTTTTCAAAAATATAACTCATTGTTTTTAAATTATTAAAGTGAATAATCTTAGTCTCTGTAGGATCGATATCCCCAGGGGCGGAGCCAGGATTCCAACATAGGGGGGGCCAAAACTGCCCGTGAGAATTATCCAACCTATGTAGACTTATAATTTCAAATTTTAATAAGTAGTAGTAAAAAAAAAAAATCTTGGGGGGGCCATGAGAAATATCCAACCTATAATTTCAAATTTTAGTAAGTAGTAGTAGTAAAAAAAAAAAAACCTGGGGGGGCCATGGCCCCCCTCCCTCCGCCCCTGGATATCCCTTACTAAAGCTATTGTTATTCTACAAGTGATACGTGTGCTTGCATAGGGTAAAACCTAACGTCGTTAAGGTATTGTTTTTAACCACATATTTTGTACACACCTGACACATATCACAAACGAACCGAGCCGAGCCGAACTTTGGAATATTCAAGCTCAGTTCATTTACTAAATGAGCCTAGAAAATGTGTTCAAGCTCGACTCATTTTCTTAACGAACGAGCCCGAGCCGAACGCCAGATTTAACGAGTCGAGTCCGAGCTTGCTTACGAACGACTCATTTCAGTTGCAACATATATTACTCTTGCCAATAGCTGTCTGGATTGAGTTATGTCATGTGTGTTTTTATCATATTTTCACTAGTATAATTTCTTATGAATAATTTTTATGTTATGTCCACATAATTCCTATAATTTTTTCACAACAATCTTCATAATTTGTTCAATTTGAACACTTTCTTTTGTCAAATATGAGATAATTTTACTATTTAACTTAAACGAGCATGTTCACGAGCTTGGTGAGCCGAGCTTAGTAATGTTCAAGCTTGGCTCGTTTACTAAACAAGCCTAAAAATTGTGCTCAGACTCAATTTATTTACTAAACGAATAAGCACGAGTTAAGCTCTTAACGAGCTGAGCCCGAGTCTGCTCACAAACAACTTAGTTCATTTGCAGCCCTAGTCCTCAGTGCCAAAAGCAAACTCAATAACCACAATCATAATGTAATTTTAATTTTAATGAGTTTTTAGTATCAATAAGTGTTTCTTTTTAATATGAAAAAACGGGCTACAAACAAAAAAATAATAATGACATCGTTTCTTGTTCTCATTCGAATGATGTCGAGGGCTCGGTAATGTTAGTTTCGAATTTCAGAAGCAATGTACTTGGTTTCAGTCCCAAACATGTTTATCGAATTCATCTTTATACAAATACATAGTATAATAATTTAAGGATAATAACGATTTTCATTATGGATGCTAATCAAAATTATAGTCCACCAAATATTAATTATCACTTAGGTATACTTCCCGTCCTATTTTTTAGTTATTTATGATGTGATTCTATCACTTTTAACATATTTAATTTTGAACAAATATTTAAATTGAATTTTAAAAAAATATCGTGTTTTTCGAACCATTATCATTGATACGATCCTAAATTACTCTGAAACCATATTATACTAGACCGTGTGTGTCCCTTACAAAAATATCACAAGGTTGAATATAAATAGGCGGATTAAACCTTAAACCTAATTTTGAATTAATACACCACAAGATTTCTAGTTTTGTGATTGTTTTCTTGGAGTGATATTGAAACTACCAAAAAAATAGTTATCTTTTTTGGCACTTTTGAAAAAATGAGGGGAAATAAAGGTCTAATTGGGGTACGTTCACTAACGTGAAACGTTTCATGTTTTCTGTTCTCACCAACCAAAAAGTAGAAACATAAACAAAAATCATATTTTGTAATTTGTTTCCGTTTAGAAAAAAAGAATCATATTTTGTAATTTGTTTCCGTTTTTTGTTATTGATGAACGTTTCTCATGCTACTACAAAAAAGTAAAAACGTTAAAATGGTGTTTTTCTTATTTCCGTCATTGTAGCACATAAACATTCTCACACATCTTACCACATATACACTATTCATTTAAAACAAACTTTATATCTATATTATTAACATAAATTAATTTATATTTTAAATATATAATTTTAAAATAATAAAATATTTTTTAATTAATATAAAATAAAATTTTATATACTACTTTAAATAAATTTTGAGACAAAAATATATAATTTATTTTTTAATTTATAAGATAATAATATTTTAAATATATACTATTAAATAATAAAATATTTTTTAATTAATGAAAAATAAATTTTAAAATATAAAATTTTATATACTAGTTTAAATAAATTTTGAGACAAAAATATATAATTTACTATATATTTTTTGATTTATAAGATATAATATTTTTATGTTACTATGCAATAAATAACATAGTATAGTTATATTATAGAAAACTTGTAGAACAAATGTTTTATTAAACCTTGTTATTTATTTCTTGTTCTCCATATTATGAGAATAATAACTGTTAATAAACATCATTTATATTTATTGTTCCAATAAGAGGAACATAAATATATTTTTGTTTCTTAGAAAAATAGAAATGAAAAACATTCCAGTTAGTGAACACACCATTTGTATTCATCTCTGAAAATTGTTCTCAAAAACTCCGAGAAAAGAAAATTGTTTTTTAATAACAAACAAATGGAGTTATCTGAAAACATACATTTTTATAACTGAGTTTTCCCCAAAACCGTTTATAGAAAACTATATCAAGCATAATTTTTATACAGTAATTTGATTTTTTAGTGTTCATAAAACGGAAAATTGTTCTCAAAAATGCATATCAAGCATGACCTTAGTATTTTTACTGACTTTTGTTTAATATCGCGGAGAAACAACGTAATTTATGCTTTAATACAGTTAATTCAACCACAAATGCCTATTTAGGGGAGCTTCTAAGGGTGCGTTTGGTAATGGTGCGGTGCGGTGTTAGTTTTTGGTTTTGGTTTGGGTTGGGTTGTATTTGGTTTGGTGTGGTTTTATTTTGATTCCAAACCATGTTTGGTGCAGATGGTTTTGGTGTGAGAAAAAATGATTCTGGAAACTAAACCATGTTTGGTAAAGTTGGTATGTGTTGAAATTCTGAAACCAAACCATGTTTGGTAACTTGGGATGGTTTCACATTTTATTTATAAATATTAAAACTTTGTAATATTAAAATATATTAATATTATAATATATTAATATATTAATATTAAAATTTATAATATTAAAATATATTAATATTATAATATTAAAATATATTAATAATAAGGATGAGTTATGTTTTTTTACAATATTGCAAGAATTATTCAATTGGTTCGTACATGTCGTTTTAAAATTTATAATATTTTTTCATTTGAAATCTTAATATCTTTTTAACTATTTTAAAAACATTTCACATCAGTTTCCCATAAATTGTTCAGTATTTAATGTTATACCTGTCACAGATGATAAAATTATAATATTAAAATATATTTAATTTTTAGGAAAGATAATAAAACTATAATATTAAAATATATTAAATTTCCAAATATATTACATTGCCACTGTCCAAAAAGCTACAATAACCAATAAGTGACCAAATATATTACATTGCCATTGTCCGAAAAGCTATATATATTACATTGCTACTGTCCAAAAAGCTACAATAACCAACAAGTGACCAAATATATTACATTGCCACTGTCCAAAAAGCTACAATAACCAACAAGTGAAGACTTTCAAGTCGCTAGTGTGGAATCATAGATATCCTGAGCAATACTATTGCGAACAAGGTCCATAACATTTGTATTACGGTCCTGTGATACTCCATCCTCAATGTCATCTTCATTTTCATTTTCATGTGATGATGAAGCTTCAGAAGGTGGGTTATCAAAAAGAGAATCAGGTAACAATTTCATCTTAATGAAATTGTGAATTGCACAACAAGCAACCACAATTTTTACTTGAGCTGTGAACTTGTAAGGAGGCATTTATCTCAGTATAGAGAATCTCATCTTTAAAATACCAAAACATCGTTCAATCACATTTCTCAATGACGAATGCCTATTATTGTACATTTCCTCGCAGCCACGAGGCATCCCACCTACCCTACGAATGTCTAGCATATGATAACGATAACCCCGATATGGAGCCAAAAATCCACGGCGATTAGCATAGCCTGAATCCACCAAATAGTACTTACCTGCACGATGTTAAAGTATTAAAATTATTTCACAAGTAGTATTAGAGCTTCAATTATTCATTAATTGTAATAAACATTATTGTTGTAACAAAAATACCTGGTGGTGCATGTGGAAATTATAATGTATCATCAGTCAGACACTCGTTCAGAATTCGCGAATCATTGGCGAACCCTTCCCATCCTGCTAGGACATAAGTGAATTTCATGTCGAAGGAACAAACTGCCAAGACGTTTTGTGTTGTATCCCCTTTCCTTCCGCGAAATGGAATTTGAGCATGTATAGGGATATGTGCATGGATATGTGTGTCATCTAGTGCACCCACACAATTTTTGAAATAGGGCCAAAATCTGGGATTATCACATATCTCAGTTGGGCAAACACTTAAATCGGGTGGAACAATAACTTTCTTGCCCAATTCAATAACTTTGTCCAGCACTAAATGAAAGTATTCGTGAATTGTATACGTTGAGTGTTGGAATCGTTCAGCTAGAACTCGGATTCTCTGATTGTGGGATAACGTCATTAAGAAAATAACTACTTGTTCTTGCGCAATTAAATATCTTAAGTGTGTAATTCCTAGACCTTTTAGCTCCTCATAAAGTAGTATGAAAAGTGGCGGGTCCACCCTAAAATTTTTGTAGCAACGTGTTGGGTTACAATTCAGGATCTCAAGCACATAGTCATGCCCAGTTATGGCAGACTCCTATAAGAACTCTTGTCATAATGTTTCGAATACTCATCTAATATAAAATTCACCATATCCTCTCCTTCCCGCCCATATGGAATGTTGTGTGTGCTTATGATGTGATCCAGTAAAGCCATCATAGTGTTATTCATTGCCACTGAAACATGAGCGAGGCTTTATAAAGTAATAATGGAGATAAATGCCTTACCATATAGACTCTGGAGGACAGTTATAATCTCTCTACATATTTTAATAATGGAGGTACCTGCAAGGCAAAGAAGTGTATAACAAATAAGTCAATATGTAATGCTACGATTCAATTCACAAGAAAGAAACCATCACGATGCCATAATTCCAACAAACAAAATAACAAACACTCAACATAACATAGTCATAAGTAACAAATTATGTTTTACATAATAGTTATAAAGTCATCCAAATCAAATATAGTCATATTTAAAATATATAGTTTTACATTCCACCCGAATAAAAGTCTCGACCTAAAGACACAAGTCTCTATCACCAAAGCCCCTCAAATCTCCTTTAACCAAGCACGTCTGACCTTATCTGAGCTAGCCATAAAGAACTCCGTCCAAGTCATCGAGTCATGCATGGCCTTAGTGGCCCGGATGTAATGTGTCATCTCCACTCCCTCTATGCCCTTCAAAATCTCATTGCACTCGTGGAACAACTTGCTTGGGCCTTTGTCAAAAAGGATCGTGGAGTCAGCCTCGTCCTCATTCACATGACGATTAGGGGCCAAAAGCTGCAATCAGTTTGTTTGTGTTTTCGGATTGTGTGTCACATATCTTATTTGTGTTAGTATTCCATGTGGACATCATGGCAGAAGCAATGGAGGCAATAACGCTCTCCCCTCCTGGATTTCTTTAGAACATGTGTGATGTGAGGAATGTATCCAACCTCGTCATTATCACAATTGATAAATTCAGACCAGTCTGGAGGTTCACGGGGTATAGACTCTGTAGTGGATGTGGTTCCCTTAGTTGAAGGCCGAACAAAACTACCAGTTGTTTCCTTCCCTCCAAATATGTTTTCCAATTGGGTATAATATGGACAACCCTTTTTCTTGAAAGTAGCACAACCTTCTATCACCTATAACGTTATTAACTCATGTTACCCACAGAGTTTTAAAAAAATTTATAACTTTGATGATTTAATGTTAAGTAGGCGATACTAACCTTCTGCATACTATTCCACGTCTCCTCTTCCAGTGTGACCATACCAGTCGTATGATCATAGCCCACTCCAGTTTGGTTCAATAGTTTTTTAAACTCCGTATAAACTCTGCGCAACCACTTAATCTTGTTCCCAAACTGGTCTCTAGTGTAATGTTTTCAAGTGTAATCCTTCATTGCCTTTTCCAAATTACGCCATCCCACTTGGTTAAAACTCTTTCCTACACTATTACCAGCCTTCACTTCTTCATCCATTTTATTCACGAAGTGGAGTGTGTTTTCTTCATTCCACAAATCTCTCTTATCAGCAACACTTTTATCTCCCACTTGTTCTACTTCGGAACCATTGTCAACATTATTCGCTTCAGTGGCTATCTAAAAAAAACAAAAAGTATATATATAAATGTTTTCACACCGCATTGTATGGGATTATTTTTATATAATCAAGAGATTATTTTTATATACAAGTCTGACTACTGATATCTTGTTGAGAATCTATATTATCAGTGTCAATCATTTTCTACTGAAATGTTGTTGTGAAAGCAATACTGCAGTCTACTTGTTGTGTTCTATTCATATACATACATCATATATACACCCTATACCCATGTTCAATATAACTCTATACAACAATCACAATCACCCCTGACTATTGAATCTAATATCAGGCACATAGGCATAGACATCTGTAAACATAACAAAAAGAAGACCAATTCTACCCTTAAACGGTTACTATTGATATTAGAAGGCTTTATTTCTTCCTAGTAAAGCTCACATCAAGTCACCTGAACCAATAAACAATTATACAAGTTGAACATTTTTAACTCACATATCATTAGACTGGATGTCTTTGTCTCAGCGCTTCATTCCTAGTTGGACGATAGTGAAATCCTCTTTTAATTGTAATAATATGATTAAAAGAAAACATATTTCTTCAAGAAAACACTGATATGATTTTCTTATAATACATATAAAAGAGGATTTCACTAATACCCCAATAATTGTAGCATCCACCACCATATCAACACCCAAAATATGAATCAAATCCCCAATTGTTTTTAAGCACACATGAAGAAGAAGAAGAAGAAGAATACAAAACCTAGTGAAATATGGAAGCTAAATCATTCAAATCCCTAAATCAAGAAGACCATATACATGAAACCCTAATATATTCCCTATATACAAACAAGAAATTCAAGCAAAACCCACAAAAGATCATATAATTAGTGAAGAAATTGAAAAGAAACCCATTAAAGATTATATAATCTTGTCCCAGAAATGATTGTATAGAGACAGAGAAAGAGACATGGGAGATTTTACCTACTACTTGTGCGATTTTGGGCCTTTAAGAGCTTCGCCGCCGCTTCCTCTCATGATCTAGGGCAAACATAGCGAAAGAGACAGAGAAAGAGGGAGCCTTTCGTTTGGAATTGTGCGTAATACATTGAAGAACAAAAAAATGGGATTTGGTTTGGTGTGGGTGAAATGGTGCAACCAGGTAGAGTTGGTATGGGGTGATACAGTGCCCGTACCACCAAAAACCATCAAAGTTGATGGTTCCAAAAATAACCCAATTTGGTACCATTGGTATGGTACTGTTGTACCAACATCAATCTTACCAAACATGGGTTGGTACCATTTTTTCACACCAAAACCAAAAAAATGGTACCAACCCATGTTACCAAATAGGGCCTAAGAGCCTTCAAATGTGTTTTTTTAGCCCAAAAAGTCATTGTTACGTAAAAATGAGTGTTTGGTGGCAATGAGAAAATGGACTTCTAAAAGTAGTGAAAGTCTTAAAAAGTCCGTTTTGCGGAAGCAACAAAAACACGCTTCCAAAATTAGCGTTCCTAAACATATACAAAACTCGTAACTAAAAGATAACAAATTACTATTTTATTCTTGAATTGATGTAACAAAATACTGTTTTATCCCTATATTGTAACACACGTTACTTCAAAAATTCAGAATGTTATTTCTCTCCATCTACGTTGTAACACGCTTCTTTCAGAACCAATAATCTTGATTCTAATTGAGAATTTCTCTTTCCATCTTCGTTGTAACACGTTACATCCAAATCCACAATTTTGGTTAGCTATAATTACATGTTATTGTGATAGTGAAATAATGTGATGTTATAGTACCAGATATTGTTATCTGCCATGGTAACTTGAAAAAAAATTGATAATTTTTACAAGAAAATAGTAACTTATAATCCATATTAGTTTTTTTTGTTCTATGTTATTTTATTGTTTCTATAATCAATCTGATTCATTGACATGTATTTATCTAGATTGAATGTGTTATATATATATATATATATATATATATATATACATGTAAGAAATTTTGAGAATGTTTAAGAGTAAATTAATTTGTTGATAAATTATAATAAATGTGTTGAAAATTTAAATAATAATTATTACTTATGTTGTAAAGATGGTTTTTATATATGTGTGAGTTGGGGTAATATTGTAACATAAAAACTTTTGTATTATTAAAATAGAATTATTTTTAAATTCAGAAGGGCTTTAAAAATATATTGATCAAACATGTTTTCTAAATTAAATTACTTATATTAAACGTGATTTTTAATGCAAATCTCAAAGAAGGACTTTAATATGTAAAGAATATCTCCCAAACGCTGCCCAAGTCTTCTTGAATAAAGAATACGTTAAATATTAGTTGAACTCATTGACCCTCAATCCTTGTGATTCGACACCCTCAAAATAGTGTTGTATAAATGGAGGGTATGGTATTTTAAAATACCTCATTTAGATTTAGTCTTCGTCGTCAGAAAAATATTTGTGCCCTTAACGCCACACTAAAACTAACCAGTCAACGTCTCTCCACCATCTCTCAGAGAGTAATTAGTGGTGTTTTAATGATATATTAATGATGCTCATGTTTAAAACATAAGTGTTACATGTTCTCCTTAAAATAAAAAAAAAATAAAAAAACTTACATCTAATTCTCAGAATACCATTGAATTCTATGTTATATTCTTTTATACATCCCAGTTAGATTTTCTTCAGATATGGTGTAAACACAACGGTTGTTATCACGTTTGACTAATTATTTTTATTTCTCATTTCAGATTGCAATTACCGGTAATTGCAATCTGAAATGAGAAATAAAAATAATTAGTCACACGTGATACAAAATATAACACTTGTCAAACGTTACAATATCAGACCGTTACATTGAAGTTGTTCAAACTTTTCCATTACGAGTATACATTTACAGAAGATATTTTTTGTTGTATTCTGGAGGTAGAACAACACAACGTTATACATGAAGATATCGTCTTAAAGGGGCGTATCTACTTTTAAGGGGAGTATTTTAACACGTGTCAGCTAAGTTTCTCGATTCCTTCTACATTATTTGCGTTACTTGTTTCTCCCTATTTAAAGCAGTGGATTTTTGTAACATCCGATATTTTTTCATATTAATTAAAATTTTTAAGTGCTAATTAAAATTTTTAATTAATGATTAAATGCATACGTGATTATGTGTTTAATGTGATTTTGTGCTAAATGTGTTTATTTGTTTAACATGACTTGCATGTTTTATGTGATAATAAAAGTTGTGATTTTGCATGTTGTATTTTTATTTCGAGAATAATGAAAATTATTGAAAATGATTTCGGGAACGAAATGATCGAAGGATAAATGAGTAATTTCACATTTTAAGCATTTAGTGAAAAGTGTAGAGATTTTGGCTAAGTGTTAGGGCATGAATGGTGTGTTAGTAATTAGAGAAGATGACTAGGGGTAAAAGGGTATTTAAGAATCTTGATGACACTCTTGTGAATAACCCTAAGTTGGGAAAATATTAGTCATTTTATACTTTTGGAGTGGTGTCTCATTTCTAGCCCTTGATCTTCTTCTCCCATCTTTATTCTCAACCCTTAGATCATAGGGCCTTATTTGGTTGGCACTCAAATACAATAATCCATTATTCATGGTTTTTCACTTGCAAGACCACTTGGTGGTCTTTGGATTAAACCTTCAATTTGCTAGCTTTAACGTCAACCATTGGATTGTGAGGGGGTGAGTGGAGGATCTTTACAAATATCAAAGTCTTTCATTGCAAGACTTTGATTTTTTCTCTACAACTCATATATCTCTACACTTCTCCTTCCCTTTTCCACTTCACCATTTCCTCCTTGATTTCATCTCCTTCCATTTGGAGTTTGAGGAAGTGTTCAACATGGGAATTGTTTGCGTTGTTTTCCTCTTCCATTTGCACTAGGTATTGGGGTAAGTCTCTCACTCTATTAAGTTTTACAACTTCAACCCTAGAATGTATTTTTGAGAATTTATGTGTTCAGCTTTTGATATTTGGTTCCCTTCTCTCTTGAATCTTGTTAAGGGACATAAGTTGAACCTTTTCACCAATTGTTTCAATTATTGAAAGCTTGGAGCTCATCTTGTGATTCTTGGCTCCTATTGTGGAAGAGTTGTGGTAAGTTCAAGAATCCCTTCTCTTGAATTGTGTCTTTTATAAAAATCCTAAGTTGCTATCATTAGGGTTGGTTTTGTTTTGTGGTTGGAGCCACTTTGATAATTTCGGTTTATGGAAACACAATTGTAATATTGTTATCCATTGAATGGTGTATTGTAAGCTTGAAAGATCTTCCCTTGAACACTTGAGTTGATAGCTTACTTGGACCTCTCTTGGACACTCTTGAGCTAGCTTGCTTGGAATTGAGGTAGGGGAAAATGAATTATGTTCGTCTTTGTACGAGGGTGTGTGCGTCTAGGTGTATATATGTCGTATATATATATACGAGTTGAGTATTGGAAACTTAATTGATGAATTAGGCATTGAAAACATGATTCTGTGATATAAATGCTTGTGACGATTTATTGCTTATAAATGTGAAAATATAAGCATTGTGATAATTAGAGTACAATATATTGCATAAAGAAATAAACATGTGTTATGATGGCATATGGTTGCGATTGTGAACCTTGATGCATTTTGAGTGTACCATGTAGTGTCAAAACATGGGTATTGGTTTCTATGATTTGCATAAATTATGTAAGAGTTGTCTTGTGTTTGGATCGTCATAATAACTGGCTAGGGGGTGCTTCTTGATCCTACGGAACTAATCTTCCGAGAAATGTAGATGATAGGGGGAGGACTTGTCCAAATCCTATGTGCACGATCACGTCGTGTTTGACGTCTTCCTTATTAAAAGTGTAAGTGTCAAAAACTGTCACGCCCCAAATTCCTAAGACTCCGAAACCCGAGCCTAAGAGCTAAGAGAGTGAATGCGGAAGTAAAAAGAAACGAAAAACAAATGAAAACCAATGACTGAAGGTCATCAAACATCCACAAAAGGGTAAAATGCTCTAATACCATGCTGACACGTCCCTAAATTCTTAAGACTCCCAAACTGGAATATCCAAGGGATCCAGGATGTGATCATTATGATGAGCAACCAACTAAGATATCATTAGCCATGAAAACGTATGGAATAATGATGGAACGGTATATTTCATACCCAAATGAATAATAAACAAAGCAGCGGAATCTAACGAAAATCCGGCAGAGTTCCGTTTGTAAATGGAACATCCGGACAACCAACCACAACACAATAACCTGCCAATAGCAATTCGATAATAACAATGGCTTCCAAGCCCCACATTCATCAATCCTACTAGGGCCGAGGTAGTGGAAAGAAACCAAAACCTCTCCAAACCCTCTAACATCAACAGAGCCACAAATGCTCGAATAAGAATACAGAAGAATGTCTAGCTGTACATAATAGATACAATAACATCCTGAAAGAATAAATACAGGAAATAAATGATACACCGATAGGGATATGCCAACAGACTAGCTCCCAAAAGAGATAAATGATAATCCCACAAAACATGGGTAAGGAAGCTAACAGAAGACGACTACCGTCCCCAAAACCAGTCGTGCTGCATCCGTAATCGCATCACCCAACGCAACTCCAAAACCTGTAACAAGAAACTAAAGAAAACTGCCGTTGCACTGCATCCTGCTTCATAGTCGTATGTTTCCTGCAACCTGGCGTGGAATACCAGGGGGCAAATGAAATTCCCCTGTGAGCAAATAAGCTCAGTGGGAAAAGATATCATAACTACCACATCCTCTGGCAGTTTAGGTAATGCTAAACTACCCAGTGAGATACATAGCCCACAACATAACCCAGCCACGAAAACCCAAGGTACGTGCTCACATACTACCGTACGTAAGTATATAACGGGGATATATATATGTATATATATATATATACAAGTATACATGTATAAGTATGCAACCTGAGTCTACAAGATACAACTAAGGCTCATACTTCAAGTACCAACACCGGTAGTCTACCCTACTCTCACCAACGTATACTAAGTACACGACCCTAAGGTCCAATCTAACAAATCATCAAGCGCCTACAATGCTAACCAGAAACTCCAACAGAGGGAATCACACTCACTTCTAATATCAATAAGGATCAAAATCCACCACTTGGCATCCATGCCCCTAACATGTGTAACTACTCAAATCACCTAGGTGGTGACATCAACAACCAAGAAGAAAGGAAATGACAACACTATATGTGTGCCATGAACAACACCAAGCCTCATACCCGAGACTTAGAAATGATAGGAAACAAAGGTGAAACAATGGAACACCTTTCAAAATTCTACAGGTCGAGATCTCGAGAAAGAAGTCTCGGAATCTCAGAATCTCGAGGAAATAATAAAATAGTTTTCTTTAAGAAACTATACAGTAAAAATGACCGTCTTGCCCCCGGTCTCCGCTGTTGCCTGTCCTGACTACGGGGATAGGCGATAACGGGTTTTTCCTTTCAAATACTATGAGTTTGTTTTCAAAACTTGAAAAACTCCGTTTCCGACAGACAGCCAGATAAGAGTGACAAAAATAAATCCATAACCTCAAATCTCCAAAGAGGTCACACAACTAATCACCATCACAAAACTGTTAACCCCGCCTTCTCGAATGTATCAACTCAAAAATCAACTATGCAGTCCATCCCTAACCGCAACTAACCACAAAGGTCACTACACAAATATACTTAGCCTCCCCCAAGGGTACAAAAGTATATAAAATCACAAGTATAAAATATACATTTCTTTATACTTTATTACTTTATTAATCACAACAGGTAATCATTTTTCTTCACATTAATCACTATCAGTTGAGCATTTAATAAAATACATAATTAACATGCTCCACAATTCACAGGTAATAATAATAACACATATAAACCTGTTCCAACATCACATGTAACAATATCATATATACATATCAAATGAAATCACATAATGCTATACAAGGCAATATGACTCATAAACCTCATGGCAGAAACCCCATGAAACCTTCTTTGCCCCAATTCGGGGTTAACGAACACGCACTCACTCATACTATGAGTAACGAGCACCGCACCGACTCTTCCCAAGTGATTTTGAAACTTCTCACTTCAACAAGGAAGACGGTCGCATGAGAGCCCCCACAGGCGACTTCCATGCTACGAAGATCCGAGAGTGGCGCGTACCACCACGATGGGGCAGCAACCAACCCTATATCCCCAATTCCCAGATTACTAGTCCGGAGGTGGGAGACACCTATACCTGGCCAGTTGTTGCGACGGTTCGACACAAAGACATCCATACATAATTACACCCCACATATATCAACTCAATATGCATCCGGGGCCTCAATAATAATCGTGCCTCAACATAAATATGTCTTGCACCACATTTATGAAAATATCCACATGGTAATATCAACATAAATCTCAAAATCACTTTGCATGCTTTAAAATACAATAAAGCATTTAAATCATATGAAAACAAATTCATATACAATTCATGTTTTCACAAATATATTTTCTTTAATTCCTTAGAAAATATTTCAATTTCTCTTGACATGCCTTTAAAATAATTTAAATAGATAATCCACGTATAATGAGAGGAACCTAGCATAGCGTCTAAGTTTCACGTCTCTCACGTTCACATAATCCTCTAGCTCATTTAATTCTCAAGGGAATTTCTAAGCCATCTATTCCTATTCAATTCAATTAGGAATATATTTAATCTCGTAGGAAATAATTTAATTAATTTTCTTAAATTAATCCCAAGTCCTACATCGCTTCTAAGCCAATTATAGATGTTTAAATTAACCATTTAATATATCTATATTAAATTAACTAAGGGTTTGCACACCCTAAACTACTTCAATAATGCGGAGTGAGAAATAAAATTTCCCACCTGAAATTTCGCTTACAGAACAGCCGTTTCGGGCCCACCGTGAACAGTACCGGCGCCCGAATATAACGCCCACCGACCAAAGTCTTTCGAAAAATATTTTTAATATGTCAAAATGACCGCCTTACCGCCCTATTCAATATAATTAAAATTCATTAGAAATTGATAATTAATTCGGAACAAATCTACAATTATCGAAACCGAAATTCATACCGAAGAATCTGAAATTCCCGGCAAACCGCTCAACGGTTTCGCACCAATTTCGGATATGACGTACACGGCACCGAGGCCGAGCTTCCCTCAAAGTTTCATGCCAAACAAGGCCCGACTCGGCACTGAGTCGACCCGACTCAGTCCGAGTGAACACGGTTCTGTTCGTCACTGCCATACACGGCCACGAACACCACCACGTCCGGCGACCCACGCTGCCGCGAACCACCAGTCCACCTCCATGGTCGTCGTCGTCCCCCATCACAAGCGGGCTCCTCTCTCTTTCCAGCCAAACCCTAGGCCGAACTGCAACAGCTCGTCCCACACGCGGCTCAGAGACGCGCCACTACAACAGCGGCTGCACCACCAGGCCCCGACCTTCCTGCTCACGACCGCACCGCCATTCATGGCCACCAAGACCCGGCGTCACCACCTGGGTCGCAGCTCCTTAGTCGGTGAAATCCACCAGTCGAAATTCTCTCTTGCTCAGAAACCCTTTGTCTGTACCTCTCCCTCTCTCACCCTCTCCCTCGCCGGCGGCGAGAATTGATGGAGACGAAGCATGAAACCAGGTGGTCGTTAGGAGGAAGAAGATGGACTCGTGTAAGAGAAGAGATACGGGCTTCTTTTCAGCCACACAGACCATTATATGTGATATACATATATATATAAATACAATTTCCATTAATTTATATATATATATATAAATACCCAAATATATATAAATACCCAAAATTAATAATATATATATATACAATAAATCTCAAAATACATCGGGTACCTCCAAATAAAATCACACGAGCCCGTAAATATAAACGGGTCGCCCAATAAATAATATAGGCCCAAATAAAAACTCCGGGGCACGAAAATCATCCACCAATTAAATCACTGAAAACCCCACGGTACTCCGAATAAATAATAATGTCCGGAATAAATAATTCAGCTATATAGTCGGATATAAACTAAAATAAATCCTGAATCGACTCGCAACGTATCACACGCGAACTTGTCAAAGCGAAACCGTAATGTCGCCCAGTCGACTTTAAAAGTAAGCGCGAAAAATTTACACGCATCAAGAATACACAAGACGTAAAGAATAAGTGACGTCACAACTGAAATTAAATCAGAAATAATTTCAGGAAAAAGGAAAATAACACGGGGTGTTACAAAAATACTTGGAAAGAACGGTACGATAAATCTACCTTGCCTTATAAGAATAAAGTGAAGTGTTAGAGAATGATCTCGTTGACCCTTAGAGTAGGGTGTGTTTTTATGTGCGTACCATGGGTGTGTCAGTCGCATTGCATCTTAACTGTTATACATATGTGATTCTGGTTTTGATGATGAAAACATGCTATAATTGTGAATAATTATGTTGTGAGCATGTTGGGGAAACTTATTTGTTGGGTTCGATGGGGTTCCGAATTGGCGTGAGAGTCATGTGGAACAAGAGACCGACTTAGGGTTAGTGGCATGAACCTTGTTTGGGTTGAACCACTCAGACTACCGAGATTGAGGTGATGACGCTTCCTCTGCTGGGCTAGTGAGCTCATCCAACGCTTTATATATTTTTTAGGTGATGATTCCGTTGGGAGAGGTCCATAGTCTCTTCGTGGACGTATGGCATTATGTTTGCCTTTTTGTGCATAGGTGGCGGACCATACTTATATTTTGTAGGGCATTAAGTTGATAAACCTGTATCTATATGTTCCTTTTGTCCATGTAAATCAAATGTGAAAAAATATTTTATTTTGACCCGGCTAGCATGTTGGTCGATGTGTTATTATTGATGTACATCCCTAGGAGCGCTATGCGCGTGGATTATATTCTTTTGGTGCACTTTGGTGCCAGATTATGCAAATATGTATTTTGAACAAACTATAACATGTTTCACCTTAGAGTGCTATAATGTCAATATTGAATCCTTTCATTTGGAGTTGTGAATGTGAAATTGATTATTTGCCATGAAATGTGATTACTAGGTGTTTGGCCGAAAACGATATTTTTTCTAGGTTTTCAAATCAATTCTTTTCGTTTTGGATGGAAAAACCCGTTTTTGCCTACCCCTGTGACCCCGACTAAAACTTTTTGTTTTGAAATGATTTGAATTTGTTTGAAATTTTTTTGAGAATTCAAAGTCGGTTGTCTACTAAAAACAGAGACTCGGGGCAAGACTTATATCTTTTACGAAAATGCAAGTAAGAGCTTTTGACAAAAATAATTGTTTCCCTCTAGTTTTTGAGTTCTGGGAATATTATTAGCATCCTAAATGTTCCCTAATAGTTTTGAGGCTATCCTCCATTTTCCATAAGAGTTCAAGGTGGTTTAAAGTCATTTTTCCACTTTTTCAAAACCCTGTAATCGACTAGAGCTTTAGGTATTCGACTAAGCCCTCAAAATTCCATTTCAGCGCATTTTTCTCTTAACTTCGACCTGGTGTAGTCGACTTCCTACTTGGTTCAGTCGACTAAAGGCCTTCTTGTAGTCGACTCAAGGTTTCTTCTAGTCGACTACAGCTCGCGCACTTTTCGACCACTGTTCAGTATTTCGGTCATATCTCGAGCTACGGGTGTTGGATAGAGGTGTGTTTTAGCTTTTTAGAAAGCTGACTTCAAGCGCTTGTGTTTAGGATTTTGAATCGCTTCAGTTGATTCATTTTTGAGTGCGTAATTGTCATTTGAAGTTGATGATATATTTTGGACCTTAAACATAGAAATGCCGATTTTCAAAATATTATAGTTTCCACTTCACACCTTCGAATTTGGTTCCGTTTGTTCCTATAACTTGTGCTAGGTCCAAAATTTGTAGTTGTAGTTATAAATTGCTATTTTACCCTTGAAATGACCATTTTACCCTTGGTTGATCATAGGGTGTCCCAACATTTCGGTTAAGGTATCGATTGTTTCGGTTTACCTTATTTTCGATCCCGTGTGATCTTTTTGACATCTTTGAGATATTGAATGTCTATTTTACTCTTGTACGGGTATTTGACGACTTAAATGGATTTTATTTCATTTTTATTACTTCCGCATTCATTCCCTTAGCTCTTAGGCTCGGGTTTTGGAGTCCTAGGAAATTTGGGGTGTGACCTTTTTTTTTATTACTACTTAAATTGATATTTGATATGTAACGTCCGGTATTTTTACGGGTTAATTTAAAATTTTTATTTAAGCAATTATGTGCTTATATGCTTAATGTGTTTAATTGTTTTAGCATGCCTTACATATTTTACGTGTTATAAAAATTGTAGGTAGCATGTTGTATTCTTATTTTGAAATTAATAAAAATTATTGAAAACGATTTCGGGAAAGAAATGACCGAGGGGTAAATGAGTAATTTCACATTTGGAGCAATTGGTAGAAAGTGTAGAGATTTTGGGTAAGAATTAGGGCTTGAGTGACATTTTGGTGATTAGAGAGGATGGCAAGGGGTAAAAGAGTATTTAATAGTCTTGATGGCACTTTAGTAATTAACCCCAACTTTGGAAGAATTTGGTCATTTCCACCTTTCATGTGTTGTCTAATTCCTAGCCCTTGATCTCATTCTCCCATCTTTGTTTTGGACCCTTGGATCATAAGGCCTTGTTTGGTTGCCACTTAAATGGAATAATCCATTATTTTTGGTCATCCACTTGGCAAGACTTTTTCTCAACCATTGGATGGTTATTTGATTTCCATCTTTATTCTAAGCCCTTGGATGATGAGGCCCCGTTTGGCAAATTAATGAGTTTTGTGAATTGTGTAAAAAGTCTTCCACTTGGCAAGACTTATTTCTAGCCATTGGATTCATTCTTTTCTTTCCTAGCTTCATTTTGGACCCTTGGATTTGAGTAGGGTTAGTGGAGAATCTCTACACTTATGAGTTCTCTCATTTGCAAGACTTCTCTCATACACCACAAATATCTCTCTATCTCCCATACGTTTCTTTCTCTCTTGCTCTCCCTCATTACACTCCTTCATCTTCTTCTTGTCAAATTCTCTCTTCCTTATGATGAGAATTTGAAGAAAGTTTGTGCATGAAAGTGGATGTTGGTGCTCCAAGCTTCCTTTTGAGCTAAAACTTGGTAAGTGATTCTTCCTCCTCTAGAATTTCTAGTATCAAACCCTAGTTCCTATTATTGAATTCTTATATTCAATTTTTGATTTATGGAGTTGTCTATATATAGCTCTTGCTTGAGACTCCATTAAAGCTTAGCTATCGGTTGAATTGAGCTATTTGTTGGGTTTGGAGGAGGTTGGGTTGATTCGGTTCACCTTGGAGGCTTTGCTTGTTCTTGGTGTTCTTGCTTGGAATTGAGGTAGGGGAAAAACGATTTGTATTCGTCTTTGTATGAGGGTGTGTGCGTCTATATGTATATATGCCGTATATATATATATATGTGAGTTGGTCTTGGTAGTTTAGACTATGAAATATGCCTTTGAGAACATGATTTGTGCTATAAATTATGTTGTGATTTATTG
Source organism: Cornus suecica (assembly GCA_963922005.1). NCBI lineage: Eukaryota > Viridiplantae > Streptophyta > Magnoliopsida > Cornales > Cornaceae > Cornus > Cornus suecica. The sequence continues at coordinate 26,313,196 of OY998240.1, read as the reverse complement.
CTTAACAAATGTTAAATTGTAAGCCTTGTGAGAAATTGAATGCAATATAATGTTATTTGATAGAAGCATGTATTGTGATAGCATATGGTTATAATAAGAACCTTTATGCATTTTGGGGTACACCATGTAGTGTTGAAAACATGGGTGTAGGGTTTATACGGATTATGTATTCGTAAGAGTAAGTAGTCTTGTGTCGAATCGTCGCAACAACTGGCCAGGGGGTGTTCCCATCCTACGGAATAATGAGCCGTGAATGGGGTATAGGGTGAGTCGTCTCATTCTCGAAGTCGCGGGTCGTCTCGTGCATTCGTTATACGAATCTTTGGGCACGGGTCGTCTCGTGCAAACCGCCTTCCTTGTTGAAGTGAGAAGTTTCAAAATCACTTGGGAAGGGTCGGTGCGGTACTCTTTCTCGTTATAAATGAGTAGGGTATGTATTCGTTAACCGATATTGGGCAAACGCATATTATGGGGTGTGTTGAGTTATATTGTACTTGAACTATCCCATATGTGTGATTATGATATTGTTATTAAAGCATGCTATAATTGTGGTAAATTATATTATGAGCATGTTGGGGAAAAACATATGTGTTGGGTTCGATGGGGTTCCGGATTGGCGTGAGAGCCATGTGGGACAAGAGACCGACCTAGGGTTAGTGGCATGAACCTTGGTTGGGCTGAACCACTCGGACTACAGAGATGGAGGCAATGACGCTTCCTCTACTGGGCTAGTGAGCTCACCCCATGCCTTTTATATTTTTCAGGTGATGATCCCGTTGGGAGAGTTCCATAGTCTATCCGTGGATGTGTCGATGTATGTCCGCCCTTTTGTGCATGGGAGGCGGACCACACTTTATTTTGTTGGGCATTAGGCCGATAAATATGTTCCTTTTTCACATGTAAACTAAACTTGTAAAACCATGTTATTTTGACCCGGCTAGCATGTTAGCCGAGGTGTTATTGATTATGTATATCCCTTGGAGCGCTATGCGCGGGGATTGTGTTCTTTTGGTGCACTTCGGTGCCGGATTGGGAATTATGATCAAATTATAACATGTTCGCCTTCGAGCGTTTAAATGTCATTCTTGAGTATTTTTACTTGGAGTTATGAATGTAAATTGGATGATTTGCCATGAATTGCAAATATTAGGTGTTTAGCCGAAAACGGCGTTTTTCTAGGTTTTCAAACTAACCATTTTCGATTTGAATGGAAAAACCCGTTTTCGCCTACCCCCGTAGCCCCGGTAAAAATTCTTGTTTTAGAAATGATTTCAAACTCATTTTAAGAAGATTTTGATCTTTATAACCCGGTGGTCGTTAAAACGGAGACCGGGGGCAAGACGGTTATTTTTACGGATTTTTAAGAAGCGTCTTTGATAAAAAATAACCATTTCTCTTCTTATTCCGAGTTAGGGGGATTTTTCCTCATTTATAAAGTCCTAAGGACCAGTTGAGATCTTCCTTGATAGTTTCTAAGGGTTTGGGGCTGTATGGGAGCCAAATTTGAGGTTTTCTGGTCTAGGCAGTCGACTGGCCCTTTCGGGCAGTCGACTGGGTCAAACGGAGGAAATTTTTCTTCAAAACTTTGAGCTCTCGGGTTCATCCAGTCGACTGGGTCATTAGCCAGTCGACTGGGTCAGCCAGTCGACTGGGTGGTTCGGCCCTGCTCTGACCTGTTCCACTATTTCGCTCATATCTAGAGCTACGGGTGTCGGATTGAGGTGTTCTTTAGCGTTTTAGAAAGCTGACTTAAAGATCTTGAGGTTAGGCTTTTGAATCGCCTCATTTGAGTCGTTTTTGAGGGCGCGATGGTCGATTGAAGTTGACAGTAGATTTCTGACTCTAAACGTAGGAATACCGATTCCAAAATGTTGTAGTTTCCATTTCGTACCTTCAAATTCGGTTTTGTTTGTTCCTATAACTTCTTTTAGGTCCAAACCTTGTATTATACCTTGGAATCACTACTTTAGCCATGTGATGACCATTTTACCCTTTTGTGGGCATTTAATGATTGAAGGTCATTTGTTCTCATCTCTTATTTCTTCCGCATTCACTCCCTTAGCTCTTAGGCTCGGATTTTGGAGTCCTAGGAAATTTGGGGCGTGACATGATAAATAATTCTTATAATCTTAAGAGTATATATAATGAGTACTGCTTTAACTTACACTTGTTAGGGAGTTAAATTGTGATTTAATCTAATATTAATTTTTTGAATTATTTCTAAAAAATAACTCTTAATAAATTTTTATTGTTCAATAGTTACACGACAATTCGCAAAGAAGGAATGGTGGATTAAAAATGATTCCTATCGTATTTATAGTTATCATATTCCTTCCACAACACTTTATTTATGGTAGTTTCAAACACTCTTCAATATCTAAACATTTGTGAACCATTTTTAAAAAATTCAAGTGCCTTGTAAATGCCAAGTTGATACAAAATATAACACTTGTCTAGATATATGATCCAATTGAATGTACATAAATCTATATCCCTTTTACGCTATTGAAGTATCTAAAACATTACTTCATCGTGTAAGTGTAATAAATTTTTGACTTTTAAGTTTTGGTGATGTACTTTCCCAACAAATAAATCTCTCTTTTATTGTTGTACTTTTCATTTAATTCAATGGTCGGTTCTAAAAATTGTACTATTGAGATAAAAATTGAAAGCTTTAGATTTAGTCATTCTCGGTGAGTCTGAGATACCATAATGTTTATATGGAGGAAATGAGGAAATGAAAATACCAAAAATGATATTATCACTGTTAGGAATTAATTCTCATCACACTTAGGAATTAATCCCGCCCAAGATCATATACACATGTTTTTACTCTCACACACAAATCATATAGATAACACACAATATTTAATGTGGTTCAGCCTCAATTTTGGCCTACGTCCACGGAGAGAGAATATTCATTAGGAAGATATTACAGATGTCCATCACACCTTCTCTTGATGCAATCACATACACCTGGTGTCCATTGTACCTTCTCTTAATGCAATCTCATACACCTCACCCTCACTTATATTTTCCTCACCACATCTCTATATTTTTTCTCTAAGTCTCAACCCAACCCTAGGTCTCTATTTATAGATTTAAACCTCATTCCTTGTTGAACAAGAAAAATAATTTCTTGTTGAATAAGGATTACAACTCCTTGGAGAATAATATTTTCCTCTAATAAGAAATTACCATATAAAATATACTCTAAAATAGAAAACCTAATTACAATAAGAATTTGGGACATTTTCCTAACAATCTTGTCACGCCCCTAAAATTCCCGAAACTGCAACCCGGAGAATCAGCGAATTTCCAAGGGGTGACGTCAGTCAAGTGACCACTAGAGTCAACAATAACAAGGAAATACATGGAATAACAAATAAAAATAATGTATTCCATGCCTAACGGAATGATAGAACTCAACAGAATGCTCTGATACCATACTGTCACGCCCCTAAATTCCTAAGACTCTCGAACCGGGACATCCAAGGACTCCGGAGTGTGATCCATACAATAAGCGACCAACTAAGACATCATTAACCATTAGAACATATGGAATAATGATGAAAATGATATATTCCATACCCAATTGAATGGTAGAAATACAACAGCGGAATCTAACAAAAATCCGGCAGAGTTTCGTTTATAAATGGAACATCACGGATACACAAACTCAACAGAGTACCTGCAAATAACAAGTGTTATAATATCAATGGCTCACAACCCAACATTCATCAATCTTACTAGGGCCGAGGTAGTGGAAAGAAACCACCAACCCCTATACAACCCTCTATAATCAACAGAGCCACAAATGTTCGAATAAGAATACAAAAATGCACATGGTAGTGCTAAATAAATACGATGTCATCATGAAATAATAAATATAGGAAATAAAAGATACACCAATAGGGATATGCCAACAGGCTGGCTCCCAAGAGAAATATATAACAATCCCACAAAACATAGGTAAATAAATTGACAGAAGATAACTATCGTCCCCAAACTAGTCGCACTACAATCGTAATCGCATCACCCTGCGCAACTCGAAAACCTGTAATAAGGAAAACAAAAGAACACTGTCGTTGCACCGCATGCTGCTCGTAGCCGTAACATTTCTTGTAACCTGGCGTGGGAATACTAGGGGGCAATGAAATACCCCTGTGAGTAAATAAGCTCAGTGGAAAAAACGATATCCTAACTACCACATCCTCTGACTATTTAGGTAATGCTAAACCATCCAGCAAGATACATAGCCCACAACAAATCCCAGCTACGAAAACACAAGGCACGTACTCATATACGATCGTAAATAAGTATATATTGAGGATATATATATATATATATATATATATATATATATATATATATATATCCATATATATAAGTACACAACATGAGTCTATAAGGTACGATTAAGATTCGTACTCCAAGTACCAACACCGGTAGTCTACACTACTCTCACAACGTACACTAGGTACACGACACCCAGGTCCAATCTAACAAATCATCAAGCGCTCACAACGCTAACTAGAAACTCCAAACAGAGGGAATCCCACTCACCTCTAATATCCAAAGGAATCAAAATCCATAACTAGTACCAAGGAATACTCACAACTCACTCCCCGAGAACACTAGAGGGAAAAAATTCACGTCCTTTCATACTAACACAATCGTCATCAATATATATATATAAGAACCATCATCCTATCCTTAGAGAAAATCTACTTCTCAAGTACTAAATCACCTCAATCATATCTCTTCATCAATAACATTAATCACATTATCACATCAACCTCATAATACTATCCTCAATATGGTCAATCAAATCACTAACACTCTCACTATAGGTGAGGAAAACCACCGATCAAATCACGGAGAGCACACGAACACTACTCTCATGAACGACCACCTAAGGGTCACCAAAACAAAGCAAAGGAAAAGAGTTCTCAATGCTAAACCAACAGATAACCGAGACAACAATGTAAAAAATAAGAACACCACAAGTGTTTAGGGAAAACACTCGAACAAGGAAACCAAAAGCAAATGGCCGAGAGTGAAAGTTATAAAAAGATGAATCCCAGGGATTCAATAGTTTTAAGAAAAATGTTTTAAAACTCGATCCAATCCATTCGGCAACCATGCCCCTAACATGTGTAAAACTCAAATCACCTAGGTGGTGACATCAAATAACCAAGAAGAAGGGAAATGCAACACTATGAGTGTGCACTAAACAACAAGCCTCATACCCGAGACTTAGAAATGATCGAAAATAAATGTGAAATAAGAGAACACCTTTCAAAACACTACAAGTCGAGGTATTGAGAAAGAAGCCTCGGAATCTCAGAATCTCAAGAAAAGTAATAAAATAGTTTTCTTTAAAAAAACCACACAGTGAAAATGACCATCTTGCCCCCGGTCTCTGTCAGTCGCCATCACCGACTTTTAGAAGTTAAAAAAATCTTTTTAAAGAAAATCCTAAGATCATTTTATAAAATGATAAAACTTTTTGTGGCTACGGGAATAGGCGAAAACTGATTTTTCTTTTTAAATACAAAGAGTTTATTTCAAGACTTGGAAAATGTCGTTTCCGAAAGATAATCAAATAAGAGTGAATACAACTCCACAAATTCCTATAATGTCCAAGAGGACAAAGAAGGAAGAGTACTACATTGGGTCATGGAACACAACTATCTGTTTCCAACCCCATGAAATCAAATGACAACACGAGGAAGAGGTTCGGCACCATGCCGTAACCGACTGCTTAAGGAGTGACATACAAGTCAAAAACATATCCACTAGTATACAAGGATAGTACAAGGAATGCTTAGGAGAATGAACTAAGTACGAGAAACAAGACTGCAAAGCTACAATACCTCAAGTATTTAATAAAATCACTTAGATCCCTTAATATCATGAAAAAGGGAAAACTAGTGGCCGATACCATGGAACAAACTAGTTTCAATCAATACTTCTTCCAATTCATTATAACCTTAATTTCACATTTGATACTAACTCTCTAGATTACTAATAGAATCAAGAGACCATTGTCACTCAACCAGACATGTTCAATCACAACCTCGTCTAACCATACTGAAAACCTCAAAAGTACGATAATGATACATTTCTCTAAGTATGAAATAAACCTCTATTTAGTCAATACTACACAACCAACCAAGGCCACAAGACTATCACCCGTCTTCTCAAAAGCCTCAACCCACCGTTGATACTACACAATCAACTAAATTTACAATCTTATCACCCACATTCTTTAAGGCCCCAAATCACAATTGATACTAAAATCAATCCCTTACCTCAACTCTCTACAGATGTCATACAACCAACCACAATCACAAAACCATCAACTGCCTCATTCGAAGGCCTCAACTCAAAATCGACTCTATAGTCCATCATTAACCTTAATTATCCACAAAGGTTACTATACCAATATACTTAACCCCTAAGGGCATAAAAGTACATAACCATAAGTATAAGAATTTACATTTTCATTATACTTTAATAATTACTGCATGTAATCATATTCTTTCACGTTATCCACTTTTAGTTGAGCATTTTAATAAAATATGAATTTATTTCGCAATATTCATAATCAACATGCTCTAACATCCACAGGTAATAATAACACATAATAAACCTACTCCAACATCACATGCAATAATATCATGATCAACATGTAAAATAGAATTACATAAATGTTACACAAATGCAATGTGACTCACACACCTCATAATACACTCTTTGCCCATCATAGGTTAATAGATACATACTCTGCCCACTTACTTTTGAGGATACAAGCTCATCAAGTAATGTAGAGTACCGCACCGACTCTTCCCAAGAGATTTTTCTCTATATCACTTCAACAAGGAAGACGGTTGCACGAGAGCCCAACTTGCAACCTCGTGCGCCATGACCACCAAAGTCAAGAATACGAGTCTCTCTTATGAATCCCAAACCACCTTTTCGGCTTATTAGTTTCGTAGGCATGAACACCTCCTGCCAGTTATTGTGACGATCTGATACAAAGCCACCGACACATGATTACACAACCGACATATACCAACATCATGATTTGACACTACACGATGTCCTCAATATGCATCCAGGTTTCAATAACAATCATGTTCCATCACAATATATGTTTTTCTTTTTACAATATATTGTACACCATATAACAATGGTCTATCATAATACATGTTTTTCTCATATGCCATATATTATACCAAATTTATCCACATGCTCATAATATCACATTTATAAGTAATAAACCACAAAAAACAATTATATCACATAATCATGCTTGCAATTCATCACATTATCCTTTAACTCACAAGTATAACATTTTAATTTCTTTTTAACATACTTTTATTTTCATTAAAGCAACAATCTACAAATCATAAGGGGAACTAGAATAACATCTAAGTTCACGTCCCTCACTGCCACATATCCCCTAACATGTTTTAATTTCGTAAACATAATCAAAAGGGGAACTAACATCGCATTCCAAGTTCACATCCAACTTTTACAAATTTTTCTAACCCATTTTAATTTTTAAGGGGTTACTAGGCCACTTATTCTTATTCAATTTAAATATGTATTAATTTAATTTTACAGGAAAATAATTTATTTAATTTCTCAAATAAAATTTCTAAGTTCTGCTTCGCTTCTAACCCAATTATAGATATTTTAAATTCACAATTTAATATATATTTAAATTAAAATAAATACGGATTTGCACACTCAAACCACATCATGATACGAAAGTGAGAATAGTTTTTCCACCTCGAATGCAGGCCCGAAGTGCCACCGTGAACAGTACCGGTACTCGAATATAGGGCCCACCGACCAAAGTCGTCCGAATAAAATTTCGAATATACCAAAATGTCTACATCAATGACCTATACGATATATACGAAACCCATTAGCAATAGGTTAATCAATTTGGGCAAATCTAAAATAACCCAAACGAAAATTCTGACCTATAAACGCGATTTCCCAACAAATCGCTTAACGAAAAAATACGAAATGTTTACACGTCGTACCTGACATTAAGACGAAGCTACCCTCCAAAAATCGTAGCCATCTGAGATCATGAAGGCAACCAAACAAATTAGTGAAGTTTTTGGCCAAAAATGGCCTGTTCGTTGTCGCGCTGCTATGCACGGCCAGTTGCTACAACGTCACCCACCACCTGCGTCGTCACCTGCCACTATTGTTAGCGACCAACAGACCCACCAGGTTGCCTCCTCCATTGTTGTCAGTCCACACCAAGTCGCACATGTAGCTGCGCGACCTTCAATCCGACCTTTTTTTCTCTCGCTCCCCCTTACTGGTGATGAGCTGTTGATGAAGAAGATGGAGAAATGGTGAATTCGTAGAGAGGAAAGAGGAAGAAGAAGCTTGAGGCGCGATTGGGAAGAAGAGTGAAGACGAGTGTCGACTGTGTATACCTCAATACATATATCTATCTCATGTATATTAATTTGATGAGATTAATATGAATCAAATTGAATTTTGTAACTCTCTTCCAATGAGACCATGTGGCACTAGTCATGTGGCCAAAAGAAATAAATGTGACAATTGTTTCCTAAATTAAAATACAAGCCCACCATTAATCAATTCTCATTCTAACAACTCCCAAACGAAATCACGCGAACCCATAAATTCATGGAACGCCCAATAATTAATATAGTCCGAAAATAATACACCGAGTTAAAAACCCAATCATCGGAACCCTTAAACATTGGACAAACAAATGTGTCGCCACCCAGTCGAAGCACTAATGCTAAATATCAAAACAAAACCGCGTAATTGGTAACAATAAGAACCCATGTAAACGTCATCCCTTCAAGTCCGAAACGTAAAACGCAAAAAATTTACAGGTACGAAATACCAAGAATAAACAATGCATCAAGAACAACTGATGTCATAACCGAAATTAAATCGGAAAATAATTTCAGGAAAAAGAAAAATAACACGGGGTGTTACAATATTCACCTTGGCTCAAATTTCATTATCTCAATCATCTCTTCAAGGTTCCATCTTGCTTCAAACTTCATCACTCTTCTTTTTATTATTTTTCTCCTTCTACTACGCGCATCATGCTCCACCACAACTATGCGCACTTCTTCATCATCTAAATCATCTCCATCACCATCTTCATAACTGCGCCTTCTCCGTAATCACTTCATCTTCTTCATTTACTTCATCATCTTTATCTTCTTCAAACTCGGTCACCTTTATACCAAGCCACAATCTCCACCTTTGTAAAATCTTCATCATCTCAATTTTGTTTTATACTATCCAATCACTTTTTGAATCAACATCATTGATCAGAAACTCATTCCCTTCGCCAAGTCCCAAATCCTCACAGTTCCCATCTTCATAATCAACTATACATAATCTTCCCAAGAAAAATACCACTACCCTTGAATTATTTCCTCACATATTGTCCCACCAGCGCCTTCAACCTCGTCCCGATCATCTGCCTCTTCGTCGTCTCGCTTAAATCACTAAAAGACTTGGCATCATCATCAACTTGAAACCCAACAATTTCGTTAGCACATATGAGTCACTATCGAGCCACTACTATTATGCGCTCTCCACCGCGCCGCTGTACGCCATGCCTACATGCGTCAACCAAAACACATCCTTCACCTCATCAACATAAAAAACAACCTCAACCAAGCTTCGCAACCTGACCCTTTTTGCCTTTTATTCTCTCATAGCTCCCATTGAGCCTATTCGAGGTGTTCGGAGTCAAATCACATAAAACCATTCATACGGTTGCGTCCAGAGCAGTCCAAAATCTTAAGAGCACCTCTAACCGCATAAAAAATGGGTAAAAAATGACTCCAAACGGGCCAAAAAACAAATCAGCACAAAAGATAAAATTACTATCGATGTTAGAAACTTCTTAGGGGGCGTGCGGGCGCATGCCTCCTCCTATGGGGCTTATTTTTGTTCCTAAACATTATTCTTTGAAAGAGCTTTCTGTTGATATACTATACGTTTTGTCTCGATCAACGATACTCTACGAAATAGGCCCGAAATGAAACTGCTGTGCGTGGAGCCAAAATATATGGCCAAAACTTCAAGCAACACGTGGGGGCGCGTGTAGCTATTTCCAGCAACGCTCTTTACTGTTTGTAAGATCCCGAATTTTATGTGATTTTATTATTGTTAGTACGGGTCTTAATTATTTCTTAGTTCTGCTTAAATTTATAATTAAATGAAAGTGAGAATAAATATTTGAAAGGTGACCCACTTAAGTGATAAGACTAAGGCTAAGAAATTTCATGGGTTATTTCTTATTAGCATGCTAATGGTGCACATAATATATATTAGTGTAATACATATTACATATACAGACATGAACCAAATTATAATACATTATTTGAGTGTCACGGGTGAGTTGCTCATTGTAGTTAAATTATCCTTGTGTTTATACATGGACACTTGATATGTTACTTACACTATGTATACTTATATATAAATAGAAGTGACTTGATGATTTTTATCCACATGTTTATTAATCTTTAATCAACAGGAGTGGTGTGTGGGTTTGGAGGATTCAATTAAAGTGTCTATAGATTATAAAGTAATATTTATATATACCTATACATTTTAGGAGATAAAGCTTATGTAATCAACTTTTAGGTTGGTGTGTTTCTATCTCGTCTCTACCTGGGTGTGTCACATGAGTGACATGTGTCACTACAAGTGGAGTTGAATGCTTTGTATATGTGTGTTTAGAATTGGACCCATATGTATATTGGTGACTCATTTTCTAGATTATGACTCATGTAGCATGTGTTATATATATAGAGTGACAAAATTTGGGGTGCAACTTCTTTTACAAGCTTTTGGGTAACCGCCTCATTATTGAAGTTGTATACGCTCATTTGAGCTATTATTCTGAACCAAAGAAAAAGGAAAAGAAAAAAATAGAGAGATCTGTTCGGCCATGGGAGTAGTTTGGAAGAAGAGGAAAAGGTTTCACCAAACTGTATGACGGATCTCACCAGCAGGTAGGGGGTTTACCCTTTCAAAAATTATATATATATATATATATATATATATATATATATATTTCTAAAACTGGGGAAGTAGATCTATTTTTAAAACTATACAATTTGAAATAGCGTGGTTTCAACATGTATTCTTTTACTGCTGATTCTGTAGAATTATTTGTGTGATTTGTTACTGTTATGTGAAATTCGATGTCTATGTGATATATGTGTTAAATCAAGCATATATATATGTGGTTAAAGTTTATTTATGTATTTTATGACCTCCTCAACATGTTAAGTTTTTTATAGTTTATATACTGATGCAAGGTAATTGATGGGTATATAGATTGTTTCATGTGTTGGCTTATTGAAGTGTATATTTTGATGATACTGTATATGTGGTGAGATAAGATTATAGTTAGTTTAATAATACATAGGTGGGATGATTGGGTAGTACGTTAAAGGGCACTGCCCTCGGAATTATGGCATCCTTAAAGGGCACTGTCCTAGGGTTAAAGGATCCTGAAAAGGAAAGAATGACTTATGCCGAAGGGCACAGTCTTAGGGTTCAAGGGTCCCCGAAAGGAAACAATGACTTGCATGTGGGGGCACGATCCCAGGGTTAAAGGGTCCCTAAAAGGGTTCAAGATAGGATTTTGGGGAGTGGGGAAATTTATCAAACCTTATGGGTTCAGACAAGTTTGATTATCATTGATATTGTTCTACTGGTGTTTTAATGTGTTATCTGATTGGTTTGTGTGGTACTTGTTATCTGTTGGATTTATTAGATAGTATACTCTCTATTGGGCTTTAGAGCTCACCCCTATATATTTCCCTTCCCCAGATGCAGGGCCCAATGGACGCTAGCTGTAGCCGTGACCTGATGTTTTTCCACTCAATTACTAGTTGGTGTAGATGTTTAGGAGTAGAAGATTTTGTAGTATATTTTGTAAATAATTCTTTTGGCTTGTAAACACTTGAGGATGTACATTAAATTTTTGTGTGTAATATATGGTGTTTAAGGAGATTTATTTTAAAATATAATCTAGATGGTGTATTGTGGGTTGTTGGTCCTTGTTAGGATTGAGATTTTAAAATATGGATTGAAAATGGGTTTTATTTTGTATTTTGGTATATTGACGGGAGTGAATAGTTTATAGGAGATGACACCGAACTTTTTACTAAAGGTTTTTTTTTTTTATAGATAAACAAGCATTTTTCCTAAAAGTGAAAGGAATGAACTTTTGAGATAATATTTGGATTTTTTTAAAAATAATCTATTTGCGATTTTCTTAAAACCTTAACCCCACAGTTCACACCTCGGGTTTAGAGTCTTAAAATTCGGGGCGTGACACTGTCCCTGCTTCGTCTCATCAAGACGAAGTTCTTGGTATGGTTGGTTTCTGATTTTGAACAACTTTGATATTCGAATTTGGGCCAGAATGTATGAGCTTCTTCTTTGCTTCAACCTGGAACTCTTTGATATATCGATCTGCTTCAACCTAGCTTTGATACCACTTGTTTGGAATTAATTCCCATCTCACACTTAGAAATTAATCCCGCCCAAGATCATCTACAGATGTTTTTACTCACACACACAAATCACATAGATAACACACAATATTTAACGTGGTTCAACCCCAACTTTAGCCTACGTCCACAGAGAGAGAATATTAATTAGGAAGATATTACAGATGTCCATCGTACCTTCTCTTGATGCAATCGCATACACCTGATATCCATTTCACCTTCTCATGATACAATCGCATACACCTCACCCTCACTCATCTCTTTCTCACCACATCATTATATTTTATCTCTAAGTCTCAACAAAAATCATAGGTCTCTATTTATAGAGTTAAACACCATTCCTTGTTGAACAAGAAAAACAATTTCTTGTTGGATAATGTGATAAGTGCACAAAATAGAGTAATTTACCTAACATAATGTCCTCATATGTATATATTTTTATTTCATGCAGGGGTTGATTTGCAAAAGAAAATAAAAAAAAAAAGCAAGAAGGATGAAAATGAAGAAAAAGAAATGTTGGTGGGGGAGAATGTAATTAATGCATGCATATATATGCATATGCATATAGGTGGTGTATGTATGTGTGTATTGTGGTCTGTGAGGGAAATGGGTTATGGGGACTCACAGGCCTCAAAAGGCACGCCAAAATCAAAGACAAAGATGGAAAAAGATGCTGCTTAAATATTCAATGCTGTAAAATTAAGACAATATTAAATTCGACAATTGGGAAATCAAGATAACATTAAATTCGACAACTGGGAATGGTACAAGTGGTCAAGAAGCAACCAAAGGCCTATATATATTGGAAATCTGAGGTCGAGAAGGGGGGTTGAGGAGTGAGAGCTTAGAGTAATTTTGTATCATTTTCATATTTTTTGTAACTTTTTCTCTATTAATGGAATTTTATTCTATTACCTTGTTTTATTTTTCTATCAACATGCTAGCTTAAAACTCTTCTCAATGGGGTGATGAAGCCACCATGGGTAAGATATAAATAATTTTTATTTTATTTCGTATTGTTTAATTCTTTTCCCGAGAGTATTCATTTTATGAATCTCAATGAACAAAAACCTTACAATAGAGGTTGGAAGCTAAAAAAATAGAAGGAGAATTTTTCGTAATTACCAATTAATGGAAATACGGGGAATGCCTACTACTATTTACATTTTTATTTAAACCAAAACATTAGAGGGAGGATTCTTCGTGATTATCAATTAATGAAAATACGGGGAATGCCTACCAATATCTATGTTTATGTTTAATAGGTTTGAGGAGAATTTGCAATAGAAATATATAATATTATTTGTATAGATCCGTGTGGTGGATTCTTTACCCTTGAGATTTTTTCCACTATTTGATAATTTTATCTAATTATTTTAGTTACTGTTAAAAAAAAATTCAAGAGTTGTTTTAAGTGATTTTTTTTTTATCTCAAAAAGTAAAGTTTTGGATCCTTGTCTCAAAACGAGTTCCAAGTTGAGAGTGGTTCGACCCTACTTATTGCTATAGTATTTTAAGTAAAGTATTAGTAGATATAAATTCTTGTTGATAGGGGTGTGGTGAAACAATAACACAATATCATCAAATCACGACCCGTCAAATGGCGCCGTTGCCGCATCAACTTTGATAATCTGAGTCACAGATCCTCAACTCAAATTTTTCGGGAACTCACCCGAAATTTTTATCCCTCCCTTTATTGTAATTTTTTGTGATTTTCTGTTAATTTTGAAAAAATAATAATAAAAAAATAAATCCATCCGTGACCGTAGTGTTGTATTGCAGTTTAATCCGAATTGGGATTGAATTTAAGTGACTTTCATAGTTTTATTCAAAAAATAAAAAAATAAAAAATAATAATAATTCAGAAGTCAAAGTCGGAGCCTCACTTTTGAACAATTTTCTTTTCCTTTCTTTTCTTGGGCCCATTTAAAAAAAAAACAAACAAATTTTGAAACACACTTTTGACTTGTGTGTCACTGCCAGGCTATTTCTTTAGGCTATGTTTGGCAGGCGGTCTTTCTGGTCTGGTCTGGTCTGGTCTGGTCCGGTCTAGTCTGGTCCGGTCTGGTCTGGTCTAATCTGATCTGAAAAAGTCTGTTTGGTAAGCGGTCTGGTCTTACTATTTATTTATTATTTATTATAATATTTATTTATGTATTATTTATTTATTTATTATTTCTTCACTTTATAATATATGTTATTATTTATATTATTAAATTATTATTTATTAATTTATATATTAATTTATAAATATATTCTATTTATTTATTATTATTTCATTATTTAATTAATTTTATTTATAAATTATTTATTCATTTTTTAATTATTTAAAAATATATTTTATTAATTTATTATTATTATACTCATTTATTATTATTATTATGAAGTATTTATTCATTATCATATTTACTTATTATTTATTATTATATTTATTTATTATTATATCTATTTATTATTTATTATTATATTTATTTATTATTATTATTTATTTCATTTTGTTTATTATTAATTATTTTTATTATATTTTTAAATATGTTTTATGTAATTTATTATTTTTTTTATTAAATTTTTTTATTTTTTATTTTGTCTATTTATTATTATTATTATATTTATTTATTATTATTGTATTCATTTTTTATTATTATTATGTTTTATTTAATTTTTTATTTATATTATTAATTATTCATTTTTAATTATTTATAAATATATTTTATTATTATATTAATTTTTTAATTATTATTAGGTATTATGTTTTTCATTTTGTTTATTATTTATTATTTATATTTTATTTTTAAAATATGTTTTATTTAATTTTTTATTATTATTAATAATTTTTTATTATTATTTATTCATTTTTAATTATTTATGAATATATTTTATTAATATATTCATAAATAATTATGAATATTTATGAATATATTAATAAAATATATTCATAAATATTTTATGAATATTCATAAGACCAGACCGGACCACCAGGAACCACCTTTTTTTTTTGTCTGAAATGAGGTCATTTTGGTCTCATTTGGTCTTACTTGGTCTAACAAAAAATTTGGGACCAATGCTACCAAACACGGTCTGGTCCCATAAAACGCAAGACCAGACCAGACCACATGGGACCAGACCACCTACCAAACAGGACCTTAATGTTACAGTCTTTGTGGTAGCTTTAAATATAGGTTAGGCTTTGCAGTAGCTTTAATATAGGTTAGGCTTTGAAACTTTCTTTGCCATTCATTTTCGTGGGCCATTTTCTTAAAAAAAATAAATAACAAAAAAAATAAAAAATAAAAAAAGCTCCGTAGTGCTCAAGTCTATACACATGCAGGATATGAGATGACCATGGATACATCATTCATGCTTCGTAACATTAATTTTAGTGGGGCCACCTGAATTATTCATATCTTGTTTATTACTTTAGCTACACAGTTAGTAACTTCTGGAACATCTTGTAATTGAATTTAATTAGTTTTGTCACTTTTTTCCTTGGAGACTGTACCGAGACTGTGTGTAAATACATACTAATAAAAAAAAAATAAAAATAAATAAATTCCCCGTGTGGTTTTTATTTACTCATTTTATTTTTACCTTTTGTTTACTTACTTGTTTATTTCTGTTTTTTATTTTGCAGGAGTTGCCGTACTGGGTCGTCATCCAGGTTCCATATTTCTACACCCTTGTTATTATTATTTCCCTAAATTAGGTGAAAATTTTGCATGCGACCTCTAGGGTAGAATAACATTAGACGTTACCCTAGGCTCCCGTTATTTGTATTTAGCTTATTTTCAACTAAATATATATTTTAAAAAAAAATTGTATATTTCTTTCTTATTTTATTTTATTCTTTCCTTGCTTGTGCATATTTTAATTAGCATTTTGCATAATATACTTAAGGCTAAAATTCCCACAAGATACGGTCGAGATTTCATCACCCGTCTCCGTGGCCCACAAATCACAAAAACAAAATTCCTTGTATTTGCTCAACCATGAGCCAGATTTGATTAAAATTCATTAGAAATTAACCACTTTAGGGTTACGAGCTCATAGGCTCTCTAGGAAGGAAGCGGTTGGTAGTCACTTTAGTGAGTCATTATCAAATTGATAAACGGTAGGAAATTCTGTCTAGGAGTGTGGTTGACGCACCATTAAGCAGGCCACGTGCCTCGCCACACTTTCCTGGGAACTACTTCGTTGTTAGTTTGATGATCCTTAACTGGTAATCTATCGACTTAATCTGGAATAGAGTAGGAGTTGTCATCCTATTAATTCTCTACAATATTAGATTTAAAAATTCACCACCTTTGAATTTAAGCTCAAGATAAAAAAGCCAAAATTTTTGTGTGATTTGTCCCTCATCTAGCCCTTTTAGGTTTCTTTTTGTTTATATCCTAGTGGTTGCGAGTTAACAAGCGTCTAGTTAGGTTTCCTAGTGATCTGTCACTCATTGATTCAGAAGAAAAATCAATTCCCTTGTTACATCTGTCAACCATCAATAATTCATCAATGGCTGCACCAAGAACTCTTAATGACTATTTTGCCCCAATCACAGCCAACCCACCAAATTGCATAGTTCTACCTGAGAATGATGCACCCCAGTTTGAAATTCGACCTGCCACCATCAATATGTTGCCAAAATTCCATGGACTCGAAAGTGAACAATCCTATATCCATTTAGGGAAGTTTTTGACAATATGCAACACATTCAAAATCAAAATTTGAATGAAGAGGGTGTCAAACTGCGTCTTTTTCCCCTATCCTTAGAAGATAAAGCTGCTTCATGGCTAAATTTCATTCCACCCAACTCTGTTCGATCATGGGATGAACTTGCAAGGAAATTCATGAGTAAATTTTATCCCATGCAAAAGACCGAATCAATGAGAGATGCCATTAGTACTTTTAGAGGGAAAATTGAAGAACAATTCCACCAAACTTGGGACCGATTTCATGACTTGCTACTCAAATGCCCACATCATGGCTTTGATAAATCACAACTAGTTCATTTCTTCTATAAGGGACTTTCACTTATGAACCAAACCATGATTGAGTCAATGCACCAAGGAAAGTTCAAGCCCCAAACCCCTCACCAAGCCTATATATTTTTGGAGGAACTAGCTGAAAATGCCCAAAATTGGAATTGGAACCAAAGTGAGAATGATTTTTCTAGGAATGATCAAATGAATACAAAACCTGGTTTTCATGAGATCAAACCTGAAAATGAGTTAAAATTTGTGATGCAAAGTCTTGCCGAGGGAGTGAAAGACTTAAGCAAAAAGTTTGATGCATTTGCCCTAATATCTACCCATGCACAATGCAATGTTTGTTCTGGTTTATCTCATCCCACAGAGGAATGTCCTGTATATTGTACATATGAACCTTCGGATGCGTAAGTTTGTGCTTTCAATACCTTTAGGAGACCATTGCCTAACACATTTAGCCAAAGTTACCATCCTGATACTAGAAATCACCCTAATTTTTCATGGAGGCAAAATTTACCTCCACAAAACTTAAGTGGTTCGTCCGGTTTTCAAGGTAACTCTAATAGGCCACCTCCACCTCAAGGACAAATAATTCCTCAAAATCAATTCCCCAGGAATAACCAGTTCAATCCAAGCCGAGATTTAGCAGTTGATCCCATGAACAACTATGTTGCTCTTGTCCCACCGGTCCATAATACTTCCAATTATGAGGACACTTTGAAAATGATTGTCCTTAATCTTGATCAATCCAATAAGCATTCCAATCAGAGATTCCAAAAGTTAGAAAACAATTTTGATCTCTTGACTCAAAATCAACTGCAATTTCAGCAGTCCCTCCAAAATCAGTTGAGTCAACTCACTGCAGCTCTGTTTGAAAGACAAAGGGGTACATTACCGAGCCAACCCGAAATCAATCCAAAACGAAAAGGAGTTAATCACATAGGGACCACTTCCAATTCTGACCACTCAAATGACCATGTAAATTCTATCACTACCTTGAGGTCAGGAAAGAAAATTGATAATAAGGTTGAGCCACCCATCAGTCATGACAATGAACAATCCAAAACTCTTCTACCCAATTCCCCCAAATCCAAAAAGGATCAAGGTCCTAAGCTTGATGAGATAATTCCTAAGCCGGTTGTTCCACGTGCACCTTTTCCCTCTAGACTAGTCAACAATAAGAAGGATTCTCAATACAGTGAAATCTTAGAGATTTTTCAAAATCTCCAGATTAACATTCCATTTCTCACTGCTATTAAGCAAATTCCTTCTTATGCAAAATTCATTAAAGACTTTGTCAAAAGGAAAACCAATATTCCTAAGGAAGCCTTCATGGCCCAACATTGTTCCTCCTTCCTACAAAACCAAGTTGTGGTTAAACACAAAGACCCTGGAAGCCCCACTATCACTTGTAGGATAGGAAAAAAATTTGAAGGTCAGGCTTTATTGGATCTTGGTGCCAGTGTCAATGTGCTACCGTATTCAGTCTACTTGGATTTGGGATTGACTAATTTGAAGAAAACTGACGTTAGAATTTAGTTAGCTGACCGGTCCATAAAAATTCCAAGGGGTATCATTGAGGATGTGATAGTCAAAGTTAATGATTTTTATTTCCCCGTAGACTTCATTGTGCTATACACTCAGCCAACTCAAGGGAAGCAAATTCCAATAATTTTAGGTCGACCATTTTTAGCCACAGCCAATGCTTTGATCAATTGTAGAAATGGTAGCATGACCTTAACCTTTGGGAACATGAAAGTGGAAGTCAATGTGTTTAATTTGATGAAACAACCCATTGAATCATAATCTGTTGAAGAAGTTTGTCTTATTGATTCATTGACCACCCACACCTTTAACCACTCTTATCCTGAGGATCCACTTCAGCAGTGTTTAGCCCATTTTGGTGATAGTTTTTATGAGGCTAATTATATTAGCCAAATCAATGATTTGCTAAACTCTGCCCCACCCTTTGAAGCACCCGAGTATAAATCCAAATTTGAATCATTATCCTTGCCAGTTAACACTGAATCTGAAAATGTAAAGAAACCACCTAATATTGAATTAAAGTCTTTACCTGAGACTTTAAAATATTCATATCTTGGTGAATCTGAAACTTTTCCAGTGGTAATATCTTCTGAGTTAACTGAGCAACAAGAGTCCCAATTACTTGAGGTTCTTAAGACAAATAGGGAAGCCATATCATGGTCCATTGATGATATTAAAGGCATTAGTCCTCTAGTGGTGCAACATCGCATTCACTTAGAAGATAATGCGAAAACCTGTAGGCAACCTCAAAGGCGACTTAACCCCAATATGAAGGAAGTTGTCCGCAGAGAAGTTATCAAACTTATTGACGCTGATATCATCTACCCGATTTCTGATAGTCAGTGGGTGAGCCCAATCCAGGTCGTTCCAAAAAAGTCTGGCATCACTGTTGTGTCCAATGCCCACAATGAGCTAGTTCCTACTCGCATTTAAACTGGATGGCGAGTTTGCATAGACTACAGGAAACTGAATAGTGTGACTCGGAAAGACCATTTTCCACTTCCCTTCATCGACCAAATGTTAGAGAGATTAGCTGGTCAGGCCTTCTATTGCTTTTTAGATGACTATTTTGGTTACAATCAAATTCCTGTCCACCCAGATGACCAAGACAAGACAACTTTCACCTGTCCATTCGGTACATTCGCTTATCATCATATGCCATTCGGCTTGTGTAATGCCCCAGCTACATTACAGCGGTGTATGATGAGTATATTTAGTGACATGGTTGAAAAGTTTTTAGAAATCTTCATGGATGACTTCTCTGTCTTTGGTTCATCATTTGAGCAATGTTTGGACCATCTTTCTCTCGTCCTTCAACGTTGTTGTGCCACTAACTTGGTACTTAAATGGGAAAAGTGTCATTTCATGGTTACAAAGGTAATTGTCCTAGGTTATAATATCTCTAGTGCAGGAATTGAGGTCGACAGAACAAAAATTGATCTAATCTCCAATCTACCTATCCCTAAATGTGTTTGAGATATTAAAGCATTCCTAGGTTATGCCGGTTTCTACAGGCGCTTCATCAAAGATTTCAGTAAGATAGCTAGACCTTTGACCCATCTTCTCGCTAAAGATGCCCAATTTGAGTTTACTGATGCCCGTAAGTCCGCCTTTGAGCACTTAAAGTCAACACTCACTACTGCACCTATCATTCGCTCACCTGATTGGACATTACCTTTTGAAATTATGTGTGATGCGTCTGATTATGCAGTAGGTGCTATTTTAGGCCAGAAAGTGGATAGAGCATGACATGTCATATACTATGCTAGCAAAACCTTAAATGATGCCCAAATCAACTACTCCACCACTGAGAAAATATTGCTAGCAGTTTAGATCTCCTTTGAGAAGTTTAGATCTTATTTGATTGGATCTAAGGTCATCATCTATACAGATCATGCAGTATTAAGACATCTTTTGTCCAAATTTGATGCAAAACCTAGGTTGATACGCTGGATCTTACTCCTTCAAGAGTTTGACCTTGAGATTCGAGATAAGAAAGGTTCTGAGAATGTAGTCGCTGATCATTTGTCCCGTCTTATTGTTGAATCCACTAGTGACTCCATTCCAATCTCTGATTATTTTCCTGATGAACAATTATTTGAGATATCTCATGTACCATGGTATGACGATATTGTCAATTATATTGTGACTGGTCAAATTCCTTCCAACTGGTCCAAGTAAGAGAAAGATAAATTTTTGGCCAAGGCTAAGGAATATTTTTGGGATGACCCCTACTTGTTTAGATATTGTCCAGATCAAATCATTCGTAGGTGTGTTCCTGAGGTAGACCCAGAGTCTGTCATTTCCTTCTGTCATGACCAGGCCTGTGGTGGCCATTTCAGGTCCAAACAAACTGCTGCAAAAATCTTGCAATCAGGATTCTATTGGCCAACCATTTTCAAAGACACCCACACATACTGTCTAGCTTGTCATCGATGTCAATTGCTCGGTAAGATTACGAAACGAAACGAATGGCCTCAACAATCAATTCTCATCGTTGAAATCTTTGACGTTTGGGGTATTGATTTCATGGGACCATTTCCATCCTCATTTGGCAATCTCTATATCCTTCTAGCAGTTGATTATGTGTCAAAATAGGTAGAAGCTTTAGCCACCAAAACAGCTGACCATAGAGTTGTGGTGCATTTTTTCAAAGACCAGGTTTTGTCTCGGTTTGGAACACCTCGAGCCATAATCAGTGACAATGGTTCACATTTTTACAACAAAATCTTTGGAAACCTGTTGTCCAAATATGGAATCAACCACAAAGTGGCCCTATCATATCATCCTCAAACCAATGGTCAAGCTGAGGTATCCAATAGGGAGATTAAACAGATTTTAGAGAAAACTATTAACCCCACAAGGAAGGAATGGAGTCTTCGACTCCAGGATGCATTATGGGCATACCGAACTGGTTACAAGACCCCTATAGGAATGTCCCCATATTGATTGGTCTATGGCAAAGCCTGTCACTTTCCTTTTGAACTCGAACACCGTGCTTATTGGGCCATCAAGGCCATGAACTTTGACTATGATAAAGCCGATCAACGTAGGACCCTTCAACTTGATGAGTTAGAAGAAATTAGAAATGATGCCTATGAGAGTTCAAGAATTTATAAAGCTAAAACTAAAATCGAACATGACAAACACATTCTCAAAAATGAGTTTTTCATAGGACAGAAGGTTCTTCTGTATAACTCTCGACTTCAATTGTTTCCTAGAAAGTTAAGGTCACGTTGGTCAGGCCCGTACTATGTCCATCACATTTCTAATCATAGTGTCATTGAGTTACAAGACCCTAAGACTGGACAGTTGTTTAAAGTCAATGCTCATCGCCTCAAGCCTTTCCTAGAACTTGAAGCTTCTCAAACTGAGGAAATTCTCCTCATTGATCCGATTTATTCGGACTGATCCATTTAGGGGTAGCCCCTCCATTGAATTTGGCTAAAGACGTTAAACTTAGCGCTCTTGGGAGGCAACCCAGTCTGTTGTGTAAATATTTTCTACAAAATTTCTTTCTCACTCTATTTGGGTATGTTTCGATTTTGTTTGGGGGTAAAGTCTGTCATAATATTTCCAATCACTTGACTTTTCTTTTACCAAGAATCTTTGCAGGGACTATACTCCATAACCTCCACCTCAATTGCGGTAATTTGTTCCAATTTGTCTCTTAGATATATTTTTACACACTAAGGACAGTGTTATTTTTGTTTGGGGGTGGATATCTATTTAATCAAAATAGAGTTTCAAAAAAAAAATATATTGAAAAATTGAATTTTTTTGAAAAAATTCTTTGTTTTTATGCATAAGTGTTTTGCATTATAAGTTGATTAAGTTTGTGTTTATGATGTATCAGTAGTATGTGATGCGATATTCCCGCTCATGAGAGTAATGATTAGATTGAGTTAGTGAAGTGATGTGGTTTTACATAGGTAAATGAATTAGTGAAATTGAAACCGAAAAGGACAACTTTGACCTATAAGCATATGCACACATTCACTATGGGAAAAACAATTGATCTTTGACTATGTAGTTGAAAAATTAGCTTTGCCGCTATAAAGGGGGAGATAGAATGGAGAAAATTTAAAAATTTATTTTGAAAGAAATGCAAAAGGTAATTCTTCGATCTGAGTAACCGGACCTTGGTATTACCAATATCACTACTCATGTAAAAATGGGAGAAAACTAATGAGCATAAATCCTATGGAAGAAGTTCGGGCCCAGTTGGTCGGGACTAAAAATCCTCGCTGGAAAGTCCGGAGCTTAGAAAGATAAACAAAATGGATAGAAATGGAATGATGGAAAGAATGAATTTTTATGAAAAATGGCATAGTTTGATTAATGAAGTAGAAGAAGAGAGATTGACATACTATAGTAGAATGTTTACAAAAACACGGAAGGTTGTCTAGATTGGAAGTAGAGAGTAATGAAGTTATTTACTTTAGTGGGGACTGTTCATATCATTAACTTGAGATAGTCATTGTTCGGTAGTGAGTGGGAGTATTTGCATTCATATTATCTTATATATTGTATCATGGCTTAATTAATGACTCTGTGAATGCATGAATGCGTGGAAATGAAGACTGAAGAAGTTTGTGGGTATCTTCACTATAAACCCTCACGAGGCTATTGCTCGTCCACTAGGGTAACCTAGGGGTTTAAGGCCTTATTGCATATGGTAAATGCAATCGAATGCAGCCTGCGAAAGTGGCACATCATTAGTTAAACTTCAATAATGTATCATTTTTATGAACTTATCTATTTTTTCTTATTTGCTAGAGCACTAGCAAAAGTTTTTTTGGGGGTAATTTGATAAGTGTACAAAATAGAGTAATTTACCAAACATAATGTCCTCATATGTATATATTTTTATTTTATGCAGGGGTTGATTTGCAAAAGAAAAGAAAAAAAAAAGTAAGAAGGATGAAAATGAAGAAAGAAAAATGTTGGTGGGGGAGAATGTAATTAATGCATGCATATAGGTGGTATATGTATGTGTGTATTGTGGTCTGAGAGGGAAATGGGTGATGGGGACTCACAAGCCTCAAAAGGCACGCCAAAATCAAAGACAAAGATGGAAAAAGATGTTGCTTAAATATTCAATGCTGTAAAATTAAGACAACATTAAATTCGACAGTTGGGAAATCAAGATAGCATTAAATTCGACAACTGGGAATGGTACAAGTTGTTAAGAAGCAACCAGAGGCCTATATATATTGAAAATCTGAGGTCGAGAAGGGGGATTGAGGAGTGAGAGCTTAGAGTAATTTTGTATCATTTTCATATTGTTTTGTAACTTTTTCTCTATCAATGGAATTTTATTCTATTACCTTGTTTTATTTTTCTATCAACATGCTAGCTTAAAACTCTTTTCAAGGGGATGATGAAGCCACCATGGGTAAGATATAAATAATTTTTATTTTATTTCGTATTGTTTAATTCTCTTCCCGAGAGTATTCATTTTATGAATCTCAATGAACAAAAACCTTACAATAGAGGTTGGAAGCTAAAAAAATAGAAGGAGGATTTTTCGTAATTACCAATTAATGGAAATACGGGGAATGCCTACTACTATTTACATTTTTATTTAAACCAAAACATTAGAGGGAGGATTCTTCGTGATTATCAATTAATGAAAATACGGGGAATGCCTACCAATATCTATGTTTATGTTTAACAGGTTGGAGGAGAATTTGCAATAGAAATATATAATATTATTTGTATAGATCCGGGTGGTGGATTCTTTACCCTTGAGATTTTTTCCACTATTTGATAATTTTATCTAATTATTTTAATTACTGTTAAAAAAAAATTGAAGAGTTGTTTTAAGTGATTTCTTTTTATCTCAAAAAGTAAAGTTTTGGATCCTTGTCTCAAAACGAGTTCCAAGTTGAGAGTGGTTCGACCCTACTTATTGCTATATTATTTTAAGTAAAGTATTAGTATGTATAAATTTTTGTTGATCGGGGTGTGGTGAAATAACGACACAATATCATCAAATCACGACCCGTTATAATTATTACAACTCCTTGGAGAATAATACTTTCCTCTAACAAGAAATTACCATATAAAATATACTCTAAAATAGAAAACATAATTACAATAGGAATTTGAGACACTTTCCTAATAATCACACTCACTTATAATTTGACGTATAATTTATAAACTACTTTAAACTATTGGGCCTATTATTTCTCTACATGCCAGTGAAAGATGATATTTTTTAATTCCACACGATCTAGTTGATTATGACTTGTGTAGAATAAGGGAATAATGTCACTTGGTATGCGTATTTCATTGTAGATGGAGATTTTCATTCCGATCCCTGTACCCACTCCCATCTCCATCTTACGTTCCTTCGGTACCATACCCCGCCTTCTAAATAACTGAAAGAAAGGAATTTGAATCAATTAAGGCAACATTGATAGACCGTTCTCCTAATTGACCTAATCATTTCCTCAGTCTCGGATAACAAATAAAATAAACTATTTAAATTTATTTATTTATTTAAATATATATAAAAATAAATTTGTAGAAAGGTAGTTTTTACCTATGTGATGATCTTTGAAATAAACTATTTAACAGGAGTAAGAATGTGTATAGTTCATTTTCAGTAAAGATTGTTGAAATTTATTTTTTGAGTTCCTAGAAAAATGGTTATACTACATAAAAATAAAATTGAACACCTTTTGCTTATGTTTTTCTTTTCTTTAGGGCTTGAATATGGTTATATACATTATGATAAATAGCGATGCCTTAAAGTTGGTCTAACAAGTCAATGCTCAGGGTCATTCACATGATCCTAAAGCTATTGTAGAATTGTGAAGGGTAAAATTAGAAGAAAAATGTTGTATCCTTACTTGGGGGGGGGGGGGGGGGGGGGGGGGGGTCTTTCTATTTATTATTGACAAAGTTTAATATCTTATAAGAAAATCGTAATTACAATATTAGTCGGGGAAAGGTCTTCCAAGTAATTTGTCATACTTAAAAGTACGAGGGTGTCTTGCTAAGGTCTTTATACCAGAATCTAAAAAGAGAAAATAAAGACCTAACATAAATTAACACTATAGTTGAGACCAAAAATGTTGATTCATACCAAAGGTCTAATGGCCAAGCGGTACCTGCCCTTGCTCCCAAATGAGAGGTCAAGGTGTTAAGCCTTGATGGAGACAGTGTGTGTGAGTTTTTTACCTTTCAAAAAACAATTATTGATTTATCTGAAAATCATTTTCCAATGAACTGTAATGTGGAAAAGCTTGATAATATGTTAGTAGTAAATACTTTCATCATAAATGTAGTAGATAAATGCTTATATTTTAAATATTTTAATAATTCATATGTAATTACATTTTTATATGTGGATGATATGTTCATTAGGAAACCAATATTGATATTGTTAATGAGACTAAAATATTTTTGGTTTTTCACTTTGATATGAAAAAACAAGAGAGAAACAAAAATAATTCTAGGCATTATAATTACTAAAATATGTTGTGGTATCATGAATTCTTAAGAACATTGTGTGAAAAATATATTAAGAACATTTAGTCACATTGAGTGTTAACCTGTTTCCATACCTTATTCATGCTAATTCTCAATTAAAGAGAAATAAAAAAAACAAGTGTATCACAACATGAGTATGCTCAAATAATTGGTAGCTTAATGCATTTGATGAACTCTTTTAACCTGACATTGCATATGCAGTTTACATATCGAGCAAGTACCCTCAGAATCCTTAGAAGGAACATTAGACGGCTATAACTTGTATACTCAGATATTTGAGAAGCTTAAATGACTATGGGTTAATGTACAATGCATTATTCGTTATACTAGAATGGTATAAGGATACGAACTGAATTTCTGATTCAGATTATATGAAATCCACAAGTCCATGTGTATTCACTTCTGTTGGGGGTGCAGTCTCTTGGAAATCTACCAAGTTGACATGCATATCTTGTTCCACTATGGAATCCAAGTTTATAACCTTATAAAAGGCTGAGTCTGAAGCTGAGTGGTTTAGAAACCTCTTACCAAATATCCCTTTATGGAAGAGACTGACTTTGTCTGTGTATACGCATTGTGATTGCCAGGTTGCAATAACTAAGGTAAAAAAACAAAATGTATAATGAGAAAAATAGGCATATATGCCTAAGACATAATATTTGGGGCAATTTCTTGAGATTGGATTAATATCCCTAGATTTCGGAAGATAAGAGATGAATTTGGTTGATCCCCTAACAACACTACTAGGTAGAAAATTAGTAAGTGAAACATCAAAGGGGGATGGGCCATATACCTATAACAAAGGTCAACGGTGATGGTAACCAAACTTATATGAATGAAGTTCCTTTAAAGTATGTTTATATGGGTAAAAACAAGTCACTGGTTGATTAGGTAGTGCACTATCACTTTAATGTTTTGAGAATCCCTCCCTATTGTGTTGATAGTATAAAACTATGACATAAAAGGTTGAATTTTAAAATTTTAAAATAATTTTGTATCCCTTATAGGTGATGTGTCTAGTTACTATACACACTTGATAGATTCACCTATATAAGTGTAGAGTTGGGGCCACCCATTATGAGAGCCTAGTGTCACAGCCTGCTTATGGAGGTTACGCCACGTAGAGGCCACACATACGCATAGGTGGCGATTAATTGGCAAGGAGTGTTTTATGATATTCTAGTGTTATGTAGTGTAGCCTAAATATTCTAGAATATAATAGAATATTGTAGTAGTTTGAAGATTTGTATAGAAATGTATGGAGAGTGTGGAGAATTCTAGAAGATGAATTTCCACCATTGAATTAAATGCATTTTAGTCATCCATTAGGGATGGAGATTCCTATCAATAGGGAAAAATCCTTCATTTGTAGCCATCAAGTCCTAAAGTGAATGTTTAAGAGCATTGTAGAGAGCTAGTTTTGTACATACGTATTCTTTATAATAATAGAAGTGTCTTGCCTTCTTGCCAACCAAGTGTCCTTGTGTGCGTGTCAGTGAGCAACCGAGTGGGTGAGTATCACTACATCACCAAGTGTGCACAAAAGTAGTGTGTTGACAAGAGCAAGTAAGGTAGTTAGGCTGACTAAGCCCTTGTAAGTGGAGAAACAACGAATTGGTGTCCCACATGTGTGACTTGAGTAATGCCAAAACACTAAGCTAGTGATGTAAAGTCCCTTATTGAAATCATGAAGTTCATGACATTGAGGGTAGACGCACTTGCCAAAATGCTCTCCAAGTTAAAGATGAGAGTTGACGAGATGGATAAGTTCCAAGATGAGTTCCAATAAGGTGTGATAAGTGCATAATTCATACACGATTAACCTCCAAAAATATATTTTTTAGTCATTTATTTTAAATTATTTTAATTAATATTTGTGTTTTTATATTTTTATAGGTTATTGGTGATTTCTGGTACAAATGGGTTAAATCCATCTAAACAAGCCCAAAATCTGTTTACACCACGTCTTAGTATTTGGGACATATATTTCAGCCCGTTTTTCGGATTTGTGTGAGCCCAGTGTTCCTAGAAAGCTGATTCAATTTAAAAAATATTGGTATTTCACATAGAAATCTTAATTCTGAAGTTTAGAGGGCGAAAAAGATATTTTAAATTTGGCATACTATTTTGTGCGAAAATCAGCATCAGCTTGGTAATATAATCACATATTTTGAAGGAACGATTAGAATGTAGTGAAATCAAGGGATGTGGGAAGAGGACTTGATTAACAAGAAAATAGTATATCACCAATATCTTCCAAATTTACTCTTCAAATTGGTCAAAAGTGGGCTGCAAGATATCACCAATTAGGAAAAGAAATATGGGAATATTGTATTCTCTTATTTACTTTCCTAGATGAAACCTTGAGGACCCCTATAAATAGGGCATATGTGGATGCACAAAGGATCATCAAGAGCCAAAGGAACAGAAGAGAAGACTGATACAATTCACGGAGAAAGCAAAGACGTTCTTCCATCTTCAATTTCGGTTTGGTTGTTGTTTTATTATTTTATCCTTTATGTCTAGCTAATTCTCTCAGCCAAGGCTGAGAGGAAGCCCTTTACATGTACAATTCCATGATTTTTAATTGAATAATTGAATATTTCATTTAATAAATTCTTCTTCTAGTATTTTGATGTTTTTCTATACTTTCGATTTTATGTGTTTTAATCAAGACCCTAATCGAATGTATTAGAATTCTAGCATATAGGTTACTTGTGTCTGACCATGAACTAGTAATCTTATTTGGCAATTTAAAAAGAAGAAAGTAATGAATAACTGTTTATGCCTGACCACGGATAGATAGTTAGGATTTGCACTTTCTTTCAATTAGGTGTTTATTATTCATGAACAAAATAATAAATATTTGATTGAATCTATGCCTTAACACAGATTGACCATCCATATATTTGATTATACTTATTTTTATTGGATGTGTGAATATTATTTGGATATTTAAGAATTTCAATTGAAAATCGGAATTGTCTTGATTGGTTGTGGAATCGAAGCTTTGGTATTTTCTTTATCATTGTTCTTTCATCTCTTTTGCAATTATTCTTTTTTTTTTTCACAATCATCAATAATTTGTTGAATTAGTTAGATAGTAGTTTTTTAGATTTAATTTGTCTTAATCAATCCTCGTGGGAATGACCTCGCAATACTTGTACTCTTTACTACTATGATTCGTATATTTGCGAGTAAAATTTGGTTTGGGTTAATCTATCTTTTGGGTTACTCTAAATTTCACATCAAGTTTTTGGCACCGCTGTCGGGGATTGTATTTGATACAATTAAATTTGAAGATTATTATTTATCATAATTCTTAGTTTAGGTTTTTTATATTTTTTTATTTATTTTATTTATTTTTTATTTTTTATTTTTTTCATTCCAAATTTCTGTGATTCCTTTAATTCCAAGCAACATCCAAGTCATTGTCATCCTTTTACAGGTTTGATATTGTTGTTTCCTCAACTGCAGGACGCTTGGTACAGAAAAGGGGCGTAAAGTAAAAAAAAAAAAAAAAAAGAGAAAAAAAAAAAAATCGCACTATTGCATAATTTTGCAATTCAAGTAAGTGACTCTAATCTTATTTTTTATTTTATTATTATTTATTATTATTTTTTAGGTTAGAATAACATAGGATTTGTTTTTTCTTGGAGCACACTTTCTTCATTCATATTTATTTTTAATTTTGTTTTTCTCTTCTTTTCTTTTATTATTGTTAGTACACTTATTTTTGAAAAAACAAAAAAGAAGAAGAAAGTTCACACACTCACTCCTTTGTATTTATTCTTTTGTATTTTTTTTCTCTCTCTTTTATTTCTTACTTGTTTTATTTGTGCATTTTAATTTAACATTTTGCATAAAATTTTAGTAAGGGCACTAACCCCTAACAAGATAAAGATTGGATTTCATCACTAATTCCTTGTCCACCTAGGTTAAAAATCTCCTTGCATTTGTCAAATCCAAGCCTAAATTTTTTAATCTAAAATCAAGTAGACGTTGGCCCTAGGATTTTCATATATCTCATAGGACCCTCTTGGAAAAAGATAATCTTTGGAAACTCTAGTGAGCACCTTCTAACTTAACAATGTCTAGAAAGGTTCTGTCAAACGACGACTATGTTGCTTAAGGTTGTGTGGACGTACCGTCATTAAGCAGGCCTAGTGCCTCTCCACCTACCCGGGAACCCACCTGGTTGTTTAGTTGGCGAGCCTTAACTGGTCATCCTTTGATTTACTTTGGAAGAGAGTAGGAGCTCTAATTATGAGAGAATTATTATGGCTATTCCTGATAATTCTCTACAAGATTAGAAAATAAACATTAACATTGCCCTTGAATTAATTCTCACAAAGAAAATTAGAAAACATAAAATAAAAAATAAAAAATAAAAAAAAATATTTGTTTGGCTTGTTTGGTTGCTAGGTATATCCTTGTTAACTTTCTTGAGTGTGTGTCTAGTATATGCAAGGTTATCGATCTCAAAATCCAAAATTAGTATCCTTTGATCCAGAAATTGAAAGAACATTTAGGAAAAGATTTAAAGGTAAAAATAAATTGGATAAACCTTTAATTGAGATGGGAGAAGAGGTTGCGCCTAAAACTCTTAGGGAATACTCTGCCCCTGTCCAATGTAGTACACCTTCATGTATAGTGTTGCCAACCACAACGGCCACACACTTTGAGCTTAAACCAAATGTCATCCAACTTCTGCCCACATTCCATGGTCTAAATAGTGATGATCCATATTATCATGTCAAGGACTTTCTAGACATTTGTTCCACATTCAAGTTCCAAAACTTCTCTGATGAGTCCATTCGTCTACGTCTCTTTCTCTTTTCTTTAAAAGATAAGGCGAATGTATGGTTGAATTCTTTAGAATCAGGATCTATCTCTACTTGGGATGTTTTGTCAAAACAATTATTGAACAAGTTCTTCCCTGTTCATAAGACCAATTCCCTTCGGAGAGAAATTTCAAATTTTACACAAAATGAGGTTGAACAATTTTATGAATGTTGGGAGAGATGGAAAGATTTACTTTTTAAGTGTCTCCACCATGGATATGAGAAGTGGCTACTATTTCAATATTTCTACGATGGTTTAACACCCCAAAACCGTCGCATGGTTGATGCCACTAGTGGAGGAATATTTATGGATAAAAGTGACATCGAAGCTTGGGATTTCTTTGAAACTTTGTGTGAAAATTCCCAACAATGGGATTATTCAACTAGGGTGGAAAGGAATACTCATCTTCAACAGAAGGGTGGCATATATGAGATAGGAAGTACTGTAGACCTTAATGC
Organism: Cornus suecica; assembly: GCA_963922005.1. Lineage (NCBI taxonomy): Eukaryota > Viridiplantae > Streptophyta > Magnoliopsida > Cornales > Cornaceae > Cornus > Cornus suecica. Next base: position 26,281,306 of record OY998240.1, on the reverse strand, counting down.
AAAAATTGATTCCTTGGCTCGAAAAGTCGATGCTTTGATGTTAGCTAGTGGGCCCCCATTGACACCTAAATCTGAGGTGTGTTCCATCTATTCAAGCCCAACCCACCTCACAATGTCTTGTCCATCTAATATGACATTTTCTAAACATGCATCTGAGCAAGCCCATGCCTTGAATGCTTTTAGGAGACTAGACAATGATCCTTATTCACAGACTTATAATTCTGGTTGGGCTAAACATCCAAATTTATCATGGTCCAAAGGCTCAAATCAAGGAGTTCCATATGGGAATTCCAACACTCATTCTTATCCTCAAGCTTCCGGTCAGTCATCAACTCAACAGTTTTCACCATATCCTACACAAATTAGGAAGCCATCCATTGAGGACACTCTCCATCTTTTCATGCAAAGTTCACTTCAATTCCAAAAATATACCCAACAAAGCTTGCATTCTAATTCTCAATCCATTGCTAAATTGGAAGTTCAAATGGGTCAAATTGCCTCTACATTAACTGAGAGAGAGAATGGAAGGTTTCCTAGTCAACCCATAACTAATCAAAAGAGCCAACATGATGTGAGCTCTAGTTCTAAGCATGAACAATACGAGGAAGTGAAGTCCATCACTACCCTTAGAAGTGGCAAACCAATTGATAACAAGGTAGAAATAACTAGGCATGAACCAAAAGTTGTGTCCAAAGAGTGTGATGTAGAAGAAGGGAACAATAAGCAATTCAAAGAAAATGATGCCTCACCAGAGTGTCAAAAATCATCCACCTCTTCTGAGTCCAATCCTATGGAAGTTTATATACCCAAGGCCCCTTTTCCTCAACGTTTGACCCCAGTCAAGAAATGGACGAATTATAGTGAAATGATGGACTTGTTTAGGCGAGTCCAAGTAAACATTCCCGTACTTACTCTTGTCGATCAAGTTCCCGCCTATGCCAAATTATCTAAAGCCTTGTACGGGTTAAAGCAAGCTCCTAGAGCTTGGTATGAACGGCTTAGTGATATTCGGATCAACAAATACTTCCCTTTGTAAGGATTTCGCATCTAACATGCAAAACGAATTTGAAATGAGTATGATGGGTGAGTTGAACTTCTTCTTAGGGTTGCAAATCAAGCAAAGCTTGGATGGCTTATTTGTTAGCCAATCTAAGTATACTAAAGATTTCCTAAAGCGATTTGGTATGGAGGAAGCCAAACATGCCATTACTCCTATGAGTACCTCTATTAAACTCGATAAAGATGAAAATGGAAAATGTGTTGATATTACTAAATATAAAGGCATGATAGGAAGTTTACTTTATTTAACTGCTAGTAGACCGGATATTATGTTTAGTGTATGCTTATGTGCTCGCTTTCAATCTTGTCCTAAAGAATCTCACTTGTTAGCCGTAAAACGTATTTTTCGCTATCTTAACGGGACGATTAACTTAGGGCTTTGGTATCCAAGTGGTACTTCACTTGATCTCACGAGTTATTCGGATGCCGATTTTACGGGTTGTAAAGTAGATAGGAAAAACACAAGTGGTATATGTCATTTTCTAGGTCACTCGTTAGTTTCATGGTCAAGTAAAAAGCAAAATTCGGTTGCCTTATCTACGGCTGAAGCCGAATACGTTGCGGTCGGTAGTAGTTGTGCTCAAACTCTTTACATTAAGCAACAATTACTTGATTTTGGACTTGTTTTCAATCGTGTACCTATTAAATGTGATAACACTAGTGCTATTTGTATCTCAAAGAATCTTATTCAACACTCTCGCACTAAGCACATAGAGATTAGACATCATTTTTTACGGGATCACGTAGCGAAAGGCGACGTTGAATTGGTTTTTATTGACACTAAGAATCAATTGGCGGATATTTTTACTAAACCCCTCTCGGCCTGAACCATTTTCAAAAATTCGTAGGGAATTAGGAATGGCCATGGATTTTGAAGTCATCAGTTAAGTTTCACAAATTCTCGTCCACGTTCTCGGCTTTCAAAATTTAAAATTTTTCAAAAATTTTTTTAGGGCCAGTCGACTGCCTCATATACGGCCAGTCGACTGGATCAACCAGTGAGTTTTTGTGTTTTTTAACAATCTTCAGCCAGTCGACAGCCTCCATTGGCCAGTCGACTGGGTCATGAGCCAGTCGACTGTCTCCATATGGCCAGTCGACTGCCTCTGCGCGAACCTTGTTTTTATTTCTTCTTTCTCTTCGTCTTCTCTCCACTCTCTCCACGATCTCTCCCATTTATTCTCTCCTTCACGCCATTTACTCATCTTTAAACCACTTTTCCACTTCACCACGATCCTCTCCTCCATCATCACCATTCCCTTCTTCTTTTTAAGTTATCTATCTCCATATATATATCCATATATATATTTTTTCAGTTTCACTTCTCACTCTCTGATTTCATCATTTCTCTTCGTTTCTCTTCTCAAAATGCTTTCCATTATCTTGGTTCTCATCTCTCTCATGGCTCCTAATGTCGTGCGCCTCAAGAAACGCGCCCGTAGGGGTGGAAGCTCTTCGGCTGCACCTCCTCCACCTCTGTCTCCTATTCATGAGGACCCTGATTCCGAATCTGAATCTAGTCTAATGTCTCTGACTGTTCTTCTCGGTGATGAAGACAGTGTTCGTCGCTTCGAAACTCAATTCATTCATCGAAAGATTGCCCGGAGTCGCATTGTGACTCAACCCTTGTGCGAAGAAATTGGCGTTCATACATTCAATCTTTTTCACAATATGGGTTGGGATTTCTTTGTTTCCCTTGATGTTCTACATTATCCGCGCGCCGTCAAAGCATTTTATACAAATCTGCTCAATCCTTCACAACCGAGTCCTCCCACCCGCGCACTTTACTCCGATGCTGGAGGCGTCTCTGTTGAGTTAACCGAAGCAGTAATCAATACTGTTTTTCGGCTACCTCCTGGCGGTATCACCTATTACTGCCCATCTATTTGGTACTCTTCGAGTGATTTTGATCCCCTCGAAGCAGTTCGGGCCATTTCCGTGAATAAAACCACCACTGCCATTGCTGAGTTTCCTTCTTCTTCGCTTACTCCCGAGGCTAGACTTGTGCACAATATTATCACGTATTCCATTTTACCCAAGTCCGGAAGCCGGAGTCTTGTGTCGATTATGGAAGCTTTCCTTATCTACTGTGTCATGACCGGTCGGAAGGTCAATCTTGCCTTCCTCTTCATTTCGGCAATCCTCGAGTGCCACAAGAAGAAAGGCGCTCTTATTTTTCCTACCCATTTATCCTATCTTCTCAGTTGGGAAGGTGTGCCACTTGCTGACGAGCCTACGGAGCACAATCCAATTTTTCTGGATCGCACTCATCTCAAGCAGATGCATATCGGTAAGAATGCGGATGGAGTGTTGGTCTCACTTAGGGATGCCCCTCCTGCGGACCAGGCTGGTCCATATGTTCCTCGTCATGATGTTCCGCGTCCCGAGGCACCTCGTCCGGATGCTCCGACTTCTTATTTTCCGCCTCTTGGTAGCGATTTCGATATTCCAGATTTTGGGTTCGGGGGAAATCCCGAAACTCTTACCCAAATCTTGGAAATCGTAAAGCGCAATGAAGAGGCCCAAAAGCGCAATGAGGAGGTCCAGAGGAAGACGGCCGAGGATATGAAGCGTCTTGAGGACAAGATTGACCGTATCGCCACTGCCATGGACGCCTTTCGTCGTGACCCTCCGCCTTTTTTATGTTGTCAAAGGGGGAGAATGTATTAGGGTGTTTGTGTTGGCCATAGGTCTATTTTGTGTAATAGGACGTTACCTATGTTTTATGTTTGTTGTTCATGCTTCGTTTCATTTCTATGCTTTATCATTTTGCAATGTGTAATAGTAAAACAACGTGTACCGAACTCGCAAATTATGAATTGAAATATGTTGTTTCTATTAACTCTCCATGCATTACGTAAATGAATACCAAATTGTAAAATTTATTTCCTAAGGGGGAACATGCAAATAAAAATGAATGATGCACACATTGAGGGGGAGTATCACTTGATACTTCACCATTTATGCACAAACATGAAATGTTTTGTCAACATCAAAAAGGGGGAGATTGTTGGCTTTGAAATTCTATTTCAAGCAATAAATCTTATTTTGATATTAACAAAACATTCAAAACCGTGTTTGGTACTAATATGGCTTTGAGCTAAGTGTTTCAGCAAGTACAAGTAAATGATTCGGGAAGATCGCTAAAGCAACAAGCGATAAGGAAACTCAAGCGCAAACTCGAAGAAGGACAAAAAGATCAAAGAAAGAACAAAAGCTGGACTCAAGACCTGGGGTAGATAGGTCGGGGTGAGAATATTGTAACAAGGTATCTTATGTGTTGATTGGTCGTATAAGCTCAAGTAATAAATCAAACGAATTCAAAACGGATAAAAAACGGACCTTGAAAACAATTCTTGGAGTCACCCAGTCGACTGGCCATGAAATGGCAGCCGACTGACTGTGACCCAGTCGACTGGCCGTTAAGGACCCAGCCGACTGGATGAACCAGTGAGTTATAAAACATTTTGACTGCATGAGGCAGTCGACTGGCCTATCCAAGGTAGTCGACTGACTGTGACCAGTCAACTGGCAGTTAAGGACCCAGCCGAATGACTAAACCAGAGAGTTTCGAACATTTTTGATTGCCTGAGGCAGTCGACTGGCCTATCCAAGGTAGTCGACTGACTCATAAGGCAGTCGACTGACCCTAGCCGTTGGGAAAAATATTTTAAATCTAAGCATGGAGGCAGTCGACTGGGTGCTTCAGGATTTTAAGGAAAAGTATTTCTAAACAATATTTTTGCCCAAAAAGAAATGATTTTGCTTGCAGATTTTCAGGTCCTACTCTCCATATTGTCTAGGGTGAGATACACTCTCCAAACCCTAGTGTTACACTATATAAAGAAAGAGATATGGATTAAAAATGCCAAGGTTCTTGTGTGAGAAATTTTTCTGAAAATTCATTCATCTACTATTTTCTCTCATGCACTTTCTGAAAAAAATTTATAGCAAGAAAGATCAAAATCTCGTTTTTCATTCCCATCATTTTGAAGATTTAAACTCAAGCTTTGTGCTTATTCTCTTATTGAAAATATATTGTGAGAATATATATATCTTGAGTTCTTGAAATATCACCTAAAAACACTTGAGCTTATATTGATCTATCTTCCATAAAAACCTTAGGGTTTTGAGTGTTTTTGTTTCTTGAGTGATATATTGATTACATACACAAATTTGTGATCTTGGGTGAGTGAAGCCCATTGTATCAAGGGAGGATTGTTCTCTTGATTGTGTGAAGAGTTAGTTAGCTCTTTTGTAAAGGTTTTGCTATTTCACCTATTGAAGGAAGAGCCATAGTGTGAGGATCGGGAAAGTCTCAAGGAAGGGGATTCTTTGAGCCGAGGAGTAGGAGTTACCGAACCTCGTAAAAATCACGGTGTCAATTTCTCTATCTCTATCTCCTTACTTTATGTTCATGCATGCTTAATTTATAGTGTGGTAAATAGCTTGTTGAAATTAAGTAAAATTACTCATTACATATTTACCTTGTAAATTATTATTGAACCTTGTTGCATGTTCTAGTAAGAATTAAAAAGAGTTAGAAATTATTTTTAAAACCTATTCACCCCCCCTCTAGGGTATTTTAGTGACTTACAGAAAGGTTCTGAGAATGTCGTAGCTGATCACTTGTCTAAGATTGTCTCGGAATGCACTAAGGATTTATCACCCTTGAATGAATCTTTTCCTGATGAACAACTTTTAGTTGTCTCCCAGTTACCTTGGTATGCTGACATTATCAATTATCTTGTTACTGGTCAACTCCCTGAACACTGGACAAAACAGGATAGATCTAGGTTCCTTGCTGAGGTTAAACATTTTTTCTGGGATGATCCTTATTTGTTCAAGTACTGCCCTGATCAAATCATTAGGAGATGTGACAAATATTTTTTCTCATGGGGCAGTCGAGATTCAAAACCCTAAGGATGGTAGTATTTTCAAAGTAAATGGACAGAGGTTGAAACCATACTTAGATGGGTTGGTAGATAGAGATATGGAGTGTATTCGTCTAGAGGACCCCAATTATCAAAATTGTTGAGTTTAAAAAAAAAAAAAAAAAAAAAAGATTTTTGTGGATGCTTATAATCCAAGTTTGGGGGTGGCATACTTGTGATTCCTTCTGATCCATATATATATATATATATTTTAATTTATTTATTATTTTTTTCTCCTTATTCTTACTCGAAGTTGGATAGTACGTCATCCAAGGTAATTCTCAAACTTGCCCTTGTGACTTTCATTTTTAAATATTGAGGACAATATTTGATCTTAGTTTGGGGGTAAAGGGAATTTTTTTTATTTTTATATAGATATATGTATATATTTTCATATTAAAAAAAAAAAGAAGGTTTCAAAGCCTATGCAATATGTTCAGTATTTCTATTGAGTATTGAATTGTCATCAGTTTGGTTGAGATTTGAAAATCATTAGTATATTTGAGACTAAAATACTTAATCTAGTCAGAATGAATGATAATCCTTAGTCTTTTATACTTATCATTATTTAGTTGATGACCCTCATAGTTAAACCTTGAAACATATTTCACGAGCACTGTCAGCTTACATTTTTTAGAAAATGTCTGAAATTTAGTGATATCGTTCTATTATCTTAGAAAAAAAAATTGGTAAACCAGGATGAGATTCAATCAGGACTCTTGTGATGAAAAAAAAAATCCAAAGGGTTGGCTTGAGGTTGGGAGTAAATTAAGCTCCTCTTGGGTAAACAATTCCTTGTGGAAGTATGTAAAACAAAATAAAAAAAATTGGATACATTCATTCTACCATCATCAAAGAAAAAAAAAATCACTTGAGTTGCCAATGTAAAATTGTTCTTATTCTGGAAACCCGATGATTTTTGAGATTTTGGAGTTATGTCATGAGGTTTTGACCAATTCTGAATTAGTGTTTAGTTGTTGCACTTTACAATAAGGATGGACAATTTGGGTCTTCAACTAAATTTTGATAAGTGAATTAGACTTAGCTTAAACTTAATTTAGACGGAGAATATGGGTTTGACATCTCAAATAAATTAATAATTCGAAAATCTCAAGTTAATGACAATTTACTATTCAAGGTTACATATGTGATTGTATATTGCTTTGAAACTTATTTTTCGGATGTTTGTGGGCATCATCACTGGAAACCCTCACGAGACTATAACTCGTCCACTAGGGGTAACCTAGGGGTTCAAAGGCTTATTGCATATGCTAAATGCAATCGAGAGTTCCTGCGAAAGTGGTATAGTTAGGTTTTTTTTGTTTTTATTTTTTATTTTGCTCGAGGACTAGCAAAATATAAGTTTTGGGGTATTTGATAAGTGCATAATTCATACACGATTAACCTCCAAAAATATATTTTTTAGTCATTTATTTTAAATTATTTTAATTAATATTTGTGTTTTTATATTTTTATAGGTTATTGGTGATTTCTGGTACAAATGGGTTAAATCCATCTAAACAAGCCCAAAATCTGTTTACACCACATCTTAGTATTTGGGACATATATTTCAGCCCGTTTTTCGGATTTGTGTGAGCCCAGTGTTCCTAGAAAGCTGATTCAATTTAAAGAATATTGGTATTTCACATAGAAATCTTAATTCTGAAGTTTAGAGGGCGAAAAAGATATTTTAAATTTGACATACTATTTTGTGCGAAAATCAGCATCAGCTTGGTAATATAATCACATATTTTGAAGGAACGATTAGAATGGAGTGAAATCAAGGGATGTGGGAAGAGGACTTGATTAACAAGAAAATAGTATATCACCAATATCTTCCAAATTTACTCTCCAAATTGGTCAAAAGTGGGCTGCAAGATATCACCAATTAGGAAAAGAAATATAGGAATATTGTATTCTCTTATTTACTTTCCTAGATGAAACCTTGAGGACCCCTATAAATAGGGCATATGTGAATGCACAAAGGATCATCAAGAGCCAAAGGAACATAAGAGAATACTGGTACAATTCACGGAAAAAACAAAGACGTTCTTCCATCTTCAATTTCGGTTTGGTTGTTGTTTTATTATTTTATCCTTTATGTCTAGCTAATTCTCTCAGCCAAGGCTGAGAGGAAGCCCTTTTCATGTACAATTCCATGATTTTTAATTGAATAATTGAATATTTCATTTAATAAATTCTTCTTCTAGTATTTTGATGTTTTCCTATACTTTCGATTTTATGTGTTTTAATCAAGACCCTAATTGAATGTATTAGAGTTCTAGCATATAGGTTACTTGTGTCTGACCATGAACTAGTAATCTTATTTGGCAATTTAAAAAGAAGAAAGTAATGAATAACTGTTTATGCCTGACCACGGATAGATAGTTAGGATTTGCACTTTCTTTCAATTAGGTGTTTATTATTCATGAACAAAATAATAAATATTTGATTGAATCTATGTCTTAACACGGATTGACCATCCATATATTTGATTCTACTTATTTTTATTGGATGTGTGAATATTATTTGGATATTTAAGAATTTCAATTGAAAATTGGAATTTTCTTGATTGGTGGTGGAATCGAAGCTTTGGTATTTTCTTTATCATTGTTCTTTCATCTCTTTTGCAATTATTCTTTTTTTTTCACAATCATCAATAATTTGTTGAATTAGTTAGATAGTAGTTTTTTAGATTTAATTTGTCTTAATCAATCCTCGTGGGAATGACCTCGCAATACTTGTACTCTTTACTACTATGATTCGTATATTTGCGAGTAAAATTTGGTTTGGGTTAATTTATCTTTTGGGTTATTCTAAATTTCACATCAAGGTGCAAGAGAGGGACAAGGAATTGCATGAGAGGTTGGATGACCTATGTGCAAAGCTGTCGGAGTGTAGGGCAGAGATCTCGCAAATGCGGGAAGGGGGTAACCACAAAGGCAAGGAGGAAAAAGGCCCTAGAACCTAATGAGTAAGATGGGAAAAGGGAAACGAAGACGATCGACAACTTTTTCTAGCACATGGAAAGGTACTTCGATGGCCTGGACTTCTATGATACCCCATAATTCTCATGCATAGGTTGGCCAGTCCTATACCGAAAACCAATGAGCATCCACGCATGATAATAAACAAACACAAAATCAAAATATATAATGAATAAATAATTGAGTCTCAAAAGTTTAATTCTCATGAATAAACGAAATAAGAAATCAAAATCCCCAAATGTTACAACTCGGGAATCCCATATAGGGTTGTAAATGAGCCGAGCTTTTAAGTGTTCGAGCTCGGCTCGGTTTGAGCTCGATTAAGTTGTGTGATAGGTGCCGAATGTTGTCTATTCTAGGTCCCTAACTCGGTATTATTATGTCTTATCATTCTATTACTTGGTGTTTTTATGCGATTTGCATGTCTAAGCGTGTTTGAGGAGCTTAATAAATAAGCGAGCTAACTTTGGTGAATTAACCAAGGATGTGCTTTGTGTCTACCTGAAATGAGAGAAAAAAAAAAGGAGTTTTCAAGAAAAAAGTGTTTCTCGGAGGAAAAAAATGACATTTTTTAGAGTCAAAACTTCGAAAAACATACTAACGGAGTCGAGGGGGTTTAAACGGAAGAATAATTGGAAAAAGTGATTTTTATATTTTTTCTACGTAGACAGTAAGCAAAAAGTGGCTAAAATCATCAAAACTACGCATGAGCTATGCATAAGGATTTAAAGCTATGCATGGGGCCCATGCTCAAGCGTAGGGGTCAATCATAGGTCCATAATTTTAGCCAACTTCAGATGGCCATAGCTCGGTCAAAATTGAGTGATTCTTGAGTCTAAATGTAATAGCTTAAAGTCATCTTTTAAACAAGGTAAAGTATGCATCAATCCAAACTAAAGACTAAATCTAGGATTTTCCTAGTCAAGTAATATAGTTATTTATTTGTTTCAATTGTAACGAGGGAAAACTAAAGACCATACCTATGATGATTGTTTAGATCAGAGATCATAATTATTTAATATAAGGGGTTTTATATTTATTTTATTCCTGTCTTAGATTTAATGAATGTATTATCTCAATCAATCATGTTTATCTAGTGTTCTCCAACATATCGTGATTTTCTACATAATGGTGTTTAATACCCGAAACCCTAAATTTAAACAGGTCATGCCTCAGCGAGGTGATATAGATATGCGTTAGTTTAATTTCATGTTGTAGGAGTAGATTAGAATAAAGTAGATAGCATGCACTAATCACACTCTGTATGGAGATGAGTTGTAGCGAATCCAGTGGACTGTATCCTTTTTGGGATGTATCTGATTCACGGGTGATGGATCGCCCTCTTACAATTGATCAAGTAGATAACTATATTATACGGTTAGTGGTGGAGTAAGGAAATCCTAGTTTTTATCTCTACTCTTCCTGTCTTAATCTATTTTTACTTGCTTTATTAGTTAAGAAATCACAAAACACAAATCATACTTTTATAGCAATTAAAGAGTATTACTTTGTGAGAGTTTAGAATACGACTTAGTCCCTTAGGTTTGATAACATTTCTCAAGCTGAACTGTACTACAATACGATTCGTACACTTGCGATATGTAAAACTAGGTAATTGTAAGAGTCCGCTTTTAAATACTATTTTTACCCCTAGTTTGATCGCATCATTGTGAAAAACGGAGCTCAAGCTCGGCTCGATCAAGCTCGAGCAGCTCGATAAGTCGCTTGACTATCGGCTCGATAAACCGCTTGGCTCTCGGCTCGACAAGCCACTTTTGCTTGATGTCATTCACAATTAAAGTGAATGATTGAAAATTTTTGAACTAATTTAATTATAATTAATGCCATTAATACTTGACAGTTGGCAACAATTTATAGAAAGCACTCAAACACTGTAATTTCTAAAGATAATAATATATTTATAGACATAACATATCCCTAACTTTCACTACACAAGCGATGTGGGACAAACTTTTCAACAAAACACACCACATCTCATTAGTTTTCTCCCCTTTTGATGCGAAAACTCTGTTACTTTGTGGTAGGAGACCCGGTTACTCAGATCGAATAACTACTTGTTGCATTTTATCTCTCAAAATAAATTTTATTAATTACATACTTATTTAATAAGTAATTAAAAAAAATTATTAATTACTTATTTAATACTTTTAATTAAATTAAAAGAACATTACTTAATTAAATGAACATATCCAATTTAATAATCATATCTTAATTAAAAAAAAATAACGGGGTATTACAACATCGAAGAAGAGTAAGAGAAGGTCCAGACGACAATGATGTACCTAACGGACACTACGGCCTTATGGTGGAGGCAACGCTTCACAAGGAGTGATACACGCCAGCTTGACACATGAGACGAGTTAAAGAGGCAACTTAAGAAGCAGTTCTACCCCGAAAGTGTGGATGAACTCACCATGATTAACTTGAGGTGGCTAAAGCAGAAGGGGAGCATTCGGGAGTATGTGACGGAGTACTCCACACTGATGTTGTAGATCCCTGAGATATCGGAGTGACAACGCTTATGCTTTTTCATCGATGGCTTGCAACCTTGGGTTACCACAGAGTTGACAAGAAGGGACCCAAAAGAGTTGACATTGGCGATGGCTATAACAGAGTGTCTTAATGACTCTAGACGTGACGATAGGCCAAAGTCCCCGAAGAGAGACCACCACAATAGCAAATGTGGGGGAGATCGATGCTATAAAAGGAGCAACACACCCAAGTCAAGCGATGGAGAAAGTAGTGATGAGGAGAGACGCCCACGTTGGGACAAAGGCAAAGAACATGGAGGACTGTCAAAACCCAAAGGCAAGGGCAATGTAGAGGGAAACTGCCAACTAAAGTGCTTCTTGTGCGATGGGCTGTATTTGTCAATGAATTGCCCTAACAAGAAGACATGCAATGCGCTCTTAATGAAGGAAAAGAGAAAGGGCAAGATGGATGATGCCTCATCATCAAAAAATGAAAATGATAGGTGCATAGGCGCCATACAGATGTTGGGTACTGTTGACCCAAGGATTTTCATCATGGGTAAACATGACATTTTGATGATAACAAACCATTGAATGTGGTGAATTTAATGTCTACTTGAGTTATGCTTAATAGGTTGTTGATTCAAGATAAACTCAAGAGAGCTAGTGAATCCATGAGAAAATCAAGCAAATGTGCTTAGATCTCAAAAGACATTGGAGACATCAACCCAAAGCTTAAAGAAATTGAATATCAAGGAATTGGGTAAAATAGTTTTGGGTGAGTGCTAGATTAAATGTAAAGTTATTTTTGAAATAACTTATTTGAAATCTCAACTCTTGACAAATTAGCATATAGGACCATGCATATCATTCACATCATTCATGAGTCCTTGAATCATTAGTATTAGACTATGAACATCATTGATGATACATTCATATATATAGTCTTTGCTAAAGTTGAGTTAGTTCAAGCTTTCATAAACTATGAAAGAACTCAACAAAGAGGTTGTCCTAGAACCTAAACTAATTTCATATAACTTGAAATGGATTCTAGACATGTATTAAAGCTTTGAACAAAATTGTTTCAATCATGAAAAGCTTTTATCAAATATTGAGAATTTATTTAAATGAAAATATTATTTTATAATCTCAATATTGTTTTTAGGAATTTCAAGGACCTTAATAAGTCTATAAGACATCCTGGGAATGTCTCTAAGTCATTTCGGAAATATCCCAAAATATTTTCCGAAAAACCGTTATGCGGTTTAAGAGATTAAAATGAAGCATCACATTCAAACGACCATATCGTAATAAAAAATGGGTTAAATGGAGTGATTCAAAATTTTAAAATCAAGATCTTGAAGTCCTCTTTCCAAAAAGCTAAAGAACGCCTCGATCCGACTTACGGAACTCGAGTTATGACCAAAATAGTGGAACTGGACAGAACATATCCGAATCAGTCGACTGACACTAAATGGTCAATCGACCGAACCCACCAGAGGCGTTTTGTAAATTTTTTTGACATTTGTCAGTCGATCGACGAAGCAGGTCTGTCGACTGACTCGGCCTAGAATGACTTCCAACGGCTTTTGTTTTATTCAAACTTCTTCTAAACTACCCAAAATACCCCCAAACTGTTAGAATTGTTTCCTATTCTATATATATGCCATATATGAGCCAAAAGAGGGTAAAAGAAGAGAGGGGTAGGATTTGTATTGAAATCTACCATTTGTGCTTCATTTTTGAATTCATATTTGGGTAGAAAACTCTCCTATAGGAATCACACCATTGTGCATCACTCATATCATCTTCTTGTGATTCATTCTTCCACATATTGAGTTGAGTTTTTCATTTGATTATTTCATTTATGACTCTAAGTATGTGAGGAAGTGAGCTTTGAATTTCCATATCTATCTATTGAGAGAAAATGTTGTACACTCAAATTCAATTCTTATTCTTTGTGAGTGAAATACCAAGAAGTTGTATTGGCATGGGATGGGCTTGTTGAAGCTTTGTAAAGGTTTTTCTCTACCTTAAAAAGAGAGGATTAGGTTGGCTCTCCACCCGCAAGTGTAAGCAAAGGTCGGCTCTTCACCCGGAAGCAAGAGTGTTCGAAGGTTGGTTCTCCACCCGCAAGAGTGAGCAAAGTTGGCTCTTCACCCGGAAGAAGGAGCATGTAAGGGTTTGTTTTTCACCCGCAAGAAAAACACGATAGTGGAATACTTGAGAGGTTTTCTCAAGGCATGGAGTAGACCAAAGCTTTGGTTGAACCATGTAAAAACTCGGTGTCTTGGTTTGCATTTTCTTTATCCCTTAACTCCTTACTTTACAAGCAATTTCATTTCAATCTTGAGCTTTATTTATCAATGCTTGGAAATTGTGTGTGCTTAAATATTCATGAGGGGATTGGTAAAATGCTTGGTTATAGTAAATTGCAATGTGAACTTGATTATAGCTTAGATTATAAATTATCTACTTGCTCATTAGTTTACTATAATCTAGTTGCATATCAAGTGTTTGATATACTGTATCTTCACCATACCATAACATAAAAGCAATTGTCATTTATAATCTTGAGCCTTATTTATATAAATGCTATGAAATTGCTTGTGTTTGTGTATTAACGAAGTGGTTAGAAAATGCATAGTTGAAGTGAATTAAATTGTGAACTTGATTAGATAAGGTGTAGATTATAACTTATCTACTCTATTATTTATCTATAATATAAGTGTTTACCAAGTGTTTGATAAAATGCATCTTCCATAAACAATAACTTTGGAATTCCATATGTACACCAAGTGTTTGACAAAATGCATATTCAACACAACATTCTCTTTAAGGGTTTATGTGTGCTCTTAATATTTAATCACTTTGTAAAAACTCTACAAATATATTTTTCATGACAAATAACACTTTATACATTAAGTTTATATATAATGAAAGTGCTTTACATGTTTAGTTGAATAACATATTTACTTGGTGCTTGAATTGTTTCATATGCTACTTGAATCCATAATGCATGTATTATCATTATGAGATAAGTGCTTCAATATGTTTGGTCGAATTGTTTACTTGGTTAATAGAACAATTCATATTTACTTGAATCAATGATGCATGTATTCAATTGTATAAATTACTAATGCATGATTACAAGTATGAAATGTGAAAGTCACTTGAGAGATTATATGAACCACTAAGTGTTTGACTAGAGTCTTGTGATGCTTATCTTTCTCTAAATAAAGTCAAACCGAAAAAGTCTCAAAGTTTGTCATTGACCCTATTCACCCCCCCTTTAGGTGTCAATATGTGGCCAACATGTACCATAACACAGGATGGCAAGAAGAAAGGCAAGACGAAAGAGGTAGCTGGGTGAATTGTGTAGATGTGCAAGTTGGTGGCAAGGACGTGCAGTTGGTGATAGACACGGGCACCACACACAATTTCATTACCCCAGAAAAAGAGGAGAGACTTGGCCTAGAGACACGCAAGACTGAGGGCTGGCTGAAGGTAGTCAACTCAGATGATGTACATATGAGCAAAGTGTGTATAGACGTGGAGCTACAAATGGCAGCATGGAAGATAAATGACAACTTACAGGTATTGCAGATGGACAACCATGACATGATAGTGGGGCTGGATTTAATGGATAAGAACAATGCAATACTCATACCATGTCTTGGGGCTATGATGATCCTACAAAGCGAAGAAGGACAAATCGCGTGCATGGTGCCGCTAATAAGTATGAAAGAGAGTCCAGAAGTTGCAGTGAGTACAATGGAGCTTGTGAGGACATCTCACCTTCCAAAAAACATATGCACAATAGGGCCAATGAGGTACACACAATTGTTAATGACTTGGGAGAGACTTGGGCAGTTGAAAAAACCGTGGACATCATAAAATTAGGTGGGGGAAAATGTTACGGTCCAACTATTGCAGTTAAGCCACTCAGGCGCCACGCATGTGCAGAGGTGGCGATTAAGTGGCAAGGAGTATTTTAGGATATTCTAGTGTTATGTTATGTAGCCTAGAATATTCTAAAATATAGTAGAATATTGTAGTAGTTTGAATCTTTGTATAGATGTGTATGGAGTAGTGTGGAGAATTCTAGAAGATGAATCTCCACCATTGGATTAAATGCATCTTAATCATCTATTAGGGATGAAGATGCCTATAAATATAAAAGAGTCATTCATTTGTAGCCATCAAGTCCTAGAGTGAGTACAAAAGGTCTTGTATCCTAATGGTATTACCTTTCCTCCTTAATTGGGAGGTTAGGGGTTCGATCCCCATAGGGCTCATGTGGGTGTGTGTGAGTGTGCGGGTGTGTGCGCTTTTTACCATTAAAAAAAAGTCCTAGAGTGAGAGCTTGAGAGCATTATAGAGAGCTAGTCTTATACACACGTATTATTTGTAGTAATAGAAATGTCTTGCCTTCTTACCAACCAAGCGTCATTGTGCGTGTGTTGGTGAGCAACCGAGTATGGGTGAGTGCCATTATATCACCAAGTGTGGATAAAAGTAGTGTGTTGACAAGAACAAGCAAGGTAATTAGGTTGACCAAGCCCTTGCAAGAGGAGAAACAATGACTTGGTGCTGCACGGGTGTGGCTTGAGTACTGCTAAAACACTAAGCCAGTGACATTAGGAATTCTCTTTAGAGCACTTATAAAAATTCAGGTAGGTCTATTTGTGTCAACTCGTTATGAACAACTTTGATATGAAGATAGCAATATGGGTAGTTAATTGTATGATTTACATTTAAGAAATCCTAGTTCATTGAAACATAGTTTCACAAATTTTCTATAACTCACAATTTACTTTCTTTAGGGTTGGTTCATAGTCCAAAAAGACACCAGTTCTGATGTATTATTTTCTTAAAGTCCTCTGATAACCTTCATAGTTATTATGTATTTTGAAATGTGTGGGGGATTGTTGTATTATTGGAAGGTATTTTAGGCATTTCAAATATCTCATCCAGATTTGATATTCGTCGTTAGAGAAATATTTATGCCCTCAACGTCACACTAAAACTAACCACTCAACGTCTCTCCCCCATATCTAAGATATATCAAATATCTTATAGGAGAGAATATTTAGTGGTGTTTTAAAGATATATTAATGATGTTCATCTTTAAAGCATATGTGTTACATTTTCTCCTAAAAAAATAATCCTACATTTACTTCTCTCAAAACCATTGAATTATACGTTTGATTATTTTATACATCCTATTTAGATTCCATTCAGATGTATAAGTAACATAGTGGTTATTATCCCGTCTCACTAATTATTTCAATTTATCATGCCTATATACCAGAGGTAACATTGAAGTTGTTCAAAATTCTACATTACGAGTTCACGTTTGTAAAAATTATTTGTTGGTGTATCTTGCAGGGTGGAACGCCAAAACCTAATATACCGACATCATCTTAAAGGGTCGTGTATGTTGGCCTAAGGATTCATCCAAGGACAATAATGTATGTTTTGATGATAACAAACAATTAAAAGTGTTTGGTACTAATGCCAAATTGAGTTTAGTGTTTCAGTTAAACAAGAAACAACTTCGAAAACAAAACACAAAATGAAGTCAAAGAAGGGCAAAACGGTTAATTCATCACAAGACTTGTGGAAGGTATGACGGTGTGTGACTATTGTAAAAAGATAATTTATTATTTAAAGTCACGGTCTAAGCTCAAGTGTCAAAACCAAACCAAAATAGACCAATTTTAAACCTACCTTTTAGTGATTGGTTGTACCAGTCGATTGCCTTATACACATCAGTCGACTGATGCCTCTAGATACTTTGTCTCTGAATATCAAATGGTATTCTATGTTTCAGTAGTTTGCTTCTTCAAAGGAGCCATCTGGTGGCCCCAGAGAGTTTTTGGCTTTTTAAATGAGGAATGACAACCGACTGGTGACTTTAATGGCCTTTTAAGTATTTTAAAAAACCCTGGAGATAGTTGATTGATGGCTAGTGGCAACCAACTTAAAGTACAGACTGGTGGTAATGACAGTCAACTAGTTTGACTAGAAATGACTAGTTTGGTACATTTAATATCCTCAACCACCATTATTTTTACCTCCCTCACTCTTTTTACTGAGACTGTCATGCCCCAATATCCCAAGACGCCGAAACCAGGACCAAATGGACTCCAAGGGTGACGTGAAAGAAAATAAAGCCAATCCAACTGTTAGGGTTTCTTAGCTTGTGTTTCTATATGCTTATCTCTCTTTTTATAATAATTTGAAACACGAGCTAATAATTTGATTATTCCGTTTGAGTGTTTTTTATCCAACCAAACACACCATTAAGACACTTGAGCTTATATTTGTGATTCATCTATAAAATCTTAGGGGTTTGAGTGTATCTTGAGTGATTAACATTTCTTATTCAAAGATTTGTGATATAGGGTGACTAAAGTCCTATATCTTCAAGAGAGGGTTGTTCTCTTAATTGTATGTAACAACCCTCTCCCAATCCTGACACAATACTATCCGCTTTTGGTTCACCCAGACCAGAGACTTCCCAAGGGGGTCACCCATCCTAGGACTACTCTATATCAAGCTCGTTTAACTGTTGAGTTCTGGTGGGTTCCCAACCATCACAGTTTTAAAACGTGTCGTGTCATAGAAGGGTATGAAACTCACATATAACATGTAGTCTTTCCTTACCCAGGCGATGTGGGATTGTGCACCTGTAGCTCGCCTTGAGTGGTAGCTTGTCAGTGCCATCTGCACCCACCCACAGCACACTCGCCCACATAGGTCGCCATAATCCACCCCTTAGAAGGCCCGACGTCCCCGTCGGCACACTTCCGGCTGAGTTAGGCTATGATACCATTTATAACAACCCCATTCCAATCCTAACACAATATTGTCCTCTTTTGGCTCACTCGGACTAGAGACTTCACAGGGGGTCGCCCATCCTGGGACTACTCCATGTCAAACACGCTTAACTGTGGAGTTTGGGTGAGTTTCTAGCCATCACAGTTTTAAAACGCGTTGTGTCATAGAAGGGTATGAAACTCACATATAACACATAGTCTTTCCTTGACTAGGCGATGTGGGATTGTGCACCTGTAGCTCGCCCCTGTGTGGTAGCCTGCCAATGCCATCTGCACCCGCTCATGGCACACCCGCCTACATAGGTCGCTACATTGTGAGTGAAACTATTTAACTTCTTTGTAAATGTCTGCTCTCCACCTTAAAGGGCGAGCCTTAGTGAAATGTTTTAGGAAAGTCATCTTGAGCCAATGATTAGGAGTATGAGTTACCGAACCTCGATATATTGCGTGTGAATAGTTTGATCTCTCTAGCTCTTTCTCTTTACATCTATTATTTGCATGCTTTGAAGATCATTGTGCTTATCTCTATTGTTATATCATCTTTATGTTATCAACTTCTTGCTTATTGTTATTCCGTTCAATTCTATTGACAAAACATCCCCCCTCTAGGCTTAAATTAGTGGCTAACATTATCCACTCTTAAGGGCAATGTATTCACTCGCGTCAACTAAGTTTCTCAATTTCTTCTACCTTATCTGTGTTATTTGTTTCTTCCCATTTAAAGTAGTGTTTCTTTTTATTACTATTTAAATTGATAGTTGCTAAATAATTTCTACAAATAGTACTATCCTATAAGGTTTTGTTCCATTGCGAATGATACTTATAATCATAACAATAACGCAACTTGGTAGCTAGTCTTTGTTTAGGTAAAAAATATCCACTCTTATTTTATGTATGGATTATGAACGACTATTTTAATGTTTCTTTTCAAGTCCTCATATAAAAACTACAATATCTTTGCTGAAATCTAGAGCTGATAATTTTTACCCAAACTCATCAACCCGCCCATACCCACTTTCTAAATTTGGGTTGGTGGGTGAGTGATTTATAAAGCGGGTCGATAGTGGGTTGGATTAATTGGGTGTGGTAAAGTCGCGGGTTGACCGTGGGTACCCGTGTAACCCTTCCTTCACAAACATGACAAACCTAGGTCATTTATCTCTGTCTATGTGACTCAAAGCTCTTTTTTTCAGTGACTGTTTGTGTCATCTTTTCTACTTCTCTCTTTCTATATATATCATATATATTGGGTACGTGTATACATATATATTAAGAGTTCTCTCTCTCTCTATATGTGTGTGTGTGTATATGGGTAAAAAGTTTTGCTATCATTTTGATTTGGTGAATCTGTTATTTGTTTGAAGCATTTGGGTGTTTGTTCAGATATTTTGATGTTCAATCTTGTTGGGATTTTTTTTAATTGAGCTATAATTAGGGCTCAATATTTATTATTTTTTTTTTTCCTGTTTCATTCTTAATTCCCGGTTGAATCTGAGAGTTGTAAGAAAATAACTGAGACATTTGGACAAAGAACTTCGATTTATAAAGGGTCATCCATCTATATAAATGCTATATATATATAAATATACTTTTGTTTCTTAGCTGTTAGATTACAACGATGTTTCTGTAAATTGGGTTTTGATGTCTAACTATTTTGCAATTTAATTTGTTACCCATACCTATTTTACTGTGTCATAAAAAAAATGGTGCTTTATGTTGTGTTGATACAAATATATATAGAGTTATTATGTAATCACTCTTAATTATTTTTTTTTATTTTTATTTTAAAAAGAAAAGGAATGCGGATTGGTTTAACCCGACCCATTTACGACCCGACTTAACGGGTCGAGAGCAGGTAACTGATCCGTTTATAACCCGCCGTTTATGACCCAACCCAAACTTGCCCAAATTCACCCATTTGCCACTTCTACTGAAATCTAAAGAGAGTAGAAAACTAACATTAGCAAATTACAAAAATGAAAGAAATAACTTTGGTCAATTAATATATTTTTTTAAAAGTAAAATAGAAAGAAGCAAAAAAAAAAAAACTACTCTCCCATTAGTTGCACCTACCAACCAACCATACACCATTACTATTAGACCAACCAATCATACACCATTACTATTAGACACAACTGGAATTAATTTTCCTTTATTGTTTTGCTGTAAAATTGAGAGAGGAGAGGACCCATGCACATGTAAGCAAATTAATTTGTAGTTATACCTAGCAATTGTACAATCCAACTAGCAAATTGAATTGTCTTGTGTGGTACAGCACTAGAATTTCTTATTCCGGTGCAGCATAGCCAAATACCCTGACGGGATACAAGTTCATTGACACCCAAACAACCCGTTGATAACTCTTATCTCCTTCCATTAATCCATTCTATTCGCCAATGTCGCCGTCCCAAATTTTTTATTATATAAAAAATATATTATATATATAAATAGGTATATAATGCTATAGCATTTTGTCAGACGTTAAAAGGTCAATTTTCTTTCCGCCCACAGAGACCCAAATTTCCCTCGCATTTGGCGTTTGGTGAGAGAGAAAACGAAACTGGCTGCGAGGGATACGGCTGAGAAAATCGAAAGAGAGAGAAAATGGCGAAAGCAAAGAGGGAGAAAAATAACCTACTGGCCCTCACCGGAGCTGCTGCTCTGCTGGCTATAGCAGTCAACTTCGCCATCTCTGCAATCAATGCCCAAAAGAAGAAACACAAGAAAAAGGGTCTGCTCTTCATCTATATATATATATATATGTACACATATGTATATTTGTATATGTGTCAGTATAATAGTATACTAATTTGTTCGACTTGGTTGATTTCAGATCTTCCGGGGTCGAATGTTCTGGTCAATCTCTCTTCCTCTGAAATACTGAAATTAGCGGACCGCGTCATCGCCAAATCGAAGCAGGTTCATGATGTAGTCGCTGCAGTTCCTCTTGACAAGGTCATGCACGTCTATAGTTTTCATTGTTATAATTGATTTTTTGTTTCATAAGCTCAAGTGCATATTATAATTCGTGTTTAAGTCCAATCTTGACCAATTTGTTTTAAATTACTGGCTATATATATACAACTATATATATATATATAGGATAGCTGATGTTACCATGGAATTCAGATTGGAGCTTGTCTTAATTTGAAGAAAGTAGGGTCTGGATTGACACTACATTGGTGTGCCTTAAAATTTGTTCAGAGCTCTATTTGGGTTCACTAAAACAATTAACTGATGGCTAGTGAGCGAGTGTTGTCTATGGTATTGGGGAGTGGAAATATTATTCCGAGGAGGTTTTCGTAATGAATTTTAAGTAAACATGCTTGTTGGATTTAGATAGTGTGGCTATGTAGTGAAGAAAGCAAAGTTCTGGTGCCAATACTTATACATGTAAAACTATATTTGAAGCCATAATCTCAAGTGTTTGTTTCTCGCGTGTGCACATGAACACATGCATTAAATTGGAATCTGTACATGTTTTATCCTCGTTTTATCATCTCCTAAATATATATTTTGGAACTTCTAGGTGGGGTGTGCATGTTTTGTTCTATTATGGAAAAGAAATTTTAACCACCGTATTCTTTGAACTGTTATGATGGCACACTAATATCTTCTCCAAAGCTTTCTTCTTTTTTGGTATATTTTTAACATGTGGATGTGTTCAATATTGGTTCTTGTAAAATTTGCAGGTCACATATAGAAATGTTATATTACCATTGGCAGAATTGGAAGCACAGCAGTTCTCCCTGGTCCAGTCTTGTGTCTTCCCCAAGTTGGTGTCCCCTTCGGAAGAGGTGCGCAAAGCAAGTGCTGCTGCAGAACGGAAAATTGATGCTCATGTTTCAGTATGCAGGTTTTACACTTTTACTTTGCTGCTGTTGTTTTAGTTCTTGTAATGCTGTGCTCCCAAATTAGATGTGACTGTGCCACTTGAAGGGGTTCTTAAGACAGCCGATAGTTAAGATAACTGCAAACAGGGTCGTTAACAAGATTGTAGATCCTTGGTGTTTTATTGTGGCATGAGATGCAGATAACCCTTAATAGCTGGGCCAAGGAAATGAATGGATAAGTTAATGAGTTCCCAATCCATAGGATGAACTCTTAGAGCACAGTTTTAGTGTACATGTTTGTCATGGCCAGCCCAAGGGGTGTGCTGACACAAAGATTACTTCTTTTATGTTCTTTTTTCATATAATAGGAAGCATGAAATAGTAAGAACCACCTTAATCCCATTCGTGCCTCCCACAGTTCTCCATTAATGGAACATGCCTTATGGCATAAATTTAGAGTACTTATTGGTGGAACAACGTAATTATTTATAGATTCCTACAGCATGGCATTTTTAAACTCTCTCTAATTTTTTATTTTTATTTTTTTATGTTATAATTTGAATGAAATTTTACACTTTCAAAATTCTCGTGTAGAGGTATGTCATAAAGTCTCTCAACAAGTTTGCTTGAATGGTTTAGTGGTGTTCTTCATGAATTGTGAAGTATAGAAAATATATTGATCATCTATAAATAATCTTGCTAGGCAGTATATGACGTCTGATGTTTACCTTTTGCTGGGCAGCCTATACCTAGGAAAAGGGTTCTTGAGATGACACTATCGAGGTGAAGGAAATCAGAGATGTATAAAAAAAATATATGGCACATTGAGTCCTCGGGTTTCCGAAATAGTGTAAACAGAAGTGATTCAAATCATTGCTATTTGACCCGGTCCTGTTCTAAAAAAGTCAAAGTATTTCGAATTGTTTGTTGACAAGGACACCCGGCAGCCTCCTTGAAAGAGAGATGTCCTAAACCCCTAGACGATGGGGGCATACTGGCCCGACCGCCATCATACAAGGATCTCCAATTCAAGATTTTCCTTGGGAGGTATCGGGACAGACATTGTTGATGCATATAAAGAACTTTGTAACGATCGTCAGGTTTCAGAAATATGTGCTTTGAGGAAAGGAATGATAAAGGTGTTAGTTGAAAACACAATCAGAGCAAACCAAAATATCTTTTTATAAACAAGCTCAGAGTTGTGTAATAAGATGTTTAGTTGATCAGAAATAGTTCGGGCAGGTTATGCATGAGGTTCTTTAATAACAATTAAGCTCAGGATCATTTAGGAAAGTTCTTGTAGGATGGATTTTGTATTACAATATCTGCCAGAGATTATTTTCTCATTAGTCTTACTTCTTTTTCATGTCCATGTAACGAGCTTGTAGTTTGACGAATATATTAAGTAACTTCTTATCATTTCTGGAATTTTAAATGCCATTACTTTATGCATGCTGTTCAGTAACCGTGAAGATGTGTACCGTGCTGTCAAAGCTTTTGCTGTAAGGGGAGAATGGGCAAGCCCTGAAGATAAACATTATGCTCAGTGTCTGGTACGGAATCTTTCCACACCATTTACTTTAATGAGTTTCTGAGTTTCTCCAATCATTTGCTTAGTGTTATTGTTTGACCCCCATATTCCTTTCTGGGTGATTTAGCTGGATTTTAAAATCTTCACTTCCTTTTACTTGTCATTGAGCATTGCAAATGTTTGGTACTGACTACTGACTCCAGTTATGCCCCGAAGTTCCATCCTTTTATGTCCACTTTACTTTAACATGCGAAATTGAAAAACATGGATTAATTTCCATTACTATCATTTTTTTTTTACAAAATATTTATGTCACTAAATAGAACTGTGCCCTTGCTGTTAGCTGCTGACATCTGTGTTTTCTTGAGTTTTTATCAACTGCCACTCTTATTCGCTTACTGTATATTTATTCTCTTAGATACTGGATGTCTATAGTATTGCAACTTGTGACTGTAGGTATTATAAACTGGAGCCAATTAATTGAATGGTTTTCAATAGATGGTCATACCCTTCAGGCGTCATTATTAATAATATGACCTTAATTTTGGGAAGCCTCATGCATCTATTTGATATTTCTGTGAAATTGCTTAGTTTAACACATTTGAAATGTTACAAGTTTTACTGAAATCTGCCCTAACCCTGTGATGGTAACCGGGAGCTACTGCTGTTTAAGAATACAAAATCTGGCTTTATTTGCATGAAATGGCTGTCATCTGATTTGAGCTGTATGCTCATAGTTATCTCAACCATTAAGGTTGCACTATGCAATGACTTTGTGATGCAGAAGCAGAAGAAAGAAAGGGGTGAGAAAACAGAATGAGAGATGTAATTCACAGAAGGGGTGAGAAGAGCAAGAACAAAGGGAAGTGGAAACGTAGAAAGCAATATAATCAACAATTACCCTAAACTACTGATGTTTGTTACATCAAAGCCTTTTATATGCAAATCAAATAATGAAACAAAAGAAAATGAAGTAATTAATAATTATTAGAAATAACAAGTAAATATTAAAAGTAAAAATACTAAAAATTTCCTAACAAAATATTCATGCGCCTACCCTAACATAGGTGCGGAACACCTCACGATCTCCATCACTTTGTTTTGCTCTTTCATTCTTATTTTATTTTGAAGATGTACCTTCAGATGTTGCTACTGTATACTAATGCAAGTGTTCTAGTTTTTTCCATATAAATGTATGAGCATTTAAATAACAGAAGATGTTGGTTAGGAATTTCTATGGTTGAGATGAGGTCTTACTTGTTGCATAAGATGCTTCTTTGCATTAATGCGTGTACTTTTGGGTTTGTCAAATGCATGTTAGGTGTTGTTTAGCATAAGCCGTAGCCTCTCAAGGTAGAGAGACTCTTAATTTATAATGGTAAATTAGGTTACACAAGAGAAGAGACCCTATTGGGCCCTATTGGGCTTACTACACACATGTGGTCCAAGAGGTCATACGCCTCCACTAACATTAGGTATTTTCTTTCAAATGATGATACTGCAGTTTCAACTAAAACATAACTCTAGCAATTACCCATAAAGCAACAATGACGATGGGTCCGCAAGTGTTAAAGCCTTATGATTCACTACTATACATCTAGGCCTTTGCTATTAATTATTAGGCAATTCCAATATTGTATGAGATCTTTTTTTTTTTTTTTTTGATAAGTAGAGATCTTAATTAATCTATGTCAATCCAAAGAGAGCCACATGATTCATGATTGTGGCACAATTCATTTGATTCAGTATGCTGAGAACTCCTTCCTTATGGTATCTTTGGGTTGTTTTGTTTGGTTGAAAACGTCACATGATCAACCTTGTGAAGATGATTCCAATTTTTTACTTCTTTTGGAAGGTTAAGATAGTTCATCGATGAAATTAGAGCATATAGCATTGAAAAATTGAGTTGATTGTCTTTGGCCGAAGTGTTTCTAGGAAGGTCATTCTTTTGGTGTAAAAGGAGCACATAATGAAAGGCTATGGATAAGGTCTAAATCTGATCATAACAGTCATGCCGGTATAGGTTCCATGGGGACTACAGTTAGCAATGCCGTGGTTTCTGGCTTAGACACATAACCCTTGTCCCTCGTGGCCCAAGTCCCTTGAGCAGATATCATTGAAGAATAGATTTGATTGTCTTTGGCCGAAGTGTTTCTAGGAAGGTCATTCTTTTGGTGTAAGGGGGCACATAATGAAAGGCTTATGGATAAGGTCTAAATCTGATCATAACAGTCATTGGTATAGGTTCCATGGGGACTACAGTTAGCATTGCCGTGTTTCTTTCTTAGACACATAACCCTTGTCCCTCGTAATCCAAGTCCCTTAAGTGTCTGAGAAACTACTATAATGGTCTAACATCAAGAACCAATGTTCTCTAATCTATAGCGGAACGTTTTGCTAGAGCTCTTAGGCTACTACCATTCTCTCTCCTGGTACACCATTTTATTTGGGGTACCCCACTCTGACTTGAGTTAGTTTCATGGGGAGCGGCATCCGATTCCTCAACTAGCCGGCCATCACCCTATAATAATGCAAAGAAGATCTATGTTATTTGGCAGCATAAGTCCCTGTTATATTCTGTTCTTTATTTATGTAGATTTCTCTGACGTTTAGACACTGTGAGCTGAAATTATATTCGATCTTCTTGGTATAGAATCTGAAGATTGATAAACTTCCATTGAAATTGGACCTAACCTACTGGTTACTTCTAGTATCATATCTATCTAATGTTGCATGTTGAGATTTTATCTCATTGAAAGATCTATGCAAAGAATTGTCATTTGGTGATCACCGGCTCGCGAGAAGCCTGAGGCTTTTTATATTTTCTGGCAGCTACTTTTCGCCAGTTAGAATAAGTCTATATACATAGTATACCCAGTCAATTCTGAGCACTATTCAAACTACTTTTACAATTTTCGTATATCATTGGAATAACTCCATTTCCTTCCATTTGATTGCTTGTTGTTGTAGATGGTTTGTATTTCTAATTTAAAGAAACAGTTTTGTCTGAAGCTGTCTGAACTTTTAGGTACAAATACTCATTCTGTAATATTCAGTGACAGGTTAGAGACTTTGAACGCAATGGTTTGAATCTTACCTTAACCAAGAGAGAGGAACTGCAACGTTTGAAGGCTCAAATAGATGAGCTCAGTATGCGATATATCCGAAATCTGAATGATGACAATACATCTCTTCTTTTCAATGAGACAGAGCTACTTGGGTTACCACCAGAGTTTCTGAAGGTTAAATTTATATCAATTTATCTTCTTATCCCATTATACCATCTTGAATGCATATGCAAGTTATTGTGGGGAATTTTCTGAACTCTAACCTCCAATAATAGCGATTAGGTAATTTTCATTGCCTAATTCTTGCAGGGCTGAAAATATCTTAAAGTGGAAGATTAAGATTAGCACCTGAAAGCTCTAGCATGTACCTTGGTTCGCTTTCTTGGTTACAAATGAAGTCATATTACTCAATTATGATGTGTAATTTGATATCATTCATTGTAGAAGTTTGTAGTGCGGCAATTTATTTTGGTTGCAGCAAGCCAATCAATTAATGTATGCCTTCACTAGTTGTATCACAACTTTCTTGTTCATTTAGATCTAAACAAGGATTGTTTTGGCAACTTAATTGTGATGCTTTGAACAAACAAATGCTCCAGTATAATCTGTTTGAGACAGTAAAATTGATGAAATTTGTTTTCAACTTTCAACCTGCCTGGTTTCATGGACACAACACTTGATTTGACGGGGGTGCCGCCAACTGCAGTATATTTTCTAATTCTGTAAGTTGAAATAATTAGGTTTCAAGGTAGGAATTTGAACAGTTCCGGACTTATCCAAAGTTTCGAACCTACCTTGTAGCACTTTTAAGTTTTAACACTTATTGTCTTTTTTTTTTTTTCTTTACTTCTTTATCCAGCACATTTTTTTCCAATGCATATGGGTGTGCTGAACTAGCAGATTAAATGACAAATGATTTTAATTTTTTTGTGTTCTGTTTTGCTACAATAACTTTTATATATGCTGCAGAGTTTAGAAAAAGCTGGAAATGGTAAATACAAGGTGACCTTAAGAAGCCATCATGTTTCACCTGTGCTTGAGCTCTGTAAGGTACAGACTTTATGCATTGGTATAAAATGTGCCAACCTTCCATCTCCTCTTTTAATTTAGTTCTTTGGCGTACCAAATTTCTTAATATTGTTGATTGCTGTTGTTAATCGTAATTTTGTTTATCCATGCTGAGTTAGTCAATTAGCTGGGGAGAAACTTATTGATCTGAACGATGGTGACATTACTTAGGTTGGATTGTTTTTTTTTGTAACCAAGGAATATATATACATATATATAGATATATATTGCTTAAAGTGTTAAAGTCCTTATTACTACCTATTAGTGAATCTTTAGATAAACCAATTGCATTTATCAAAGATCAAGTGATTGGTGGAGTTGGGGCAGTAAATATTTATCAACTCCATGAGAACAAGAGACTGTGATTAGCTGTAATGGTTAGTGCGGCTCTTTAAAAGGTTTGCTACTTTTAGGTCCCACTTTTATCTTTTTTTTTTTTTTTGTTTTGCCAAAAGAATTCCAGTTACCTTTGTTTGGTATTCCATATTTGATAGAGAAACACTCTTTAAATTCCATTTTCTTAGGGAAAAGATTCTGTAAATCTTTATTCGACCAGTTTGTGGCACATCCTCCCCTCGTTGCCACCAGGCCTTTCCTTGTTATGTCCTTATGACATTATATATCTTTGTTTGGGGAACTATCAAAAAGAAAATGAAATTAAAAGTTAGAAAGAGTGGCAGTGGCACAACAAAAAGAAATTGGTTAATGTTGGAAAAATTGGAGTCTTGAATTTTTGGATTAAAGAGAGAAGCAAGTGAGTCCCAACTACTTGTGACTGGATACATGTGGTTTTCGTTCTCCTAACAACTCCTTGTAAAAATCAATCTCTGGTTTATTTGAAGGCAATCATGTCCTTTCTCACAGCTTCAACCATGTTCCTCTTAGCCTTCATTTGGTCCTTTTCACATTTTTTATATGGTATAAAGACTAGATTTTTGTAATTAGTTATGTTATTCTGTTCCTTCTGTGTCAAACCTTCTATTTATCCCTATTTGTTTATTATCGTTGAGTGTTTGGCTCTTTAAAATGGTTATTCAGGGTATATTTCATTTGTACAAGCCTTTCTTGATGCATGTACGCTCACCTCAACTAGAAATTACAATCCTGGGACTCTTGGTTTACCTTTTTTTTCTTTCCTCCGCTTAGTTAAAATGTGTTTTGTCCTCTTTGCGGTCAACTACGTGAACTGTTCCTTGTCTACTAGGTAAATACTTCTCTTGAACCAAATTTAAGCAGTCCACATCCTTCTCCTCCACAGCCTTCAGTCATGTTCTTTTGGTTTTCCTTTCAGATCTTTCAGTCACTATTTTATGGTTGTATGAAACCATTAAACCTGCATTGCACATGGTCAAATCTTGTCTGGCAGTTTTCCCATCAACTGGTGCCAGTCCTACCTTCCCAAGATTTCTGTGTCTTTCTTTCGTTGTACTATTACTCTTCCATTTCACCATTCTTATTCAGCTACCTTTTTTTTGTTGTTTATTGACCTCCGACGTGTGTGATTCCTAGGTCGGTTGTTTAGTTGTAGGTAGAGGGCGAGGCATCTGTTTATATAAAAGGGCCAGAGAGAAGCAAGAGGAAGTACAGTATGCCATATGTGGAAATATTTTGAGAGACTAGTAGTGAACCTTTGCGGAAGTGGATTGGCTTCGCGTAAGTTAATTAATTTGTTAGTGAGTTCCTCATTTCATTTGTTGTTGAGTTCTTTATTTCATGGAGTTATGGAGGGTTTTCTTTTGCTCCCAATACTTTGCTGATTTCTTGATCATAATCCTTTCTGATCTAGCATAGTCTTTGAACATTTGGCTCAGGCCCCCTTCGTGTTCCTCATTGGAATTTATTTATTAAAATAAAAACTGAATTATACCACCAAAGTAAACACAGTGTGTATAATAAAGAATAGCTGTCTACTAGTTGTTTTGATTAATTTATTTATCTGGCTAGGTGTTCTTAGACAGCAATGCATTTGCCATATCCTTTTATTTCTTGTAATATAATGATTGTTGTTCTACTTTCTACTATGTTATAGTAGAACACATATATAGGTACGTGACAAGTTTTATTCTCTACCTGTGAAGGTAGGATTAACAAGGCGGGTTGTAGCTGTCTCTTATGGCCGGAGATGTGAAGTCAATCTTTCTGTCTTGGAAAGTCTGGTAATGCAGAGTGAACAAATCTTTCGCAATTTGTAGCATAATGAGATACAAATCTTTCACAATGTTGAGAAACTTTGTTTTACCATCACAATATTGAGAAACTTTGTTCCTTCACAACGTGTTACTATTGAACTTTTGTATATTTACTACTTTTGTGCCATGTTTGGGTTATGCGTCCTTCTATACCCTTTAGGTATAGACTATAGTTAATGCAGCTATTATTTTCTGATTTGATGCTCCCCATTACCTTGTAGTCCTTGGTGAAGTCTCTATTGTGTCTCTTCTGTTGTTTGACTGGTTAATGGATTTTGGGCATGGTACATGCATGTCACTTCTTACTGCAACCTCCGTAATAAATACTTAAGCAGATAAAGTGCAATGAAAAACATTATTTTTTTTGAAAAATGCCTCGCCTTTGCATTTATGTTCTTTCTAAATGAGTACCATTTCCGTAACTATTGTTACACCAATGAAGTCCAATTCCTCTTTTGACATTTTTTGATGTGTGTTATTTGTCAAAAAGAAAAAGAAAAAACATGTAATCTACGTATTCAAATAAATGTAGGTAATAAAAATGGTTAACTAAGAAAAATACAACTACACTTTTGAGATTTGATATATTATTAGAGAAATTTGCCTTATTTTTAAGAAAGGGATTACACCCTGTGTGGTCTTTGTTCAGCGGGGGTGCTGGGAGGTGGTTGCTTGGGTTTGGGGAGGGTTAAATTCGATGTATACCCCTAATGTTAGATATTAACTGCGGCAGTATCCCTCATTACTTATAATGTTGTTCTCACGTTTGACAGACTGAAATTTGACCATTGCAAAGCAATGAATCATATATGTACTTATTTAAAACTTTTGGATTTTTCATTGCACTTTAATAAATTTAATTTCGACACATTTTGTATGTGCATGTAAATCCCTACCATTTCATAATTGTTTTAGCAATTGATCCCTGATCATCAATTTTGACCAATTCTTATAACAACCCCAAAATACCCTTAATAACAGGAAAATAATTATTGTTGTTATTTCCTTTGAAGTTTTGTTTTAGGGTCATTTTTGGTACTTCAGTCTTCAAATTGAGTAAACGTCTTTCTTTGCACAATTTGAAATATGTAGGGAATTTTTCTGAACATCAGTGTTTTTTAGCTTATTCTGTATATAACAGGTTTTTCTACGTTGGCACTTTACCCTTTATACAATGATTTTTTGCTAGCCTTGTTAAGAAGTTGAAATTGTTGGAAGTTTTTTGTGTTGGTCTGTAGGTGATTTGAGGTAATGCGTTGCAAATTACTAGCTTGTTCAGAGACATAGTTAATAGGAAAAATATTATTGAGGACTCTTGGAAATCCAGTGCTATCGGATAGTGCGATAGGGTTATAATTGCCTTGAATTAATTATGTGACTAGCAGTTGATACGATGCAATAGAAACTGGTATATGCATTTGTAGATTCCAGTCACCTTCATTACTTTTCTGCATGTTGGCTACATTGGAAGTTGGAAAATCTGAAAATTTCAATGCATTAAGAAGATGGTTTACTATGTCCTAAATTATGGCGTACTCACATTTCTTGCTGTCATACACTTGGATGCATGATTTTACCTAAAAGTCAGATGGCATTGATCTTGTATCATATGTGTAGGTCAAATTGCGCCATAAATTTGCTCGATTGCTTGGCTACTCAAACTATGCAGATTATGCTGCTGATCTCAGAATGGTGAAGTCATCATCAAAGGTTTGCACTAATTCCTATCTCTATTTATACTGTATGGAGCAATTTTTAGATGTTCCTTTTCTGAGTTACTGTGTTCTGTAGTTTTGAGTACATCTTTTCAGTTCTCATCCTGTTTTGACAAATTATTTGATCACCGATTAATCATGTTACCTGATCCATTGACATTTTTACTTTTATGAGTAAAATTCGGTCAGTTTGGCCCACATGTGTGGGACACATGTATATGTTCTAGTTCTTTACATATAAACCTATAGCGATGTTAACTTGTGATGGGAGTTTGAATTGTAACCACTTTGAGAGGTGCTCAGACATTTCAGTGGTAAAATATATGATTAGTGAATATTGTTGTTTTTCCTGAATTTGATTTGTTAACAACTGAATTTAAATATACAGACAAATTTCAAATGTTAAGTGCCTTGCTTTTGGAGTTGACATCCATGTTGTTACTTTATATATAGTCAAGTCATGATGGGTGACCAAAGGCCTAATGGCCAAGCGTTACTTGCCCTTGCTCCCAAATGGGATGTCAAGGGTTCAAGCCTCAATAGCATGAAATTAAATTACAAACCATTTTTTCCTTTTTTAAAAAAAAATGTAACAGCCCGCTCCCTATCCTGACACAATATTGTCCGCTTTTGGCTCTCCCGTACCAGAAACTTCCTAGGGGATCACCCATCCTGGTACTACTAGGGATGGCAAAAAAACCCGCCCCGCCCCGTTTATCCCGCCCGTCCCGTCCCTTTAAACTAATCGGGGCGGGTATGGGGCAAAAAAATTTACCCGATTATAAATGGGGCGGGTATGATTCGCCCCGAATATAACACACACACACACATATATAGAACTTATCTAGTCGAAGAAAATGAAAACCCCTAAACATCATCAAGCATAATCAAAATTCAGTGATAGTAATAAATCTCAGATTTGAAGCATACTGAGTCCAACTTTACACCTACAAACAATCACAAATACATATATATATATATATATATATATATATAACAGATCTGATGTATATTACCTTGCTCTTGGTGACAGAGTCATTGACATAGCCGGGAACAACAGAGTCCCATTGATCTGCATCTGGTACAACCTCTTGACTCCGGTGGTGGTCTCCTCTAAAACCCCAACCAATCTCTCCTTCATCTTGTGATACCTCTTGGGATCGGTCTTCAAGCCCTCCTTGATGATCGTGAGCACGATCTGGAACTCGGCGTTGTCGGTGGAGCTCGGATCTGGAATCTTCCCGGACTTCTCGAACTCTTCCTCCGCCTTCACCCCCTCATGGATCAGCAGCGTGGCGTCACCGTCGTCATCAACGATCAGAACGGGTTGCGGGGCGCGGCGGGGCACGGGGCAGAGGGATAACCGGGTCACTGGGTGGGGCGGGGTGGGAAATAAAAAAATAATCGGGGACGGGGCGGGGAAATTAAACCGGGTTCGGGGATGGGGAATATGATACCCGCCCCATTGCTATTCCTAGGTACTACGACACATCAAGCACGCTTAACTGTGGAGTTCTGGTGGGTTCCCAGTCATCACGGTTTTAAAACGCGCCGTGTCTTATAAAGGTATGGAACCAACATATAACACGTAGCCTTTCGTTACCCAGTTGATGTCGGATTGTGCACCTGTAGCTCGCCCAGTGTGGTAGCCTGCCAGCGCCACTTGCACCCGCTCACGGCACACCCGCCCACACAGGTCACCACAATCCATCCCCTAGGAGGCCCGAAGTTCCCGTCGGCATAATTCCGGTTGGGTCAGGCTCTGATACCATTTGTAACAGTCCTTTCCCTATCCTGACACAATATTGTCCGCTTTTGGCTCACCTGTACCAGAGACTTCCCAGGGGGTCACCTATCCTGGTACTACTCCACATCAAACACGCTTAACTGTGGAGTACTGGTGGGTTCCCAACCATCACGGTTTTAAAACGCGTGGTGTCATAGAAGGGTATGAAACCGACATATAGCACGTAGCCTTTCCTTACCCAGGCGATATGGGATTGTGCACCTGTAGCTCACCCAGTGTGGTAGCCTGTCAGTGCCACTTGCACCAGCCCATGGCACACCCGCCCACATAGGTCACCATAATCCATCGCCCTAGGAGGCCCGACATCCCCGTCAGCACACTTCCAGCTGGGTCAGGCTCTGATACCATTTGTAACAGCCCCCTCGCTATCCTGACACAATATTGTCAGCTTTTGGCTCAGTCATACCAGAGACTTCCCAGGGGGTCACCCATCCTGGCCCTACTTCACATCAAACACGCTTAAGGACATCAAGAGTGGCAGCATAAGTAGCCTTTGGGGATAGCCTAAGGCGTGTTTGGTTTGTTGGAGCGGGAAGAAATTTGAGGTGGGCTCAGCTCCATAATCTCCATTCTCCTCGCCACATATAGAGAGTGTAGTGGCGCTTGCCACTACACAGATGTTGTCCCCGCCAATTTTTTTTTTTTTTAGGTTTAAAAATAAATAAACTTATTTGTACATAATTTATTTTATATAATATAGCATTTTTATATTAATCAATTTAAAATTAGTTATAATTTAATTAATTTGAAATAAAATATTTAATTTATATAATAATTTCATTAATTTAATCTAACATGATTTTTTAAAATAAAATTATTTATACATAATTTATTTTATATAATATAGCATTTTTATATTAATCAATTTAAAGTTAGTTATAATTTAATTATTTTGAAATAAAATGTTTAATTTATATAATAATTTCATTAATTTAATCTAACATGATTTTTTTTAAAAAAAAAAATCTAATTTTTTTATTTTTAACTCAATTGATTTATTTTTGCAATAATATTGCGTTTCAGACAAAGGGATATTTAATTTTATCATTATATGTGATATAATATATTTTTTTCTATGTCGGTGAAGGTGTAATGTATTTTTTTTCCATGTGCATTAAATTATGTAATGTATTTTTTTGCATTTTTATTACTTTCTTTGTATGTAAGAAATTATTAATGTATTTTTTTATTTGTGGCATTTAATATAATTTTTTGTAATTTAAAATTTAATAGTTATTAAATTATTTTAGATAATAAAATAATAATAAAGTGGAGTGAAAGATAGAACTCCACACCATAGGACACTCACTCTCCAATTGTTGAAATAAAGTGGAGAGCCATAAAGAGTCTCCCACTCCTCATGCTCTAATTGTGGAGTTCTGGTGGTTTCCCAACCATCACGGTTTTAAAACGCATCGTGTCATAGAAGGGTATGAAACCAACATATAGCACGTAACCTTTCCTTACCCAAGTGATGTGGGAATGTGCACCAGTAGCTCGCCCAGTATGGTAGTCTGCCAGTGCCACTTGCACCTGCCCACGGCACACCCGCCCACATAGGTCGCCACAAAAAAAAGTCATGATGGGTTAAATGGAGGACTGTATCTAGAATATTGCGTGGTCAATGTATCCCTCCAAGAATAGAAGAGAAGTTCAGAAAAAGAACCGTTCGACTGGACATTCTATATGAAACAGAATGGTGGCAATTAAGAGACAATATATGCATAAAGTGAACATGGCGGAAATGCAAATGTCGAGATAAATGTGCAGGAACCAAGAATAGTAGAATACAAAATGATCTTATTAATGAGATGGTTGAAGCAGCACCCATTGAAGACAAGTTAGGCAAAATCAATGAAGGTGATTTGACATGTGCAAAGAAGGTCAATAAATGCAGTAGTGAGGATGAGTGACATAGGTCCTCAATGAGAGAAATGCTAGGGGATGGAAATACCAGAATTAAAATGGGTAAAATTAGGAAATATATGATATTGTGTGGTTTGACTGACGATCTGACCATTAAAGAGAGAAGATAAAATAAGATCCTTGTAGCTGAGACCCCAAGTAGTTTGGTTGTTTTTGTGATAGCATAAGATGTTTTTCATAAGCCTTAACTCGTGAATATGTTGCGTTCATGGAACATCAAAATAGGCACAGACTGAATAGAGTAATCTGGCCTGATGAACTGTTTCTTGTTATAAAAACTTCTGACATTCATTTTGATATGTCCTAAGAAGGGTTGATTGATGCATTCGAGAATAATATCTATTCCACAGATACTTGAAATTCTAGTGAGTCTATCCATCATAGATACTGTGACTTCAGTAAAATTAAGGTATGCTTCTCGAATAATCTCTCTGCTAATTTACTGGTTGTGCAGTTATGGCCACATAAAAGAACTATAATTGCAAACATAGCTGTACACACATTAATGTCTTCTCTAGATGGACAAGTTGGGTGCTTCTAACTTAATTGGTGGAATTCACATGGAACTTATGGGTTTAAATTCATGTGAATTTAAGCAAGACTTTCCTTGATTATTTTGCTATATGGCTTAATGGAAGGTCCCAAATTGGTAAATCAGGAGACATTATCTTCTGATTATTGAATTAATTGAGTAGGAAACCGTAATAAATGAAGATGTTACCTTGACAAGAAGGGAAATGAAACACTAACCTGCGGTTATCAGATAATTGTTTGGCCCATTAGGTATATAAATACGAATAATTTTTTCTTGCAAGTGATCTCTACAGCCTTCTCTCATTTCTCATTTCTTCTTTTATGGCCTCTTTATGGTATTTTTTCTTTCACAACCCTGGTTTTATGAAACTATTTTTTCCTAATGAGCATGTTGGTATTTTCAGGTATTCGAGTTCTTAGAGGACATCTCTGCTGGTTTAAATGAATTCGCTTTTAAGGAATTTACTGTGTTAAAAGACTTGAAGGTCAGTTTTATTCTGGTACTTGTTCTCTTTGAAAGTTACGATATAAATAGCTATTTAAAGGCTTGCTTTTCAGCGTCTATGTTATCAAATACCAAGTGAATTTTTGTAATAATTTGTGTATTTGGACGCTTCAGAAGAAAGAGGAAGGGGATTCTCCCTTTGGGATTGAGGATCTACCATACTATGTGAAGAGGGCTGAGGAACAACAGTTTGATCTGGACTTTGCAGCTGTTAAGCAGTACTTTCCTGTCAATCTGGTTCTGTCTGGGATCTTCAAAATATGTCAAGACCTTTTCTGTAATTCTATAATAATCATTTAGCTGGAACTCGAAATTTCACACCACTTTATTTTTTTTCTTTCTTTCTTTCTAATCTCATATAGGATAAGCCCTGACTATCCCGTGCTTCTTTCATTCAGGCTTAAGATTTGAGGAAGTTGCAGATGCTGAGGTTTGGCACTGTGATGTTCATCTTTATTCAGTTTTTGACTTAAGTTCTACTGAACTTTTGGGTCATTTCTACCTTGATTTGTACGCCAGGTATATTTGTTACATATGAATCTGATAATTTAGGACAATATGTTTTCTTGATTAGCTTATACAAGTTACTAAACTTTTGAATATATAAGCAGGGATGGGAAATATGGTCACACCTGCGTTGTGGCTCTTCAAAATGGTTCATTAATCAGTGGTGCTAGACAGGTGATTTTTATACATCAGTTTTAGTTGTCAGGAATTTCATGTAGACTTTAAGTTGGTCATTTTGTGCTAAATATTTAGGCCTTTCTTCGTAACGGTTCTGTGATAGCAGCTCCTCTGCAATCACTCCCATCCTGAACTTCCTCCACCACTAACTTCATCATACCATCTTAGCACCTTTAGCAGCTTAGTTCTGCTGATAAATTATCTCCTTCATGGTTGTTTTTGTTGCGTTGCTAACATGGTCACAACCAGTACTGTCAACTACATTGACACCACCACTACCACCATCTTAGTGCCATCTGACCACGTCTTTTGGATCATCCTTGAACTACAAACACTTTGAGGAGGGGCCGTGTCTGCTATTTGTGTTTTCATCTTTATGTACATGTACAAATTCTGAAAACTTCAGGGAGACTTCAACTTTCAAATATACTAAATATTTCCTATCCAATGTTGTTGTAACTTTTGTTTTGGTATATTTATCCAGATTCCTGTGGCATTACTTATTTCTCAGTTCCAAAAGGAAGTTGATGGTCATCCTGGGCTATTACGATTCTCTGAAGTTGTTAATCTTTTTCATGAGTTCAGTCATGTGGTATGCTGACCTTCACCTTGCAGACTTTTTTTTTGGAAGTAAATTTCTGAATTCTGTTTGCCAGTTGGCATGTCCTATTTAAGGAATCAAAGGGTATTTGCACTCCCATATGTTCTGCACTTCTTATAGTATTTTTATTTATTTTGGACCTTTTTTCTTGCCATGTGTTTCCATACCCAAAAAGGAAAATCTTTATAAGATATCAAGGTACAAGTTAATTTTAGTCAGATTTTTAGTGTTGCTATTTGAATTCACCTTTCCGGAGTGTACTCCAGAAGTTAGTTGCCAGATTATCTATCCTTGGATGTTTTTTTAATTACCTATTCTCTATACGAGTTATAAACATGTAATGTACTCCAGAACTTAGATATCATATAATCTATCCTTGCATGTGAGTGTGTATGTGTGGGTTATTTTTTTATTTTTTATTCAGTCAGAGTAAAAACAAAAAAAGAGGTAATTCTCTACACTACAATAGCTATTCTGCGCTAATCAGTCTTTAGTATGTCATGACCTTTCACATCCTTTAATGGGTTTATGCTTTTGTGGATTGGTAGTTAGTTTATAGTTTCAAACAGTGTAGGCTTTATTTGAGTGGAAATGCAGAAGTTTTATCTTATTATATATCCTCTTCATAAGTATCAAGCTTTGTTATCAAAGCAACTATGATTAAATAGAATGATTATTGTGGCTTGATTTTGGTTTGGAATAACAATTTATTATTGACGAGGTTTAGGTTCATCACATTTGCAACAATTCATCATTTGCTAAATTTTCTGGGTTGCGGCTTGATCCAGACTTTGTGGAGATCCCTGCACAACTGCTAGAAAACTGGTAAGCTGTTAAGTTTATAGTTGCTTCTGTTCATTAGACCAAGAAACACAAACTTATGCTGCCATGGTATTGGAAATATTGTGCACAGGTGCTATGAAAGCCTCTCTCTGAAGTTGTTATCTGGTTTCCATCAGGTGATGGATGCTTTTCATGTCTCTTTTACTATTTTGAATGATGTTTAGACTTCTAAATATGTGTTTTTCACGACTATTTTGTCAAATTTGATATCATGTTTTCATAGTTGAGAATGCTTAGATTTCTGATATGTGGTCACTATTCTTCTAAAACACCATTTACTCATCTTCAGAGTGCATGATACTTTCTTGTGAGTAGCTCTGTGTGTGTCATAAGCCTCTACATTTCTTGTGAGTAGCTCTTTCTTGCTATGGATCAGTTTTCTGAGTTTATTGATGGAAACGTTTTGCATGATCTTCCGTTGACTGGAGCTGCTTTCACATGGTCTAGTTATCGTGATCACCCTACCTTGTCTTGGATTGATCGTTTCTTGATTTCCGGTGATTGGGAGGAACGGTTTCCTGATGTTGTTCAGTCTATTGGGCCTCGATTTACGTCCGATCATGCTCCTATTGTGCTGGATTGCGGAGGTATTTCTAGAGGAAAATTTCCGTTCAGATTCGAGAATATGTGGTTGAGATCCGAGGATTTCCAGAGTAGTCTTCCTGTGTGGTGGGCTCTCCCGGTCAGACAGGGGTTGCCCAGTTTCACCTTGGCTTCGAAGTTGTATGCTTTGAAGAACAAGATTCTTTCTTGGAATAAAGAGGTTTTCAGAAATCTGGAATGGAGGAGGAACCGACTTGTGGCGGAGATTACCGAGATTGACAGTGCTGAGCTCCGTGGAGGCATGGATGACGAGCGAAGGGCTAGGAGAGCTGTTTGTTTGGCTGAGATTGAGGAGATTGCGGTTTAGGAGGAGATCTTGTGGCGCCAGAAATCTCGAGCCTTTTGGTTGAATGAGGGTGATCGGAACACGAAGTTTTTCCATCTTGTTGCCAATGCCCACAAGAGGTCCAATCATGTTGGGAGTATCACTATTGAGGGGTCTTTGCTGAGTTCTGAGGAGGAGATTCGTCAAGGGATTGCCGGTTATTATCAGCATTTGTTTGAGGAGAGACGGGAGTGGATGTCACAATTGGATGGTTTTCATTTTGACTCTATTTCTGAGGAGGAGCGTGTCAGTTTGGAGATCCTGTTTTCGGAGGAGGAGGTGGTTAAGGCGCTGAAGTCTTGTAAAGGGGACATAGCCCCTGGGCCCGATTGTTTTACTATGAGGTTTCTTCTTAAGTGCTGGTCTGTGGTGAGGGAGGAGGTGATAGGTACTTTTTGTGATTTTTATCGTGATGGTTGCTTTGTGAGGTCTCTTAATGCTACTTTCATCTCCCTTCTCCCTAAAAAGGGAAGTGTTAGTGACATTAAGGATTTTAGACCCATTAGCCTGCTTGGGTGTATTTATAAGTTGATTGCTAAAGTGTTAGCATTTCAGATGTGCGGTGTTCTGGATAGGGTTATTTTTGCTTCCCAAAACGCTTTTCTTGGTGGCCGCCAGATTTTTGATTCGACTCTTGTCACGAGTGAGGTTATGGATGTCAGACTTCAAAATGGGATTCCAGGGGCCCTTGTGAATTTGGATGTGGAGAAAGCTTATGATCATGTATGTTGGAGTTTTCTGTTATATATGTTGGAGCGGCTTGGTTTTAGTGAGAGGTGGAGTTGTTGGATCCATTTTTGCATATCGTCGACAAGTTTCTCTGTTATGGTTAACGGTTCTCCTTCAGGATTTTTTGGGAGTTCGCGTGGCCTGAGACAGGGTGATCCCTTATCTCCATTTTTGTTCCTGGTCGTGATGGAGGTGTTCAGTCGGATGATGACTAGGGCCTCGGAGGCAACTCTTCTGCGCGGTTTTAGAGTGGGAAGTGTGGAGCATCAGTCTGTGGATGTGTCACACTTGCTCTTTGCGGATGATACACTTGTGTTTTGCGACTCAGAGGAGGTTCAGTTGCGGCATCTCAGATATATCTTGATTTGTTTTGAGGCTGTCTCGGGATTGAAAATTAATACCGGGAAGAGTTCTTTGATTCCGGTAGGCGAAGTGGGGAACATTGGTGCCTTGGCTGCATTACTGGGTTGTGGCATCAGTCAGTTACCTTCTACATACCTGGGTTTACCGGTGGGATCGGCGGCTCAATGTAAACCTTTCTGGAATGCTATGGTTGACCGGGTTGCTAAGAGGTTAGCAGGTTGGAAACGTCAATACCTTTCCAATCTCCCCACTTATTTTATGTCTATGTATCAGCTACCCAACAGTGTGGCTCTCAAGATTGAGAGACTTCAGTGACAGTTTCTATAGGGAGGGGACAATGAGCACTCTTCTATCGCTCTTGTTAGGTGGGAGTCAGTTTGCCGCCCGTTATAGGAAGGGGGGATTGGGAATTTGACACTTCGTGCCTTTCAATAAAGCTTTGTTGGGGAATTGGCTTTGGAGGTTTGGGATTGAGAGGGACCGTTTATGGAGGAAAGTGATTGTATGCCGCTACGGTGAGGATCATAGGGGTTGGTGCTTGCGACTGGTTCGCTGCCGTAGAGGTTTTGGGGTTTGGAAGGATATTAGTCGGGGTTGGACTGTTTTTTCTTCTCATATTCGTTTCAGCATTGATTATGGTAGCTCGGTTTATTTCTGGCCTGACATTTGGTGCGACGACTCTTCTTTAGCTTCTTTATTTCCTATGCTCTTTCGTACTGCTCGTGATCGACATGCTAGCGTTGCCGACTGTTATCGGCTTGATAACGGTAGAATCATTTGGGATGTTTGGTTTGTGAGACCTTTTTAGGATTGAGAGCTAGAGGAGGTGTCTGGCCTTTTAGGTTTATTGTATAGCCTGCCTACACCAGGAGACGGGTCTGATCAGATGGTGTGGTGCCCTTCTCCTATTGAAGGCTTTTCGGTATCCTCCTTCTTCACGATGTCTTCTCAGTTGCCACGCATGGTCTTTCCTTGGAAGGAGATTTGGCGTTCTGGTGCCCCTCCTAGAGTCGCCTTTTTTGTATGGTCGGCGGTTTGGGGCAGAATTCTAACCCTTGACAACCTTCAGCGCCATAATTTCGTTGTGGTCAGTAGGTGTTTTATGTGTAAGAAGGATGCGGAATCCATTGACCATCTCCTCCTCCATTGCCCGGTGGCATATGACTGTTGGTGATTAGTTTTTGGCTTGTTTGGCATTTCTTTGGTGATGCCAACATCGGTCCGCGAGCTCATTGATGGTTGGTGGGATTGCTTCGCGGGGTTGCGGGGTCGTCATTTTTGGAGAGTAGTGCCTTTGTGTCTTTGGTGGATAATTTGGCTTGAACGTAACAAGAGGTGTTTCGAGGGGGTGGAGTCCTCGGTTGGTTTCTTTAAGTATTCTTTCATTTCTTCTTTGTTTTATTGGGTGGAGGGTAGATTTTGTTCATCTATAGAAGAAAATATTATTTTTTTGGGTTTGCTTAGTTCTTAGAGCGGTGTCTTGTAAATCTTGGGATGCACTCCCCTTTTGAGTGTCTTTTATAATATACTTACAAAAATAAATAAATAAATAAATGAGTCTTAACTCCATATATCGATGGTTAACAAATCATATAACATATTACACTGTGTATGTTCTCCCGTCAACTGGGGAATTGCAACACTAGAAAATATCTGACCTTCCTTATCATTTTCAGAGTGGCTTTCCGACTTTATATGTGACCTCAGATTTATGCTTGTGCTCTCATAATTGCCCCAGGCAACGACCCCTAATGTCTAACAGAGCATGAGAGACCCAATTTCAAACAATGGTCCTTTAAGTTGTATTTAATTTGTTATGTCTTTGGTTTGTAGGATATCACGAAGCCCATCAAGGATGAAATATGTAAAGCGTTAAAAAGATGGCGATGTTCTTTTTCAGCGCTTAAATTGAAGCAAGAAATTCTTTACTGTAAGTCCTGTCATTTTCATCTTGAAACTGCAAATTTATTTTTCTCCACATTGAGCAATTACCTATGTACTTCCTATCGAAGGCATTTTACGGGGTAAGAAGTTTTGGGCTAGGATATATTCGACTACCACAGAAATATAACTAAAATGGAAAGAAGCATGTATTTATACTTGGATTTGCTATGGCAATTTGGTTTCACCTGAAAGTTCTCCAGCTTTTAGCAATGCAGTCAGGCATTTTCATCACATCCTTCTGTTAGGGAAACAAAAAAGCTTGATCTCAATTCGTATCCCCAACACTAAGGAAATATATGGAGAAAATCCATTTCAGTTCGAAATATATTTTCTGGTAAACAGATTTAAAGAAATTTGCTTTTCATAAACATTTTTTTCTTTAACAGTTAATAAGCATAATTTTAAAGATAGTTCTTCCTATATTAGGAGAATCTTCCTTTCAGTGAATATTTTGGTAGAAATTAATGCAAACGTAACCACGGACAAATGGATACATCAATCACTTAAGTATTTTTCTGCTTAAAACAATAATTAGTGGTGTCGATAGCTCTTCTTTGTTAGAATATTTCTTCTCAATGAGACGTGACAAGACCTACGAAGGGATGTGAAAGCTTCTTGGAGGTGCTCACTCTTTTCATATTTACAGTGCCGGCTCAAGCGCTAGGTTACCGCCAGTAGTAGATCGTAATGTCAGTTAGGCAGTAGTTGACCAAGGCCACAACTACAAAGAAAATTCCATTTACTTTTGATGAAGGTCCAATTATAGTTTCCTTAGCTAATCAATATACTTTATGTGGTCCATTTAAAGCATATTAAAACTAAGATATTAAACAATGTGAAAGAATTTGGTTCTGCACTTTCGTTTTTTTCAGCCCTTATCTCACTCATTTTTATATTATTTTAGTGTTTGTCATGCCATTATTTCCCTACGCCCATTCAAAGCATGCTTTTAAGCTTCTTTTTACTGGAAACTCTACTTGTATTGTGATTAATTTTAATCTCTATGAGAAAGACAATTTTGTAAGTCCTTCGTAATTTTAAAATAGGAGTGAGGAATCCGTAACGAAATTCAACACTATTGCTATTTCGCAGGATCTCTAGACTATGGACAAGGGTTCTCCCAAGTTTGCCCTTCAATAAATAATAAGCCAACAGAAGCTCCTACTGCTATTATTATGTGTGTGTGCACTTTTTATATATAAAAAAAATTCTCTTATTTTGTTGTAATTTTTTTCTATCTATTAACATGTTGATCGGTATATGTGAATATATATATATGAAAACCTATAAAAAGAGGGAGAATTAATGAACTCAAACTCAAAAAGATACTCCTGATAAATCTTAAGAAGATACAATAAAGAAAAAAATTTAACAAAGCTTTCGTAAATAGAACACTTAGTTGTTTAAACTAAATCAGCAAGTCTGCAAGAAAAAATAAAATGATTAGGGTTATAAATTTTGAACAATTTTCTACTATATACATAGTTAATTTGAATTATGTTGGTACATTACATATGAAAAAACCTTCTCTATTTATCAATAAAAAATAAAAATGAAAAAACCTTCTATAAATATTTTTCCTCAGGGGCTAAACTTCCATTGAGGCTTGGGGGCTTTGCTTATGCATTTCATAGAACTGAAATGTGAACTCTTTAAGCAAATTGTTTACTTAAAAAAATAAAATACTATTCTTGTTACTTTGATAAAGATTAACTTTGCTAATGAGTGCTTGCACTACTGTCACTAGCTTTATTGAAGCTGTAAGAAGTGAAGTAGAAGACAGTTAGTTGAGAACGGAAATCTGGAAAGATGAACTTAGTGGTTGGACCATTTGTTTGTTTTAATTCCTGAAATCC
This sequence comes from Cornus suecica, assembly GCA_963922005.1. Taxonomy (NCBI): domain Eukaryota; kingdom Viridiplantae; phylum Streptophyta; class Magnoliopsida; order Cornales; family Cornaceae; genus Cornus; species Cornus suecica. The sequence goes on along the minus strand of OY998240.1, from coordinate 26,236,865 downwards.
AAGTGCAAACTGGCTAAATGAATTCAACTGCCCAACTCAACTTCTCAATGCATGTTAAAAAGTTGTAAGCAGTATTTTTACCACAGATAAGTAAATAACGTAGATGGCAGAATTTTCTTCCTACCTAAAGTAAAGTTGAAAAAGCTTACATGTGTTGTCAGGTCTTTTTGATCAGATCATACATTCCACCGAAAATGTTGACATGGTTGGGTTATTCAAGCATCTCCATCAAAAGGTAATAGCTCCCTCTGCTGTTCATCTATAAAGGTAAAGTTTTGGTGACTACTTTTACATCTTATTCTGTCTATCCAGGTAATGTTAGGATTACCAATGTTAGAAGGAACCAATCCAGCTTCATGTTTTCCACGTACTGCTATTGGCTATGAAGCTGCTTGCTACAGTCGCATTTGGAGTGAGGTTTGAATCCACTATTGTTGCAATCCATGCTTTTGGTAGCACATTCATCTCCCTGGTTGGATCTTATTCGACTATCATCAACTTCTTTTTGGCAAATGACATTTGCACTCTATTTGCTTCTAAGAACAAGAAATGGCACAATATGTGCTTTAAAACACTCTCACGCTCCACGATTATCTAAGTACTTTTACCCTTTACTTTGCGTAATTATGAGATTTCGCTTACTGAAAATATTAAAGTGGAGTGGAAAAATAGCAAAATACTGTGTGGATACCACCTACTTAGTTTTCATTATCCAACTGTGGAATTGGCAATAAGTGTGATGCATTTCTGTTATTGGCTATTGTTCTGTTATTCGTTACGAAGTTTTATTGCTTCTTCATTTGTGGAACCTGAAATAAATGTTATGCATATATAGGTTTTTGCTGCTGATATATTTGCTTCGAAGTTTCGAGATGATCTTTTTAATCAGTATGCAGGCATGCAATTCAGGAAAAAGGTAATCAAGCTACTTCAAGGAGTCATTTGTTTTTTAAAACAATAAATCGATGATTGGGTAACAAAATTTGGACATATTAGCTAAAGATTCTCCTTCACCTCCCCCCAGTTTCTTTTCTCTCTTCAATCAAAGTACTGACATATGGCCTTTTATGGTCAGACACATTGCCTTTCTGTATATATGTATGTGCCTCAAGTCCTCCATTGACTCTACAGAATATACACATAAACCTCAATGGTCCTTCCCTTGTATAGAAATCTACAGTATTGTTATCATTTTCTTTTCATTCTTTTGACAGGTGTTGGCTCCTGGAGGAGAAAAAGATCCTGTTGAGATTTTGTCGGATTTTTTAGGAAGAGAACCATCAATCCAAGCTTTTATCAATAATAAAGCTGCAGCAGTTGGTTTGTAATGTAGTGTTACTGCAGAATAATATCCCCTCCAGCAGTTTTGGTTGGTAGGGAAATTCTAGTGTTTTTTCCTTAATTCTTTTATTTCTTGTAGAAAGAAACTCTTCGTGGTAAAAACAGTGGCAGTCACCTGATCATCTTTGTAATGGATCTACTTTTTTTGTAATGAATTTAGCTTCAGTGAAATCTTAATTGTAGAGTCCTTGAGCTGATCGTGCCTGGTTTGCAGTTAATTTCGTCGCTCAAGATTGAGTTTTTCTTTCAATTATCCATTACAGTGGTGAAATGGAGAATCATATTGAGAACTCTAATTCATCCCTTTTGGTCATTAGGTTTTATTTAGCTTGAATATTCTTCGAGTTCTTCCGCAACATGATATGATCATAATATGATCATAATTGCAGTTTTCCATTGCCAAAGATATGTTCCAATTTTCTGAGATTCGAATTCCCGGCAACCTTGTAATGTCTGGTACAGATTGTTGCTAACCAATGCTTTGTGTGCCATTTATGAGCATCAAACAATGGAATGAGAAGAATCCTTAGTGCTTTGCTTTCACAGAATCTTGGTTCGATCTTCTTTCTTGAAAGCAGCATGGTTTTCAATCAAGGACAATTAAATACTGTTGCAAGTGCGACATATTCGATAAAATGTTTATAGGTGCTAATGTTGTCTTTCATGAGAATAACATTCTTTGAAATAAAATTGAAGACATGGTTCGCAAAAACGGTTTCGGTTGGTATATCAGTTGTGGTATCAGTTTAATGGATTTGAGTCAATATCGAGGTTAGTAACGGTTTTGATTATTGCAATCGTGATTTTTTAAAAAACTTGCACACGGTGACCAAAATGTACTAATATGTTACTTTTGACAACATAACTAAAGTTTGATGATTTTTTTGATAATTTTAAGTGAATTTTATTTATTTAAAGATATTTAGTATAAGAAATGATTTTTTGTAACAGACTCGGGTCAGTATCGGGGTTAGTAACGATTTCGGTTATTGCAATCGTGGTTTTTCGATCTTCTTATGAGACTATTCCATAGTATTAAATTTAAACAAATAACTATTCAAATTACAAAAGATGTACTTTCCTTCCAAATTTATACAAAATAATTAAAATAAATACATGATTCATCACCAAAATGAATTCCGCGGTGGATCTTGTTGCTTTGGTTCGGGTTCATGAGAGGAATGTCAATTTTGAGTTTATTTTCATTGGACATTTTGTTCATCATTAGTAGACCATCTTCTTTTCGTGATTGATAAGTATCTCTCTAAGCCTTAGCATATCCCGATGAATTACTAGTGAAATTACCTAGGAGACGGTGAAAATAGCCTCGAGGGGGGGGGGGGGGAAGGCTTTTTATGGATTTAATGTTAAATTAAAATATTAATTACGGAATAGTCAGTTTTAATCCAATTCTTTAACAATATAATCCACTTAATAATAAATATAGGTGTAGATAATAAAGCATAAACGACATCAATATTTTTATGTGGAAAACCTTGGAAAAACTCTAAAAAAACCACGAATACACTATAGTATCGATGCACTAAGAATCAACGAATTCGTACAAACTCAATGACGTTAGGACTTGCAATAACTCTGATTTGTCATTTTTCACTCGACGTCTGAAAGTCTTGATTCCCTATCGCTACCACGAAACTTTCGCCCCAATCTCCGTACTCTGACGACTATGTTTCTCAACGGATCAAAGAATCACAAAATTTTCCGCTCCGATCTCCGTACTCTGACGACTCCGCTTCTCAAAGGATCAATGCAACCACGTTACAACTGGTGATGTGATGATTTTTTAGCAACTAGATCATCCAATTATGCATAAAGATCTCCAATATTGAAGCACAATTGAATAACCTCCAAAACCTAGAGAAAAACTTGATATAGAATGAACAAGCAATCTCTTTATCTCTGTGCAAACGAATCTGATTTGTAATGGAATTGCAAAGCTCTCACAAAAAGCCACACCTCTTCTCAAAAGTTTAACTATTATATATAGAGAGAAGAGTCTCCAATTAGGGTTTGTATTTCTTTTCCTCAAAGTATTTGACTTTTGACCATAATGCCTTCAAATATTGACCAATATACCAATAATTCCTTTTAAACACGTCCAAAAGTGTTTAGGAAACTTTAATCCATCAAATTCATGCATATTAAAAACTGATGTCGGCCAGTTCGAGTTCTCGTATTAAATTCCCGAGTTCTCGTAATAAATTTCTAAGTTCTCGTATTAAATTCCCGAGTTCTCGGGAGCACTAGTGGCGGCCAATGGCAGACCAATATCTCTGGAGTGTTTTCCAATTTTCCCCATTGTAGCTAGTGGTAGACCAATATCCCGAGATCTCGTGGAGTCTCACGAGATCTCGAACTAGACCTCGTGGTATACAAAATGTTTTGATTTTGTTATTTTTTCGCATTGCTGCTTCTAATCCAACTCAACTTCAGTTCTCTTGTATTCTTGACTTCCTTATACTTGATTTGTGATTGAAGAAGCTTCTCAAATACTTGATCACGTCAACTTTTCCTAACTCTACCCAAGTCACAACACGCAACATGACTCAACATGATTATTGATCAGAACATGCCATTACACATAAATGTTCTTAGCTCTAAACTGATTTGTACTGATGCTATGCCTTTGTCCATTATATCCATAAAACATCTGAGGTTGAGGAGGCACAAAGGGTTATTCATATACAAAAACATATCTGTAAGGTTGTTGTGGATAGTGACTTTGACCTGAACTATAATGTGAGTCTGATGACTGCCCTAACGAAAATTTCCCAAAGCTACGCATCATTGAAGAAGGCCTGTCACTTCGATGATCATTATGCCTTTGGTTCCTCCTATTGAGATCAGGTGGAGATCTAAAAAGGAGTGACAGTTGAACATCCTCTCACGAGCAATATCATCCCATGGAATATCATCAGGTGTTTGAGTAGCATCATCATCAAACGTATACCTCATTCTGCCTCTAGTACCAACATTATCCCCATCATCATCATTATGACTCATTGATCTAGATGAAGAATGATTATGCTCAAATTTGAGTTATTTTATCAGTCATTCAGAAAAGATCCTCACGATCGGAGTCAAGAAAAGCTCCATCTCTCTTCTAACCATGGGGCAAGGGGATCATCATCATTTAAAAAAATATAATCTAACTTAATGGAATTATATTTGTTTTCAATATCCACTGCACTACTACGGGTGATGCGTTTAATCTTCAGCCACATATTATAATGTAAGTACACCAATTTTTGAATTTTTTCATACTTCAATTTATTTCTTGTCTTCGTGTGGATAAGGCTAAATGTGCTCCAACTGTGTTCATAGTTGGATGGTGATGTTGTTTGACTCATAACCATGCTATTCAAACCAACATGTCTAAATTATCGAACAATTTTTAACAATTTATTTTAGAATATTGAAATTGTATTAAAAATTGGCAAACAATCCTACCCGACACCATTTATGATGATCACATGGCATCTTAATTCATGGGATCCTATTGGTTTTACCTAAATAAACATCTACACTTAAATTGCATGATAATTAATACAATAATATTATATTTTGGTATTTTTATTGATATCCTAATCCTATACAGTTGATTCTACATAAATTAAATGAAAATTGCATGTTAGAGATAATAAATTGCATGATAGAAATACATAAAATTGCATGATAATTAATACATTAATGTTATACACTTTGATTTTTTATTTTTTTTATTTAGAAATGTAATACAAAAATTTACGAAAAATGAATCATTAAAAGGCTAAGTAAAAACACAATATTCTTACACTTAACAATATAGAAAATACTAACTTGTAGGAAAAATGTTATCTTCTTCTATGCTTGTTGGTCCCTATCATCCTCAGCTTCTTGTTTTAAACTGGCGCAAACTCCATTCTTATAGCAAGTAGCAAGAACTTAAAATATGGTATTCAATTATTCACAAGTGATCCAATAATTCACACTTTGAAAGCTTGCAATTTCACTATATGTGCACACAATTACAAAAGTACAACACAAAAGAAATTCACATGAGTCTGCAAAGCTTCCAACTTGCACACAATTACAAAAAACTATAGATACAAGACCACTATAAAGCTTCAACTTTTTATTATTCTCTGCAACTTTCCTTTAAGTCCCATCTTTCACCCTCAGGTTTCTTAGCCCATCTTTCTCTGCAATATTATATTTTTATGAGCATGGGATATGTGTATTACTTTGACATGTAGATCATTTAGAGAAAAGAATGCTTAAATATGTTAGGAAGATTTTCTTATATCCTTGGAGAGTGCCATATGGAATATGTGGAGAATATTGAGGAAAGATAAACACTATATATGTTGAATCTATCCCATGTCGGATGGAAGGTACAAAAGGTTTAAACATTGACTTCTATATAAGTTGGGGATGGAAAGGCAAGAATGAGCTTTATTCATTAACAATGAGCTTGCAACGTTTCTAGTGGGCTATTGGTTTTAGAATTCTATTTCAACCCACACATAGGTAAGTAGTAAAAGTCAGTTATAACATTATCAACTGAATAGGCCGGTTCAAGCCTGATTTTGTTTGTAGCAGGCGGTTTACATAGAGTATCGGTTGGTTCTCTAAGAATCGGCCGGTTTTCATGTGCATACCAGGGCAGATCAATAAACTGCCTTGTATCGGTATTAGTCGAGCTGGGATTTGTTGCAAACTGTTCGGTTCGCGAACTATGATCGAAGAACAAAATGGTGTGTACTGAACCATATTTGGTGAAACGAATTATATATTGTACCTAATATATGTACTCAAATTCATAAATAATAATATTATAGGACATCTTGAAACGAGCTTTCACATTAAGGTTCCAATTCGAAATGCCTAGGAATATTTGATAGAAAAAACCTGTACGATTTGCATCTCATTAGAAATGGATCAGTGAGATGTGTTTTGTGCAAGATGATGAATTAAAAATGTGCATTGTGCAAGGTATTTTGTGCATAGTAAAAGGAAAGGTTTGTGTTGCCAAATGTCATGTGATTTGCAATGTGATTGGAATCCAGGTAGGTGAATTAATCAAATCTTGCCATTTGACACTTCTATGGTTCCAGTGAGATAAGAACATGCCATCCGCGCATTTTCCTCTTTAACTTACATCACACCTAGCCTTACAGGTAGGTGAAATAATCAAATCTTGCCATTTGACACTTAAATGGTTCCATTGAGATAAGAGCATGCCATTCGTGCATTTTCCTCTTTAACTTACATCATACCTAGTATATTTGAGTATATTCTTCTTCAATGTCCACATATAACTATTTTTAACAAGATTAATATTTGATTCTTAGTTAAAGAAAATAAATAAAAAATAACCCGGAGTTAGAAAAAACTAAATGGAAAACTGACATGAGATAAAATAAATGGTGGAAACAAAGTTTTTTAGTAAAAAAAAAATACAGTCATAATTACTTTTATATGGAATTTAATTTTAATTTTTGTGAATAAGGAGATCATATTTTTTTTAATATGTAAACGGAATCGTACTCTTTATAAAGTACCCAAACTGGATTTAAATTTTGTGCTTTCAATACAAGTATATTTTTGTATAATTTTAATAAACAATTACACTTTAATACTTTTTTTAAGCATGTAAAATCATATGTATAAAGGGTCTCATATTAACCTCTTGCCTAGGAGAAATTATTGTATAGACCTGGTCCACCACGTCACCTAGCTTATTTGGTGGACTAGGACAATTAGTTTATGACACATAGGATTGTTGTATTAACTTTATTTTAATTGACACATCAACAAAATTTGATTATTGTATCTAATAGAGATGGACGGAAAATAAACGGTAGACAACTTTATCTTTGTTTTAAATTTCCTTGATTTTCTCTTCCTTCCATTTATGTTTTGGCGCCCAAACTTTTTCCATGCTTCCCTCTCTGCCATTTTCTTTTCCCACCGAAATCCAAATCCATATTTTTTTCCCGAAAAGTATCCAAATCCAGATTTTCCTTGTGGAAGCAAAATCTCTATCTACATTATTTGATTATTATTCATTATTTTATTTATTTTTTATTCATTCATTTTTATGTTTTGGTTTATGAAATTTGGACCAAAGACCAGACTAGAGCAATTGGACCCAACAAATTGATGGGTCCAAAAACACACAATTTGGTCTGGGTAAAAAAACTAAGACCATGTCAATACAAACATGGTCTGGTCTTTAAAAACCCAAACCATATCAGACCAGACCGGTTACCAAACATGACCTAAGCTTATAGGTATTAAAAATGAAACATATCAAATTTTATTTCAAAACAGTTAATGCAAAAGAATTAGTTTTCCAATGAACAAATCAACATAAGGAGTGCAAAAAGAATTGTAAATACATCATGTTCAAAAAAAAATAAAAAATTATGCCAAGCCTAGGTTCAAAGCAAACTCCAATTGCAACCATTTCTATTGCTTCTTCATCATGTCAAAAACAAGAAAAACAGACGATCGATAGCTCTTGATGTATACGGGTTATTTGTATCACTGAGATAACTTATGATCTCCTTCTCACATTTGTCTTTCATCGCCTCATTTCTCGATAACCTAAATTGAAAATGATTAGAATACATAAAATAAGTATAAAAAAATGTAGACATTCATTCAGTCATAAAATAAATAATTGAAGATCAAACCTGATTAAAGTTTTGAAAGTTATGACTTACTTGATTTTGTATGACATTATTTTAAGAGACCAATAAACATACATAAGTGAAACATGTGGGAAATTTATGTCTAATGGAAGCACACAACTAATTCTTCAAAAAATTACCTGACTCCAATTGGGCAAAATTGAATACGCATGTTGAAAGCTTGTAAAAACAATATTATGATACCCAACAACTTGTATGAAATATGCAACCAAAGTAATAATTATAAATTAACTTCTAAAATATTATACATGTAGGGTGTTAAAGTGTACCCCATTTTGCGAGTTAGAAGGCATTTGGTGAGAGCAAGCTGGAACATGTGAAACATCTAGTGTTGTCGTTTGTTGTCACTTTTTTTGCCTTTTTCTTTCGCTTCTCCAAGCTGCTCTTAATCCTACCATATGTCATCCCTTTCGGCCTCATATGTGGGGGATCCATCACCATATCCTCACCAATTGTTCTATGTACATCATTCACAACATCAACTCCATCGGAATTGCAATTATTTATCATATTCATTGATTTTATTTCTCTAATTTCTTGTACAATTCGGTCTAGATGGAGATTCGTAACTAATACTGTCTCCTCATCATATGCACTTAAATTCATCGCACTAAAAGCTTTGCATATAAGCTTGTTCAACAATATTGTCTTCGATAATATTACCTTATTTTCCAATGGCACACCACACTCATCAACAATAATACCTTCCTTTACACCTTTTGTCCACATTTTCAATATGTTTTCACTTGGAAGTTTTTGAATGGCATTAAGGTTCAATACTCTTTTCAATATGAGTATGCCTTAGTTGCTCTTATACCGGCTTTGGACATATAACTCAAGATAGTTGCATTAGTATTGGTTATCTTTTGCCCTGACCTCAACAAGTGCCTTTGCTCGGGCTTTGCAAGATTATGGTTATGTTCAGAATTAAACTGAACCAATTTCCAAAAATCATTTTTTACATTAAATACAACATGAGCTTTGCAACCAATCCTAGTTAGCATTCTTTCAAAAAAATTATCTTCAAAAGAGGAACTATCTACTTTAAATCCTTCACACTAACACATATAAATACGTTGTCGCAACTCTCCCGTGGCTCCATCCCGCTGAACTTTTCATTTTCTAACACTAAACACTTTGTTTAAAGCATAGTTATTATACAACTTGTACGCTTCTTCCTCACTATACACCAACATTCTAACTTTTAGATCCATATTGTCTCCACTTTGAGGTATAACATAAGGTATATCCTCCTCATCAACATTATTGAATATTTCGTTTTCATTTCTAATTTATATGAGTTAATAACACAAAAAAAAATTACTAATATGACAAGAATTAAAAGATAACATACTTGCCATGAAGCATCAAATGAGGTTGATATATGGCTAACAATATGATATTTAATTAATTTTTCCTAACATTGATAATAATTTCGGTTTTAGTTTTGTCAATTAATATATTGGTTTACAATCAACAATCTCTTACTTAATTTTTCCTATCAATGATAATAATTTCGGTTTTAGTTCTGTCAATTAATATATTGGTTTACAATCAACAATCTCTTCTCTCTCTTTCAAGTTTTTTTTGAATAAATTTAATTCACTTCATAAGAAGAGAAGGAAAAACTTAAATATGATAACGATTTGGTTCAATAATAATTATTTTCAATGTCCTTATACTCTCATTTTCGGCACAAGACCAACTATGAAACATGTATCCACATATTGTAACTAATGAAATAATATATCTGGGATAGGAAAAACAGAGCAAGAATGAGTCGTTTATGTTTGTTGGAAAAAAGAAATGGTTGGTGTTGGGAAGAATCAAATGATGTAGAGAGAGATTTTGCTTTCGCTAGGAAAATCTGGATTTGGATACTTTTGGGGAAAAAAATCTGGATTTGGATTTCGGTGGGAAAAGAAAATGGCAGAGAGGGAAGCATGGAAAACGTTTGGGCGCCAAAACATAAGTTGAAGGAAGAGAAAATCAAGGAAACTTAAAACAAAAATAAAGTTTTCCACTGTTTATTTTCCGTCCATCTCTGTTAGATACAATAATCAAATTTTGTTGATGTGTCAATTAAAATAAAGTTAATACAATAATCCTTTGTGTCATAAACTAATTGGCTTAGTCCACCAAATAAGCTAAGTGACGTGGTGGACCAGGTTTATACAATAATTTCTCTTTGCTTAGGGCTTCTAAAACATTTTAAGAGCTCAGGGCCGACCCTGAATCTAAGGGTTTGAAAATGTTCACATTATTTATAAATTTGAACTCCATCACATTATAGAACAACAAATTTAGAGTACGAAATTCAAGGAACGAAAATTGCCACAAATGATAACTTTTATTAATTCTTTGAAAATGATGGATACAATCCTCTATGAATATCTTGTACATAAAGATTATGTCCTCTGATTCGATTTCCTTTGTTGATGTTGATTTAAGGGTCTTCAGAGTTTAATCTTGAATCAGTTTGTTGGGAGCGTTCCAATGGTCATCTGGGCTTGATCTTGAACCGATTTTGTTGAGAGGGATCCAAGGGCTATTAGGGCTTGATCTTGAATCGGTTTATTTGATTTTGGTCAACTGCTGACGGAGCTTGATCTCAAACTATTTATTTGATTCTTTAATTGTTGAGGAAGAATGACACGAAGTTTGAATGACACGATAAATCGCTCCATTGTTGTTCTTCTTGTTGGGAATCCGACAAGGCTCCGTTCTTCTTCCGAAAATTCCCCCTCCCCCAATCCATTCTTTATCTCTTTGTATTTATAGGCAACTAAGACAAATAAGAGGATGACATGTGTCCTTGATAATTATACAATAATAATAAATTATACTACTTTGGCTAGATTTTGACATTGGTCCCATTTTTAAAAATTGTTTGATATTGGTCTCATTTTTAATATTTCTGGTAGAGTATCTTTTTAGTATTATAAAAATGCCCTTTGAATGTTTTTACACCACAATCACCCTAAACCTTAAGTATGCCCCTTAGAACTATGTAAGACTATTGCCTTTTGTTTTTTTAATCTATTTCTTACCTTACCCTTCAAAATAAAATAAAAAATAACTTAAGTTTCCCCTTTTCATCCGCCATTGATCATTTCCTTCTCTTTCTCTCTATTTTCCTTTTGTTTAGGGTTAAAAGATCGAACAGGTAAAAGCTCTTTCAACGACATATGATTGATATGAAAAATCATCGCAACCTTCATCTCTCTATACAATGGTCAAACTGTCATCCAACTTTTTGGGATGATTGGTCGATAACAAATAACACTCGACAATATTCAAAACTAAATCTTGAAGCCATGTATCCCTGTGTTTTGATTTTTCAGAGGTATCCAAGATGCAATTAGGAAATTCAAGAAAGATAACCTAAAGTTATTTTAGAACAATGACCAATAAACCTGAAATCGCTTTGCCCCAATTACTTGATATGGCAAGGTAATTTAGTGATATTATAAAAGGTATAGTGAAATATGTTTCATTCATTTTGAAAAGAGAATGAAAAGGAAGAAGTTATTGCCTCACGATGCTAAGCGGAAAACTCCTGAAATAGTATTAAAACTTGTTATGATATAAGATGTCCCCAAAAGCATAGAACCACAAGTTTCCATGAAACGACCCAAATTTGTGTTTCTAGACCTCAAACATGACTCGTGTTAGACGAAATTAGCATGCTTTGTTGGTATCATGTTCTAAATCCCCACCCCACCCCCCCCCCCCCCCCCCCCCGGTACCCCAAAAGCATAGAACCACAAGTTTCCATGAAACGACCCAAATTTGTGTTTCTAGACCTCAAACATGACTCGTGTTAGACGAAATTAGCATGCTTTGTTGGTATCATGTTCTAAATCCCCCCCGGTATATATATATAGGGTGAATTACAACTAGAATCCCTCGAGATATGTCAAATGACAGGTAGATCCCCCTTCGTTTGGTAAATTACAGCTAGACCCCCTCAAGTCGATCGACGTATATTTTCGGTGACTGATAATATGAAATTACATCTTTACCCATGCCTATATTTCATTGAAAAGATTTAAAATTATTATTTTGTCAATTACTTATTTACAAAGGTAATTTTGGTCATATTATAAACTTTAAATAAGGGTATTTTGGTCTTTTCACACGTCCTTTGCATATACTCGAGGGTATTTAAGACATTTCACATCTAAAAAAGTGATGACATTAACATTGACCGAGTTTGACCACGCCGGTAGGGGGTAACTGTTACAACTTACAAACTTGAGGAGATCTAGCTGTAATTAACCTATATATATAGTATTTGACTATTTCAAGTTAACCTCATTATGTAGGGGATGATTTTGGAATATAGGCAAAATAGTTTTTAGGGTAAGGAGAAATTTTTAAAAATGGGGCCAATCTCAAACAATTTATTAAAATGCGACTAATGTCAAACTCTATCCAAAATAATAGGATTTAAGTAAAAAAAAATCCTACAATTTAACAATTATCATCTAGATAATTATTCAAATAAAATAATATAATAATTGAATGATTATCTTTTGAGGATAATTATTTTAATTATATTTTTATTAAAATCATTTATCAATTATTTACTTAATCTACCGGGCTTCGACTAGTGTTTGGGTCTTGCTTATTTTGGGTTTGGGCCATGAAATTTTAATCTCTACACACATTTCAAATAGTATAAGGACAAACTTGTAACTATTACATAATTAAATGCTGACGTAGATGTTTGTATGCCCTTAGATTAATGTTGAGGGAAATATGAAGAGAAATTTAGCCGGAGAGGATCCAAGTTCTTTTTCTACACCTACCTACCTTATATATTCTTTCCTTAATTTATCACTTTTTTTTGTAATTATTTCTGACTTAAATTGTGTTTTGTCAATACGTATTAGTTAAGATTGTAATTATAATATGATTAATATAAACTGTATTGATATTAAAGGCGAGTATTGAATGATAATTTTTTTTATATAGAATTACTAACCGAATGATATTATGAACCAAAATCGCTGTAGACAAATCTTGAGCTAAATAAACATTATTTACTGTTCTACAAATATGTACATCGGACATACTTATCCCAATTTCTTGAGAGAGAGAGTTTCTTTCTTTTTCTTCTTCTTTGGCACCAATGTCCACACTTGGCTTGATAGACGGATATAGATTGTTGCACCAATGATCCAATGCCAACAAAGGAAAGGTGGTCCCGAGACACATAGACCGACATGTGCGAGACGGATACAGATTGGTGCACCGTGCACCAATGGTAAAACCAAAAAACAAAAAAGTTGGTCCAGAGACACAGACCCAAAAATCAAATTCTTTTCACACCAATTATAAAATTGTTCTTTGGAGTTTGGAGTTACCACATGGTCCATGCATGTGACATTATAAATATATGTGAAGGTTTAAACTAATGTTGAAATCTTTTGTCCTAATTCTTCACACTAATTGCTTTCCTCAGCTTTATTGGACTCTTAACTTATTAAAATATATATACATATATATATATATATTTATAAAATATTAATATATACATAATTTTAAAAAAAGGTAAAATCCAAATGATAAAAAAGTGTAATTTAAATAAAGTAATATAAAACATTTTTCATAATTAAAATAAAAAAGTACTTTGATGATTTAAACAATGTAAATTTATAATTTTTTCCATTTATAACTACAAACCTAGTATATTTATATATGTATTTATAACTGTTGTTCTATGCATTCTTGTCATAATGGTTCACAATATTTTCATTTTCCTTCATTTTCATGCATGCTCACAAAAACTATTGACGAAAATTAATAACATTGATGTAGTGTATAATAAACATCATCTTAACATAATTTAAGTAAAAATTCTATTTTAGATTCAAACAATGGATACGATATGTCAATAAAAATAAAATTTATATTTTTGAGAATTTAAAATAATAATAAACTTGCAATGTCAAAGGAACTTTTGTGTTTATTTCATAATATTTGATTTTTTATAAGATAACAAAAATGTATATATTAAAATTAAAATAATTATGTAAATATTTTGGAGATCCAAATGTAATTTTTTATGGACTTTGGACATAAAATATGTTTTTTAGGCTAATAGAATAATTTTTTGAAAGTTTTGGAGGGGCCAAATGGAATTTTGTAAAAATGATTTAAAACTTTTATCTCTATTAATTAGTGAGGGTTAAGAAAATGTGATATTCCTTTCATGAATAGCACATAAATTTATATACATAAAGTACGGAACTCCCTGCAATCAGTGATTATAATATTCTTCTATTAGGCAATAATGATGCTCACTTAATAAAGAATTAGTACTTAATTTCACAATCGTTGGGGGCGAAGCGAACTGAAATTAAGCAACAAACAAGTAAATGTCACTAAATGCCTGAAAAGGAACCTATGATTATATATAAATAAAAAACTTGGATCCTCTCGAGCTTTATTTTTCTTTATACCTTGTGGAGCCCAATCTAAGGGTGTAAAGATGGACACAACATTTAAAAATTCTAACTTATTTAAATTTCAAACTTTATGAGGGTATAATTATAATTATAAAATACACACTTATTAATTGATGATGATATCTTAAGATAAAATAAGTCCTAGGTGGGTCTTTTATGTGTTAACACCACACATATATAGGGACATCCTTATAAGTGTGTTTTTATAATTTTAGAGATCTAACATTGGATAGAAAAATTTATAATGGGTTTTTGGGATATAAATGATATATATTTATTTTAGTGGGGTTTAAAATAAATTTTCAATGGGGCTTAGTTATAAAGAAATTTAAATTCTGTGGTATTTAAGGTAAAAAAAATTCCAATGAGAGCTAAATATTAAATATTCAAAATTTTAGGATAAAAGATATAAAAAATAAAACCTTTTTAGGTGGATCGGTCACTGATGCAATGCATGCATACTAACTTTTCATTAGTCATTCTTGCAATTTTAAACATACATGTAGCTCTCACAAGATTTTGGCAATCACTGAGATATATTAATGTGTAGGTAGTCCTTTTATTTGTCCACTTCATACGAGAATCTTATATGGAAGATTATTTAATTTTTTAAAGAACAATATCTGAGCTCTATTTCGATATATATATATATATATTTTAAATAATACTTGAATCATATCCTAAGAGAATGAAGTAGTGAAAAAGTGTAATTTGTTGTAATATGACTGCAGAAAATATTCGGTATGATAATTTATGTTAGATGAGAGAGATTTTCTTCCATGACAATAGAGTACAAATATTGAAAAATGAAAAAGAAAACCAAATCATTTTAGGGGACTTTTCACATAAAAGAAAAAAACGTTATAGGAGGCAACAATTAATTAATTAAATGCCTATATATATATATATAAGCTTTTAATCCTTGTAGCATACATATAGTCCGTATAACTCTTTATGGTTTTACTCAATCCTAAATTTTTTAATTGAGAACGAATTGATCCCAATTTTTATTTATCGATCAACTAACATGTTAAATGATATATATGTCCTTGAGTTATATGTTTAAAAAGAAAAAAAAAATTATTGTGAGCAGACCAGAAAAATGACTTCATCTCCCTCCCAAAAGAAATCCTAAATTCCTAATCTTTTCCCACTTCATCTCCCTCCCCTCCGCCTCTACCCTAACCCACCACCACAGCCCCTTGTCTCTGCCCCGACCACCTCGACTATATATATATATGTGTAAAATACAGATAGATGGGATCAACCCATAGAAATAAAATTAAGGGCAAATTATACAAATATTTCCTAAGCTTTGACCTAATTATAGAAAGTACCCTTAATGTTTTAATAATATCAATTACCTCTCTTAATTTTTGCTCCGTAATAACATTTTTCTCGGAAAGTAAATTTATTGGTCAAAGAATTGATTTTTTGGACTGAAAATCTTACTTCACCCTTACTATCCTTGCCATTACATTTCAACCCTTACTTTTGCAATCATAATTACCATAGTACCCCTACTTAATTGACCATATTACTCTCACATTCATTTGGGTACCAAATCTCTCTCTCTCTCTCTCTAAAAAGTTTACAACAAAAAAAATTGGAATTAATATTTAATTAATATTTCCGTACTAAAAAGTTAATTAATATTTTCGAACTAAAAAGTGAATTAATATTTCGGAATTAATATTTAATTAATATTTTCGGACTTAATATTTTGAAATTGATATTGAATTAAATTTTAAAAAGTGAATTAATATTTTCGGACTTGATTTTGAATCTTTTCGGAATTAATATATAATAAACTAATATAAGGCTTCACAACAAAATATTACACTTTGATATGGGTATTTCAATGTATTAATTAAATATTAGTCCAAAAATATGAATTAAATATTAATTCCCAATTTGTTTTTTGTTGTGAACTTTATATAATATTTCTTACCAAATTTTGTTTTCATACTTTATTTAAATAAATTTTTTTCAGTTGAAGTATGGGTATTTTGGAGCAAAAAAATATAAAATTGACAATTTTTATTAGCTTTTCATGCACATAATTCTATAATTTTCTCTACTTCAAACAGTTCCCCTCTCACTTTTATCATTTATAATTGACCTAACTAATTGAATAATACAATACAATAAAATCAAATATTTATATAATACAGATGTGTTGGCAGTGGGGGACATGGATAATAAAATAGTATACAAAAAGTACCCAACATAATAAAACTATTTGAGCATAAAGGAGAGCCACATTTCCAAACCCAACACTAGTGTAATACAGAGATTTTGCCCATCTTTAGAATATTCTGTATATATGGTTATTTTATTCAGGCATAAAAATAATTTTGCCTCAAATTTTCACCGGATTTATAATCCGATTATATGAGGTAACTGATATTATTAAAATATTAAGGATACCTTTTGTAATTAGATCAAAATTCAGAGGAGGTTTGTGTAATTTTCCCTAAAATTAATTTTAATTCCAGGAAACCCATGTATCCATTTCGGTGGTACCATTACTCCATTTTATATCATGGGTGTTGTACCTAAAGTACATGATTTCAACCAGTGTACAAAGATTATATATATATAATCACCACGCATGCACAATGCCAATCTATACACACAGGTTAACCATCAATGGGAGACCTAGGCACCATGGCGGTTAAAATACTCTCAAGAGACACCATCAAACCCTCTTCTCCAACCCCTCCCCACCTCCAAAATCACAAGCTCTCTCTAATGGATCAACTCACTAATCCCAACTATGTACTAAGACTTCTCTTCTACTCCAACACCACAACAAATGCCAACAACTCTCATCAGCTCAAAAAATCCCTCTCTCAAACCTTGACCTTGTACTACCCTTTCGCCGGAATTCTCAAAGACGACGGACTCTCCATCGACTGCAACGACCATGGAGTCGACTTTTGGGAAGCGCAAATCCATTGTCACCTCTCTGACATTCTCAAACCGCCCAGGCTCGATGCTCTGCGCTCGCTGTTTCCCACTAGTTTAGTGGAAAACGGGGCGTACGAAGGTTGTAGTCTAGTGGTACTTCAGGTCAATCACTTCCTTTGTGGAGGAACAGCGATTGGCGTGTGCATGTCGCACAAAATAGCCGATGGCTCCACCATGACTGCTTTTCTAAATGACTGGGCCGCCACAGCGCGTCAGCCCGGTGAAATGGTACTACCCCCTCATTTCATTTCATCAATGTCCGATTCCTCATCCTCCCGTGAACCATTCGTTGTTAACGGAATCAAGATCGCCAGAGAAAGAGCTGTCACCAGGAGGTTCGTGTTTGATGCCTCCAAGTTAGCTGAACTCAAGGCCATGGTCACTTCCAAATCAGTAGGAATTCAAAATCCCACTAGGGTCGAAGTTGTCACTGCCTTGCTCCATAAATGTGCCTTAGTTTCCACAAAAGCAATCTCGCCTTCTTCTTTGAGGCCCTCCATTTTGTGCCAAGCGGCCAATATGCGCGCCAAAATGGACCCTCCCATGCCAGAAAAGTCTGTTGGGAATTTCGTGTGGCACTTTACGGTGTCAGTACCACACGAAAAGGAGGTAAATTTGAATGAATTGGTTGGTCAATTGAGAAAAAATAAGACAGAGTTCGACAATAAGTATGCAAAAAATGTTGATGTGAATGAATGGTTCTTATTAGTACGCGAATTGTTCGGGGATGCGAAAAAGCTGTATGAAAGCAACAGTGCTAGTGTTGAAGTCTATTCGAGTAGCAGCATTTGTAGGTTTCCATTTTACAAAGTGGATTTTGGTTGGGGAAAGCCGATATGGGTATCTATTTCGGGGGCTAGTGCGTTCAAGAACACATTTATTTTGATGGATTCGAATAGAGATGGTGGAATAGAAGCATGGGTGTCTTTGGGAGAGACGGAGATGAGAGTGTTTGAATGTGACGAGGAGCTTCTTTCATTTGCCTCAGTGAATCCAAGTGTTTTGGATTAGTCTATATTGTTCATGATCATGATTTATCTTTGGTACTTGATCTATCTAGTGTATAATAAAGTTGAATTGCTTGTTCATTTTGTTCTCTATTCATTTGTTACTCAATTATAAACTATATATGAATACACACACACTATGAGGAATTAATGCTGAAGATTTAAAAATACAATATGAATCCAGCAAGGAGATGCCAATATATATAAGTTATTGTCCATATATATGTATTCAAATTGATTTTTACAATGAAGTAATTGTCAAAATATGTATACAAAAATTAACTTATTCCTGACAAATTTTTTTAAAATTTTCTTCACTAGAATCAATAGACTTAGAATACATAGTTGATTATTAATTATTAGGGAAGGGGATCAGAGAGATTGCAACCAATTGTTCAATGTTTCAAGAAAGTAATAAAATAAATCCAATATATTATAATAGTTTGGTGACTTTGGGTCACCTTGTATATGCCTGAACATATGCCTTTGAAAGAGACGAGATTTAATATTCTTATCAGTCTTGTAAGCTAAGGGTAATATGGGATAATTTAGAAGAGGGCGATGCTCTTTCTCCTTCATATTTTCTCTTTCTCGATCTCTCTTAATATTCCACTAGTAGTACTCGTGGATCAACCCAAGACATTGAATCTGATACCAATAATCGAAAAAAAAAATGTAAATATTATTCGATTGTCTCCCCAATACCCAAAATCGTAAATAATATAAACAATGGATGATTTATCATTATTTATCTTGTTTAGTTGGAAGGAAGGAAAAATAATTTTTTAAACTATTTTCTCTAATTTACCTTTATTATTAGTAATATGATTTAGTTATAAGAAACTTAGTTTGTAGAAAGGGTAAAACCAATAAAAAAAAGTTAGTTATACCTTTTATCTCTCTCTTCAACATTTGATGGATAGGAATAGAGATGACAAAAAAACCCGCCCCGTTTCGAACCCATTCCGCTTATCCCGTCCTGTCCTGTTTAGCTAATCGGGGCGGGTATGGGGCAAAAAAATATTTCCCGATTATAATCGGGCGAGTATGGGGCACCCTCGCCCCGCCCCGATAATTCACAAGAAGTTTTGCAATTAACCCACCCCTAAACTATCTCACAGTTTAGCATCATGGTTCCCTGTCACTTGCTTTCATTAATTCACAAGAAGTTGTCCCTCGAATGGCTGAATCGCATAACACTTTGATTTGGAATTAGTTAATATTATATATTTTAATAAGAACTCCACCATGCATGTTTTCATGCTTTGTCTCCCGCGCATTTGTTTATTCAGATGCAACACATTAGCCGGTACACGAGAAGAATGACGCCGGAAAATAGAGAAGGTATAGGAGGAAACACAAGAGAAACAAAATAAATGTAAACTCACCATCTAAAGGAATCCATCAAAGGGGTACAGAGTTAGAATTAAGAAGAACTCCTTCTCAAAGTGCCCAAAGGCTCAAATATATTATCATTCATCAAAAGTCCCCTCAATTACATCATATCAAGCTTATATAGAGAAGGTTTTGGAACAAGTCTCTAGTCATAGGAGAGTCCCAAAATAGATTACACAATAATCAAAAAAAGAAAATGAAAAGACTTTAGACTTCTTTGACTCACAACTTACTAGACATAATTAAATACTTAGGGACTTAAAATACCATTGAAGAAGCTCAAAAAATGTGGAAAACAAACATGAAAATCCCTCAAAGAAAGTTAGACCCGAAATGAACTTGAACAGTCCAAAAATCAGCAATTTCCAGCTTGTAGATCAGCAAAACGAACTTTACCAAAATGGCCATAACTTCTAGAAAATTCGAAATTGCGCTTTGTTTTTTTTTTTTAGAAAGTAGACTTCCAGTTCTTTCCAAGCATATATGGCACGACTTCTAATTTCTCTCCATCTGAGAACACCATAGCGTCAAAGTCGACCCAAAAATTGCTAAAACTCCAGTAGCTACTGCTTTAAAAAACAATCTGTGTCAAAGAAACAACCCATCCTCCTTTTTGCAGGTTGTCTATTCCTTGTTCTCCATGAGCAGAACACTACATTCTCTTTTACCAGCTTTATTTTCTCATTACAATCACTAATGCATGATCTCCCACATCCCACTCTCCATTGTCTGACATTCTCCTCCCAGAGTACCATTTTTGTCCTTTCCCTTTATTATATGTATCTCATAACCCATACTCATCACCTGCTCTCTCAACTATTTTGTTGCTCCTTGTATTGAGCCACACCAGCTTCTCCTTCACACACCTCCAAGAGCTGCTGTCTCGCCACCGTCGCATACCAACGCCTGTAAATCGTGACTAAGCTGCCATCATTCACTTGTTTGGCGCCTTCCGTTAGTGTCGTCACAAGCCCACCGCGCCAGCTACCACCATGTCGAGCCTCTTCTTCCCCCTACAGGTTGAAGCTCCACCTATTTTGGGATTTTATTATTATTTGGGGAAAAAAATAATATGTAATCGGGGCACGGGACGAGGCGGGTCGGGGGCAGGGTATGGAGTTGTCGGGGACGGGACGGGGCGGGGCAAAAAAATAAAAAATTAATCGGGGACGGGGCGGGAAAAAATAATCGGGTTCGGGGATGGTGAAGGTGATCCCCGACCCGCCCCATTGCCATCCCTAGATTGGAATAGGGGTCCTTACTTCCTCCCTCTTTTCCCTCCCCTCCAACCAAATACAAAATATGGGTTAATACCCCTTTCATTCCCCCCTCTTTAATCATTTTCTCCAATCAAACATAGCATAAATCTATATGATACTATTTTCAAGAAGCTATATATATATATAGAACTTATTATATGCATATATGTATGTATGTGTGTAAATGCTCAAAATTGCACTACACAAGAGAGAATGCTTTATTCAACATTTGATTTTCCTTTTATACATTTCTCACTGGGCTTAAAGCCCATTGGGGCAACATTTCATTTACTAAATAAATACGCGGATACAATGGGCCCAACCATTGGGCTTACAGGAGTTTTATTGTGCCAGTAGCCTGATGGGCTTAACCCGGAAAAGCTTTGGTGGGTCAAGACATTTTCTACACTTACACATGCCCACTTCTTCTTGATGGGCCGGGGACGACCGGGCCCATAAGGGAGAAGGAAAGGTAAGAATAATGAGTTTATCACCCCTGTCGGGATGACGTGGCTCACCCAATTAATGTGAGGGTTGAGTAATCATTGCAGTTTTTGAAATCAGTGGTCCGGATGGCCTCGATTGGCGAGATGGGTGGCCGAAGAGGCGCACATGAAGCGAGGTGACGCTTCGCTTCCCGAGCGCACGACTTTTCAGGCGCCCCTGAGACTCCTATAAATACTGGCTGTAATGTTGAGGATCCATCCCGTTTCACAACTCAAACTTTCAGAGAGCTCTTTGCACTTGAGATCTTCGCTTATCATTGCCAGAGTCTATCTCCTCTCCCAGGAAAGCGTCCGAAATCTTTCGGGATTCATCTTAGAGTAAGTTATTTCTTTTCATCTCCGCGTCTTTCTTTGTCTTCTTTTTGTTTAAAATGTCCGATAGCGATGACACCCGGTCGGGTAGTGACCATTTACCCTCCTCTGTGAACCCGGATGCCTCCCCTAGTTCACCCTCAGTGGAGGTGGTTAGGACAATCGTACTTAGTCCACCGGAAATTAACCAGAATGTAGCAGCAGCTGGGAATCCGGCTGCAGGGGGTTCGGGAGATCAGTTTTATGCTGATCCCCTTCCTCCCATGAATAGGGTAGAGACAGTGTTAAAGAAGCTAAGGGTCAAATGTGGGATACCCGATGGGATAATTGTTAAAAATTATCCTAAAAAGTATGATTTTAGGAAGTGTGAGGGGGTTTTGGACCACCAGATTTTGTTATCTGCCTTTCACCTTCAGGTCCTTAAATTCCCGATCCAACCCTTTTTCCTCTACACCTTAGCTACCCTGGGTCTGGCCCCGCTTCAGGTGGGACCGAACTTCTTCCGGGTCCTGGCTATGATCTTGATCATCAATCGGGATCTGGGCCTTGACCTTGGACTGGCGGACCTTCTGTTCTGTTACAAAATACAGGCCCAGAAGGACTGCAGAGGCCGGTACAATCTTTTTCCCTTTGGTGGGAGGAAGATCTGTGATGGCACTAAAAAGTCCAACAAAGGATGGAAGGAAAGAATGGTCATGGTGAGCGGGAACTGGAGACTTCCAAGCTCGTCCAGATTCAAAGTCCCTAGCGAGTTTGACCAACACCTTTTCCCTTCTTTCAAGCCATTCCATAAGGGGACATGCAACTGCGATCAGTGCAATGATAAGTTAGGCCTCCATGTGCTTGAGTTTCTGGGAGCGCCCGACGAGTATAAAACTTCACATTATATCAGAACCCGTTTCGAACTGCTAAAATCAAAAATTTGGGGACAGCCACTGAGGATGTGTAACAGTTTCCTGACAAGTTCTACTTTGCAGGCTCTGTCTACAGAAATGCTGAGAATCCCACAGGCAGTGCTGAAAAAGAAGGCCAGGCGGGCAGTTGTTCCTCAAGTGACAACTTCGACCCCGAGTGAGAGTGAAAACGGGCAGGGATCCCAAAGCGCCCCCACTCCTCCGGCTGGGCCCAATCTCCTGCCCTTGGTGGAGAACACCCCGGTAACTCTACCTCCACCGATGGGAAATGTTCAAATCGGCCAGACTCCTCCTCCAAGATCAAAGGAGGTTACCCGACCTTCAGGGGATGTTCCCACTCCTGAGTTTCGTCTGGTTAAAGGGGAAACAAGCCTGACAGGAGTAAGACATCCCCGATCGGAGGAGAGTCTACCCGAGCGGTCTCTCAGGCCCCGAACGACCACACAGTCGTCTCCCATCGTACTGGATGATAGTGGGGTTGCAACTGAGGTGGGAAGACCCGTGCCATGGGCGCCGAAGATTACACTCCCGGGTGGTGACTTTCTGGTTGCGGGGCAGGCGACCATTGACAACGACTCTACTCTTCGGGCTATGGGTTCACAGATATGGATGCCCATTGACCGAAAAAGACTGAGAACCATTGACCGGGAGGAGTTGACTCTGACAGGTCCAGAGGTAGCGATGAAGGTAGTGCTTTAACCTACAGCTTCCTCAATTGTACTTAATATTTTATTTGTTTATCTATCGGGCTAACACTTGTTCTTTTGGCAGATGCTCTACCTGACCCAGGCTTACAATGCGAAAATGGAAGAGGACACCAAGCTGCTCCAGAAATCCAATGAACTTCTGAGGCTGAAGGAGGACTCCCGGATGAAGGTCGCTAACCAGTTGGCCATATCCAATGAAAAGTTGGATGTCCAGACCCAGAGGGTTGTCGCTGCAGAACAGCAGCTTCGGGCTGCTCAAGATAAAATCAAAGAAATGGAGGCAGTCCGACGGGCCCTTTTTGCTAAAACGAAGGCCTTAAAGGCTGAGAATGAGAGCTTGAAAGCTAACAATGAGAGCTTGACGGCTTCCAATTCGAAGCTCCTGGAGGAGAGGGCAGAGATAGAGAATCTGCTGGCAACGGAAAGATCAGTGGTGGAGATGTGCCACCGGGGTGGGAACGAGATGTATAAACGTTTCTGCGAAACTTCCCAGTACCGTATCGGGTTCGGTTGGAGGTCATGTTTCGGTGACATGCAGAAACCTGTCGAAGAAAGGACTTTTGCCTCGGTGGAAGAGCTGGATGAGAGTCTGGGCATCGCTCCTCCGTACAACGATCCGGTTGGCGGTCCAGACGACGTTCGTTTCTGCGAGTTCCTAACCAAGCCTCTCCCAGGAATGAGCATCGCCGCCACTCCTGATCCTCCAGTTCCTGATGGGGCCATCATTCTAGTGAACCCCGATGAGCCAGGCACCGGAGTTGTACCCTAGGATTTTGTACTAATAAAGCGTATTGTAAGCCTTGGCCACTGAGGCATATTTTGAATGACAGATAATAGTTTTTATCCAATTGGCTTTTGATTTTTATAATATCACCATTCCCGTCCTGTGCCCTTGGGCAGCTCAGGCCATGTGAAGGTCTATATAATACTTAGTTTATTTTTGAAAATTGATCCCTTCAGGATCTGTGTTGTGTCTTCGGGCACTTCAGGCCATGCGAAAGACAATGCAACACTTAATTTATTTTTGGAACATCGATCTCTTCAGGATCTGTGTTGTGTCTTCGGGCACTTCAGGCCATGCGAAAGACAATGCAACACTTAATTTATTTTTGGAACATCGATCTCTTCAGGATCTGTGTTGTGTCTTCGGGCACTTCAGGCCATGCGAAAGACAATGCAACATTTAATTTATTTTTGGAACATTGATCTCTTCAGGATCTGTGTTGTGTCTTCGGGCACTTCAGGCCATGAGAAAGACAATGCAACACTTAATTTATTTTTGGAACATCGATCTCTTCAGGATCTGTGTTGTGTTTTCGGGCACTTCAGGCCATGCGAAAGACAATGCAACACTTAATTTATTTTTGGAACATCGATCTCTTCAGGATCTGTGTTGTGTCTTCGGGCACTTCAGGCCATGCGAAAGACAATGCAACACTTAATTTATTTTTGGAACATTGATCTCTTCAGGATATGTGTTGTGTCTTCGGGCACTTCAGGCCATGCGAAAGACAATGCAACACTTAATTTATTTTTGGAACATTGATCTCTTCAGGATCCGTGTTGTGTCTTCGGGCACTTCAGGCCATGCGAAAGACAATGCAACACTTAATTTATTTTTGGAACATTGATCTCTTCAGGATCTGTGTTGTGTCTTCGGGCATTTCAGGCCATGCGAAAGACAATGCAACACTTAATTTATTTTTGGAACATTGATCTCTTCAGGATCTGTGTTGTGTCTTCGGGCACTTCAGGCCATGCGAAAGACAATGCAACACTTAATTTATTTTTGGAACATTGATCTCTTCAGGATCTGTAGGTTTTATGATTTACTTGCCATGATAATGATTTTTACTGATCAAGCACTATAGCCTTTTTTTACAAAAAGATCAAAGTAAAAAACAGGACTTGGCCCATTATGGGTAGTACCTCTTCAGGCGAGAGGCGTTCTGAGAGTTTGGTTCCATTCCGCCATCACTATTCCGTCGGACTCGGTATGCTTCGCGACCAATGACCCCGGTGATGGTATACGAGCCCTCCCAAGGCTCCCTGAGCTTGCCTACGAGCCCTATTTTTCGCCTAAGGACCATATCTCCGACCTGGAATTCTCTTATTTTGACTCTCTGGTTGAAATGGTTCCGGACGTGCTGTTGGTAGGCGGCCAGCCTGATCCCGACAGCCTCTCTTCTTTCATCCAGGAGATCAAGATTCTGAGCCAAGTGTTGGTTATTCGGTCCTTCAACCCAGGCCTCACTCAGGAGGGTTGGAACCCTGATTTCCGTAGGAATCACAGCCTCAGCGCCGTACGCCATGGCAAAGGGTGTCTCTCCAGTGGGTTGTCTGGGAGTCGTTCTGTATGACCAGAGAACTTCGGGCAGTTTCTCTAGCCAGTCTCCTTTGGCTTTTTCAAGTTTTTTGGCCAGTGTGTTGAATATAGTTCGATTTGTCCTTTCCGCCTGCCCATTGCCTTGCGGGTAGCCAACGGAAGACGTATTCTGGTTGATACCATGCTCGGTAAAGAATGCTCTGACACCCTTGTTGTCCAGGTTTGTTCCATTATCCATCATGATCGTCCTCAGTAGCCCAAATCTGCATATTATGTTGGTCCATATGAATTTGATTACGTGGCTTCCTTTGACAGTGGGATAGGCTTCCGCTTCCACCCATTTGGTAAAATAGTCAGTCGCCAGAAGGACGTACGCGTTCGACCGGATTGCTTTCGGGAGGGGTCCTACTATATCCATTCCCCATCGGGCGAATGGGTGTGGTACTATAGTAGGATGCAAGAACTCGGGTGGCCGATGGATAGCATCCCCGTGCATTTGACAGGGCTTGCACCTTCGGACGTACTCTTCGGCATCCCGCGACAGGTAGGGCCAGAAGTACCCTTGAGACAGTATTTTATGGGCAAGGGTCCTGCCGCCGGAGTGGTTTCCACAAACCCCACTGTGAATTTCCTGCATCACTGCTCTAGATTCTGACGGTGTAATACACCTCAGGTAAGGACCGGAAAATGACTTTCTGTAGAGTTGCCCATTGATGATTGAATACCGGGCAGAATTCCTCCTGACCTTGTAAGCTTCAGCTTTGTTTTCGGGAAGAGTTCCATTTCGCAAGTAATCCATCAGGGGATCCATCCAGCTGGGTTCCCAAGGGATGAGCATTACTGGTTCGGCCTCCTGGATACTGGGCCTTCGAATAAAATCCACCAGTGCAACCCGAGTTAGGTCCTCTCCGGTTGAGGATGCCTGATTGGCCAGATGATCAGCTTCAGAATTCTCGTTCCTAGGGATCTGGGTGAAGGTTACTTTTTGAAAACCTTCTGTTTCTTTCATAACGAGTGCACGATATAACTCCATTTTTGGGTCCTTTGTTTCATACTCCCCGTTGATCTGACGGACAACCAACTGAGAATCACTGTGTAATGCTAAGGACTGAATCTGAAGGCTCTGGGCTATCCTTAGCCCGGAGACGACGGCCTCATACTCTGCCTCATTGTTCGTGGCTGGGAACTGCAATTGTACTGACATATGAAGGCGTGTCCCATCAGGTGTCAAGATCTCCAAGCCAATCCCTGATCCGGAGAAGCAGGATGATCCATCCACAAAGATCTTCCAGGTTTTCTGTTCGTTTTCCTGGTCTGGCTCTTCAGTTTCGCTTTCAAGTAAAAAGTCCGCCACTGCCTGTCCTTTAATGGAAACCCAGGGTATGTATGTCAAATCGTATATGCCCAATTCGATAGCCCATTTAGAAATTCGCCCTGAGAGGTCAGGCTTTGACATTATAACCTGTAGGGGTGTTGCTGTTGGGACGACGATCGGGTGAGCCTCAAAGTAATGCCTTAGCCTTCTTTTTGCATTCACTAGTGACAGAACCAACTTCTCTTGCCTGCTGTATCTGGTCTCTGCCTCAGCTAATGATTTGCTGGTGTAAAACACTGGCATTTGAAGTTTTCCGTCCTCTCTAACGAGGGCGGCGCTGGTTGACGCAGAGGATACTGCTAAGTACAGGTATAAGACTTCATCGGGAATTGGTGTGGACAGAATCGGGGGCACGGTCAAGTACTCTTTTAGACTCACCAGCGCCTCCGATTGCTCTGGACCCCAGATCTCTCCCTTCTTTGCTTTTATTGCCTGAAAGAATGGTCGGCATCGATCAGTGAGTCGTGAAATCAATCTTCTAAGTGCAACCACTCTCCCCGTCAAGACTTGAATGTCTTTGTGTGTTCGGGGCTCCTTCATTTCTATCAGGGCCTTGACTTGCGTCGGGCTGGCCTGAATCCCGGTCCGGTCCATGATGTGCCTGAGGAACTGTCTAGATGATACGCAAAAAGAGCATTTCACTGGGTTAAGTTTCATGCCGTGTGACCTGAGGGTGGCGAACACTTGGCGCAGGTGGACGAGATGGTCTTCCTTCCTTCTACTCTTGACCACAGTGTCATCGATGTAGGCCTCAATTACTGTACCCATCATACCTTTAAAGATCTTGTTGACCAGTCTCTGGAAAGTGGCACCTGCATTTTTCAGTCCGAAAGGCATAACTCTAAAGCAGTATGTGTCTGACTCAGTAATGAAGGAGGTCTTTTCCTCATCCATTGGGTTCATTTTTATTTGGTTGTAACCTGAATACGCATCCAGAAAGGTCAGACGATCATATCCAGCGGTAGCATCAACCATCTGGTCAATCTTTGGCAGTGGAAAGCTGTCTTTCGGGCATGCCTTGTTCAGATCGGTGAAGTCAACACAAACCCTCCATTTGCCGTTCTTCTTCTGTACTACCACTACGTTGGCAAGCCATTCGGGATATCTGACTTCTCTGATTAAGCCTGCTTGGAGCAACCTGGATACTTCATTCGCTATAATTTGGTTCCGATGTGCCCCCATGCGCCTTTGCTTTTGCCTGATAGGTCTGACATTCGGGTCAACCCGTAATGAGTGCTGTGAAACTTCGGGGTCGATCCCCGACATGTCCGTATGCTCCCATGCGAAGACATCATAGTTTTCCTGCAGTAACTGTGTTAGTTCCTTAAATTCAGGATCGGTGAGATTTGTACCTGCAAAGGTAACTTTTCCCGGGCTATCGGGCACAACGCAGATCTGCTGCAACGGTTCAACCACAATTGGGGGGCCCGGGTCCCCTTCCTTTAATTGCTATTTGGAGCCTGAGCTCTGCTCCTTGGAGCAGAATGCCACTGGGGCCTTCATCTTCTGGATCTCTTTCAGGGTGATCGCATAACATTCCTTGGCTGCCACTTGGTCGCCTTTGATATCAATTGTACCTATACCGTCGGGGCATAAACATCTCATGATTTGGTGAAGAGTCGAAGGCACACCTTGCATTCGGTGAATCCATCCCCTCCCCATGAGCAAATTGTACGAAGGTTTGGCATCGACTACAACAAATGTCTCATTTAGGGTCCTCTGAGCGGCAGATACCGGTAGCTGAACTTCTCCGATCGGTTCAATTTGCCTTCCGTCAAAACCTACGATGGGGCACCGGGATGCCAGAACTTCTGATGGATCGATCTTGAGCTTTTCAAAAGCCCATTTGGTGATGATGTTGGCGCTGCTCCCAGGATCGATCATGACTCTTTTCACAAGACAGTTGGCCACCATCAAGGTCACGACCAGAGGGTCTTCGTGCGGGGTTTGGACACTCCGAAGGTCTGACACTGAGAAGGTGATATGCGTTTCCCTTGCTTTGTGCTGGGCGTCACTGACCTCGTTGACTCTTCGCATCTTTTGGGCTCTCCGCATGTGGCTCCGGTGTGACCCTTCGGTTGCCTTGGATGGGGGGCCGCCATGTATCATATTAATCACCCTAATCGGCTGTGCATCTGAGGGTTTCCGAGGGGCACTGAGGGCACGTTGATCATTTGTTCTCGGTCTGTCCCGTTGGACGTAATCTCGGAGTTCCCCGCGAAGTAGTAACGCCTCCACCTGTTGCCTTAGGTTGCGGCATTCATTCGTGATGTGCCCGAAATCACCGTGGAAAGCACAATGTTTTGACTTGTCCCTCTGGTCGAGTGGCTGTCTCATGGCCGGGGGTTGCTGGAAGATCCCTTTGGCTTTGTTCTCTTGGTAGAGTTTAGCAAGGCTAACCTTTAGGGGTGTCAGCCTTTCGTCGAACCTGGGGCGTTTGAACGGTTTAGGGACTGACGATCCTGGTGGGGCTGAGGATCCCGGTAGAGTTGCTCGCTTGCGATCGGTCGATCGATCCTTGGACTGAATCTGAAGATCGACGAAGGCTGACCTCCTTTGACGGATAGTCTCCTCTTCCTCAATTCTCAAGTACCCCTGGGCCCTGGAGTTTAGCTCTCCAATGCCCGATGGAGGGCGCTTTACCAAAGACTGATGGAGCTTGGTTCCTGGAATGAGAGCCATCCTGAATGCCTCAACCGTCGAATGCTGGTCGCAGTTATCCACAGAAGAGGATTCAATGTTGAAGTGGGATACAAAACTTTTCAATGACTCCTCCTTCTCCTGGATCATGGTGAAGAGGCAGGATATGGTCTTCTTTTGTCTTTTGTTTCCATAATACTGGGCAATGAAGAGCCTGGTCAATTGCTGCCAGCTGCCAATGGATCGGGGTGGCTGCTTCCTAAACCACAATAGAGCGGCGTCAGCAAGGCTTGTAGAGAATACATTGCAAAGCAGGGACTCGTTCTCAGCGTACATGGTCATCTTCTGATGGATCTGGTATATGTGCTCCTCGGGATCCCTTGTGCCATCGTAAGGGGTGAATTGGGGCATAACGAACTTCTTTGGAAAGGGCTCTTGTGTTATCTCGTGAACGAAGGGTGACTGTACCAATTCTGTGGACGCCTGGATGGCCATGTCATCAGTGGATCGGGACCTCAAGTCCCCGAGGAATTTTCTTTGGAATTCATCAATCATCGCTTGAAGCTTCTGGGGGGTTATGGACTCGTCGGCTGCTGGAGCCTTTTTCGAGCGCTGAGAAGACTCGACATGCTCCTCAGGTTTGTCGCTGCCCTGTTGGTTTAGAGAATGGCCGAATGCCGCCACAGGAGGGTCATCTGCGACTATTGGCGGAACAGCAGGCTGTGCAATCAACCTGGCCATGAGCTCTGCATTCTGCCTTTCCAAGGCCATGCTACGTTCCTCAGCAGCTGCCAAGCGTTGAAGAACTTGCTCCATGGAACCCTTTGCACGACTATCCGCAGTGGGTTGAACGTCCGCCTGCGAACGAGTGATTGGCATCTCTGCAGTGGGTTGGCCTTTGTTTGATAAACAGACTCAGCTTTTTGAGATGGGAAGAAGGAGGCAATTTTTCAGATCCCGAAGGACAGATTTGAAAAGCCGCGACTCCGATAGTGTGACGTTTCCCATAGACGGTGCCAATGTGTAAATGCTCAAAATTGCACTACACAAGAGAGAATGCTTTATTCAACATTTGATTTTCCTTTTATACATTTCTCAATGGGCTTAAAGCCCATTGGGGCAACATTTCATTTACTAAATAAATACGCGGATACAATGGGCCCAACCATTGGGCTTACAGGAGTTTTATTGGGCTAGTAGCCTGATGGGCTTAACCCAGAAAAGCTTTGGTGGGTCAAGACATTTTCTACACTTACAATGTGTGTGTGTGTTTTAGAGCATATATATATGCCTAAATATCCGATAAGCAATGCATACAAAGATACAGATTTAAGAACAAGAGTTCAATCCCACACTTATATAAAACAATGTGTAACTCAACAAAAAGTAAATAACTTGATATATATTGAAGCATAAATTATAGGTGTAAAGAGAACACATGCATCCCCAGGTTCAGAGGAGTAGGTATTGAATGCGTTGGGTGCACATACATCCAATAAGTTACAATAATGAATGATAGCGGCGAACTCTACACGCATTGTGGATTGATTGATTGCTTGTATGCCAATGCAGCCAATATATATTTCAGTCGCCAATAATAAGTAAAAGTGTAAAAATTAAGGTCTTCAATAAATATATGGGAAACACTAAATGAAGAACTTGCAACATGATGGGACCAATAATTTCATTCCTGGAGATCAAATTGAGTGTCCTTGTGTGTTTTTATGCATTGTTCATGCATGGTTTTGAGGAATTTCTGGTAGTTACACAACTTCTCAAGAGATTGAAGTACATGCGGGTAGATGGATCCAAGAGAAGTATTGGGTAATGTCATGCTCTTTGTTTAGAGAAGCTTAAGGGTCTCATCTCCGAGAGAATCTGGAAGAGACTTGAGAAATGTTTGCTTCAGATTTACATCATCAATGTCACCGATCATCTGGTGGAGGAGGAGGGTCAGCCATATATAGAACTGGATAGGGGTCCTGACTTTCACAAAGCTCCCGGAGATCAATATGTTCGGTCCCCGGAGGGTGACAGTGTCATGGGAGCTCCAAAGACACGTAGGATCATTCGTCCCTATGCAAATAAGTAATTTTCTTTTTGGCAAAATTGAATTGGCTAAAGTAGTGTGTAGCTTCTTCACTAGTCAATCCATGTCGACATAGATAATATGCATGTAGTACATGTATGACTTTACTATGATTATCTTATCTGTTAGTCACTAATTTACCCTAGAGGGGGGGGGGGGGGGGTGGTGAATAGGGTTTAAAAATAATTCTCTAACTCCTTTTTAATTCTTACTAGAACATGAAACAAGGTTCTATATTAATTTATAAGGTAAATATGCAATGAATAAATTAACTTAATTTCAACAAGCTATTTACCACAATATAAATTGAGCATGCATGAACATAAAGTAAGGAGATAGAGATAGAGATATTGACACCGTGATTTTTACGAGGTTCGGTAACTCCTACTCCTCGGCTTAAAGAATCCCCTTCCTTGAGACTTTCCCAATCCTCACACTATGGCTTTTTTTTATGGAAGATAGATCAATATAAGCTCAAGTGTTTTTAGGTGATATTTCAAGAACTCAAGATATATATATTCTCACAATATATTTTCAATAAGAGAATAAGCACAAAGCATGAGTTTAAATCTTCAAAATGATAGGAGTGAAAAACGAGATTTAGATCTTTCTTGCTATCAAAAGATTTTTCAGAAAGTGCTTGAGAGAAAATAAGAGATGAATAATGTTTGAAAAATTTATCACACAAGAACCTTAAGATTTCAATCCATATCTCTTTCTTTATATAGTGTAGCACTAGGGTTTGGAGAGTGTATCTCACCCTAGACAATATGGAGAGTAGGACCTGAAAATCAACAAGCCAAATCATTTGTTTTTGGGTAAAAATATTGTTTAGAAATACTTTTCCTTAAAATCCTGAAGCACCCAGTTGATTGCCTACCGGCACCCAGTCGACTGCCTCCATGCTTAGATTTAAAATATTTTTCCCAACAGCTAGGGTCAGTCGACTACCTCAAGAAGGACAGTCGACTACCTCATGAGTCAGTCGACTGCCTTGGACAATAAAAAATGTTCAAAACTCTCTGGTTCAGTCAGTCGGCTGGGTCCTTAACTGCCAGTCGACTGGGCACAGTCAGTCGACTGCCTTGGACATGCCAGTCGACTACCTCATGCAGTCAAAACTGTTTATAGCTCATTGGTTCATCCAGTCGGCTGGGTCCTTATTGGCCAGTCGACTGGGTCACAGTCAGTCGGCTGCTATTTCATGGCCCGTTGACTGGGTGACTCCAAGAAATATTTTCAAGGTCCGTTTTTGATCCGTTTGAGTTCGTTTGATTAATTACTTGAGCTTATAAGACCAATCAACGCATAAGATACCTTGTTATAATATTCTCACCCCAACCTATCTACCCCAGGTCTTGAGTCCAGCTTTTGTTCTTTCTTTGATCTTTTTGTCCTTCTTCGATTTTGCGCTTGAGTTTCCTTATCGCTTGTCGCTTTTTAGTATTTATGATCTTTCCGAATCATTTACCTGTACTTGCTGAAACACTTAGCTCAAAGTCATATTAGTACCAAACACGGTTTTGAATGTTTTATTAATATCAAAATAAGATTTATTGTTTGAAATGAAATTTCAAAGCCAACAATCTCCCCCTTTTTGATGTTGGCAAAACATTTCGTGTTTGCGCATAAATGGTGAAGTATCAAGTGATACTCCCTCTCAATGTGTGCATCTTTCATTTTTGTTTGCATGCTCCCCCTTAGGAATTAAATTTTGCAATTTGATACTAATTTATGTAATGCATTGAAAGATAATATAAACAACATAGTTCAATTAATAATTGCAAGTTCGGTACATGTTGTTTTACTACTACACATTACAAAATGATAAAGCATAGAAATAAAATGAAAGATAGCATAAACAACAAACATAGGTAACGTCCTATGCTACACAAAATGGACCTATGGCCAAACACCTAACCCAAAACATTCTCCCCCTTTGAGGACATCAAAAAGGCGGAGGGTCACGGCGAAGTGCATCCAAGGCAGTGGTGATGCGGTCGATCTTGTCCCCAAGACGCTTCATGTCCTCGACCGTCTTCTTCTGGGCCTCCTCATTGCGCTTTACGATTTTCAAGATTTGGGTAAGAGTTTCGGGATTTCCCCCGAACCCTAAATCTGGAATATCGAAATCGCTACCAAGAGACAGAAAAGAAGAAGTTAGAGCTTCCGGACGAGGTGCCTCGGGAGGAGGAGCATCATGATGAGGAACAGATGGACCAGCCTGGTCCGCAGGAGGAGCAACCCTAAGTGAGACCAACACTCCATCGACATTCTTACCGATATGCATCTGTTTGAGATGCGTGCAGTCCAGAAAAATTGGATTGTGCTCCGAAGGCTCTTCATCAAGTGGAACGCCACACCGACCAAGAAGATAAGACAAATGGTAGGAAAAATAAGTGCGCCTTTCTTCTTGTTGCACTCGAGAACAGCCGAAATGAAAAGGAAGGCTCGAGAACAGCCGAAATGAAAAGGAAGGCAAGATTGACCTTTCGACCGGTCATGACACAATAGACAAGGAAAGCTTCCATGATCGACACAAGACTCCGGCTTCCGAACTTGGGCATAATGGAATATGTCTAACATTGTGCACAAGTCGAGCCTCGGGAGTAAGCGAGGATGAAGGAAACTCAGCAGTGGCGGTGGTGGTTTTATTCACCTAAATGGCCCGAACTACTTTGAGAGGATCGAAGTCACTCGAAGAGTACCAAATAGATGAGCAGAAGTAAGATAGACCGCCAGTAGGTAGCCGAAAAATAGTATTAATTACTGTTTCGGTCAACTCAACTGAAACGCCCGCAACATTGGAGCAAAGTTTGCGAGCGGGAGGACTTGGTTGAGAAGGATTCTCCAGATTTGTATAAAACGCTTTGACATCTCGTGGAAAATTCAAGACATCAAGCGAAACAAAGAAGTCCCAACCCATATTTTAAAAAAGATTGAACGTATTAGCGCCAATCTCTTCGCACAAGGGTTGAGTCACAATGCGACTCCGAGCAAACTTTCGATGAAAGAATTGAGTTTCGAAAAGACGAATACTCTCTTCATCACCAAGAAGAGAAGAAAGAGACATCGGACCAGATTCAGGTTCTGAATCAGTGTCCTCATGAACAGGGGATGAAGGTGGAGGAGGTGCAGCCGAAGAGCTTCCACCTCTACGAGCACGTTTCTTGATGCGCACAACATTGGGAGCCATGAGAGAGATGAGAACCAAGATGATTGAAAGCATTTTGAAAAGAAAACGAAAAGAAATCGTGAAATTTGAGAGAGAAAAGAGAAACTGTAAAAAATAGATATGTATATATGTATATATATATATGGATATATATGACTATATATGAAGAGGAGAGTGGTGATGATGGAAGATAGGATCGTGGTGTAGTGGGGAAGTGGTTTAAAGATGATTAAATAGCGTGAAGGAAGGAAGAGATGGGAGAAATCATGGAGAGAATGGAGAGAAGACGAAGAGAAAGAAGAAATAAAAACTGGGTTCGCGCAGAGGCAGTCGACTGCCCATATGGAGACAGTCGACTGGCTCATGATCTAGTCGACTGGCCTAAGGAGGCAGTCGTCTGGCTGAAGTTGAATAAAACCAGAAAAACTCATTGGTTGATCCATTCGACTGGCCATATACGAGGCAGTCGACTGGCCCTCAAAAAAACATTTTCGAAAATATTTTAAATTTTGAAAGCCGAGATTGTGATTTTGTGAACATTTAATTGATTACTTCAAAATCCATGTCCATTCCTAATTCCCTATAATTTTTTTAAAATGGTTCGTCCGAGAGGGGTTTAGTAAAAATATCCGTCAGTTGATTTTTAGTGTCAATAAAAATCAATTCAATGTCACCTTTGACTATGTGATCCAGTAGAAAATGATGCCTAATCTCTATGTGCTTTGTGCGAGAGTGTTGAGTAGGATTCTTTGAGATACATATAGTACTAGTGTTATCACATTTAATAGGTACGAGATTAAAAAGAAGTCCAAAATCAAGTAATTGTTGCTTAATATAAATAGTTTGGGCGTAACAACTACCGACCGCTACGTATTCGGCTTGAGCCATAGACAAGGCAACCGAATTTTGCTTTTTACTTGACCATGAAACAAGAGAGTGACCTAGAGAATGACATGTACCACTTGTGCTTCTCCTATCCACCCTACAACCCGCAAAATCGGCATCCGAATAACTAGTGAGATCAAGTGCAGTGCCATGTGGATACCATATTCCTAAGTTAATCGTCCCACTAAGATAGCGAAAAATACGTTTTACGGCTAGCAGGTGAGATTCTTTAGGACAAGATTGAAAGCGAGCACATAAGCATACACTAAACATGATATCCGGTTTACTAGCAGTTAAATAGAGTAAACTTCTTATCATGCCTCTATATTGAGTAATATCAACACATTTTCCATTTTCATCTTTGTCGAGTTTATTAGAGGTACTCATATGAGTAATGGCATGTTTGGCTTCCTCCATGCCAAATCTCTTTAGCAAATCTTTAGTGTACTTATATTGGCTAACAAATAAGTCATCCAAGCTTTGTTTGATTTGCAACCCTAAGAAGAAATTCAACTCACCCATCATACTCATTTCAAATTCGTTTTGCATACTAGATGCGAAATCTTTGCAAAGAGAAGTATTTTTGGATCCAAATATAATGTCGTCAACATATATTTGGATAATCAACAAATCATTCTTGACAGTTTTTGTAAAGAGAGTGTTGTCAACTTTGCCTTTAGAAAACCCTTTTTGAAGTAAAAAGTCACTAAGCCGTTCATACCAAGCTCTAGGAGTTTGCTTTAACCCGTACAAGGCTTTAGATAATTTGTAAACATGATTTGGAAAAAGTTCATTTTCAAAGCCGGGTGGTTACTTTACAAACACTTCTTCATCTATAGTTCTATTTAGAAAAGCACTTTTGACATCCATTTGATAAAGAATGAAATTTCTAGATGATGCAAATGCAAGAAGCATTCTAATTGCTTCTAATCTAGCTACGGGTGCAAATGTTTCATCATAGTCAATGCCTTCCTCTTGATTGTAACCTTGAGCTACCAATCTTACTTTATTTTGAATAATCACTCCATTTTCATCCTTTTTATTTTGAAAAACCCATTTAGTGCCTATTATAGTTTGATGTGTGGGTTGAGGGACTAAATACCAAACTTGATTGCGTTCAAATTGATTTAGTTCCTCTTGCATAGCCATGATCCAAGAATCATTACATTGAGCTTCGTGGAAGTTCTTGGGTTCAATATTAGAGACAAAAGCCATGTGGTTGCATAAATCTCTAAGTTGAGATCTTGTGCTAACACCTTGTGAAGGGTTACCTATGACTTGGTCAAGAGGATGGTTGTGCACAATCCTCCAAGATTTAGGAATGGAGCAAGTCAAGTCATCATTAGATTGATTTCCAACTTCACTCTTATCCATTTACCTACTTGATGAGTTAGAGATATTGAGATTATTGAAACTATCCTCAATTCCTACAACTTCATTATCATCTAGGTTAACTTTAGGCGAGGGTAGAGTTAGTGATTCATCAAAAACAACATGGATAGACTCTACCAAGGTTAAAGTCCTTTTGTTAAAGACTTTAAAGGCTCTACTAGTTAAGGAATACCCTAAGAAAATTGCTTCATCTGATTTGGAGTCAAAGTTTCCCAAGTTATCTTTATCATTTAAAACGAAACATTTACAACCAAACACTTTGAAATACCCAATATTGGGTTTCCGACCATTCCATAACTCATACGGAGTCTTACCCAATTTCATTCGGATGATAACTCTATTTATGACATGACAAACGGTGTTTACCGCTTCCGTCCAAAGACTTCGGGGAAGGTTGTGTTCATTTAACATAGTCCTAGACATTTCTTGTAAAGATCTATTCTTCCTTTCAACTACCCCATTTTGTTGAGGAGATCTTGGAGCTGAGAGATCATGAGATACACCAAATTCATCACATAATTTCTCTAGATCTTATTTGCCAAATTCTCTACCCCTATCACTTCTAATTTTCTTGATTTTCAAATCTTTTTCATTTTGAATGATTCTATAAAATTTATCAAGAATGGAGTGAGTTTCATTTTTATGAGCAAGAAAGTGAACCCAAGTAAATCTAGAGTAGTCATCTACTATAACAAGTACATAGAGTTTCCCGGCTAAGCTAGCCGTTCTCTCCGTACCAAAGAGGTCCATATGAAGTAACTCTAAAGGTTTATAAGTGGTGATATCTTTCTTTCTCTTGAAAGAAGATTTCATTTGTTTACCTATTTGACATGCACTACATATTTTATCTTTTGAAAAATTAGTCTTCGGGAGGCCTTTGACTAATTCATTTTTCGACAAACGTTGAATGAGGTCCATACTAGCATGCCTAAAGCGTCTATGCCATAACCAATTATTGTCACTCGATGTGACAAAGCACTTAACATCTTGTTCATTTAATTCACATAGCAACATAGTATATAAATTTCCGTTTCTCTTTGCATTGAACAATTGTTTTCCATATTTCTCAAGTATACATGCATTTTACCTAAAGATAACATCATCACCTTTGTCACAAATTTGGCTAATACTAAACAAGTTATGCTTCAAACCATCAACTAAAAGTACGTTATCTACAACTAGAGAAGAAGATATACCAATGGATCCAATTCCAACAATTTTGCCTTGTGAGTTGTCTCCAAAAGTAACGCTTCCTCCTTCATAAGATTTTAGGGACATGAATTTTGATTTGTCCCCCGTCATGTGCCTTGAACATCCGCTATCAAGGAACCATCTTTCTTTTGAGGCAGACTTCAAGCACACCTACAACACAACGTTACGTGACTTTTATTGGTACCCAATCTATTTTGGGTCCATTATGGTTAGAAAGAGATGCAATAGTTCCTTTAGGAACCCAAAATGATTTAGTTACCAAGTTTTCTTTTACACGTAGAGATGCAATGGTTCCTTTTGGAACCCAAAACATTTTTGAGACAATTTTCTTCTTCTTCCTTAGAAAACATGCATTTGCTTTATGACCTCTTTTCTTGCAATAGTAGCATGAAACATGATTGTGATCAATTGAAGTTGAGAAGGAAGATTGTTTTAAAAAAGTATGCTTTAATGATTTTCTTTTCTTCAATAAAAGTGCATCTTTGTTGAATGCATTATATCATAAGCCGCATTTGTCAAAAGAGTTTCTTTGTCTTCCTAGCATGATGCTCAAGTTTTCTTTTTCTTTTGTGAATTTTGCTAAGATGTTTATTTGATCATCAATAGTCTTTTTCAACAAAATATTTTCCTCTCCTATCTTCATACTTTTGTCATTTGTTGCATTTTAATCAACTATGGTGGGGCAGGTAGAATTACATGAAGATTTAGATTTCTTAAGCAAACTATGTTTCTTAGCTAGTTTTTCAAACTCATCATACAAATTTTAAAATGCATCTTGTAATTCATTATGAGAAAATAAAAGCTCATCATATGACAAAATGGATTTATCTAATGCATGTAAATTTAAATGTACCTCATCTTCATTTTCCATGTGGCAAAGATTTGCAATTTCATCACCATTTTATTCCTCATCCGAATCACAAGAGTCATAGTCATCCCATATTGCATTCATGGTCATTTTGTTTGGCCTTTTCTCGTTCTCCTTTTTGGGCTTGAAACACTCATTTCTATAGTGCCCCTGTTTTCCACAATTGAAGCAAGTAATGGACTCTTTCTTGTTTGTCTCTCCTTTTGGTTCGTTGCTCTTTAAGAACCTCCGACCTTTAGCCTTCTTTCGTTGAAGAAATCTCTTGAATTGTTGAGTGGTCAAGGCAATGTCTTCATCAACCTCTTCTTCGATTCTCTCATTTGCTTCACTTTTAGTGGAAGCTTGTAAGGCTATACCTTTTCTAAGCTTGACATCTTCTTCACGAGATTTTAAGGTAATTTCCCATGAAAGGAGTGACCCAAAAATATCATCGAGACTCATAGTGCTAAGATCATGTGCTTCTTTAATAGCCGTCACTTTTGCATCCCATTTGACCGGAAGGCTTCTAAGGACTTTGTGTGCCGCATCGGATCTAGGAACAATTATACCAATATGCTTTAGTCCATTCAAAATATTAGTGAAACGAGACATCATAGAATTGATATTTTCATCTTCCTTCATGGCAAATAATTCATATTCATGCATAAGTATATCAATTTTAGATTCTCTAACTTGAGTAGTTCTTTCATAAGTAACTTCAAGTTTATCCCACATTTCTTTGGCCGTGGAACAAGTAGAGACGCGATTAAATTCATTTGGACTTAAGGCACAATTTAGATTAACCTTAGCTTTGGCATTAAATGACATAAGTCTACCCTCATCATTATCCCATTCGTTGGGCAATTTGGGGATAGTTTTTCTATCAACCACTTTGGTAATAGTAAAAGGTCCATTGATAATAACTAGCACATTTTGATAATTAATAGCTTGAAGAAAGTCTATCATTCTAGTCTTCCAATAACTATAGTTTGAACCATCAAACCATGGGGGCCTATTGTTTGATTGTCTTTCTACATGAGTGACTATGTTTGAGGCCATGATCGTTTTCTAAGACGGTTAAGTCTAAAACAAGTAGAGATTATACTCTGATACCAATTGTTAGTCACTAATTTACCCTAGAGGGGGGGGGGGGTGAATAGGGTTTAAAAATAATTTTCTAACTCCTTTTTAATTCTTATTAGAACATGCAACAAGTTTCTATATTAATTTACAAGGTAAATATGCAATGAATAAATTAACTTAATTTCAACAAGCAATTTACCACAATATAAATTGAGCATGCATGAACATAAAGTAAGGAGATAGAGATAGAGATATTGACACCGTAATTTTTACGAGGTTCGGTAACTCCTACTCCTCGGCTCAAAGAATCCCCTTCCTTGAGACTTTCTCAATCCTCACACTATGGCTCTTCCTTCAATAGGTGGAATAGCAAAACCTTTACAAAAGAGCTAACTAGCGCTTCACACAATCAAGAGAACAATCCTCCCTTGATATAATGGGCTTCACTCACCCAAGATCACAAATTTGTGTATGCAATCAATATATCACTCAAGAAACAAAAACACTCAAAACCCTAAGGTTTTTTATGGAAGATAGATCAATATAAGCTCAAGTGTTTTTAGGTGATATTTCAAGAACTCAAGATATATATATTCTCACAATATATTTTCAATAAGAGAATAAACACAAATCTTGAGTTTAAATCTTCAAAATGATAGGAGTGAAAAACGAGATTTAGATCTTTCTTGCTATCAAAAGATTTTTCAGAAAGTGCTTGAGAGAAAATAAGAGATGAATAATGTTTGAAAAATTTCTCACACAAGAACCTTAAGATTTCAATCCATATCTCTTTCTTTATATAGTGTAGCACTAGGGTTTGGAGATTGTATCTCACCCTAGACAATATGGAGAGTAGGACCTGAAAATCAGCAAGCCAAATCATTTGTTTTGGGGCAAAAATATTGTTTAGAAATATTTTTCCTTAAAATCCTGAAGCACCCAGTCGACTGCCTCCATGCTTAGATTTAAAATATTTTTCCCAACGGCTAGGGTCAGTCGACTGCCTCAAGAAGGCCAGTCGATTACCTCATGAGTCAGTCGACTGCCTTGGACAGGCCAGTCGACTGCCTCAGGCAATCAAAAATGTTCAAAACTCTCTGGTTCAGTCAGTCGGTTGGGTCCTTAACTGCTAGTCGACTGGGCACAGTCAGACGACTGCCTTGGACAGGCCAGTCGACTGCCTCATGCAGTCAAAACGTTTATAGCTCATTGGTTCATCCAGTCGGCTGGGTCCTTATTGGCCAGTCGACTGGGTCACAGTCAATCGGCTGCCATTTCATGGCCAGTCGACTGGGTGACTCCAAGGAATATTTTCAAGCTCTGTTTTTGATCCGTTTGAGTTCGTTTGATTTATTACTTGAGCTTATAAGATCAATCAACGCATAAGATACCTTGTTACAATATTCTCACCCCGACCTATCTACCCCAGGTCTTGAGTCCAACTTTTGTTCTTTCTTTGATCTTTTTGTCCTTCTTCGAGTTTGCGCTTGAGTTTCGTTATCACTTGTCGCTTTTTGGTATTTATGATCTTTCCAAATCATTTACCTGTACTTGCTGAAACACTTAGCTCAAAGTCATATTAGTACCAAACACGGTTTTGAATGTTTTCTTAATATCAAAATAAGATTTATTGTTTGAAATGAAATTTCAAAGCCAACATTATCGACATCGGTTCAAACTATTCATAAACATTTGTTCCAGACGTACTTTGCTATATGGATGAGATACTATGACAAGGGATTTCGTGAAAAGTGATTTATTTTATAGTGTTAAACTGAGAAAATATTATTAAAAAAATAAATGGAGAAAATGAAAGAAATACCTTGGATAATCAATTAGAAACTCTTGTTTCTGTTAATAAAAATGAACTGAAAGAAGGCAATAAGGACATGATAAATGGAGAGGTGAAACTAATGGAATATGAAGCCAATTATGGAGCGAGCTTGTTGCTTTTGTGGAGAATAATGACATTTGATACGAGATTATCTTCAAAAGAAATAAAATGAGCCTAATATTGTTGTTGTGTTTGAGGCAAATGATATAGAGGATACAATCTTGAAGTCCTATCAAATATGGTAAATATAATATACAAGGCGATTATTGATTTTTGTTGTTTTGTTATATGTGCTCACATAAAATATAGTTTACCTATTACAAGACTATAGGTGATAAAGTAATTATGGGGGAGAATTCTTCTTGTGAAGTTATTGTTAGGGTTTTTACACCCGCCCAAGACCGAACCGAAAACACATACAAACAATTACAACCAAAATCACACACACACACACCGACACAGAGATTTATACGTGGTTCGGCCAAATCAGTTTACGTCCATGGAGATCATCAATAATCACTATCAATAAGAGGATTACAATATGATAATCAGTAGATCAACAACTCACATAGTATTTCACTCACATGTGTATCGCTCAGCCGGTGTTTCACTCACACCAAGAAAAATACTAATCTATATTTTTCTCTTTTCTCTATCTCTTTTCTATATACCCAATACAATAGGGCTAACCCCTATTTATAGGAGAGGTTTAAGTGGTGAACAAGCCAATTGGTTTCATAAACCAATGCCAACTAGGAGTCTTCAAGTCAATCTTGTACTTAAATAAGAATTGCTTGGTGACTAAGTTTAACTTTTCCTACAAGAAAAGGAGTCACACTCCAACAATCTCCTACTTGACGACTTTTTCTCCAATAATCAACTCCATCAATGATTAGTGCATTATGGTGCGTTCATTTCTGTCTTCAAACTTGAAGATCCACTGAAGTTGAACACAAATTCAGTTTCTCTGTTGTCACCACTTTGGTCAACATGTTGGCTGGATTATTTCTAACTCCCAGTGTTTCTTCCCGGGATTAGGCATGAACCTGCTCGTAGCTCCCACTTCATGAGCAATATTTTTTCTTGTGCAGACCCTGCGACCTCTATTGTATTTGGCCTCTTTATCTTGCAACCACTATCACGTCTGAATTTTCCTTACAACCTTTGTCATGTCTGACTTCTCTTTCCATTTCATTGAGAAATTTTCCGGTTGCTACATATAAATATCCTCCTTTAGGTCACCATGGAGAAAAACAGTTTTGACATATAACTGTCTAGGTGTAAACCCTCTGCTGCAACAATGCTAAGAACTGAATGAATGGTATTTAGTTTCACAACCAGAGAAAAGATGTTGGTGTAGTCGATTCCTATTTTCTGCTGAAAGCCTTTAACTACAAGTCTCGCCTTGTATATCTTGGAATCATTATGTTCCTCTTTAACCCTGTACACCCATTTGTTATGGAGAGCTTTTTT
This sequence comes from Cornus suecica, assembly GCA_963922005.1. Lineage (NCBI taxonomy): Eukaryota > Viridiplantae > Streptophyta > Magnoliopsida > Cornales > Cornaceae > Cornus > Cornus suecica. The sequence continues at coordinate 26,192,925 of OY998240.1, read as the reverse complement.
TTCTACCGACAGCTCAGTTAGCTTCCATATCTTGTTGGAAATAAGGGACTTTATCTCATCTTCCATCGCAAGCTTCCACCGACTCGCATCTGTTGCACTGCATGCTTTATCATAACATTCTGGTTCACCTCCATCTGTGAGCAATAAATAATTCATGTATCTTCAATTTAGCACATGCGTCCATGAAGGCCTCCTAGATACAGGAATAGGAGTCGAAGACTGCAGTGTAACATCATGTTGAGTATTATTTTCTACAATTGGTTCTTCTGACTAAGGACTCTCAACTGTCTATTATGCCTGTCTTGAACATCTTCTAACTCAACATATACAGGATCACTCTGTGCTTTAGGATTTGAGATTGTTCTATGCCTGTCCTTATACATCACCTTTTCATTGAATTCTACATCTCTCTTTCGGATAAACTTTCGTTTATGATCTTCCCACATGCGGTAAACAAACTCATCACCTCCATATACAATGAAAGTGCATTTATGTGGTTTAGGGTCAAGTTTTCCCCTCACATGATCACTAACATGCACATATGCTACACAACCGAAAAATTTCAAATGTGAAAGTGTTACCTCTTTATCGCTCCATACCTCTTCTGGTATTCTGTTCTCCAATGGTACTGATGGACCTTAATTGATAAGATAAGTTGTTGTACTGACTGTTTCTGCCCATATCTATTTCGGTAACCCTGCCTGTAAGCGCATGCTTCTGGCTTTCTCAGTCAATGTCCGGTTCATACGTTCTGCTACGCCATTCTGCTATGGTGTACGTGGAACAGTCTTCTATAATTTGATACCGTTCTCATATCAAAAGGTCTTGAACCCAGAGTCTTAGTAATCTCCACCATTGTCGGATCTCAATTTTTTTATCTTCAACCATGTCTCGTTCTCCACCATGGCTTTCCATTTCTTGAACACATTGTACACCTCAGATTTATGTTTCAAGAAGTAAATCCATACCTTGTTGGAATGTTCATCAATGAAAGTCACGAAGTAAGACTTTCCGCTAAGAGATGAGACATTTCCTGGCCCCCAAATATCCATGCGAACTAGCTCAAGCTTTTCCTTTCTGGGATTTCTATTGTTACTCTGGAAACTAACCCTCTTCTATTTACCGAATACCCAATTCTCTCAGAAGTCGATGTCAATCAATTTCAAGCCTGGTAGTTTTCCTATAGAGAATAACCTTGAGCCCATTTTTACTCATGTGACCTAGCCTCTGGTGCCATAGGTTGTGATCCTCATTGCTTTCTGCAACTGCAATATTGGTGGTTGTGTAAAGCGTACCTTCTTTCTTTCCTCATGCTATAGTCATAGCCCCCTTGGAAACTTTTCACTAATGTTCTCTAAAAGTGGTCACATAACCTTCACTCGCTAATTGGCTTACTGAGATCAGGTTCTTCCTCAAGTCTGGAATGTATCTCACATTCCTTAGCTTCCATATTGATACACTGAGTCTGATATGTATTTCACCCTTGCCAACAACACTGGAGGGGTGATCGTCACCTAGATAAACCTTTCCTAGGTTACCAGGTACATAGCTTTCAAAGAGCTCTCGACTTGAGGTGGCATGGAATGATGCTCCAGAGTCCAAGATCCAAAACTCTGCCTTGCTCTCCAATGAGCATATCAATGCATCATCTACTTCTTCTGAGACAATATTCGCTTCAGTCTTGTTTTTCACTACCTTTTGTAGGGATCTCCATTGGTCCCTGTAATGACCAATTTTGCCACAATTCCAACACTCAATCTCTTTGGAATTTTTGGGACTTCGAGACTTTGATCTTCCCTGTCTTGTCTTGGAACGACCATGTCCATAACTTTAGCCTTTCTTTTTACTCGAACCTTTACCTTTACTCTCTACATTCAATGTTGAGCCAATGTTAGAAGAGTTTGCCGTTTGTCTTCTAATTTCTTTTGTGAGTATCATGTTGACCACATAATCATACTGTAACTTTTATTTGCCAGAAGAGCTACTAATCGTAGTCACTATGGGTGTTCAAAAATCCGAAAAAGCCGTAAATCCAATCCGTCCAATCTGATCCGGATATATTGGATCGAATTTTTTATGGATTGGACATGGATCCAAAAACACCAAATCCGGCATTTTACGGATCGGTTTTGGATTGTATTTTCAATAATCCGGTTAATCCGATCCAATTCGTTATTGTTCATATATATTTCAATATATTATATTAATAATATATCACATAATATGTATTTTTTAAATTAAACTATAATATCTTATATCAATAATATACTATTCTAAACTAAATTATAATATCTTATTTTATACTAAATAGTTATCTATATCTATCCATATTATTGTAAAAATGTAAGTCATTTCTAATATTTTCATATATTAAAACATTCACTATTGCAATTTTTAGAAAAATATAATGAAAAACTTTCTATTAGTTATTTACTATTATAAAAGAGTAAGACCTTTAAAATATTTTTATACATTTATTCCATTTGAAAAATTACAATTAAATTTTAATTTAATAAAGACTTTAATAACTAAATTAAAAAAATTACTCCTAAAGTTGTTGAAGCCTTGATTTGTTCACAAGGTTGGTTATGTGCCTCGCAAGTGCCGATTCAAATTGAAGTACAAATGGACGAAATTGAAGCACTCGACTTTTTTGATATTGAATCTATATTTTTTTATTCACTACAATTTATTTATAATTATTTGTTAATAATTAACTAAACTATGTTTTACTTTATAGCTATAACTATTGTTAGAGGATTTTTGAAGTAATACCGTACTTTTGAATCGATCCGTTGAAGTTTTCGAATGTTGCATGGATATTTTGTTTATTTAATCCAACTTTATTATTTTTTGTTTGTGTACAATTGGCTATTGTAACACTATCACTTGTATGACTTGTATGTTTATTATCTATGTTTGTGTCAATTTGTTACTGTGATACTATCACTTGTATGACTTGTATGTTTGTTATCTATGTTTGTGTCAATTTACTACTGTGACACTATCAATACAAATCACCAATATTGTTTATTGTCTATGTTTATGTACAATTTACTCAAGTTTATTTTCTATATTTTTGGATCAAGTACGTTTAGTATTGCTATTTGCTACAGCCTACTGTGACACTCACTTTTATTGGTGAAAGTTATTTATTTATTTGAATGGTAAGATGATTTGGTGAAAGTTTCTTGTCATTCTCTTAGCTATATTTATTTTTTAATCTTGAATATGTGAATCCAATCCGAACCAATCCAGCTCATCACGGTCTGGTTTGGATTAGATCCGTTGGGCAAACGGATTCGATTGGATCCATAAATAGAGAATCCAGTATTAGTGGATTGGATCCAAAATACATTCAATCCGATCCGTGAACACCCCTAGCAGTCACTATGCTGTTCCAACTCTTCGGCAATTGGCTTAGAACCAATGTCACTTTCATCGCGCCAGAGATTGGCATATCAACAGATTCCAACTGCCCAACTATCTCATTGAGAATATTAAGATGTTTACTGACCTTTCCATTCTTGGACATCTTCAGATTGACCAATCTTTTGATGAGATGTACTCTGTTTGTTGTAGATGGTTGTTTGTACATGTTAGAAAAGGCATCCAAGAGAGACTTCGTTGTCTTCTCATTCCTTATATTGAAAGTAACGGCCTTTGACAATGTCAGTCTAATCGTACCGAGAGCCTTTCGATCCGGATTTTCCAATCCACTTCTTTCATCGGTTCTCGCTTCCACTCTTCCAATGGTAAATACAAATTCTTCTGAAATAACAAGTCCTCAATTTGCATCTTCCAAAAAGCAAAGTTTGTACCATTAAACTTGTCGATCAAAATCTGACGAAATGAATCTGACCGTGTGTTCGGTTTTTGATTTCAAGCAATTTAAATTTCCGGATCTAGACCAGCTTGCGTGCTTTTCGAATTTGCTTCAACTTGAAAGCTCTGATACCAATTGTTAGGGTTTTTACACCCACCCAAGACCGAACCGTAAACATACATAAACAATTACAACCAAAATTACACACACACACACAAACACACACCGACACAGAGATTTATACGTGGTTTGGCCAAATCAGCCTACGTCCACGAAGACCACCAATAATCAGAATCAATGACAAGATTACAATATGATGATCAATAGATTAACAACTCACACGTGTATCTCTCAACCGGTATTTCATTCATACCAAAAAAAATACTAATCTGTATTTTTCTCTGCTCTCTTTCTTTTCTGTGTACCTTGAAATTACCTAGACGATAGTGAAAATAGCCTAGAGGGGGGGGGGGGTGAATAGGCTTTTGTCGATTTTATGATCAATTAAAATTATTTAGCGGAAATTCAATTTTAATTAGTCACAAATCCTAATTCTCAATTCAGTTCTCAAAAACAAATCAATCAAGCAAATATGCATATAAGTGAAGAAAATTAAATCATGAGAAGATATAGAGATTTTCACATGGAAAACCTTGGAAAAACTCCAAGTAAAAACCACGGATGCGCTCGAGTATCGATGCACTATGAATCAGAGAATTTGTACAGACCCTATGAAAACAAAACTTACAACCGCTGTTATTTGTTGTTCTTCACTCGACGTTTGAAAATATAGATTCACTCGCGCTCCATGAAGCTCTCGCTCCGATCTCCGTACTTTGACGACTCTTTTTCTCAACAGATCAAAATCACCACGAAGCCTCCTGCTTCGATCTCGACACACAGACAACTCCGTTCTTCAACGGATCAACGCAATCTCTTTGCTATAAACGGTGTGAATTTTTCAGCAACTAAACCATTCAATCATGCATAGAAATCGTCGATGTAGAAGCACGATTGAAGACGTCCAAAAACAACATAGAACTTGTGTATCTCTAATCACTCAATAATATTTTCTCACCATATGTATATCTTTGTAGAAGAAGAAGAAGCTGTAGAAATCTTGTAGAGAATTTTTCAAGACATAGCCTCATCTTTTGTAGAACTTTAATATTTATAGGCAAAGATGATCCAAACCCTTAGTTTGCCTTTTCTTGTAATTTAACATCCAAACCCTATATTATAGTGAATATAATGTATATAGAACTCATTTTGATGTATATAAGTTGTGGTCATATCATAAAACCAACCCCCGAACAATTTGGATATCGTAGACAAAATCTGGCAAAAACTTGTCGCAGCTATACGCTTCAAGTGTAGCTGAGCCTACGCTTCAAGAGTAGGGGGCCTACGCTTCAAGCGTAGGTCCAAGCGTAGAAATGTATTTTTCAGCCATTTTTTGAAACTGAAAGTGTAGGCTTAAATGTAGTCATTTTTGTTAAAACCACTTTTCTTAACAACTGCGCCAAAATGACCCTCTTGAACCCACGATACTTTTTGCTTGAAGTGACGGCTTCGGAAAATTTTGTTTTCACCCTCCAAGAGACATTTTTCCTCAATATGCTCACTTTCTTGTTTCACTTGTATTCTTCATTACTTTAACGATTGATTCTGTCTTTGACGAAGTTTATCGATGTCATTGAAACCAAACCAATCTATCTAACACTCAACATAATTATTGTCTAGAACATGCCGTAAATAAACAATACACAAAAGTGTTATTACAATCTCCCCCTTGGCATTTCTGAGACAAAACCATGTTTTACAATATAGCCTCACAAATAACAACAGAACCTCTAGACCTATGAACACACAACAATAAACATAGATATAAACTGTCACCTTACTTTCATGATGAACTATCAAACCTGTAACCACAACACTGAACAAACCATTAAACGCACGTGTGGAAAACAAATATAAACCAACATAATGATCATCAGAAAATCATAACAACAATGCACATAATGATCATCAATCATCATTCTCCCCCTGCGAATAAACTCCCCCTTGCTAAATACTTCTCTCTCTAAATCAAACAATCTCTCCCCTTTACTAAATACTTCTCCCCCTTTTTGTCACTGAAATGTCAAGCAAAGAGAGTATACGCCCTAACAACAATGTAGAGAGATACAAAGAAATACTCAAGGAAAAACACCAAAATACAGAACTCTTATCAGATCATATCCAAATTCTCAGAGTAATAAAAATCTCTACTATGCATGACCCTTCTACTAATGCATGAATGCAAAATGTCATGAATAAAAATAAAATAAAGTATATATTTTTTAGAAATCTGTGAGCAAGGCAGTAGATACACAAAGTCAATCATTAACACATCATATTCTCAGATTTAAATCGACCATTATACACACGGTATAGAAAAAAAATCAGCACCCATACCTTATAGACTCAAGAATGTACAAGTCAAGTTTTGTAAATATATATATATATATATATATATAAATTCTCATGTGCAAGCATTAAGGCAAGATGAAAACAATATATACTAAAGCTGATAATCTCTCCACCAACCATGATGATAATCTCTCCACCAACCATGATGATAATTCATCCAAGATCCAAACTAGAAGGCAAAAATAAAAGATACTTTCTCTTTGTCACACAATTTCCTCATTTTCATATGTTCAACTTTTTCACCATATCCCTTTTTGTCTTTCTAAGCTTCGGACTTTCCAGCGAGGAATTTTAGTCTTGACCAATTGGGCCCGAGCTTCTTCCATGAGATTTATGCTCATTAGTCTTCTCCTATTTTTATGCGAACACTCAATGTTTACCGAGGCAAGAGGCCCAGTTACTCAGATTGAAGAACTACATTTTGAATTTTTATATTTTAAACATCTCATTCTTTCATTTTTTCAACATCACCACAACATTTATACACATGCAAAAAAAAAAAACATTTCATACATAGACCAATCTACCATAACTCATGAACCTTCATACCACCTCGGATTAAATAAAAAAAATTAACAAATTTAGCAGACATTATAGTCATCATCGAAGCTACTATCACTTAGGATTAAAGTTTTGTAACATAAAATAATCATGCCAAGTGATCATCCGAAAATCTTAGGTTAGGCTGATAGCTCTATTTCACATATGCATAATTAGACAAGTAAATGTGAAAATAGAGTAAAATATGACAACTTTTGTATTCCATCCAAGCTCAAAATTACCAAATTTTTATATAATTTTATTTTAAAAAAAAGAAGATAAAATGCATACATGAATAAATATGATACAAATGCATGAAGAACTATCAATTCTAGGAAAATAATGTAATGTGTTCCTAGAATGATAGGTAATAAGATATCTATTCTAAAGAAAGCTTACCAATAGATTTCCTAAGATTGACATGCTTTTGAAAATCTAATGGTTTTGTAAAGATATCTGCTCACTGAGAATCTGTAGATATGAACTCTAGATGCACTATACCATCTTCAACAAGATCACGAATGAAATGATGTCGAATATCTATATGCTTTGTCCTAAAGTGTTGAACAAGATTTTTAGAAATATTTATTGCACTCGTGTTATCATAGAACATAGTTATTGTGCCTTATCAAAAACCATAATCCTGTATCATCTGAAGCATCCACAAAACCTGAGAACAACAACTACCAACTGCTATATACTCAGCCTCAGCAGTGGAAAGAGAAACACAATTTTTCTTCTTGCTATGCCAAACAACTAAGCAATTTCCAACATAAAAACACCCTCCACTGGTACTTTTTCTATCATCAACATCACCGACCTAATCAACATAAAAAAAGATGCGATATCAGTATTAGTACCTGATGGATACCACAGTCCATAATTCACTGTCCCTTTAACATACTTGATAATCCTTTTCACAACAGTAATATAAGGCTCCTTAGGACTTGCCAGGTAACGTGCACACAAACCAACACTAAAAGCTATGTCAGGTCGACTGGTAATCAAATACAACAAACTCCCAATCATAATCCTATAAAGTGTAGGATCAACATCTTTGCCTTTAGTATCTATGCTAAGCTTGACACTGGTACTCATAGGAGTGCGAACATCCTTAGCCTTTTCCAAACCAAACTTCTTTACTAATTCTAAGGCATAACGAGTTTGAGAAACAAAAATCCTGTCATTCAATTCCCTAACTTGAAACCCTAGAAAGAATTTCAATTCACCAATCATGCTCATCTCAAATTCATGTTTCATTTGATCTCCAAAATAATGAGCAAGCTGATCAGAAGTGGAACCAAACACAATATCATCAACATAGATTTGAGCAACAACTGTATCACTCTCAATTTTTTGAATAAATAGTGTTTTGTCCACCCCCCTCGAGTAAAACCTATTCCCAACAGGTAATCAGTCAACCTTTCATGCCAAGCTCTAGGAGCTTATTTTAGCCCGTACAAAGCCTTTTTAAGCCTGTAAACATGATTTAGACAATAAGGATCTTCAAATCCTTTGGGCTGCTCCACATATAATTCCTCATGAAGAACACCATTCAAAAATGCACTCTTCACATCCATTTGATACAACTTGAATCCAAAATGAAACGCAATAGCAAACAAAATCTGAATAGATTCAAGTCTCGCTACTGGAGCAAACGTCTCATCAAAGTCTATACCCTCCAGCTGAGTATAACCTTGAGCAACAAGCCTAGCTTTATTCCTAACTACTGTACCATATTCATCCTTTTTATTCTTGAATATCCACTTGGTACCAATCACATTTATCTTCTTCAGTCTAGGCACAAGATACCACATTATTAACAACTGCTGAAGTTCTTCTTGCATATCTTTAATCCAATCACTATCTTGAAGATCTTCTTTGACATGCATACGAAACCTCATTCCTACCCTTTCTCCGTGACACCGTCATCTGATCAACAGATCCTATAACATTATCCAAAGGATGGTACAACTTTACACTTATAGATGGTTCTTTAGAATGAATAGGCTGATCATCACAAATTTGATCATGTGATTCTGCAGGACTTGAAGTTTCATGATTAACCATATTGTTCGTATCATCATTAACCACATTGTTCTCTTTCTCAACCTCAGAAGAATCATTATCCAATATAAATAATGACTCACCATCTTCCTCCTCAACAGACATTGGAGACTCATCAACACATGAGTCATCAACCACTACATTCGTAGATTCCATCATAGCTTGAGTTCTAAGGTTAAACACTTTGTATGCTCGACTAGTCAATGAATAACCCAAAAATATTCCTTCATCACTCTTAGACTCAAACTTCCCAATAGATTCACGATCTCTAAGAATATAACATTTTGCTTCAAAAACCTTGAAATATTTTACATTGGGTTTCTTGCCATTCCACAGTTCAAAAAGAGTTTTTAAGGTTCCAGGCCTAAGATAAACTTTGTTTAAGGTGTAACACGCTGTGTTCACCGCCTCAGCCCAAAAATACCTAGGAACATTCCTACCCAGTAGCATAATATTGGTCATTTCCTGAATAACCCTATTCTTCCTCTCAACTACTCCATTTTGTTGAGGAGTTTTCGGTGCTTAAAATTCATGTTTTATTCCTCCCTCATCACAAAACACTTTAATTTCTGAATTTTCAAATTCCTTTCCATGATCACTCCTTACTTTAGAAATGGAACATTTTTCTCAGTCTGAATTCTTAAATAAATCCTTTTAAAATTTTCAGGAGCTTCAGACTTTTCAGTCAGAAATCCAACCCATGCAAACCTTGAGCAATCATCCACCATGACAAAAATATACTTCTTTCCTCCTTTGCTCGTGGTCCTAGTGGATCCCATTAAATCAATACGCAACAACTCTAAAGGTCTAGAAGTACTAAGATATTTGTCTTTTTGTGCTGACATCTGACTTGTTTACTCTTCTGACATGATCCACACACAACTCTTTTTGCATAACCAAGCTTAGGGACTCCCTTAACAATTTCACTCTTAGTAATTTTTGTTAATTCTCAAAAATTAACATATCCTATTCGCTGATGCCAAATTTCAACTTCATCAAGTTTAACTCTATTGCATAACAATTCAGAACTAGGAACAATGCAATAACAATTATCAGTTGAACGCATACCTTCCATCACACAATACCCAGAAGAGTCAATGATCGAATGCTTATCTGGAGAAAAAGTGACCTTATGATTGTTATCACATATTTGACTTATGCTCAACAAATTTACTTTAAGACCTTCTACATAAAACACATCTTCTAGTTTATGTAGACTAGAAACCACAATGGTACATTTTCCTAGAACCTCCGACTTCTCTCCATCACCAAAAATGACTATCCCACCATGACATTCCTCGAGAAATCCAAATAATTACTTATCTCCAGTCATATGCCTCGAACATCCACTATCCAAATACCAAGAAGTAGACTTGCGTGCTCTAAGTGCAGTATGAACTACAAGACAGTGTAGCTCACTTTTTCTCACCCAAGCCTTCTTCATCTTCGAAGCTCCTTTTGCCAATCTTGACAAATTCTTCATTTCTACATTCAACATTTGAATTTAATCTTGAACATGATCTCTATGTTGAACTCTTTGTTCCTTTACTTATTGCATTATCTTCCCTCGTAACTTCGAACACCTTGATCGACTGTGACCACTAACACCACAGTAGTGACAAATAGGAACAAACCTCCGGGCTATATCAGTTGACCTCCTATGATATCTAGGGATAAGGAAATGCTTGCTTTTAACAGGTATTTTGACAGAAACTCGAGTATCAGGATTCCAATTTGAATTTCCTTGTATAAAACTAGTCGTTTCATGGGAGACCTTTACAAAGGTGGTTTTTTCAACAACATTCGAATTCGACGTTACTCCAACGAAACCCAATCCCTTTGTATTTCCTAAAGATTTTCCAACACTCAACATATGATTATGCTTAAGAGTTCCACTAGACCACTTCTGAATAGTCAAGTTAGCATCTTTCAGCTCTTTTTCCAAACTATCAATCTTAGTAGATTTCTCAACCACTTCCTTATTGAGATAATCTACTAATTTCAAAAATTAAGTTCTTTCTAGTTCAAATTTCTTCAACTCCTCAACCAACTTGACCTTTTGAGTTTGTACAAGATTTTGAGCTTGAGAACTATTGACTAATTCGTCTTTTAAAGAATATAATTCTTTGTCCATGTTAAGACTCTTAGTCAATAGTTTCATATGATTTTTATGAAGTTGTGCAGTCTTATCAAATAATTTGTCATAAGACTCTTGAAGCTTATCATCACAACCTTCATCACTCTTAGAACCTTCTTCTTCAGACATCACCCAACTTGAAGCAACTTTTTTAACCTCTTTACTCTGTGCAGCAAACACGGTGAAGTTCTTAGAATCATCACCTACATCCAAGTTTGTCGCATCACTAGATGATCAATTGTCAAAGTCATCATCCCAATTGACATCTAATCCTTTGGATTTCTTCAAAGTGTTTGCACACTCTGTAGCTATGTGACTATATCCTTGACATTCAAAACATTGGGGTTTATTCTTTTTAGGATCAAACTTGTCCTTCCTAGTTTGAGTCTTATTTCTACTTCTAGACTTACCCAACTTATCCCCAAATTTTTGTCCTTGGGCATTATGTTTAGCTCTAATAAAATTGTTCAACCTCTTAGCAAACATGACAATATCATTTATAGTTAATTCACCATCTTCATTAGGTTCAACATGATCCTCCCTAGTGGTTTTAAAAGCTATGCTCCTCTCTTTTGTGCCATTAGCCTTCTTAGGGGGATTTTTAAACATTTGCATCTCATAAGATTTTAAATTTCCAGCCAATTCTTCAACCTTAATTTCTTTAAGACTCATGAGCTCTGAAATGATAGTGACCTTAGATCGAAATGTTCAAGAAGAGACCTAAGGATTTTCTTTACTAGGGTAGTATCACGAATAGACTCACCTAGATTGTGACAGCTTGTCACAATATCAGTTAATCTAGTCTCAAAGTCGGCGAAGACCTCATCCTCCTCAATCTTTAGCTGTTCAAATTGAGAATTCAAAATTTGAAGCTTTAATTGTTTCACCTTCGACGTTCCTTCATGAGTGACTTGGAGAATGTCCCAAGCTTCTTTGGCAATTATGTACGTAGCAATCCTCTTGAACTCACTTGGAGTTACAAAATTGTATAATGCATTCAATGCCTTCGAGTTCTAATTTGCGCTATTCGTCTTGACAGCAGTCCACTTGCTCGACAGTTTTGGTCTTGATTCATTGGTCGCATCGTCTTTCACAGTAGGAGGTGAATATCCTACTTCAATAGCATTCCGCGCTCTTTCATCTAATGATTTTAAAAACGCTCTCATTCTCACTTTCCAATATGTGTAATTCGAGCAGTCAAACAAAGGAGATCTAGATATGGAACCTCCTTCACGAGGCATCTCCATCATTTAAGTTCACAATCTAACCCTAGGTAGTAAACCTCAATCGGGACAACCACGCTCTGATACCAACTGAAATTACTTAGACGATAGTGAAAATAGCTTAGAGGGGGGGTGAATAGGCTTTTTGTCGATTTTCTAATCAATTAAATTTATTTAGCAGAAATTCAATTTTAATTAGTCACAAACCCTAATTCTCAATTCAGTTTTCAAAAACAGATCAATCAAGCAAATATGAATATAAGTGAAGAAAATTAAATCATGAGAAGACAGAGAGATTTTTACGTGGAAAATCTTGGAAATACTTTAAGTAAAAACCACGGATACGCTCGAGTATCGATGCACTATGAATCAGAGAATTTGTACAGACCCTATGAAAACAAAACTTACAACCGCTGTTATTTGCTGTTCTTCACTCGACGTTTGAAAATATAGATTCACTCGCGCTCCATGAAGTTTTCGCTCCGATCTCCGTACTTTGACGACTCTGTTTCTCAACAGATCAAAATCACCACGAAGCCTCCTGCTTCGATCTCGACACACAGACAACTCCGTTCTTCAACGGATCAACGCAATCTCGTTGCTATAAACGGTGTGAATTTTTCAGCAACTAAACCATTCAATCATGCATAGAAATCGTCGATGTAGAAGCACGATTGAAGACGTCCAAAAACAACATAGAACATGTGTATCTCTAATCACTCAATAATATTTTCTCACCATATGTATATCTTTGTAGAAGAAGAAGAAGCTATAGAAATCTTGTAGATAATTCTTCAAGACGTAGCCTCCTCTCTTGTAGAACTTCAATATTTATAGGCAAAGATGATCCAAACCCTAAGTTTGCCATTTCTCATAATTTCACATCCAAACCCTATATTATGGTGAATATAATGTATATAGAACTTACTTTGATGTATATAAGTCGTGGTCATATCATAAAACCAACCCCCGAACAATTTGGACATCGCATACAAAATCTGAAAAAAACTTGCCGAAGTTACGCTTCAAGCGTAGGTCCAAGCGTACCTTCAAGCGTAGAAATGTATTTTCCAGCCATTTCTTGAAACTAAAAGTGTAGGCTTAAGCGTAGTAATTTTTGTTAAAATCAATTTTCTTCACAACTGCGCCAAAATGACCCTCTTGAACCCACGATACTTTTTGCTTGAAGTGACGGCTTCAGAAAATTTTGTTTTTGCCCTCTAGGAGACATTTTTTCTCAATATGCTCACTTTCGTGCTTCACTTGTATTCTTCATTACTTTAACACTTGATTTTGCCTTTGACAAAATTTATCGATGTCATTGAAACCAAACCAACCTATCTAACACTCAACATGGTAATTGTTTAGAAGATGCCATAAATAAACAATACACAAAAGTGTTCTTACATACCCAATACAATAGGGCTGACCCCTATTTATAGGAGAGGTTTAAGTGGTGAACAAGCCAATTGGTTTCACAAAAGAATTCCAACTAAGAGTCTTCAGGTCAATCTCCTACTCAAATAAAGATTGCTTGGTGGCTAAGTTTAACTTTCCCTACAAGAAAATGAGTCACATTCCAACAGTTATGAGGATTGGAACAATCAATATCAAGACCATAAATAATTGGTGATAACTTTGACTAAAATGTATCATGTTTGAAGTGTTAGAAGGAACGTGATTTTCTTAGGTGCATTGGTGTTGAAAGATTTTCTTTTAAAACAAAGCATGGACTATTGAAAGTTAGAAGAGGTCCACATATCATACTCATTGCAAAAAAGTTTATATATGTTTCTTGAAAACACTTTGTTGGCTAGAGTTATTTTGAAGCAGTGCGCAAGTCCGTTATTGTAATACCCCGTTATTTTATTTATATAATTGGATATGTTTAATTTAGTTAATTAATTAATTATTAATCTTAAATTAATTATAAGTACTAGATAATAATAGATAAATTATTTAGTTGGGCTTATAAGCCTAATGGATCACCATTTAAGTGTTATTGGGTTGTTAATTATTTTTAGGCCCGTGGGGCTATTGGGCTGTTAATTAATTTTAGGCCCATGGGTGTTGGATTTTCAAGGGAAAAACCTAATACAATTATTCATTACGTTGTTCTATTAGAAAAACGATAGAGGGACAGTGGAGAACCGCGTAGAAGGGAGGAAGAGAAGCCACGATCTACCAGCAATTTGTGCTTGATTTAGCCCCTAAGGTCAGGGAAATTATTTGCTCTTATTTTCACCTTTGAACTCGTAAAGTACTTATATTCGGATATTTCGGTTCATATATATATACACGTGTGTGTAAGGATGTTAGAGATATGCGGTTGCGAAAATCAGAATATATGTTTATGGATTGATATACAACCCATAACGTACATGTCCCCACTAATAGTGTGATCAGACCATGGATACCTTGCTTGGGTAGTCGTTTTGAGGTTGTTTAATAGTGAGGTTGTCACCAAATACTCTAAACCTAGTCACATTATAGGTATAAATCAACTTAACACGATTTTGTCCTTTTATATGGTATCAAACGGGCCGTCATTACAGAAATTCAATGGCCATTAAAAGTATAGCCTTTTTTTCATAGAATTAAATTCCATGGAATCCAACTGTTGTAGTGTCATGGGATGAGTTCGTGTGTGTATATATATATATGGATAGTAATATGTACATAGCGATGTGGGACGCGACAACACATATTTTGTGTATATCTATGTGAATATGTAAATTTGAATTTATATTCTGTGCTTAATTAGACATGTAGATATGTATGTATATATTTGATTTTTTTTTTCTGAGCTTCTGTACATATATGATTCTTGTAGAGAATATTCAATTTTTTTAGTGCATATATATACACGTATGGAACGGTATATTATATTTGGAGGTATTTTCTTGGACTAGTATAAATTATTATATATAGATATTTGTATTTATCGGCCGATCGATACTATTCTAGTAGCGAATTTCAGTTCTAGGCATGTTTAGATAAGAGGTTTCGGTCAACCGGCTTCTTATAGTTTCGGGACGAACTAAGAGGTTTTTGCCTTTCGAATTTTTAGAATGTTTCAGAATACCAGGCTCGACGTATTAATGAATTTATGTATTAGAAATAAATTATTGTAAAAGAATTAATAAATTCTTTAATCTATGGCATAATTAGTAATTGATATATATATGTATATATATATTTTTTTCTGTGATTATGGAATGGAGGAGACCATGATGGATTGGTTATAAGCCAATCTCATCTTGACCAAGGCATGATTTATGTAATACCCCGTATTTAATGGATATTTATTTCCTTATTTATTTCGGATGACATATTGGGTGTTTAAATTAATGAATGAGGTTATTTTAGTCATGTTAAGGCTAGGAGGTCATAATGTAATTATGTGATCTGGGGGGGGCAGGGGCAAGGTTGTCATTAGTGTTATGGCAGTTTAGTAATTTATACATAATACAAGGATATTTTGAATAATTCCCTAACCCTAGCCTCTTCTATATAAACATCTTTAACTTCAGATCTAGCTAGCATCTCACTTCTTCTACTATTTCTTCTTCTTCATCAATTATACCCGAAATTGTGAGGGTTGAGAGGTTGAGAGCTTAAAGTGGGTTTGGATTTGCACTTGTGGTGGATTCAGCTCTACATTCCAGGTAAGACATATGTTCTACTCTTTCTCTTTGTACTGAAATTTTGTAGCCTTTACTTTGTGCATCTATAATCTACTAGATAGTATTTTTCATATGTGTATATTTATGTGTAAATCATGTTCATATATGACGTTTATATATTATGTTTATACATGTATGTATAGATCCGTAAGTATATATATAGATCTTGTATATATGTAGAGATTCGAGAATTTATATAGGCATATAGGTACAAATCTGTTAGAGTATATTTATATTCATATATATATATATATGATGATTTATATTCTGGTTATACATATATGTACAGATCCATGATTATATGTATATATCTTGTATATACATAGAGATTGTGATCTTATATACAGGAGTATATGTATAAATCTTGTATATACGTAGAGATTCGTGATGATATATTGATATATGCACGAGACTATGTTTATATTTAGCTATACGTACAAATTTGTTTTTACCATGTGTAGATATACATGTATGGATTCATGGTTGTGTCTTGCCAATATGATTCTGATGAGGTGTATATGGTTGGAACTAAGTATAAATATCTAAATACAGAAATATTTTAGGTTTTAATGTTGACAAAGATTTCAAAACTGTTATTAGAAAAATATTGCATATTTATGTAATTGTTTTTCTCCATTTTCTTTGTTGTCAGACTCTGGACATTGATTTATATTGTTATTATATGTGTAAGAATATTTATAGTATTATTTGTGTTTGAGATGTTATAGACAATAACCATGTTGAGTGAATTGTCATGTTGAGAGTTTTGTATATTTGAAATCGAGTTGTTAGTATGTTCGTTTCTATCTCGAGAAAGAAGTCAAGGAGTGTGTCAAAGTAAAGAAAGTTACAGCAGGGAAAATTTGTCATTTTCAGACATCGTCACTTAACCGAAGGGCAAAAATATCATTTCTAGACATCATGACTTCAACAAAAAGCATCGGGAGTTTGAGATGACCAGTCTAGTTCAAATATGAAAAAACTACAAAAGATGCAACATACCAACATTGTTAGAGGCTGAAAGAGGACAAATTGGCTTTGACCTACGTTGTGGTTTTAAAGCTGGGAGGGGACCCTACGCCCTAGACCTACGCCCAATCATAGGTTCAAATGCTTAGTCACGTGATCATTTGTTATGCAGGATTTGTTTCGGGGTGGTTTCGAATTTTTCCAGTTTTGTCCCTACTTTGAGTTTTTAAGAGATCGAGGACTTCAGACCTCTATATATTGGCATATACACATATTTACATCAGATTTTAGAGGATTTATCAAGGTATTGTGAAATTACGTAAGAGGGCAAGGTTAGGGTTTTCTATAACTTGGTTTATAAATACCAAGGTTCTACAAGAGAATAGGCCACGGTTTTTTACAATGATTTTTAAGAGGGTTTTTGGTGAGAGCTCTACAATATTCTATTGTTCATATTCTTCTACAGAGTGATACACATAAAGAAGTGATTATGGAGTGATCATACATATTGGTGTTCTCTCTTGTGTTGAGGTTCTCCAATCGTGCTTCTACACCGAAGTTCTTTTTGCACGATTGGATGAGTGATTGCTGAAAAATTATCACACCGCCCATTGAAACGAGGTTGCTTTGAGCCGTTCGAGTACAGAGTGATTCAAGGATTTCAGACCGCGAGTAGAGAAACGCAAATGAGGCGTGATTTGTGAGTCTCCCATAGTGTGGCGGAACAAATATGCTTTTTGAAGTACGAATGATTCAAGGATTTCAGACCGCGAGTAGAGGAAGATATATCAGGAGTGATTGTAAGTCTAAAACTCTCATAGAGTTTGTACTTGTTGATTCATAGTGCATCGGTACCTGAGTGTACCTGTGGTTTTTTCCTTAGAACGTTTCCTTGGTTTTTCCACGTATAATTCTCTGTATCGTATCTTGCTTTATTTTTTGTACTATATTAATGTTTGCTTGAATGATGTGGTTTGAGAATTTGAGTTTTGTGATTGGATTAAAATTGACTTTTCCGCAATTAAATATTAATTTGTCAATAAATCCACAAAAAGCCTATTCACCCCCTCTAGGCTATTTTTACCATCGTCTTGGTAATTTCAATTGGTATCAGAGCGTGGTTGCCCCGATTTAGGTTAACTACCTAAGGTTAGATCGTGAACTTAGATGATGAAGATGCCTTGTGAAGGAGGTTCCATATCTAGATCCCCCCCTTTGTTTGATGGGTCGAATTACACATATTGGAAAGCAAGAATGAGAGCGTTTTTAAAATCTTTAGATGAGAAAGCATTGAATGTTGTTGAAGTAGGATATTCACCTCCTACCGTGATAGACGGCGCGACCAATGAATCAACACCAAAACCGTCAAACGAGTAGACTGCTGTCGAGCTGAATAGCGCGAATTGGAACTCGAAGGCATTGAATGCGTTATACAATATTATAACTCCGAGTGATTTCAAGAGGATTGCTACGTGCGTAATTGCCAATGAAGCTTGGGACATTCTCCAAGTCACTCATGAAGGAATGTCGAAGGTGAAACAATCAAAGCTTCAAATTTTGAATTATCAATTTGAACAACTAAAGATGGAGGAGGATGAGGTATTCACAGACTTTGAGGCTAGGTTAACTGATATAGTAACAGGTTGTCATAACCTAGGTGAGCCTATTCATGAGACTACCATAGTAAAGAAAATCCTTAGGTCTCTTCCTGAGCATTTTCGATCTTAGGTCACTGTCATCTCTAAGGTCATGAGTCTTAAAGAAATTAAGGTTAAAGAATTGGCTGGAAATTCAAAATCTTATGAGACAGAGATGTTCAAAAATTCTCCTAAAAAGGTGAGTGCCACAAAAGAGAAGAGCATAGCTTTCAAAACCACTAGGGAGGATCAGGTTGAACTTGATGAATAAACTAAGTTGAGTTTGAATGAAATTGCCATGTTTGCTAAGGGGTTGAACAAATTTGTTAGGGCTAAACAGAATGGCCAAGGAAAAATGTTTGGGGATAAGTTGGGTGAGTCTAGAAGCAGAAATAATACTCAAATTAGGAAGGATAAGTATGATCCTAAAAAGAAGAAACCCAAATGTTTTAAATGTCAAGGATATGGTCATATGGTTGCAGAGTGTGCAAACACTCTGAAGAAGTCCAAAGGATTAGCTGTCGGTTGAGATGATGACTCTGACAATGGATCAGCTAGTGATGCGACATAATCAAAAGTAGGTGATGATTCTGAGAATTTCACTGTTTTTGCTGTACAAAGCAAGGAGGTTAATGAAGTTGCTTCAAGTTTGGTGATGTCTGAAGAGTAAGGTTTTGAGAGTGATGAAGATTGTGAAGAAACGCTTCAAGAGTCTTATAATAAATTACTTGATAAAACCACACAACTTCACAAGAATTACATGAAACTGTTGACTAAAAGTCTTAACATGGACAAATAACTACATTATTTCAAAGACAAATTAACTAATAGTTCTCAAACTCTAAATCTTCTACAGACCCAAAAGGCCAAGTTGATTGAGGATTTGAATAAGTTTAAACTTGAAAAAATTGAGACTTTGAAGTTAATAAATGGTCTCAATAAGGAATTGATTGAGAAATCTACTAAGACTGAAAATTTGGAAAAAGTGCTGAAAGATGCTAACTCAACTGTTCAGAAGTGGTCTAGTGGAACTCCTAAGCTTAATCATATGTTGAGTGTAGGAAAGTCTGCAGGAAATACAAAGGGACTAGGTTTTGTTAGAGTATTGCAAAATTCGAATGTTGCTGTAAAAACCACCTTTGTAAAAGTCTCACAAGTTGCATCGAGTTCTTCAAAAGGAAATTCAAATTAGAATCCTAGGGTTCAATCCTATGTCAAAAAACCAGTTGAAAACAAGCCTTTCCTTACCCCTAGATATCCTATGAAGTCAACTGATGGAGTCCAGAGGGTTGTTCCTATTTGTCATTACTATGGTGTCAGTGGTCACATTTGACCAAGGTGTTCGAAGTTGAAAGGGAAGACTCTTCAATCGGTGAAGAAACAAAGAGTTCAACATGGAGATCGTGTTCAAGATCAAATTCGAATGCTGAATGAAGAAATGAATAATTTTTCAAGATTAGCAAAAGGAGTTCCGAAGATGAAGAAGGCTTGGGTGAGAAAAAGTGAGCTACACTGTCTTGTAGTTCATACTGCACTTAGAGCACTCAAGTCTACTTCTTGGTATTTGGATAGTGGATGTTCGAGGCATATGACTGGAGATAAGTCATTGTTTGGATTTCACGAGGAATGTCATGGTGGGATAGTCACTTTTGGTGATGGAGAGAAGTCAAAGGTTCTAGGCAAAGGTACCATTGTGGTTTCTGGTCTACCTAAAATAGAAGATGTGCTTTATGTAGAGGGTCTTAAAGCAAATTTGTTAAGCATAAGTCAGATATGTGATAACAATCATAATATCAATTTTTCTCTTGATAAGTGTTCGATCATTGACTCTTCTGGGAATTGCGTGATGGAAGGTATTCGTTCAATTGATAATTACTATTGCATTGTTTCTAGTTCTGAATTGTTATGCAATAGAGTTAAACTTGATGAAGTTGAAATTTGGCATCAGCGGATGGTACATGTTAATTTTCGTGAATTAACAAAAAATACTAAGAATGAAATTATTAAGGGAGTCCCTAAGTTTGGTTATCCAAAAGGAGTTGTGTGTGGATCATGTCAGAAGGGTAAACAAGTTAGATGTCAGCACAAAAGGAAAAGTGTCATTGGTACTTCTAGACCTTTAGAGTTATTGTATATTGATTTAATGGGTCCCATTAGGACCATGAACAAATGAGGAAAGAAGTATAATTTTGTCATGGTGGATGATTATTTGAGATTTGCATGGGTTGGATTTCTAAGTGAAAATTCTGAAGCTCCTTAAAGTTGTAAGATAATTCGTTTAAAAATTCATACTGAAAAGAATTATTCCATTTATAGAGTAAGGAGTAATCATGGAAGGGAGTTTGAAAATTCAGAAATTGAAGTGTTTTGTGAAGAGAGGAATAAATTATGAATTTTCAGCACCTAAAACTCCTAAAAATATGGAGTAGTTGAGAGGGAGAATAGGGTTATTTAGGAAATTGCCAATATTATGCTACAAGGTAGGAATGTTTCTAGGTATTTTTGGGCCGAGGCGGTGAACACAACGTGTTACACCTCAAACAAAGTTTATCTTAGGTCTGACACTTTAAAAACTACTTTTGAACTGTGGAATGGTAAGAAACCCAATGTGAAATATTTCAAGATTTTTAGAGCAAAATGTTATATTCTTAGAGATTGTGAATCTATTGGGAAGTTCGAGTCTAAGAGTGATGAAGGAATATTTTTGGATTATTCATTGACTAGTCGAGCATACAAAGTGTTTAACCTTAGAACTCAAACTATTATGGAATCTACGAATGTAGTGGTTGATGACTCATGTGCTGATAAGTCTCCAATGTCTGCTGATGAGGAAGATAATGAGCCATTCTTTATATTGGATAATGATTCTTCTGAGGTTGTAAAAGAGGACAATATGGTTAGTGTTGACATCTCAAGTCCTGCAGAATCACATGATTCAATTAGTGATGTTCAGCCTACACCGTTTAAGGAACCATCTTTAAGGGTAAAGTTGTACCATCCTTTGGATAATGTTATAGGATCTGTTAATCAGATGATGGTGACACGGAGAAAGGGTAGGAATGAGGTTTCGTATGCATGTTATACATCTTATTTTGAACCTAAAAATGTCAAAAAAACTCTTCAAGACAGTGAGTGGATAAATGCTATGCAAGAAGAACTTCAGTAGTTTATTAAGAATGATGTATGGTATCTTGTGCCTAGATCGAAAAAGATAAATGTGATTGGTACCAAGTGAATTTTCAAGAATAAAAAAGATGAAAATGGTATAGTTGTTAGGAATAAGGCTAGGCTTGTTGCTCAAGGATATACTCAGATGGAGGGTATTGATTTTGATGAGACTTTTGCTCTAGTGGCTAGGCTTGAATCTATTCGGATTTTGTTTGTTATTGTTTTTCATCTTGGATTCAAGTTGTATCAGATGGATGTGAAGAGTGCATTTTTGAATGGTGTTATTCATGAAGAAGTCTATGTGGAGCAGCCCAAAGGATTTGAAGATCCTTATTGTCTAGATCATGTTTACAGGCTAAAAAAGGCTTTGTATGGGATAAAGCAAGCTCCTAGAGCTTGGCATGAAAGGTTGACTGATTACCTGTTGGGGATATGTTTTACTCAAGGGGGAGTGGACAAAACACTATTTATTCAGAAAATTGAGAGTGATACAGTTGTTGCTCAAATCTATGTTGATGACATTGTTTTTGGATCCACTTCTGATAAGTTTGCTTATTATTTTGGAGATCAAATGAAACATGAATTTGAGATGAGCATGATTGGTGAATTGAACTTTTTTATAGGGCTTCAAGTTAGGCAATTAAATGATGAGATTTTTGTTTCTCAAACTCGTCATGCCTTGGAATTGGTGAAGAAGTTTGGTTTGGAAAAGCATGATCGCAGTTCTATGAGTACAAGTGTTAAGCTTAGCTTGGATACTAAAGGTAAATATGTCGATCCTAGACTTTATAGGAATATGATTAGGAGTTTTTTTTATTTGACTGCCAGTCGACCTGACATAGCTTTTAGTGTTGGTTTGTGTGCACATTACCAGGCAAGTCCTAAGGTTGCGTTTGGTAACGGTTTGGTGCGCTGTTAGTTTTTGGTTTTGGTTTGGGTTGGGTTGGATTTGGTTTGGTGTGGTTTTATTTTGGTTCCAAACCATGTTTGGTGCAGATGGTTTTGGTGTGAGAAAAAGTGACGCTGAAAAACCAAACCATGTTTGGTAGAGTTGGTATGGGTTGAAATTCTGAAACCAAACCATGTTTGGTATCTTGGGATGGTTTCACATTTTATTTATAAATATTAAAATTTTGTAACATTAAAATATATTAATATACTAATATATTAATATTATAATATATTAATATTAAAATTTATAATATTAAAATATATTAATATATTTTTATTATATTAAAATATATTAATATTAATATTAATTATTAATATTAATATATTGATATTAGAAAAATGGGATTTGGTTTGGTGTGGGTGTGATGGTACAAGAGTGCTACACTTGGTTTGCTACAGTGGGTTTGCTACAGTAGCCGCACCATACAAAACCATCCACTTTGATGGTTCCAAAAATGGTGAGATATGGTACGCTACAGTGCTTTTTGGTTTGCTACAGTAGTACCAACACCAATTTTACCAAACATGGGTTGATACTACTATTTCGTACCAAAACCAAAAACTTGGTACCAAACCCAGTTACAAAACATGGCCTAAGGAGTCTCATATTACCGCTGTAAAAAGGATTATTAGGTATGTTAAAGGTACAGTGAATTACGGACCATGGTATCCATCGGATACTAATACTGATATCGCATCCTTTTCTGATGTTGTTGATGATAAAAAAAGTACTAGTGGATGGTGTTTTTATATTGGAAATTGCTTAGTTGCTTGGCATAACAAGAAACAAAATTGTGTTTCTCTTTCCACTGCTGAGGCTGAGTATATAGCAGTTGGTAGTTGTTGTACTCAGGTTTTGTGGATGCGTCAAATGTTGCAGGATTATGGTTTTTCTCAAAACACGATGACTGTGTTATGTGATAACACGAGTGCGATAAAAATTTCTAAAAATCATGTTCAACATTCTAGGCTAAAGTATATAGATATTCGACATCATTTCATTCGTGATCTTGTTGAAAATGGGATAGTGTCTCTAGAGTTCATATCCACAGATTCTCAATTGGCAGATATCTTTACAAAACCATTAGATTTTCAAAAGCATGTTAGTCTTACAAAATTTATTGGTATGCTTTCTTTAGAATATATATCTTCTTATCTATCATTATAGGAACACATTGCATTATTTTTCTAGAATTGATAGGTAATCATGCATTTGTGTTATATTTGTTCATGCATGCATTTTATTTTCGAAAATCATAAAATAAAATTTTTGAGACTGTTGAGCTTGGCTAGAGTACAAAAGTTATCATATTTTACTCTATTTTCACATTTACTGGTCTCATTATACATATGTGAAGTAGAGGTATCAGACTAACTTAAGATTTTTGGATGATCACTTGGCATGATTATTTTATGTTACAAAACTTTAATATTAGATGTTAGTTGCTTCGGTGATAATTATAATGCTTGTTGAATCTGTTAATTTTTTTGTTTAACCCGAAGTGGTATGAAGGTTCATGAGCTATGCTAGATTGGTCTATGGAAGAAGCTCGGGCTCAGTTGGTCGGGACTAAAATCCTCACTGGAAAGTACGGAGCTTAAAAAGATAAAAAGGGATATGGTGAAAAAGCTGAAAAGATGAGAAGGAGGAAATTGTGTGATAAAGAGAAAATATCTTTAAGTTTTTTTTCCTTCTATTTTCGATCTTAGATTGAATTATCATCACGGTTGGTGGGGAGATAATCATCTTTAGTATGTATTGTTTTCATCTTTCCTTAGTGCTTGCACATGAAAATTTTCATATATATATATTTGTTAAACTTGACTTGTGCATTCTTGAGTTTACAAGGTATGTGTGATATTTTCTTCTATACTATATGTATAATGGTCGAGTTAAATATGAGAATATGATGTATTAATGATTGACTTTTTGTCTCTACTGCTGTGCTCACAGATTTCTAAAAAATAAAATTATTTTATTTTATTATTGTTTTTTATTCTTGACATTTTGCATTCATGCATTACTAAAAGGGTCATGCATAGTAGAGATGTATGTTACCTTAAGAATTTGAATATGATCCGACAAGAGTTCTATATCTTGATATTTTTCATTGAGTACTTCCTTGCATCTCTCTACATTGTTGCTATGGCATATACTTTCTTTGCTTAACATTTCAGTGACAAAAAGGGGGAGGAGTATTAAGTGAGGGGGAGAGATATTGGTTGGTTAAGATTGTTTGATTGATTCAGATGGAGAAGTATTTAGCAAGGTGGAGATTATTTTTAGGGGGAGGATGATGATCATTATGTTTGTTTTTATCTATTTTTCCACACTTGCGTTTAATGGTTTGTTCAGTGTTGTGGTTACAAGATTGGTAGACATTCATGAAAGCAAGGTGACAATTTATATCTATGTTTGTCGGTTTGTGTTCATAGGTATAGATGTTATGTTGTTATTTGTGAGACTATATTGTAAAACCATAGTTTTGTCTCATAAATGCCAAGGGAGAGATTGTAAGAACATTTATAGTATTATTTGTGTTTGGCATGTTCTAGACAATAACCATATTGAGTGAATTGTTATGTTGAGATTTTTGTATATTTGAAATTGAGTTTTTAGTATGTTCATTTCTATCTCGAGAAAGAAATCAAGGAGTGTGTCAAAGCAAAGAAAGCTACCGGAGGTCAAAATCGTCATTTCCAGACATCGTCACTTCACCAGAGGGAAAAAATGTCATTTCCAGACATCATGACATCAACCAAAAGCATCGGGAGTTTGAGATAACCAGTCTAGTTCAAGTATGAAAAAACTGCAAAAGATGCAACATACCTACGTTGTTAGAGGCTGAAACAGGAAAAATTGACTCTGACCTACGCTGTGGTTTTAGAGCTGGGAGGGAACCCTTCGACCTAGACTTACGCCCAAGAATAGGTCCCAAGCGTAGGTCCTAATGCTTAGTCATGTGATCACTTGTTATGCAGGATTTTTTTCGGGGTGCTTTCGGAATTTTCCAGTTTGGTCCCTACTTTGAGTTTTAAGTGATCGATGACTTCAGACCTCTATATATTGGCATATACACATAGTTACATCAGATTTTAGAGAATTTATCAAGGTATTGTGAAATTACGTAAGAGGGCAAGCTTATGGTTTTCTATGACTTGGTTTATAAATACCAATGTTCTAGAAGAGAAAAGGGTACGGTTTTTGTCGACGATTTTTCAAGAGGTTTTTTGGTGAAAGCTCTGTAATATTTTAATTCTCATATTCTTCTATAGAGTGATACACACAGAGAGGTGATTATGGAGTGATCATACATATTAGTTTTCTCTCTTGTGTTGAGGTTCTCCAATCTTGCTTCTACACCGAAGTTCTTTATGCACGATTGGATGAGTGATTGTTGAAAAATCATCACACCGTCCATTGCAACGAGGTTGCTTTAAGCCGTCCGAGTACAGATCGATTCGAGGATTTCAGATCGCGAGTAGAGAAAGACAAAAATGGCATGATTTGTGAGTCTCTCATAGTGTTTGGCAGAACAAACGTGCTTCGTGAAGTACGAGTGATTCAAGGGTTTCAGACCGCGAGTAGAGGAAGACATATCAGGAGTGATTGTAAGTCTAAAACTCTCATAGAGTCTGTACTTGTTGATTTATAGTGCATTGGTACCTGAGTGTACCCGTGGTTTTTTTCTTGAAAAGTTTTCTTAGTTTTTTCACGTATAATTCTTTGTATCGTCTCTTCCTTTATTTTATACACTATATTAATGTTTACTTGATATTGCTTGAATGATGTGGTTTGAGAATTAGGGTTTTGTGGTTGGATTAAAATTGACTTTTCCGCAATTAAATATTAATTTGTCAATAAATCCATAAAAAGCCTATTCACCTCCCCTCTAGGCTATTTTGACCATCGTCTAGGTAATTTCAATGTGTTCCACGAATTATACTGGATTACGTATTTTCGACCGTATAAATGAATAGTTTCGACCGTACAAAATATCGTAATGATCGCGCTGCCCCCCTGGACCCCCCTGGCTCGATGTTATAAATTGTTATACGTTCTCGAATAAAGAATACCAGTGAATTAATTTTTTTGTAAAATCATAAGATTTAATTAAATGACTATGGTTTGGAGATTTAGAAGGAACCACAAGGAGGCTGACTAATAATGCAGTCTCAATAGTACCACGGGACATGGGTGAGTTGTCGGGTACGTGGTTATTGAAGGACATAGATGTTTTATGGAAAAATCATATTAATGGAAGGAATTTATGGAGATAATTATATTTAATGGTGGTATATTAGTGACTATGGTTATAGTTAAATATATTATTATTTTATAATATAATTTTGGGATTAGGTGTCACTAGGAAAGGGGATGGATTTTGGTACTCTGCTTGGGATCATGTAGAGTTGTACTTGCTCGTGGGTTTAACCCATATTTTTTTTGTTTCAGGTCCTCGGCAGTTTCACCAGCAGAGTTGATGACTTCATATCTATTCGCTCGGTCCTATCATATTTTTCTTCCACTCCAGGGTAGGATCCGATAAATGGCATATGTTATATTTCTTTTAAGTGTGGTTCTAGGGGTCCATGCTTATGGGATTCCCAAGTTTTACCCTGTGGGATTTATTATATTTGAGGATGTATTGGGTGTGGTCTTCTTCATGTAAAAGTTGTATCCTTATTTTTGTTATTATTATTTCTATTTTATGTATTTTCTTCTATGCTTATCTTATCAATTACAGACGCTCCTAATTTTCTGTGTATGGGTCTGGCCAACCTATGCACGAAAATTTTGGGGTGTCACAGTTGGTATCAAAGCACTGATGGGCGTCAGGTGTGTGCAAAATATGTGGTTAAAAATAGCACCTTAACGAAACTATAGTTGCTACCCTTCTGCAAGCGCACATATCAATTGTGTATAGTTTTGCTTGAGTAGGGGAATATCAATCCCACAGAGACAAAGATTGTTCACTTTAATAATTTAAAAACACTGAATTATAGTTTTTCCAAAAAGAGTTCATTTTTGTAAATTATCTAATATTACTTAAATTAAACTAAATAGCAAATTAAATTGGTTTGTGATTCAGAGGGAGAGAAAACTAGGGTTTCCTCACTCCACCACTAACCGCATAACATAGTTCAAATTCTAATTTCAATTGGGTGAGAGCGATCAATTGACTGTGAATCAGGTCGCACCGCGCCAGCAGCTTGACCCCAAAAAGAATTACTCTCAATCGGATCGCGACAACCCATCTCAAGACTAAACTGATTAGTGCATGTCGACTACTAACATAAAAGTAAATTAAAGTAGTAAATTAAAGCATGAAAATAAACGAAGGCATGTTTATATCAGTTTGTCAAGGCATAACCTGTGTCAACCTAGGGTTTTGAGTTTTATGACCACCATTGTGTAGAAAATCACAAATTAAGCATCCGAGTTCCAGCCCATAGTGAATAATTGTGATTGTGTAAGATAAATATATTCGAAAAGTCTAAGACAAGAATCAATTCAAATCTATAAACTTGTATCATGAATAAAAACGGTCTCTCATCTAACACAATCATCACAATATAGTCACAATTTCCCCTCTCTACAATTGAAAACAAAATCAGAACTACATTACATGGCTAGGGTTTTGCGAGAAAACCCTAGATACCGAATTAGTTGATCATGGCTGAGGGAGTCTGCATTGTTGGTGTAGAAACGCTCTCCATGACCTTCTTCTCCAGATCTCTAGGTCTTTAATGGTGGTTCTCTTAAATGGAAGAGAACTCTATGAATGAACGTATATCTCCAAAACATAACTGAAAACAATCCTCCAAAAGCTCTCTTTTCTAAACCCTAATCCTCTCATATTTATAGACAAGTGAGGGAAATCCTAATGGTTCCCCTTTTCTGTAATTTCATAATACATTAATATTCTCATAAAATCATATATAAATATGTGTATAAGCTTGTACGTATAGGTCTGGAATCACCGATCGCTTAAAATATTGAAGTAGGGACAAAACTGGAAAATTCTGAAACAACTCCAAAACAACTTCAGCACGTCGAGGGATCACGTGACCATCATTTGGGACCTACGCTCCTGACCTACGCTTGGGCGTAGGTCTAGAGCGTAGGGTCCAAAACCACAGTGTAGCTTAGGAGTGTAGGTTGAGTCCAATTTTCCCATTTTTCTCTTTGGTGACGTAGGTATTATGCACTTTTGATATAAAAACCCGTCTTTTTATATTTGAGCTAAACTGGTCGCCTTTGACTCCCGATGCTTTTCGGTGAAGTAATAATGTCTGAAAATGATATTTTTGCCCTTCCGGTGAGATAATGATGTTGTGAAATGACCATTTTGCCATCCGGTAGCTTTTCTTTGCTCTGGTGCACTTCTTGATTCCTTTCTCGAGATAGAAATGAACACGAACTCAGTTAATTCACCGAGATTAGCTATGTTTCTTCATTAAGCTCATGAAACATGCTTACACACATAAATGAGATAAAAATACCAAGTAATTGAATGTAAAGACATAATAAATGCAAGATAGGGGCAAAAAATGACCAATATTGAGCACTTATCACACCCCCAAACTTACATATTGCTAGTCCCTTAGTAATAAACTCAGAGAAAACTGATTGTGATGTTTCTTATTCTATCTAACCTAATCTATTTTAACATAATCCCTTGCTTTTGAGAGGGTCGACGATTACACTTAGCACGTGTAACAAGCCTTTTAAACCCCTAGGTTATCCCTAGTGAATAAGTAAAGTCTCGTGAAGATTTCCAGTGATGATACCTATAAACGTCTCAATTCTTTTATAATTATGCATTCATGAATTCACACATACAAGTCAAATAAGCTATCATACAACACACAAGATAATATGAATGCAAATATTCCCACTGACTACCAAACAACAATTATATCAAGCTTCGTGCTTATGAATGGTCCCCACTTAAGTGAAAGATTTTGCTACTTTTTACTCAAAATCCAGACAACCTTCCGTGATTTTGTGAACATTCAACTACAAAATTTCAGTTTCTTTTCTCCTACTTCATTGATCAAATTTTACCATTTTTCATTAAAATGTAACTTTTCAACTTTTCACTTTCCACTTTTCATCCATTTTTGTCTTTCTAAGCTCTGGACTTTCCAACGAGGCTTTCAGTCCCAACCAACTGGGCCCGAGCTTCTTCCATGGGATTTATGCTCATTAGTATTCTCCCCTTTAAACGGGAACAGTGATATTGGTGATACTAAAGCCCGGTTACTTAGATCAAAGAACTTCCTTTTGCATTTTATTTTCAATTTTCTCTATTTCAACCAAAACAACTCCCCCTCTCCCCTTTAATTGTAGCAAAATTATTTTTCAATTTCATTGTAAAAAAATTAACCTATTTCTCATAGTGAATGTGTGCTTGTGTTTATAGGTCAAAATCATCTTTCTTAATTTCAATTTCACTCATTCACTCATCCATGTAAACCACATCACTTTACTCACTTGATTTAATCATTATTATCATGAGCGAGAACATCACATCACATACTACTTATACATTATAAACATAAACTCAATCAACTCATAATGCGAAACACTCATGCATAAAATCAAAGAATTGTTTCAAAAAAAGAAAAAAAAAATTTAATTTTGCTCAAAAATCTTTATTCCTTGCAATACTATATCCTTACCCCTAAATTTAAATCAAACCATGTCCCCATGGTCAAAAATAAAATAAGAAAACAAATACAGTTACCCTTGAAGCTCAATTTTGGATTCCAAAGCAAAGCACAAATCCTCTCCCCCAAACTTGAATTGGATCACTTGGAGATATCATTAACAAAGCATACACACCCAATCATAGCAATGGAAAATAAATTGCAACATAAATATCCAGACATTGACATATGTTGTGAAGGAACAAAGACTTTTTATTTTTTATTTTTTATTAATGACAATAAAAAAACTAATTTGGCCTTAAGGGCCTATAATCCTAAAATAAAAAAAATAACAATAAAAAAAACAAAGACGTGGCCTTAAGGGTTTACTGTCTCTACAAATAGAATAACCTAAAAATCCTAACCCTAATTCCTAGTCCGCCACTTCTTCTTCATCACTCGACACGACACTCTTCAACCATATCCAACAATTTGCAGTCTCTTTCAACTTCTCTAAATCTTCCTTCGGATATATTTTCATGAATTTCCACCACATCTCCTCCAATTCCTCCATTCTATCACCCAACTACTCAACAATGATTTTTGATAGTAAAAACGGGTATGGAAGATAATAGTCACATTTATCAGTCCCCGCCCATTCTCGACTCACAATTGCTCAAGCATATGACATCTCAGCCATAATCAAGGTTTGAATACACACTTCATACCCATGAGTTAGGGCATACAAAGTTCGAAGCATAGTGTGACCTCTTGCACTTGTTCGATTATTAGGCCGAAGTTGAGTCACAACAACACAGTCCAAATACAGTAGATCTGACTTCAACCAACAATTTTCACACGTTTTATCCCTCAGATCTAAAACCGCACACAATTCATTCACCATGTCTTCATCCTTATGTGGCCATAGTATCGGATGCTTCTTCAAAATTCCTGTAAGTTTGTCGGAGTACCGATTGGTACATTCAATGCATCGGCAATACTTCTTCTTCTAATCACAACCGGAGCACTCCACTGAGTCACTTTAGCCCTTATCACCTCAAATCCAGGTGGTCCCGAAAGTATCATATTTTCATAGAATTTTCGGAACAAGCCCGGATACATCTTTCACCCACCGGTTTTTCTAGACTATTTAATCCTCGTTCCCTAAGGATTTTTTGTCCGGTTGCAACTAAAACTCAATTCATCCTCTCCGAACGAAATATCTCCTTAAATTGCAACCGATACTGCAAAAACGATTTTGGTGTAGTTTGGCTTCTCTTCTGAGTCGTAGCTCCGTTATTCGTGCTCTTCATAACCACATATGGTTCCATCTCCTCTATGAACTCTTCTGGGTTAGAATAATCTTTAGTAGCATTATCCATACTAGCCCTCCTCCAAATTGAAAATAATAAAACAAGAAAAGAAGAAGAATACTCAATCTAATGCTTACTTTTTGCGAATTGTCAATTATGAATTGTGTCTACCCTATGAATGTATTTATAGATGAATGAAGTATAATTAGAAGAGGAAAAGGATTCAAAACCCCTAATTGACTAGGAAAGGAGAAGCAATAACTAATACAACTTTTATTTACAGTTTCTTTGTCAGAATAGGATTACTCTAAAAAACATTCTACACAAATTCCTAAAAATAATTTAAACAAATCTAAATACAGGTCTAGGTACAAATTAGGCCAAAACATCCCAAAAAAGGTCTATTTTTTCAAACTTTCAGGCCCAACCACGAACTACCCTACGCTTGGGCACAGGGTAAGGCAAAAACATTTCTATTTTATTTTATTTCTTTTATATTTTTCATCAAGTCATGACACGTTTCCTAATAACTAACGTACCCCCAAACTTAAAAGCACATATGTCCTCATAGTGCGAAAATAAAATCACACATACTCAACCTAATAAACATAGTAAGCCACACATATCAGTAAAAGCGGTCAAAACTGTGATTTTATATAGAAACAAAAATATCATAAACAGTAAAAGATGATTGTTAAAACGGTCACAAAAGATCGAACATGACTCTCCGCTCTATGATTATTCTCTACAGTGAATAACTAAAACAAGAAAATCCTAAAAAAACAAAATAAAATAATCAAAACTAAACTACAACTACTAAGCATCATTCGGAGGTGGCTGTGGTGATGGAACGGTCACTCCCATATGTCTCATCAAAATATCCATCATCTCATGATGCTCACGCCGTCGGACCTGTCTCTCCTCTGCGAATGATCGCTTTAATCCCTCAATACGACCAATCAACTGGTCATACTGAGTCTAAGTCATCATAACCAAACCCCCAATCGGGGCTTGGGCACATCATCGCCTATAACTGCCTCCTCATCTTGTGGCACATCCACCTCAAGTATCTCATCTTCAGCCTGCGGCATCTCCACATCATCCTCTTGTGCTCTCAGCAGTAAAACTTCTCTAAACCTGCGCCGATGAGCAAATGTCTCTGGACCCTTCTTGAGCCACCCTTTGTTCCACGCTCCCTTGCCATACGTAACTAACGGGGCAAACATATCCTCGATATCGATCTGTAATCCCTGATCAAATATCAAATTTATCACAAGGCAAGGAAGAATCATCTGAAACTTGGC
This sequence comes from Cornus suecica, assembly GCA_963922005.1. Taxonomy (NCBI): domain Eukaryota; kingdom Viridiplantae; phylum Streptophyta; class Magnoliopsida; order Cornales; family Cornaceae; genus Cornus; species Cornus suecica. Next base: position 26,159,973 of record OY998240.1, on the reverse strand, counting down.
AGTCCCGACCTTGTTCTCCCGATACAAGTGAATATAATGCCAAAATGAATTCTGCCAAAGGGCGAGTGGAATAGAGTACCGGTGACCAAAATCGAAAGCATAGTGTAATGCCGGAAATGGCGGGTAACACATGGTCTGATGGCTATGTGGTAATACATTGGACCGAACTATCAAATCCCAAAGCCGTAGCATCAGATGATAGTTGGACTTTTTGGTCCCATTATGCCTATTGTCGGCCCACTATCCCTCAATCTGCAGTTGCACCATATCATAAAGTGGCGGAAGTGGGTCTGGCATAGATGAAAATCACTCTCCTAACTCCGTAGGGCACTAGTGTGGAATACCCCATGCAACAGCAATACTCTCGGGAGTAATCTCAAACTCCCGCCCTTGCACCACTATCATTAGTCGAGTCCCTCTGCTGTAATACCTCATATAAAGCCAGAACTTGTTAATCATGTCAGCACAAATATATGGTATAGTTGGGGCTAGGATCGATAATAATCTGTGCTCGCTTAGTATGCATATAGTCCAATGTGGAACTGGCTCCATCCACTCAAGTGGCATAATAGCAAAAGTGCACTCCTGTCGGAACCCCTTCTTCAACGCCTGAGTCATCAACGTCTCCTTGGAGACTGTGGAATGCTTCCATCTGTAAGAAATGAGATCACCCCCGTTACCATCAACATATGACACTTCGTGATGCTCAGCATCCTCTAACTCCGCCTCCTTATCCTCACTATCACCAATCTCTGAAGTCTGCTCATCGGATGACTCTGACTCATGTGGTAGTGGTGATGGCTCAGGGACTAGAGCCTGTGCCTGGGGTCGTGATGGATCCTTTGGTGCAGCAGGTGTAACTATCATCCATCTTAATCTCAAATCTAACTCAATGCCCTCCGTCGGTGTAATTGGCCTCTCAAACTCCTCATCGAACGAATCCGGTGCAACATACACCGGTCTCGGTGCCTGGGTACTATAAAGTACAGGCCGTGTACTCTCTAGGGGTGGCGACCATGATCTATCTCTCTACACTGCTATCCCTGATGTAGATGTTCCCTCATCCGCCTTCCTTGCTCCTTTTACACGAGCCATTCCTACAGAATTTTGATTTTTGCGAAAAAGGAGCGAAAAACTGTCTGGACACCAAATCAAACTCAAAACTATATCTGAAGTACTCTAATATGACAATTAAACAATACCACAATTCAAAAAGTCGATATTCAACCCATATCTGAAGTCAGAAACCCAACTTTTTTAAAACGGATTAAAACACAATTTCGATCGGTCTCGTTTATCAATACTAGTTTAAAATAGTTATATTAAATAATCGAAACCAAAATAATGGATCAAAACTTACCGAATCACAAGAAACAACAAATTCCCCAAAATTGAATTTCGAAGACTTTTTAACTTTTTTCACGCGAATCCGTACACACCGCTCACTAATTTGATGATATGCCGCATGGGAATGATAGGAAATATCAATATTTGGCTTTAGGAACAAACGGGAGTCGATTTGGTGGAGAGGAGAGGGAGAAAATAAATTTTGAAAATGAAAAACCGCTGGACTATTTTATACAGTCCCCGTGACCTACGCTTGGGCGTAGGTCACCCTACGCTTGATTTTTTGCTTCGGCCACTTTGCTGCTCGTTCTCAATTCTCGAACACTTAAACCTCCCCCTATACACACCTATTGACATGAGTGACCTCAATTTGAAAAAATTCGGCGCTTCGTAGATGAAAATACCCCTCCAACTGATGACGATTATTTCGGACTCGATCTTAATTTTTTTAAAAAAAAAACTGAATTAAACTATAATTTTACAACTACAAACTAAGATCAAAAGCTAATCTTTATCACCTAGTACCAATGCTTAACGTCGTTGGCTCGACATTGCCACCTTTCAGTATTCAGGATTAAAATCATCCGGCTCTGGTGTCGGTTATGTTAAATCCACTGTTTCAATGACACTCTGTTGGCACAACTTCTATATAATGCTTTAAACGCTGACTATTCACCACAAATCGCTATCTGTTGTCAGGTTCATTAAGTTCCACTTTTCCAAGGGGGTAAACCTTAGTTATTCTGTACGGCCCATCCCATCTTGATTGTAGCTTACTGGGAAACAATGTGAGTCTTTAATTGAACAACCATACTTTCTAACCGACCTCAAAGATTTTCTTTCTGATATCTCTATCATGGAATGCTTTGGTTCGGGCTTTATATATTCTAGAATTCTCATATGCGTTGTTCCTCAACTCCTCAAGTTCTGCGAGTTGGAGTTTCCTCTAAGCACCCGATCTTTTGATATCAAAATTCAATCTTCTGATCGCCCAATATGCTCTGTGCTCGAGTTCCACAGGGAGATGACACGCCTTACCATAGACCAATTTGTATGGTGACATACTTATCGGTGTCTTGTAAGCGGTCATGTATGCTCATAATGCATCATTTAGCCTTCTCGACCAATTCTTCAAATCAGGATCCACTATCTTTTCAATAATGTTCTTGATATCCCTGTTCAAAACCTCCATTTGACCACTCGTCTGTGGGTGATATGGTGTTCCAATTCTATGAGTGACACTATACTTCTTGCACAAGGCCGGAAGAAACTGGTTATCGAAGTGGCTACCGCCGTCGTTGATCAACACTCGTGGCATACTAAATCTAGAAAAGATATTGGATTTAACAAATTCCTCAACCACAATGTGATTCGCATGCGACGTGGCGACAACCTCTACCCATTTAGAAATGTAATCAACTCCCACTAATATGTACTGCTTATTGCCGACTTTTGGAAACGGTCCCATAAAGTCAATGCCCCAGAACGTCAAACAACTTAACCACCAAAATAGGATTTAGTGGCATCATATCCCATTGAGATATGGATCCCAACTTTTGACATCTTAGACAAGATTTTCAAAACTCGAACGCATCCTTGAATACTGTGGGCCAATAAAAACCGCTCTCAAGAACTTTGTGAGCTGTTTTCTGAGCACCAAAATGCCCTCAACATTCTAGCGTATGACAGAATGTCAGTATGCCTTGGACTTCACTTTCTGGAACACATTTACGAATTATCTGATTCGGGCAATATTTGTACAGTCGCGGATTGTCCCAGATATAAAATTTTATTTGGCTAAAGAAACGATCGTTCTCATGCTTAGACCATCCATTAAGAATTCTACTTGTGGCTTTATGGTTGACAATATCTGCATACCACGGTATCTGTTCCAAAACAGCCATACTGAACAGATGTTCATTCGGGAACTCATCCATAAGAGGAGTGTCATCCTTTGTGGACTCAATGATAATTCTTGACAAATGATCAGCTACAACATTCTTTGTACCCTTCTTATCTTTGATCTCTAAATCGAATTCTTGTAACAATAGAATCCATCGATTCAGTCTTGGCTTGGAGTATTTCTTGGTTAGTAAATGACTCAGTGTGGCATGATCTGAGTATACGACCACCTTGGTTCCTAACAAATACAACCTGAATTTGTCCAAGGCAAACACCACTACCAACAACTCCTTCTTGGTAGTTGTGTAATTCATCTGAACTTCGTTCAGAGTTCTACTGGCATAGTAAATAATATATGGTAATTTGTTCTTTCTCTGCCCTAGCACAGGTCTGATTGCATAATCTGAAGCGTCACACATCAGCTTGAACGGTAGAGACCAGTCTGGTGGATAAATAATTAGGGCAGATGAAAGTTTAGTACGCAATTCCTCAAAAGCATGAAGACATTCTTTGTCAGAGACAAAAACTATATCTTTAGCCAGTAAATTGCATAATGGCTGGGCGATTTTGCTAAAATCTTTGATAAACCTTATATAAAACCAAGCATGGCCTAGAAAATAGCATATTTGCTTCACAAATGTGGGAGGAGGTAATTTTGAAATCAGCTCGACTTTTGCTTTATCGACCTCAATCCACTGCTTAGATATAATGTGGCCAAGTACTATTCCCTCTTGAACCATAAAATGGCTCTTCTCCATACTAAGATATAGTGTTAAATGCCTTAAACAGTCTTCAAAGGTTGCCCCAAAGACTGAGAAGTTATCCATGAACACTTCCAGAAACGTTTCTACCATATCAGAAAAGATAGACATCATACACCTCTGGAATGTTGCTGGCGGATTACATAACCCAAAAGACATCCGTTTTTACGTGAATGTGCCATATGGACAAGTGAAAGTGGTTTTCTCCTGATTCGCAGGATCAATTGCCACTTGATTATAGCCGGAATAACCATCCAAAAAGTAGTAGTAGCTTTATCCGGCTAGTCTTTCCAGGATTTGATCGATGAATTGTAATGGAAAATGATCCTTCCTGGTATTAGAGTTAAGCTTTTTGTAGTCGATACATACACGCCACCCCGTGGTCGTGTGTTGAGGAATTAGCTCACCCTTTTCATTGGGTACCACTTTGATTCCCAACTTCTTCGGGACCACTTGAGTTGGGCTTACCCACTTAATGTCAGAGATCGGGTAAATGATTCCCGCATCCAGCAACTTCACTACTTCCTTTCTTACTACCTCCATCATGTTCGGATTCAATCTTCGTTGCATCTCCCTTGATGGTTTCGCCTCATCTTCTAAATAAATCCGATGCATGCAAATTGATGGATCAATCTCTTTTAAATTAGTCACACTCCACCCAATTGTTTCTTTATTCTTGGTCAAAACCTTAATCAGGTTCAATTCCTGATATGTTGTCAACTTTGATGAAATAATTACAGGAAGAGTTTCATCGGGTCCTAAGAAAACATACTTCAACTTTTATGGCAACTCCTTAAGTTCTAAAACAGGTGGAGTTGTAAGTGATGGAACTGGGGGAATACTTTAAACTATTGGGAGTGGTTCCACTGGTTCTTGCTTCCAAGGTTGTGTGTATAACGCAGTCTCAATTTTATCCAATTCCTTGTTCTGCCTTTCCACATATGCATCACAATCATTGATTTCTTCATTCAGCACTTCATTTGCCAGAATTCTTCAATCTTGTCTTCCTCCAGAATTTGAGTCGCAAAATCACATATAATATCATCTAGCTCATCGCACTCATCTATCTGGAAACAATCCAATGACTCTGGTAATTGATGGCTTCCCTCAAACACATTCATCCTGACTTTCATGTTCCCAAAGGTCAAATCCATGGCTTCGGTTCGGTAATTTATGCACGCATTTGCCATGGCCAGAAATGGTCTGCCTAAGATCACTGGGATGTGTTTGTTTGATTTCAGGATTGGTTCTGTTTCCAGGATTACAAAATTAACAAGAAAGTAAAACTTGCCAACTTGAACTATGACGTCTTCCAAAATACCTTTCGCCTGCTTGACAGATCGATCGACAAACTGCAGTACAACCTCTGTGGGATTGAGCTCTCCCAACCCTAGCTGTTTATAGACTGAATAACGAAGCAAGTTAATACTCGCACCTAGATAAAGAAGGGCTCTACTAATTTCTTGGTCACCAATAACACAAGAAATAGTGGGAGCACCGGGATATTTCCTCTTTGGTGGAGTATTGCTGAACAGCAGTGAACTCACTTGCTTAGTCAAGAGTACTTTCTTTGGATTCTTTGTTCTGTTTTTCCTCTTCTGTGTACAGAGATCCTTGAAAAATTTAGCATAAGGTAGGATTTGGGCAATTTCGTCTAAGAGCTGCAGATTAATCTTGACTTGTCGTAATGTATCTAACATATCAGATTCTCTCATCTTCCCATACTTAGCCGGTTCTCTAAGATGTTGAGGAAATGGCGGAGCCTCCTCATAGTTCGCCCTATCTAGCTCTTCAAGCAATGTCTCGTCCACACTCTTATTTACTGGCAATTTATCTTTCTAAACTTGTGTCTTTTCGCTCTCAACCTCTTTCTGTTGTGTTTCTTCCACTTCCTTCTTCTGAGCTTTCTTAGCTTCTTTTCTTCTATGCATTTTCTCCTCATGTTCTTCCTCTACTCTGCTTTCCACTACCCTTCCACTTTTCAGAGTCGTTATTTCTTGAACAGACTCATGATTAGCATTGGTAAATGATCCAAGCTCTTTCACTTGCTGGATCTTTGGGTTAGCGATAGGCTAACTGGGCAACTGACCTGGCTCTCTAGTGTTACTATGATTTTCGATTTATCCTAATTGCATGGTGATTTGGACCAGTGCTTGAGTATGTACCCCCATCTGATTTTGGAGGTCCACCAAGGTTTGTTCAACCCTGTTATTTTGAAAACCGGGTGGTGGAGCTTGGTTTCTTTGAGGCTGGAGTTGATATTGGAATTGTTGGATAACCTGGTTATTATTGAATGGCTGAAGAGCCAGAGAATTATTAGATGGCTGTCTGGGTTGGTAATTTGATTCGGAATTTTGAGTCATTATTCTTGGCTGAGATTCGAATGATTGCTGACTCTATTGGAACCTTGGCTACGAGGTAAATTATTACCTTGGTTGAAAATTGGATTGAGAATTGGACCACTGTCCTTGTTGAAATTTTTCTGGAGGATTCTCCACATTTGTGGACTTATAGGACAGGAATGGATGATTTCTATTATTTGGAGAATATGAGTTGGAGAACGGGGCATTATTGGAGCAATTCCATGTTGCATTCACATCAGCGGCTATTACGTCCTCACACTCATTTTGAGAATAATCTGGTTCAACCTCAACGACACTTTAGCTTCTACCCTTCTGCAAGCGCACAGATCAATTGAGTATAGTTTTGCTTGAGTAGGGGAATATCGATACCACAGAGATGAAGCGTAGCTTAGGAGCGTAGGTTGGGTCCAATTTGGCCATTTTTTTCTCTGGTGACGTAGGTATTATGCACTTTTGATGTAAAAACCCATCTTTTTGTTTTTGAGCTAAACTGGTCGCGTTTGACTCTCGATGCTTTTTAGTGAAGTAATAATGTTTGAAAATTATATTTTTGCCCTTCTGGTGAGATAATGATGTCATGAAATGACCATTTTGCCCGTCGGTAGCTCTTCTTTGCTCTAGTACACCTCTTAATTCCTTTATTGAGAGAGAAACGAACACAAACTTAGTTAATTCACCGAGATTAGCTATGTTTCTTCATTATGCTCCTGAAACATGCTTACACACATAAACGAGATAAAAATACCAAGTAGTGGAATGTAAAGACATAACAAATGCAAGATAGGGGCGAAAAAATGACCAATATTGAGTACCTATCAAGCACTCCAGGTTCAAGTATCCCAACGATGTTTAGTTAGTCTTTCGCGTTGTGTATTCTGATATTTAAAGCTTCAATTTAGGACTCATTCTCTTGTAAGATCTTAGTGGGGGTATTGACGTGTCATGTTTATTGTTATTTTAGTATGCCGCCATGTAAAAGGAGAAATGTGAATCACATTCCGGACCCTATTTCGGAGGGGAATCCTCCACTTCCTCCGAACCTTGTTGATATTATTGGCCAGGTTGTTGCTACAGGAGTGACAACTGCTCTTCTGCATCAGCAACTTTTGTCACGCCCCAAAATTTATAAACCCAAGAACGAGTTTAATAAATCAAGGAGGGTAATGTAATGCGGAAAAAAAATGAAACAATGGGAAAGAAATAAAGTATAAGGAATTAAAATAGACTTAAATATATCATAAATAATCCTATAAGACATCTCAAGAGATTTTTTAAGCCATTTCGGAAGGATCCTGAAAGAATCCCCTAAAACCGACAAGTCAACAAAAGGATTGAAAAAGACCATCACTTTCAAATGACCATTTGTCACTCAAAGCTCTCACTTTTAAAGTGCCCTCACACTGCCTCTTCTCATTCCCAAAGCCCGAAGAAGAAGAACCTCCGAAGCTTTTAGCTCTAACATCACGAGCCTGTCGGCCCTCTATTGCATCCTCCTCAGCAAGTAATGCATTTGTAACAGCCTCACGGTACGTCAGCATACTAAGCACATAAATCTTCAGCTTGAGATTGCCCCTCAAGCCCCGCACAAAATGTCGTCCTTTTACCTCATCATCCACCACCATCTCTGGTACGAATCTAGACAATCTGGTGTACTGTAGCTTATACTCGGTCACTGACAAATCGCCCTGAACCAACTCATTGAAATGGTCCCTCATGCGCATCCTAGCAAGTGGTGGAAAATACTGGTCCAAGAAAAGTGTGTGAAAGTCCAACGATGTGATAGTCCGGATGTTTCTCGTGTTGGTGATAGAGTTCCACCAACTCCTGGCATCACTAGTAAGCCGATACGAGGCAATCATAACTCGTACGTCATCATCAACCACCTTAAGAATGTTAAACCCATTGGTGATCTGTTCCAGCTAATTGTCTGCCGCTAAAGGATCCGGAACACCCTCAAAGGTAGGTATGTCCAACTTCAAGAAATATTTGAAAGCCTTTTGAGCACGCGAGCCTTTGTCCTCAATATGTTGCCTCTGAGGAACCTTTGCAATAGCCGCCGCTAAAGCACGCAAAAACTGATCATCGTTCATAAAAGGAACAGCCGACACACGTTCACCAACATCGGGAGGTGCGGGTACATTCTGATTCACAACCGGAGGTACGTGACCTAGAGCATCACCCTCATGAGGTGCAAAAGCTTATCCCTCAAAATTAGGGATTTCCGGTTCCCTCCTAACAATACGCGGTTGACCTCTACGTGGTGGCATTGCTCATTATATCATAATAAAAAAATGACTAAGGAAGAATTACAATACACATACGCGAAACAAAACCATAAATCCATGCCGGCATAAGCATAAGTCAACAACGCATACGGAATGAGAACAACACTTAATTAAGTAACACGAAAGCAAACAAGAAGCATAAAACGATAATGACCCTTGCCCATCATCCCATAAAGAAAGAACACGCTCCGATACCATGTTGTCACACCCCAAAATTTATAAACCCAACAACGAGTTTAATAAATCAAGGAGAGTAACGTAATGCGGAAAACAAAATGAAACGATAGGAAAGAAAGAAAGTATAAGAAATTAAAATAGACTTAAATATATCATAAATAATCCTATAAGACATCTCAAGAGAGCTTTTAAACCATTTTGGAAGGATCCTCAAAGAATCCCAAAAAACCGACAAGTCAACAAAAGGATCGAAAAAGACCATCACTTTCAAAAGACTATTTATCACTCAAAAATAACTCAAATGAGGCGATTCAAAATCCTAAACTCAAGAGCTCGAAGTCAGATTTATGAAAAGCTAAAGAATGCTTCCATCGGAGCTTCTTAGCTTCAGATATGACCGAAAGATTGAGGCAGTGTCGAAATAGAACTACAATATAACATCCTGGGGAAATCAGTCGACTGACATGGACCATCATTCGACTACTGGGGGGCCATCAATTGACTGACCGCACCATAAAATTTACGGCCATTTGCCAGTCGACTGACGTAATTTCGTCAGTCGACTTACGGACCTGAAAAATGCTCAAAATAGTCATAAAATCGCAGAAACAACCCCGCATGCATTCCCATATGTGCATATACTCATAATTAGATCAATATGCCAAATTAGTTTCATCAAACGTAATTTTTAAACCAAAACCATTACTTTAAGGTCTCATAAAAGCTCCGTCTTGCCCCTGGTCTCCGTTCTAGTATACCACCGACTTTTAAAATGTCAAACCTTTTCAAAAACAACTGAGTCATCATTTCAAAACTCAAGTTTTAGTCGGGGTCATGGGGGTGAGCGAAAACAAGTTTTTCTTTCAAAATGAGAGGGTTTGTTTAAAGGAGTAGAAAAATACCGTTTTCAGCCAAACCACATCAATATCGAAAGTCCACTATACAACACTAAACGAAATGATTCATAGATTAACAATAAAAGTTCCCTAAGGTGAAACGTGTTATAGTTTTACATTTCTGGCACCGGAGTGCTCGAAAAGAATAAAGTCCCCGCGTATAACGCTCCAAGGAACATACATCAATGTAAGCTACTCGGTTAACACGCTAGCTGTCAAAAGAATAAGTTTAGTTTCTATAATACTTAACAAAAAAAGCACATTTATACAATCATCAAGTATGCTCTACAAAATGAAGTAATTCGCCATCCATATACACAAAAGTGCGGAACCGACACCGTATCTCCGCCCAGAGACTACGGCCCTCCTAAAGTGGAACCATCACCTGAAAAAAAAATATTTGTCGTGGGGTGAGTTCACTAGCGCAGTAGAGGAAACGTCATCGCCTCAATCTCGGTAGTCCGAGTGGTACCACCCACCCAAGATTCATGCTACTAATCTTAGGTCGATCTCTTTCCCACATGGCTTTCACGCCAATCCGGGACCTTATCAAACCCAACAAGCAATTCCCCCGACATGGTCACATTATATTCATTCAACTATAGCATGCTTGAACATCGAAATCATAAACACATATATAGCAGTTTAAATGTAATGCAACACAACACACCTGGGTACACACACGAACACACACCTTAACTCGAAGGGGTAACGGGATCATTCTTCAACCAATCACTTTTGAGGATACAAGCTCATGAAGGAAGGTAGAGTGTTGTACTGATCATTCCTTGAGACTCAACAAGGAATATCGAACACACGAACTACAGTCATGAACATAGAGTTTGGAACAAGTCCTCCCACCTACCGTCTCTGTTTCCCAGAAGACTAGTTCTGTAGTAGCGAGAAGCACCCCTTGGCCAGTTGTTACGACGATCCGACATAAAGATACTCACACATAATTAAGTGACCGGCATAGACCAACACCAATGTACTCACGCGACAAGGTGTACTCAATATGCAAAATTTTTAATTTAGTCACATTTCATCATAATACATACTTTATCTCTTTAGGCAATATATTATGTTCAACTTTAACAATATGCTCAAAATATCACATTCATAAGCAATAAATAACAACAAGCATTTATATCACAGAAACATGCTATCAAGGGGCCTAGTCAAGACTCAACTCGCATATATATATATATATATATATATATATATATATATATATATACGGCATATATACACATAGACGCACACACCCTCGTAACAAAATTAAAGCAACTCGTTTTTCCTTACCTCAATTCAAACCAAATAGTGAGCAAGAGGGTGCAAGCAATCCGTTAAAATGACGCGAACAGCAAACCGAGCCAAGAATTACCAAGAGAGCTTTAAGGAGGTGATTTCGAGAAATTGAGTAAAAGGTCTCCCAAGCCTTCAAGCAACATTAAAACAAGCATGGATCTTTAATTAATGGCTTTTAGTAGTAACAACCGGTTTATAATCAAGAATTCAAAGTAAGGCTAAAAACCCTTAAATTGTTAAACTAGGGTTTTGAGAAAGAAAGAACCAAGAGGAAAGTAACTCACCAATCAATTCAACACAAGATAGACTATGTGGACATCAAGCAAGCTTGAACCAATGCTTTCCCGAAATAACAATTTCAAGTCTCTTCAAGCTAACAACAATTTCAATGGAAAGAAGAGTCACAAGAATGGATCAACAACAATCATCACCATAGAACTCCAAGAATCCATGAGAATAAAAGAAAGCATTCCCAAAAAAATAAAATGGAAGCTAGGTTTTCAATTCAAAGAGAAATCAAGGAAAGTGATGAAGGAGCTTACCAATCTTCAACACCAATTATAGACAAGGAAGCACCAACAAGACACAAGCTTCAAGCTACCATCAACAAAGCTAGAGGAGGAAGCCTTGTGCACCCATGGAGGAAGAGAGAGAAAAACAACAAAAATGGGGAAGAAGAGAGAAAACCGTATGAAGTAGAGAATGAGAGGAAGTGGGTTTGCGAGTTAGCAAGACTTTACCAATGTGTAGAGATTCCCCATCAATTGACTTTTCCAATCCAATGGCTAAAAATGAATATGGGTAAAAATAGAATGATCCAATGGCTACTAAGGCAACAATACTAAAGGTGGTGGTGAAATGCCCAATCTACCCACCCCTTTATCACTTAATCAGACCCCTTGCCATTATGAACCCAATTTACTAGTTTGCCCAAGTCTTCTACACAACCACAATAGTGCCACTCAAACACCTTCCCAACACTTAGTCAATTAATCTCTACAAAACCCACTAACGCAATACATGTGAAATTTCTAATTTACCCTTTGGTCGTTTATTTTTTCCAAACGTTTCAATATTTTTCATTATTCACGAAATAAAAATATAACATACAACTTACAATTTTTAATTACGCATTATTCATGTAAGTCATGTAAGCACGTAAATAGATGAGGCACATAATCACATAAGCACTTAATTATTTAATTAAAAAAATTAAATTAGCACGTAATAATACCGGATGCTACAACCTCCACATCTTAGGAGATTTTGTCCTCGAAATCAAGACGTACCTATAGTAGAAAACAAGTCCGGGTATTTTTCCCAAACTTCATGCTCGCACTCCCAAGTCGCCTCCTCGACTACTCTGCGATGGTGCCATAAGACCTTAACTAACGGAATAGTTTTGCCCCACAAAACTTGCTCTCGAGCATCCAAGATCTTCACGGGTCTCTCCTCGTAGGATACGTCCTCGGTAATATCGACATCTACCCAACTCAAGACATGAGATGGAACCGGATTGTACTTGCGAAGCATAGAGACATGAAAAACATTATGAACCCGTGACAAATTCGGTGGCAACGCTAAATGATACGCCACCTCACCAGCACGATTTAGAATCTCGAAAGGTCCAATAAAATGTGGGGAAAGCTTGCCACTCTTCCCGAATCGCATAAAGCCCTTCCGAGGTGAGACGTTCAGAAACACATGATCACCAGCCTCAAAGAACAAATGATGCCTACATTGATCTACATAGCTCTTCTGTCGGCTCTGTGCTGTAACCAAATGCTATCGAGCAATCCTAATCTTCTTGGTTGCTTCATGAACCATATCGGGTCCCAAAAGTGCAATGTTACCAACCTCGGCCCAACAAGTTGGTGAAAGACACGGTCTACCGTACAACGCCTCAAAAGGTGCCATCTGAATACTGGATTGATAATTGTTGTTGTATGCAAACTCCGCTAAATGAAGATGATCCTCCCAACATCCTCCAAAATCAATAGCACAAGCACGAAGCATGTCCTCAAGAATCTGAATGGTACGCTCCAACTGACCGTCCGTCTGAGGATGGAAGGCGGTATTAAACCGTACCTACGTCTCTAAGACTATTTAAAAAGCCTTCCAAAATCGTGATGTGAATCGCGAATCCCGATCCAAAACAATAGTAACTGAAACCTATGAAGTTTAACAATCTCTTTCACGTACAGCCTACTAAGAACCTCTACTTTATCTGTCTCGTGGATAGGTAGAAAATGCACAGTCTTTATCAATCGATCAACGATCACCCACACTGCATCCTTTTGATTCTTCATCCTCGGTAACCCTATCACGAAGTCCATGAAAATATGCTCCCATTTCCACTTGGGAATCGGTAACGGATTCAGCAACCTGGCAAGTCCTTAGTGCTCAACCTTAACCTGTTGACAAGTAAGACAATGACTCACAAAATCTGCAACTGATTTCTTCATTCCCTACCACCAATAGTGACGCCGAAGATTGTGATACATCTTTGTGCCACCTGGGTGAACTACAAATCTGGAACTGTGAAACTCTCGTAAAACGTTTTCACGACAATTCTGTGGTGCATAAAGTAAGCCCCTAAAATGATAACCTCCGTCAAAGTGCAAGACCCAATCATCCACTACCTCGCCACTAGCAATGCGAGTGCGAACTAAAGCAATAATGTCATCCTGTCCCTGAGTCTCAATCACCCGACTCACAAGTGCAGGTTGTGCCACCATGCAAAAAAAAGTCACTAACGACTCCCCACTATCATGGAACTGAAGACCCAACTCTGTGATGTCCTCCATCATTCACCATTCACGAATAAATATGCTGGACAATAATGCATGTGACTTACAACTCAACGCATCCACCACTAAATTAGCTTTCCCGGGGTGATATTGGAGTGCAAAGTCATAGTCTTCCATGTACTTGACTCATCGACATTGTCGTACATTCAAGTCTCATTGCATAAATATATATTGTAAACTCTTGTTGTCGGAGAAGACCTCAAATCTTTCACTGTACAAGTAGTGTCGCCATCCTTTTAGTGCAAAAAGAACCACCGCAAGCTCTAAATCATGCGTAGGATAATTCCGCACGTGAGTCTTCAACTGTCGAGACCCATAAGCCACAACTATCTCATACTGCATAAGTACGCATCCCAGCCCCTCTCCAGAAGCATCACAGTAGATCACATAACTGACACCACGCTCGGGAATAATCAAAACCGGAGTTGTAGTCAAACGTGTCTTCAACTCTATGAATGCCTCTTCATATTTATTATCCCACACAAACTTGATACCCTTTCGCGTGAGGTGAGTCATAGGAACCGCTAAATGAGAAAAGTCCTTCACAAATCGCCGATAGTAGCCCGCTAAGCCAAGAAAACTACGAACTTGAAAAACATTAGTTGGTCGCTTCCAACTCATCACCGCTTCTATTTTTGAAGGATCAACTGAAATGCCACCTCCGGAAATAACATGCCCTAAAAATCTAACTTCTTGAAGCCAAAACTCGCATTTCTTATACTTAGCATACAATCTGTGCTCTCTTTGGATTCGGAGAATGGTCCTAGGATGAACCTCATGCTCGTTTTCCGTAGTAGAGTACACTAAAATGTCGTCAATGAACACTATAACAAATTTATCCAAGAACTCATAGAAGGTACGATTCATAAGACCTATGAATGCTGCCAGAGCATTAGTCAAACCGAAAGGCATAACTAGAAACTCGAAGTGTCCATAACGGGTGCGAAAAGTGGTCTTCAGAATATCCACATCCCTAACCCGTAACTGATGATAACCGAACCTCAAGTCAATCTTAGAGAAAAACTTAGATCCCTTGAGTTGATCGAACAAGTCATCAATCCATGGCAAAGGATATTTATTCTTGATCGTCACCCGATTCAACTCACGATAATCAATGCACAATCGTAGTGAACCATCCTTTTTCTTAGCGAAAAAAATCTGAACACCCAAATCTGAACCACAAGGTCGAATAAATCCCTTCGCCTTGAGATCATCAATTTGCTCCTTTAATTCCTCTAATTCCGTCGGTGCCATTCGGTACTATGCCATAGAAATAGCATATGTACCCGGTAAAAGGTCAATAGCAATCCACTTCACGAATCGGAGGTAAAAAAGTCCAAGTCATCGGGAAAAACATCCCAATACTCACCCATGACATAAGGTACCTCAACTTTACCACGAACCTCATCGTTGGACAAAAGACTTTCCAATAGAAAGTTAGATACATCATGATCCCATAAATAATAGGAAAAAATAGAAGAGTCACTGCGATCACCAAAAAAGTGGAAACGTTCACCCTTAGGCGTGCACAAAGACACACGACCTCTAAAGCAATTAATCTGCGCACGAAAGGTAGATAACCAATCCATGCCCAAAATGATGTCGAAGCTCGTCATGTCAAGGAGAATTAAATTGAACTTTAATGATCTCCCAGCAATCACAATCTCGCATCCACGACACACTCTAGACAAGTACACACTACCACCAACCGGTGTGTCAACACATAATGCCACATCAAGATAGGAAACAGGTATACCCAAAATATATGCAAAAGTATAACCAATAAAAGAATGTGAAGCTCCCGAATCAATGAGAACACGAGACCAACAACTGTACACAAGAAATGTACCTCTTACAACGGATGGTCCTGCCACACTATCAGCCTCCACGGTGACTGCATAAGCATGGCCCTGAGGACGTGGAGGCTACTGGATAGTAGATGTAGAAGTCATGGCATGAGAACCATGAGCTGACGGTGTTAGCTGTTGTGGTGCTCTATACCCAAACTAGTATGCCGACTGAGTAGCCCTAGACTACTGCCCAGTCCTACTCGTAAGAGTACCATTACTTAATTGAGGACAAACACTGCAAAAATGACCATGTTGTCCGCACTGGAAGCAACCTCAATTGTGCCCTGTACCACTACTCACTGTCTGGTGAGGGAAAAGAAAAAATGGATTTGTATGCCCTGGCTGGTTGCACTGGAAAAATATAACCCCTCGGTGAGTAGAACCAGTAGATGCCCGAGAATAAGATAGAGACTATCCTTGACACTGCTGCTCTGACTGCTACTGTTGTTGTGCAACTGGAGCTGAAGTACCCTCACGCTGCCTCTTCTTGTTCCCAAAGCCCGAAGAAGAAGAACCTCCGAAGCTCTTGGCTCTAGCATCACGAGCTTGTCATCCCTCTATTGCATCCTCCTCAGCAAGTAACGCCTTGTAATGGCCTCACGGTACGTCGACATACTAAGCACAGAAATCTTCGACTTGAGATTACCCCTCAAGCCCCTCACAAAATGTCGAACTTTTACCTCGTCATCCACCACCATCTCTAGTGCGAATCTAGACAGGCTGGTGTACTGTACCTCATACTCGGTCACTAACAAATCGCCCTGAACCAACTCATTGAAACGGTCCCTCATGCGCATCCTAGCAAATGGTGGAAAATACCGGTCCAAGAAAAGTGTGCGAAAGTCCAACCATGTGATAGTCCTGATGTTTCTCGTGTTGGTGACAGACTTCCACCAACTCCTGGCATCACTAGTAAGCCGATACGAGGCAATCATGACTCGTACGTTATCATCAACCACCTTAAAAATGTCAAACACGTTGGTGATCTGTTCCATCCAATCGTCTGCCACTAACGGATCCGGACCACCCACAAAGGTAGGTATGTTCAACTTCAAGAAATCTTTGAAAGCCTTTTGAGCACGCGAGCCTTCGTCCTTAACATGCTGCCTCTAAGGAACCTGTGCAATAGCCACTGCTAAAGCACGCACAAACTAATCACTGTTCATAAATAGAACCACCGGCACACGCTCCCCAACATCGGGAGGTGCGGGTACATTCTCATTCAAAACCGGAGGTACTTGACCCAGAGCATCACCCTCATGAGGTGCAAAAGCTTATCCCTCAACATTAGGGATTTCCGGTTCCCTCCTAACAATACGCGGTTGACCTCTACGTAGTGGCAATGCTCGCTATATCACAATAAAAAAATGAGTAAGTAAGAAGTACAATCCACATACGCCAAAAAAAACCATAAAGCCATGCCGGCACACGCATAAGTCAGCAACACATACGGAACGAGAACAACACTTAATTAAGTCACACGAAAGAAAACAAGAAGCGTAAAATAATAATGACCATTGCCAATCATTCCATAGAGAAAGAACACTCTCTGATACCAAGTTGTCATAGCCCATAATTTATAAACCCAAGAACGAGTTTAATAAATCAAGGAGAGTAACGTAATACGGAAAATAAAATGAAACGATGGGAAAGAAAGAAAGTATAAGGAATTAAAATATACTTAAATATATTGTAAATAATCCTATAAGACATCTCAAGAGAAGTTTTAAGCCATTTCGGTAGGATCCCCAAAGAATCCCCTAAAACCGACAAGTCAACAAAATGATCGAAAAAGACCATCACTTTCAAATGACCATTACTTACTCTAAAATAACTCAAATGAGTCGAGTCAAAAGCCTAAACTCAAGATCTCGAAGTTAGCTTTCCTAAAAGTTAAAGAATGCCTCCATCGGATCTCCGTAGCTCCAGATATAACCGAAATAGTGAGGCAGTGTCGAAACAGAACTACACTGGAACACCCTTGGGAAATCAGTCGACTGACATGGACCATCAGTTGACTGACCACACTAGAAATTTTACGGCCATTTGCTAATTTTCGTCAGTCAATTTCCGGACCCGAAAAATACTCTAAATAGTCCAAAAATCGCCAAAACAACCCCGCATGCATTCCCATATGTACAGATATACCCATAATTAGATCAATACTCCAAATTAGTTTCATCAAACGTAAGTTTTAAACCAAAATCATTACTTTAAGGTCTCATAAAAGCTTCGTCTTGCCCCCGATCTCTGTTCTAGTACACCACCGACTTTTAAAATGTCAAATCTTTTCAAAAACAACTCAATCATCATTTCAAAACTCAAGTTTTAATCAGGATCATGGGGGTGAGCAAAAATGGGTTTTTCTTTCAAAACGAGAGGGTTTGTTTAAAAGCCTAGAAAAATACAATTTTCGGCCAAACCACATCAATATCGAAAGTCCACTATAAAACACTAAATGAAAGGATTCATAGATTGACATTAAAAGTGCCCTAAGGCGAAACATGACATAGTTTTACATTTCTGGCACCGGAGTGCTTCAAAAGAATAAAGTCCCAGCGTATAACGCTCCAAGGGACATACATCAATGTAAGCTACTTGGCTAACACGGTAGCCGTCAAAAGAATAAGTTTAGTTGTTATAATACTTAACAAAATAAGCACATTTATACATTCATCAAGTATGCTCTACAAAATGAAGTAATCCGTCATCCATATACACAAAAGTGCATAACCGACACCGTATCTTCGCCAAGAGACTACGGCCCTCCCAAAGTGGAACCATCACCTGAAACAAATATATATGTCATGGGATGAGCTCACTAGCGCAGTAGAGGAAGCGTCATCGCCTCAATCTCGGTAATCCGAGTGGCACCACCCACCCATAGTTCATGCTACTAATCTTAGGTCGGTCTCTTGCCCCACATGGCTCTCACGCTAATCCGGGACCCCATCGAACCCAATAAGCAATTCCCCCAACATGCTCACATTATAATCATTCAATTATAGTATGCTTCAACATCGAAATCATAAACACATATATAGATGTTTAAATGTAATGCAACACAACACACCTGGGTACGCACACGAACACACCTTAACTCGAAGGGGTAACGAGATCATTCTCCAACCATTCACTTTTGAGGATACAAGCTCATGAAGAAAGGTAGAGTGTCGTACTGATCATTCCTTGAGACTCAACCAGGAATATCGAACACACGAACTACGATCGTAAACATAGAGTTTGGAACAAGTCCTCCTCCCTACAGTCTCTGTTTCTCAGAAGACTAGTTCTGTAGGAGTGAGAAACACCCCCTAGCCAGTTGTTACGACGATCCGACACAAAGCAACTCATACATAATTAAGTGACCGGCATAGACCAACACCAATGTACTCACACGACAATGTGTAATCAATATGCAAAATTCTCAATTTAGTCACATTTCATCATAATATATACTTTATCTCTTTAGGGAATATATTATGTTCAACTTTAACAATATGCTCAAAATCTCACATTCATAAGCAATAAATCACAACAAGCATTTATATCACACAAACATGCTATCAAGGGGCCAAGTTCATCGTCTAAGTTGTCAAGACTCAACTCGCATATATATATACGACATATATACACATAGACGCACACACCCTCGTACAAAAACAAAGGCAACTCGTTTTCCCCTACCTCAATTCTAAGAAAATAGTGAGAAAGATGGTGCAAGTAAACCGTTAAAATGACGCCAATAAAAAACCGAGCTAAGAATTACCAAGAGAGCTTCAAGGAGTTGATTTTGAGAAATTGAGTCAAAGGTCTCCCAAGCCTTCAAGCAACATTAAAACAAACATGGATCTTTAATTAATGGCTTTTAGTAGTAACAACCGGTTTATAATCAATAATTCAAAGTAAGGCTAAAAACCCTAAAATTGTTAAACTAAAGTTTTGAGAAAGAAAGAACCAAGAGGAAAGGAACTCAACAATCAATCCAACCCAAGATAGACTATGTGGACATCAAGCAAGCTTAAACCAATGCTTTCCCGAAATAGTAATTTCAAGTCTCTTCAAGCTAACAACAATTTCAATGGAAATAAGAGTCACAAGAATGGATCAACAACAATCATCACCATCGAACTCCAAGAATCCATCAGAATAAAAGAAAGCATTCCCAAAAAAATAAAATGGAAGCTAGGTTTTCAATTCAAAGAGAAATCAAGGAAAGTGATGAAGGAGTTTACCGATCTTCAACACCAATTATAGACAAGGAAGCACCAACAAGACACAAGCTTCAAGCTACCATCAACAAGGCTAGAAGAGGAAGCTTTGTGCACCCATGGAGGAAGATAGAGAGAAGCAACAAAAATGGGGAAGAAGATAGAACATCATATGAATGAGAGAATGAGAGGAAGTGGGTTTGTGAGTTAGCAAGACTTTACCAATGTGTAGAGATTCCCCATCAATTGACTTTTCCAATTCAATGACTCAAAATGAATATGGGTAAGGGTAGAATGATCCAATGGCTACTAAGGCGAAAACACTAAAGGTGGTGGTGAAATGCCCAAGCTACCCATCCCTTTATCACTTAATCACATCCCTTGACATTATGAACCCAATTTAGTAGGTTGCCTAAGTCTTCTACACAACCACAATAGTGCCACTCAAACACCTTCCCAACACTCAGTCAATTAATCTCTACAAAACCCACTAACTCAATACATGTGAAATTTCTAATTTACCATTTGGTCGTTTATTTTTTCCAAACGTTTCAATATTTTTCAATATTCACGAAATGAAAATATAACATACAACTTATAAATTTTAATTACGCATAATTCATGTAAGTCATGTAAGCACGTAAACAAATTAGGAGAAAAAGAATAATTGTTTTGTGCATGGTTTAGCATGGTCCATTCGGCAAGTGATAGTGGGTAATCCAGCTTACGCCACTTATGCTCAGGTAGTGGATGCAGTGTTACAACATTGTCAGATCATGAGGGATTACAAGAAATCTAAGGGGGATAAGCGCAAGGACAATTATTCCACTAGCCAGATAGTAGAGAAAGAAAATGGTTAGAGTGGCAGGGATAGTGATAAAGGCAGGTTCCAAAGACATCAACCTTGGAAGAAACAGAGGGGTACTACTGATAGGAGCAAAAAAGGGCCTTCTCATCAGGGACAGCAGGGTGGAGCTCCTTGTTAATCACTAACTAACCCTAGAGGGGGGTGAATATGGTGTTCAAAAATATTTCGACCTCTTTTCAAAAATAGAACAATCTATAATCAATACTCAATTTCTTCAATAGTCAAGTGAATAATTTCAATTCAAATTTATCTAATCAACTAATCACAAGACTAATTAGCATACAAGATATTCAAGTAAATATAGCATGCAATTTAATGAAATAAAGAGAAAGAGATAGGGAGATTGACACCTTGATTTTTTCAAGGTTCGGTAACTTCTACTCCTCGGCTCAAGAACCCCTTCTTGAGACTTTTCCCGATCCTTTCACTATGGCCCTTCATTAACATGTGGAATGGCAAACCTTTACAACACAAGCCTCTCGAGCTTGTCTCTCAATCAAGAGAACAACCCTCTCTTGAACAATCATTGGACTTCACTTGTTCGAGATCACAAATTTGTATGTAATCAATAGAATCACTCAAGAATAAAAACACTCAAAAACCCAAAGATTTTTATGGAAGATAAATCAATATAAGCTCAAGTATTTTTGGTGATTTCTTAATAGCTCTAGAAATGTATTCTCAAAGGATATGATCAATGAACAATATTTGGAGAATGAGAAGAGATACTGGAGGTTTTGATTTTCAAAGATGTTTGCAGAAAATCAGATTTTCAAAGCTTGGTTTCAATGGCTTTTTGCAGAAAACTTTCTGTAAAAGTTTGAGAGCTTTTATTTTCTTTTCATGTACAATATCTTGGCTACAATATACACATCTCATTCTATATATATCAGTGCTTTAGGGTTTTGAGAGTGAGTATTTAATTAGAGAAGACAAGAGTTGTTTGAAATCCATTAAACATGATGCACAAAACATGGGAAATGTTTTCTGTCAAAACTGCAGATTTTAAGGAGCCTTTAGTCGACTACATGGAGTCTCTAGTCGACTACATGGACTCTCTTAGTCGACTAGATGATGCTCTAGTCGACTACTTGATGTAGTCTAGTCGACTAGATGGACTCTTAGTCGACTCAATGAAGAGCTTTAGTCGACTACTCTATGAGTTTAGTCAACTACATCAATTTGGATGAAAAACTTGTTGCTCCTGATTTGTTCAGTCGACTACTAGAGAATACAAAAGATTCTTCTAGTCAACTATGATTAAGAAAAATATTTGTTAAAATCATTTTTCTTTCCGTTTGAGTTCGGCAAATTTTATACTTGAGCTTATACGATAATATCGACACATAAAATTACCTTGTTACAATAATCGCTCTCTGACCTATCTACCCCGAGTCTTGAGTCTTTGACTTTTGCCTTAGCCGTTGAATATTTGAATTTCCATTTTCGCGCTTTAATATCTTTCTCGGCTTTTCGCTTTTATTCAAGCTTGTTTTCCGAGTCATTTTCTTTCCAAGCTTGTTTTCCGAGTCGTTCACCTGTCTTTTGCTGAAAACATGAACTCGATAATTCATTAGTATCAAACACTCTTTAATGGTTTGTTATCATCAATTTTGGAATTGTTTGCCAAAACTAAATTTCAAACCAGCACTCCTCATATTACACAGGGGCAATAACAGGGTCAGAGAAAACCTATGGGTCCTTTCAAGGGCCATTATTATGGGTATGGGGAGTATGGGCACTCTACTAAGAGGTGTCCCAAGGTTACTCCAATGCAGCAGGGCCAGCAAGGACATACTAGTTATCAAGGACAGAGGCAGCCACCACCATTACCGGCACCAGAGGTTCCTCGTCTACAGGGCCTGACTTATCCTGCTTTACCAGCCACCCCACCACCACAGGGTCATCCCCAGCAGTAGCTTCATTATGGCAGGGTCTACAACATCATGCCACCGGACATTCAAGCACCTCGTGCTATTGAGGGTATGTTTCCTATTTATAGTACACTCGGTCGAGTGCTTTTTGATACTGGTGTATCACATTCTTTTATATCGTGCTCTTTTATTGCTTCTAGACTACTGACTCAGCCTAGTAGTCGACCTCTCAGAGTTTCGACACCATTAGGTACCAATGTCATTTTATGGGATAGTTGTTTATATGTACATATTAAGATTGGCAGGCTTCAATTTTTAGCCAATTTATTAGTTCTTGACATGCATGTTTACGATGTGATACTTGGGATGGACTGGTTATCTCACTACCACACACAGTTGGACTATCGTGGTAAGATGATAGTCTTTGCGATACCAGGACAGGAGATGTATTTGATTGCGGCACCTTGATCTCATGGAAGGTCTAGTATACATTTGTTTTATATTGATGCAGAGACTCAAGAGCAGACTACTATATCCATGGATAGTATTCCTGTAGTACGTGATTTTCAGGATGTGTTTCAGGAGATTCCAGGGTTACCTCCGAGTCATGAGATGGATTTTGTTATTAACTTAGATCCAGGCACCAGGCCTATTGCTAAGGCACCGTACAGGATGGCACCAGTTCAAATGCGAGAATTGAATGATCAGATTCAGCAGCTTCTTGGCCAGGGTTTCATTCGTAGGAGCACTTTACCCTGGGGAGCACTTGTGTTGTTTGTGAAAAAGAAGGACGGTTTCCTTCGTCTTTGTATCGGTTATTGGGAGTTGAATAAAGTCACAATTCACAACAAATATCTGTTGCTTAGGATTGATGATTTATTTGATCAGATGAGGGGAGCCACATACTTCTCCAAGATAAACTTGAAGTCAGGGTATCATCAGCTTTGTGTCAGGGAGCAGGATGTTCCCAAGACAACATTCCTCACTCGGTATGGGTCGCATGAGTTTCGGGTCATGCCTTTTGGGTTGACCAACGCTCCAGCTGTCTTCATGGATTTGATGAATATGGTATTCCGGCCATTTTTAGACCAGTTTGTCATTGTGCTCATTGATGACATCTTTGTCTATTCTAGGTCAGAAGAGGATCATGCCAGGCATTTATAGATAGTTTTGCAAACACTTAGAGATCACTAACTTTATGCAAAATTTGAAAAATATGTTTTCTGGCAGAAGGAAGTAAATTTTTTGGGGCATATAGTGTCAAAGAATGGTTTATCGGTGGATCCAACAAAAGTCTCAGTGGTTCTGGAGTGGGGGCAACCTACCTCACCTACAAAGATTCGTAGGTTTCTGGGCTTGGCTGGATATTATCGCAGGTCCATTCAGGGTTTTTCGAAGATCGTCGATCCGCTTAACCACTTGACTAAGAAGGGAGTGCCATTTATTTGGGATGACCACTGTCAGACAGCTTTTGATAAACTGAAAACAAAATTGACATCTGCACCTGTTCTAGCTACCCCACATAGTGGAATTGAGTATTTTGTCTTTACATATGCCTCATTACAGGGTTTGGGGTATGTGTTGATGCAGGAGGAGACACCAATATCTTATGCTTACCGTAAGCTCAAGCCACATGAGCTTAACTACCCGACACATGATTTGGAGTTAGCAGCAATTGTTTTTGCACTGAGGATTTGGAGACACTATCTCTTAGGTGAGACTTTCAGATTATTTAGTGATCACAAGCGTCTACAGTATTTATTCACGCAGAGTGAACTGAATATGAGGCAGTGCAAATGGCTGGAATTTGTGAAGGACTATCACTTCACAATTCAGAATCACCCAGGAAAGGCTAATATAGTGGTAGATGCTCTTAGCTGTCGACCATCTGCTAATCTTTCAGCCTTGTTCGAGACTGAGTGGAATGCACTGAGGACAACTGATGAGTTAGCTGGTGCTTTTACGGCATGTGTGGTGGTGACACCTGTTATTATTCGAAGAGTAGTCAAGGCCCAACAGGTGGATCAACAATGCATGGCTAAAGTTATGGAGTTGGTCTCTTGGGAGATTCCTTTCTACACAGTTGACTCGGATGGAGGTCTGAGGTACAAGGGACGATTGGTCGTTCCTCCTACCGAGGACTTGAGGAGAGATGTGATGAGATAGGCTCATAACTCTCATTTTGTAGTGCATCCTGGAGAGGATAAGATGTACAAAGATATAAAATGTCAATTTTGGTGGGTTGGTAAGAAGAGGGATGTTTTTATTTTTGTCTCCAAGTGCAGTACTTGCCAGATGGTGAAAATCGATCATCAGAAACCACTGAGATTATCACAACCACTTCCAGTACCTAAGTGGAAATGGGAGAGCATTTCCATGGATTTCATTGAGGGACTACCTACTTCTCCTCAAAACTATAATTCTATTTGGGTAATTGTTGATAGACTTACCAAGTCTGCCCATTTTTTACCTGTTCGTTCAGACTTTACATCAGAGCAGTTGGCGAAGCTTTACATCGCTGAGATAGTGAAGCTTCATGGGATTCCTTTGCCTATTGTATCAGATAGAGATCCAAATTTTGTATTTGGGTTTTGGGCAAGTTTTCAGGAGGCCTTGGGTACAGAGTTGCATCTGAGTACAAGTTATCACCCGTAGACCGATGGTCAGACTGAGAGAGTTAATCAGATTTTGGAGGATATGCTTCAAGCTTGTGCCTTGATTGTAAGGGCAAATGGGAGTTCTACTTGCCACTATCAGAGTTTACCTACAACAATAGTTATCAGAAGACTATCGGTATGGCACCATTTGAGGCCTTGTATGGTTAACCGTGCAGATCTCCAGTATGTTGGATGGGAGTCAGAGAGAGCAAACTCCTGGGTCTGGAGTTCATCAAGGATACATCAGAGAAGATTGACCTTATTCTAGAAGAGTTACGTTGATCGTCGGACCAGAGCTTTAGAGTTCAGAGTGGGAGATCAGGTACTTTTGAAGGTGTCTCCCATGATGGGAGTGATGCGATTTAGGAAGAAAGGGAAGTTATCACCTCGCTTTATGGGCCCTTTCATGATTACTGACAGGATTGGACCCGTGGCTTATCGTTTTGCTTTTCCTGATCATATGCACAGGGTACATAACATATTTCATGTTTCTATGTTGCGGCAATTTCTCCGACATGAGGATGTCTATCAGCATATAGATGTGGGAGAAATTGAGTTGCAGCCGGATGCGACATATGTGGAGTAACCTTATTGTATTTTGGATCGCAGGGATTAGGTACTCCACATGAAAGTCATTCCCTTTGTACGTGTTTAGTGGAGTCATCACAATGAGGTGGAGTCCACCTGGGAAAGGGAGGATGAGGTTCGTGCAAAGTATTCATAATTATTTATTTCAGGTATGTGCTGAATTCCGGGGACGGAATTCCTTTATTAGGGGGGGAGAATGTAATACCCCATATTTAATGGATATTTATTTCCTTATTTATTTCGGATGGCATATTGGGTGTTTAAATTATTGAATGAGGTTATTTTATTCATGTTAAGGCTAGTAGGTCATAATGTAATTATGTGATCTGAGGGGGGGCAAGGTTGTCATTAATGTTATGGTAGTTTAGTGATTTATGCATAACTCAAAGATATTTTTGACAATTCTCTAACCCTAGCCACTTCTATATAAACATCCTTAACTTCGGATCTAGCCACCATCTCATTTCTTTTACTACTTCTTCTTCATCAATTATACCCGAAATTGTGAGGGTTGAGTGGTTGAGAGCTTAAGGTGGGTTTGGATTTGCACTTATGGTGGATTCAGCTCTACATTCCAGGCAAGACATATGTTCCACTCTTCCTCTTTGTACTGAAATTTCGTAGCCTTTACTTTGTGCATCTATAATCTGCTAGATAGTATTTTTCATATGTGTATATGTATGTGTAAATCATGTTCATATATGACGTTTATATATTATGTTTATACATATATGTATAGATTTGTAAGTATATATATATAGATCTTATATTTATGTAGAGATTCGTGGATTTATATAGGCATATATGTATAGATCTGTTAGAGTATATTTATATTCATATATATATGATGATTTATATTCTGGTTATACATATATGTACAGATCCATGATTATATGTATAGATCTTGTACATACATAGAGATTGTGACCTTATATACATAAGTATATATATAGATCTTGTATATACGTAGAGATTCGTGATGATATATTGATATATGCACGAGACTATGTTTATATGTAGTTATACGTACAAATCTATTTTTATCATGTGTAGATATATACGTATGGATTCGTGGTTATGTGTCTTGCTGGTATGATTCTAATGAGGTGTGTATGGTTGGAACTAAGTATAAATATCTGAATACATAAATATTTTAGGTTTCAATGTTGACAAAGATTTCAAAACTGTTATTAGAAAAAAATTGCATATTTATGTAATTATTTTTCTCTATTTTCTTTGTTGTCATACTCTGGACATTGATTTATATTGTTATTATGTGTTTCACGAATTATACTAGATTACATATTTTTGGCCGTATAAATGAATAGTTTTGGCCATACAAAATACTGTAATAATCGCGCCGCCCCCCCTGGACCCCCTGGTTCGATGTTATAAATTGGTATACGTTCTCAAATAAAGAATACCAGTGAATTAATAATTTTGTAAAATCATAAGATTTAATTAAATGATTATGGTTTGGAGATTTAGAAGGAACCACAAGGAGGCTGACTAATAATGCAGTCTCAATAGTATCGCAGGATATGGGTGAGTTGTCACGACATGGGTGAGTTGTCGGGTACGTGGTTATGGTAGGACATGGATATTGTATGGAAAAATCGGATTAATGGAAGGAATTTATGGAGATAATTATATTGAATGGTGGTATATTTGTGACTATGGTTATAGTTAAATATATTATTATTTTATAATATAATTTTGGGATTAGGTGTCAATAGGAATGGGGATGGATTTTGGTACTTTGTTTGGGATCATGTAGAGTTGTACTTGCTCGTGGATTTAACCCACATTTTTGTTGTTTCAAGTCCTTGGCCGTTTCACCAGCAGGGTTGAGAACTTCATATTTATTTGTTCGGTCCTATCATATTTTCCTTCCACTCCAGGGTAGGATCCGATAAATGGAATATGTTATAGTTCTTTTAAGTGTGGTTCTAGGGGTCCATGTTTCTGGGATTCCCAAGTTGTACCTTGTGGGACTTATTCTATTTGAGGATGTATTGGGTGTGGTTTTCTTCATGTATAAGTTGTATCCTTGTTTTTGTTATTTCTGTTATTATTATTTCTATTTTATATCTTTTATTCTGTTATCAATTACAGACGCTCCTAGTTTTCTGTGTATGGACCTGGCCAACCTATGCATGAAAATTTGGGGGTGTCACAATTTACTTGTCGTGACATTGATAATTTATTGGGTACGTGGTTATGGTTAGGCATGGTTAAGTTGTCTATTAATTTGAGTACTAGTTTTGATTTCATGTATGGATGCTTTATTTATTTATTTTGATTTTTAAATTTGTTTTACTTGAGTATGCATTAAGCATTATAGTTATAATAGTTATGGGTATTATCTAAAGTCTCCTCGTATGTTCCTATAGGGTGACATGGAGTGATGGTATAATTATTAGTACTCTGTGAGATCATGTAAAGTCAACTTACTTGTGGGTCTGATCCATCGTTATCACCATTTCAGGTCCTCGGCAGTTCAAACCACATGATTGAGCATTCATCTCGTTCCTTTTAAGTTATTCAACTTTCCACTTTATTTCAGTGTAGAGACTCAGTTCATTAATAATTTTCAGGCTAATATTTTCATTTATGGTTTTAGGGGTCCATAGTTATGGGATTCCCACCCTTTGGGGATTTGAATCATTCGTATTTTATTTATTTATGATAAATCGAATATTCGAGACTCAATCTCAATTATTTTTTTACAATGTCATTTTTGTTTCCATGCTTGTTTATTATCGGGTGTAGATACTCCTTGATTTTTGTTATAAGCCTGACCAACCTATACTTGAAAATTAGGGGGTGTCACAATTGGTATCAAACCATTCCAGGGTTAAGTGTCTTAAGGATATTTTCACTAGGTTTTTCGCATTGCATATTATGATATTTAGAGCCTAAATGTAGGACTCATTTTACTCTTTTAAGTTCGTTGTTGTGGTATTAATGACTCGTGTTATCTTTGTTTCAGTATGCCACCTCGTAAAAGAAGGAATGCAAATCAGGGTCATGACAATGCTTAGGATGGCAATGCCTAACTTTCTCCTAATCTCGCAGCCATCATTGCGCAGGTTGTTGCTACAGGGGTGGTGAGCGCATTTCAGAATTAGAAGCTTCATTTGTCATTGCCTCCTTTGCAAGCTCCTGTTGTTGAGCAAGCAGTACAACCTGTCACATGGGAAAAGATTCAGAACATTTTCAGTAAGGAACACCCACCAGAGTTTTCGGAGTCTACTAATGTGAAAATAGCTCATTAGCGGTGCAAGGATATTGAGCGTCATCTCTATAACAACCCATGTTACTTTCATTTTTAAAAAAAATTCTCTCCAATTTATTTACGGTTTGTGACGTCACTTGTTCCCGACGTCTTGTTTATCCTTGGTACTTTTTACGTGTAACTTTTGCGCGCTTACGTTTCGGACTTGGCGAGACAACTTCGTGGTTTCTCATTGCTGGCTACGTGTGTTTGTTGCGACGTTTATCGGTTGGTACATCGACATGCTTGGGACGCGCTATGTGACGTCCGATGTTTTTCTTTTCTTTTGTATTTGAATTTCTATGTGTTATACTTGTCTAGTTGTTTATTTTTTTTCACTTAATTGTTTTTGGATCTGTTTCTTGTTTTTCCCCTTGTTTTATTCTTGAAGAAGGACTTCGAGTGAGCATCCCTTGTTTCAACCTTCATCTTTTGGATTGAGAAGTGGTAAGTTCTTCTTCCTTTGGTGTGACTATGTTCCAAACCCTAAGTGGGTTATATTAAGAATCTTGTTTCACTAATGAATTTTTGTTTATTTCCTTGCACCAATCTTTGATAAGACCCACTTGTGACCACTTTCTCTATTTGGTTATTACTTGTTGTTTAAAGGAACCTTGTTGTCATTTTAAGCCCACTTTTGGATGACTTCTTGAGAAAATTCTTGGAGCTTTTCATTCATTGGCTTTGTTTATCTTGCTTTGGACCTAAAGTAGGAGACTCTCCTCTGTCTCATTATTTGGTTATGTAGGGATGCGAATTTCCTCTAGGGTTCCCTTAACCCAAGACTTGAATGTGTAATATGTGTATGTTGTGGTTGAATTGAGTATATATTGTTGTTTATGATTATATGTGTGATTGTAGAAACACTTACATGATTAAGTGTAGGGTCAATGGACTTTAATTTGGAAAAGTCATGAATTGATAACTTGATTCTATATGGATATATATGTGTGTGTGTGTGTGTGTGTGTGTGTGTGTGTGTGTGTGTGTGTGTGAGGAGGAGTTGGCGTAGTAGCCTTAGAAGTGTAACTAGGCTAGCTCCTAGGACGTGTTTGGATTTGGGGGTACAAGGAGTGTTTAGGTGTAAACGTATGTTAAAATAGTGGGTGCTTTGTGGTTATGTATCTTGTGCCCTTGAAATCGGAAATAAGTGCATAAAACTTGTGAATTTGGAACTTAGATCGTAGACGTGCATTAGTTCCCCTTACTCGAGATTTATGGCCTAAAGTGATAAAAGCATGCTTGTGGAATTAAAATTTGAATCATTCATAAAAATGAGTTAATATAAATTATTGCTCTAAAGTGATTTAAAACATGCCAAGTAATCTAAGTTGTTTTCATCTGGAATTACATATTTAAGACTTATTGCATGAAAGTGATGATAAGCTTGCTTATTATGTTGAGAACATATTCATGTTGATCATGTGGTTCACATTGAGGCTCATTTAATATATGTACACACCATATATATATATATATATATATATATATATATATATATATATATATATATATATATATATATATATATATATATATATTGTTGGTGTTGGTTTTATGCCTCAATCATAACCCTTGTGTGAGTGAACCTTTTTGGATCATCGCAATAACTGGTCAGGGGGTGTCTCTTGCAACCTGCGGATTAGTAATCCATTAAACAGAGGGCGTGTGAGGACTTAGTTCCGATTAGTAGTCCCTTTGTAGTCTCATTGGTTCCCCTCTAGTAGTTACTGAGTTGTGGGAGTATTACTATGAGGGGTATATCTGACTTCTTCATGGGGACCTTAAAGGTGGTCTAGGTTCTCCTTCGGTTTATCGTTAGCAACTTACAAGAGTTAGAAGGTTTAGCTTTGAAGCTCGATTAGTGTGTGCTCGGTGCATTGTTATATGGGTAGATTAGGTCACCAGAATTGGTTTATGGGATGCGAGTCTTTGTGATGTCGTGTAGTTATATATCTATTTATTACATATATATATCTACCTATGTATTCTCGTGTACATACTTATATGTGTGTGATTGTGAGCTATGTGATTATGTGATTTTTACTTATAACTTGTTATGTGTTGTTTGCTTGAGAATGGTAGGGGGATTAGTGGGGTTTCAGGGGTCTCGGATTGGCGTGAGTGTCATGTGAGACAACAGACCGACCTAGGATAAATGAATGCACACGAATTGGTTTAGCACTCCCTAGACGGCCAGAGGATATGGTTAAGGTTTTCCCTACTGGGCTTTATAGCTCAACCCAGTGTTTTATTCCGATCTTTTAGGAAATGATGCGTAGCAGCATCACGAGTGATTTGGGACGTGCAGTTTGTTATTGACCTTTTTGGTTTATTTTATTTACCCCTTTGTATCTGGGGATTCTTAGTGTATCCTTGGGAGTAAGTCTGTTGGCACATCCCTTCCATATTATCTCAGCACTTGTGTGGCATTGTTATTGATTTACCTTGTTCGGTACCTTCTTGTTCCTTGAGTAATATGTTGTATTCACTATTGTTCAATATGTATGGAATAAATCACAGTTATTATTATTCCATGTATTTTTTGTTATTGTTGATTCTAGTCGTCGCTCGCACTGACGTCGCATCTCGGGATTCGCTGATTATCCGGGTCATAGTCTTAGGAATTTTAGGGCGTGACAATCTCCGTATAGTTGAGTGTACAAAGATCTAGAAACAGATGTTTGCCACTTTCAAATTGGTTGGTGATGATTTGCAATGGTGTGAGTCAGTTACCATTATAGAGGAAAGGGCCACATTGACTTATGCTAAGTTCTAGACTCGTTTTGATAAGAAGTACTTCCCAATTGCAGTGAGGGTAGCTAAGAAGAGGGATTTTCTTGATTTATAGCAGTCAGTTAGTGGAGAAAGTGAATGGTAGGAGTGGTAGACACAATGATAGGGGCAGATTCCAGGGGTATCAGCCTTAGAAGAAGCATAAGGGTAGCACAAATGTTAGTCAGGAAATGTTTTCTCATCAGGGATAGCAGGGTGGAGCATCTCAGAATGGACAGCATCAACAACAGGGGAACTACCAGAGGAGATTTTCAGGTCCTTTCAAAGGACATTGTTATGAGTGTGGGGAGTATGGGCACTCTGCTAAGATTTGGTGTGGCTATTACAAGAGTGGAAGGATTCATTAATGCCTATAAATAGAGGAATTCTGTATGATTGAAAAAGTAATACAAAAAAAAAAAAAGAGAAAAGAAAGTGAAAGAAAGAACCAAGAGGAATAAAAAAAAAAGAGTAGGAGAATAAAATGAGTGTATTTTAGTGTAAAATGTTCTTGTTAATTGTTGAGTGTTGTATTATTATTATTGTCCAATAAAAGTGAGTTACTATTATATTGTTAGGTGCTTGATCTTTAGCGAATAAATTCCTAATTTTAAAAAAAAATCCTTAACAATTGCTAATGGAGTTATGGCGACAACTTCGGATGTCAAGTTCACGATGGAAACTTTTGAGGGAAGAAAGAACTTCAGTTTCTCGCAAATTCGGAATGTCAAAGTTCACGATGTTAGTTCAATAAGGTTTAGATGAGGCGTTGGGCGAGAAGCCAACAAAATGGATGAGAAAAATGGAACAGAATCAACTCGAAGGCGCTGAGTGCTATTCGATTCACTTTGACATATGACATCGTGTATGATGTGGTTGCAAAAATATTTACAGCAGAGGTATGGAGGAAATTGGAAGATCTACATATGGGGAGGAATATTACCGATAGGTTGATTTTAAAGCAAGAGTTGTATTCCTTTCGCAAAAAAGATGGTTTGAACTTGCATAATCACCTTCGTGAGTTTAATTATATTATTTATGATTTATCTAATATTAGTGTTAAACTAAGTGATAAGGATAACACAGTTATCTTATTGGCATCAGTCCGCTCTACACATAAGCAGTTGTTTAACACATTATTTTATGGGAGATACCGTGACAATAGAGTAAGTGAAGAGTGTTTTGTTCTCTAGTGAGAAGATAAATGGAAAAAAATAAAAGTAATAACTTTGATGATCAGTCACAAGCCTTTATAGTTGAAAAGAAAATGACGTTTGAAAGAAGGCAAGGATGACATAACAGATGGCGAGGCAGAGCTTCATGGAACTAGAAGACAATTATGGAGCGAGCATGCTACTATTGTGGAGAAAAAGGACATTTGATATGAGTTTTTCCTAAAAGAAAAAAAAATGGGTCTAATATCGTTGCGATTACCAAGGCAAGTGATCCAAATGATGATCTTTTTAAAGTCCTGTCAATCGTTGATAAGGAAAAGGAAGAATGAATTCTTGATTCTGTTTATTCCCAATATATGTGTCCTCATAAAAAAAATGATTATCCTCCTATAAGCCATTAGTTGGTAAAGCCTTTTGGAGGAATAAACCTTCTAGTGACGTTGTTGGAATTGAGACAATCAATGTCAATATCACAAATGGATTGGTGAGGACTTTGACAGATGTATATCATATTCCAAGTGTTAGAAAAAATGTGATTTCTATGGGTGCGTTGGTGTTTTGTTAGTAAACATATTATTGTGCACACTAACTAGAAGTGCATTGTGATATCTCTCTTTTATGGGTGGAGGTGGAGAATTGTTAGGTCCACCCATAAATTGGATAATAATAGAACCTATATATCATATGTATGTACATGCATATGATACAAAAGAAAAAGGGGATTAGATTTGCATGTTAATTCTGACTTTGAAGATTGGTTTGCAACAGATGAAGACTTCGTGCACCAGCGGCAAAGAAGTTAACAGAAATAAGATTTGGTGTGGCAATAACATGTGTAAAAGGATTCACTAATGCCTATAAATTGAGACATTTTGTATGAAGGAAAAATAACACAAAAAGTAGTGTGATAGGTACCAAATATTGTCCATTTTAGGTCCTTAAGTCACTGTTGTTACGTCTTATCATTTCATTACTTGGTGTTTTTATGTGGTTTGCGTGTTAAAGTGTGTTTCAGGAGCTTAATGAAGAAACGAGCTAACTTTGGTGAATTAATCAAGGAGCTAAAATGGAGTTTTCAAGCTAAAAGTGTCTTCTGGATGGCAAAAATGACATTTTTCGAACCCGTAACTTCGGGAAACATACCAACGGAGTTGAGGGGGTTCTAACTGAGCAATAATCAAGAAAAATGGTTTACAAGTATTAAGTTACGCTTACAATAGCTAAAAGTGGCTACAAACATAAAAAACTATGCTTAAGCTACACATATGGAATTGGCATCTTAAGCATAGCTACAGTGCTACGCTCAAGCGTAGGGGCTAATCATAAGGCCAAAATTTAACCCAACTTCGAACGACCATATCTCGGTCAAAACAGGTTCAAATAGAGTGATTCTTGAGCCTAAACTAAAGCGATTGAAGTCATATTTCAAAAAAAATAATTACACCTCAATCCAAGTTGTGTAGCTCCATTTATGATAAAAAGAGTGAGACATATCTATTGAAAATTGCAGATTCAGCAAGAAATCTTAGTTTGACCCGAATTGATCCATTTTGACCCGAATAATTTTGCATTCAAGTCCAACACTTCCAAGCACGTGTATAAGGTGTATTTACATCAGATTAAATTATTTTGGCTCAGAATTGAGGACAAACACATTAAAGAGGAATCCTACTCCAAGCGGGACAAGTCCAATAAAAGTAGGACTATTCTCAAATTGTACTATAATACGATTCGTGCGCTTGCGATAGGTAAAACGTTGTCGTCATAAGGGTTCATTCTTAACAATTATATTTAACCTATATTGACGCGCATCACAATGCGTGAGAGAAAATATAATGAGATAAAGAATAGAGAGAAATAGATAGAGAGACTATGAGAATAAAATGCGTAGGAACATTTATTTGTAATGACATGTTTCTGATAAAAAAACCATGTTTAGTGTTGTGAGTTTTGGCTTGGGTTAATTAAGTTTAAAGTGGTGAAAAATATATGAGATGTGAAGTGAATTGATTGGAAGCGGCGTTGCAAAGAAATAAACAAAAGTTGGTTTTTCTGAAGCTGCTGAGTACTCGAGAATTTCTATCGACTACTCGAGATCTTGACTTACCGAGAACTCGAACCTTCTTTACGAGTACTCAAGATTTTGCAGCTTGGCTCACGCCATGGCGTGTATTCCAGAGAGTTTGGTACGCCACTCAGTGCTATCCGACGCCATAAGTAAACTACCGAGTACTTGAGATTTTAAATTTATTGAGAGCTCGAGACAGTTCTTGAGAACTCGAGTTGCCGACTTCAATTTTTTAAAAAGGTTTATTTTGATGCCTTATGAACTCCTAATCACTTTTGGACATATTTAGGAGTTATTGTTGGTATATTGGTCAATATTTGGAGACTTTATGAAGACTTGGAGATTAAGAAATCTTATTCCATAATTGAAGACTTTTCTTTCTATTAATATGAGAAGATATTGAGAAGAAAGATGAAGTTTTGAGAGCTCTGCAATTCTTCCACAATTTAGATATTCCTACAGAGAGAAAAAAAAATATTGAGTGATCATTCATCTTCTAGTTCTCTATTATTTTTGAGATTTTCCAATTGTGCTACAACACGTGAGATCTTTATGCCCAATTGAATGATCTAGTTACTGAAAAATCTACACACCATTTGTTGCACTGTGTGTGCATTGATCCGTGAAAAGCGGAACCGTCAGAGTACGAAGATCGGAGCAAGAGACTTCATGGTTCTTTGATCCGTTAAGAAGCGGAGCCGTTAGACTACGAAGATCGGAGCGAGAATTTTGTGGTAGCTCAAGTGATTCAAGACTTTCAAACGTCGAGTGATAAACGGCAAATCAGAGTGATTGTAAAGTTCTAACTTCATCGAGTCTGTGTACTTCTTGATTCATAATGCATCGATACCTGAGCGTATCTGTAATTTTTTACTTAGAGCTTTTCCTAGATTTTTTCACATAAAAAATATTGGTGTCGTCTCTTCCTTTACTTTCTGCACTCAAATTTATTATTGTGTGGTTTATATTGTTAAAGAATTAAATTAAAATTGACTATTCCGTAATTAATATTTTAATTTGTCAATTAATTCATAAAAAGTCTATTCACCCCCTCAAAATGAGTTGTATTTTAGTGTAAAATATTCTTGTTAATTTTTGAGTGTTGTATTACTTTTATTATCCAATAAAAAGTGAATTCTTGTTATATTGTTGTGTACTTTATGTTGACCGAATTAATTCCTAATTTAAAAGGTAATTCATTCCTAACATCCACGACCTCCTTAATTAACTGATTTGAAAATTGAAAGAGAAATGTTTGTTGATTCGGCCATCTTTGCCATGATGGGTTAGCTTAAAAAAGGTTGGAACTGATGGGCCAGAGTTAATGTGGTAGGCCTCTGTTTTCTTTTGGGTTTTGATTTTCTTGTATAAATTCTCACATTTTGGGGTGGGCTTTGTTAATTTTATGCTATTGTTAAAACCAATATAATGGATCTTAGACTTCTGAGCTTGGGTTATGGCCGCTCCTTAATATAATTTATTTACTGAAAAGGAAAGTAGATATTTCATTTGATCTCCCATTAATCCACCAAATTTTTAGTTCGAGGAGAATTGACCAACCTTTTACTTCACATTTAGGTAAAATAGTACAAATACAATTTTTTTTTTTTTTTGAAAGTTAATATATATTCAAGAAAAGAAAAGGCAAAATCCACACAAATTAGGGCAAGCCCTAATAATCAATTTTTAGTTTTATAAAACTTAAATAGATATATGAGTACACCCATAATCTTACATCTACTAATAAACACTTCAACAAGCAAGCTTACTTTTACACCTACACTTGAAGCCACTTCTTTAGGCATATAGTTTCCTAGAAGGTCATTTAGCCATGAGCATGCATATCACCCATTATTTATTTTTTTCTTTTATTTTCAGTAACTGGTAATCCGGGTCAGCTTACGCGTACTTTGACTAATTCCCAGAACCCTAAAATTAATGACCGGGTAACCTCCAGTGGCTCAGACGAAAACATAATTGGAAGGATTTGAACTTAAGACCTGACGGTGAAGGACCCACCCGGTTACATATCACCCATTATTTGGTGATGAAACATATGCAAGCAACTCGTCATTAACTTCAAACCTAGCCATGTCTTTCTCCTCCAAATTTAACCATACCTCTACACCATCCCCTTCTCTAGTGTCCATAAATGTCACCAAATTCTTGAATGGCAATCTCGCTGACCCCACCCTCACCGGCTTCCCCCACCCGAACTCAGCCTCATACAAAGGTAACCTGCACAAACTCGTAAACCTAAACGAAACCACCTCTCCCTTCATAAACCTCTCCGCCCTCTCCTTAATGAAATTCAAGTGCTCCACTCCTTCCCGGAGTTTCGTCATGAACTCCCCATCTATGCTCCTTATCAAGCTCTTCATCTGCCTCACTAGTCCCCTACACTCCTCCCCAGCCTCCATGGTCGTTGGTGTTGCTATCGCTACCCGGTACAAATTCCCAAAGGAATATTCCGGCAACGGCGGCTCCATTCTGGTACGTAAATTTACTGCATGAAGTAAGGTGTAGAGCCTCTTATCATTTTCTGATGGAACTCTAGTGGATGCAACAAAACAGCTCCATATAAACACCGATAATGCCTCGACACGCGTGGGGCGTACCGGGCAGTCGGTGTCACTTCCTTCCGTGTATTTGTCTCTGAGGGCAGCCACCATAGGGTTACTGAAAAGAAATCTCTTTGTCACAATCTTCTCCTTGGTCATACCGGTTTGGGGTTGAAACCCTAATATGTTTCGAGGTGGGAAACACCTGGCTCCATCAAATGTTGGCCGTGGTAAATTACTGATTTCACCACGAGAACTTGCAGCCCAGCTTGTTATGAACATGACAATGGACAGCCCATCGGCAACTTTGTGCGAAAAACACATGCCGATAGCTATGCCACCGCATTCGAAGAAGGTGACTTGAACGGCCAGCAATGTGTCGTCAACTTTGTCAAGTTCGTGGGGGAGAAATTTGTTGTATTCATTAGGGTTTGGGTCAGTGGCCACTTGTGAAAGTTGGCAGTTGGCTCGGGCTTCCGTATAGGGGACACCCTCGTCGTTGCATGCTATGGAAATGTTCCCTATGAGGCGTCCGCCTAGTGGGTAGAAGCAAGTTAGGGTTTCAGATAGGGAGATCTTTAGGCGGTCTGATTTTTCTGCGTTGGTGGAGTTCGGGTTCGAGTTGGATGAGAAGAAGAGGATCATGGGCATGTAGACAGGAGGGGAGATTTGATCAAGAAAGGAGAGCTGGTAGTTTTGGAGGTGGTGAGGAGTTGGAGCAGATGGTTTGATTGTTTCTCGGTAAATATTTTCAACCTCAACCTTCATTCTTTTCTTGGTCGAGCACTCTTGGGTGAAATGACTCAAGGACAGTGTGTGTGTTTTTAATTTGCAAGTGCATGTGTTGAGTGGTTTTGGTTTTGCGTTTGGCTTAAATAGAGTCCTGCTTTAATAAAGATGAAAACAACACTTCATATGTGGTGTACTTACGTGCATGTTTGATGTTTGAACAATAATGCAAATGGTCTTTTCTCTCTAGACGTGGCATCGTTGACATGTCACAAAAGTAAGTGAGACAATACTAGTAAATTAATCATCAAATTTAGATTAAGGAATATATTAATTACTTGATGCATAATGGGGAATTTAGGATAGCCTTATCATGTATAGCACACTCAGAGCTTGAGCTATAACCAAGTGAATGTTATGGAATTAGATTTTTATGAATAGCTCGAAAAGTCTATTACATGTGGTATTAATATAGGAATAATAAAGCGAAACTCGTCTAAGGTCTTATTGACTTTCAAGGGTTATCATGTTATTTTAAAATCAAATTTGGATTCTACACATATAAAATTAATCCAAAGCTTTAAAATCATCTAATCAAGCTGATTAACCTTTGTTTAATTTGATGCTCTTGAGTTAGATTATCATACCATTGGTCTTAATTAATTTCCTTCGTCCAAACTGACGCCGGACAGAATAAAGATTATTCTGCCGGCTAGTTCAATAGGTAATTTGCAAAGAAAAATGGGAGAATTCGACCCAATATTCAGAGAACACTCTGAATTTTAATAAAATTCTTTAAATTCGGGAATGATAAAAACAACCCATAAGCCGGATTTAAATAGCTGAAAATCGACCCTTAATAGGATTTTTACCAAAAATAGCAAAACCCTAAAAGTCTTACCAAAACGAAATACGGAAAGAAATCAAAAGATTGCCAAAAATCTGGCCCAAATCGGGTTCAGAATCATTTCCTAATCGACAAATAAAAGATTACCATAAATAGCAAAAATTAACTAAAAATAGAGATTTGAAAAGGAAAACAACGATTTTAGGGCTCGAAACGAGGTGCACCCAGCTTTCCGAATTGGGGTCACGGGCGCGAATCGGACACTTGTAGCTACAGTTATGGCCAAAAAACCGACACGTGCACGGAAACCGCCTCAATTAGGCTAGATCACGATTTCTTGTCATCCTTGCGCTGATCCTCCCGCTTCAAGTAACCAAGCGCCATCAATGAGCAATCTGACAGCTCGGCATCGTCTGACTCGGATCCCCCTACATCACAAACAAACAATGTGTGATATAATTAATTTCTAGGTACTTAGTATGTATGCATGACGTAGCATGAGATTGCTACACTAATTGTAGAATTATGTCTAATACTTGTTCAATAACTTAAGCATGTGCCTAATCATTAATTTTTAGTTTCTTAAGAGTTTCAACTTGGTTTTAATATCCAAAAGATAGGATATGACAGGGACTCGGATCTTTGTTGGCAAATGCACTATACTATATATAGATTTAGTATGATACGCACTTCTCCTAATCCTATTTTAATATATGAAATACTTCAGATGGCTATGCATTCTTATAATCCAGATAGAACTTTGAAGTTTTATTTTTTATTTTTTTGAATGATAAGACACTCATACACACCTCATATGAGTTCCTTGGAGCTCGAACCCCTAAACTCCCCTTTAGGGAGCAAAGGTGATATTATCGGGCTACAAGACTTTTGGTAGAACTTTGAAGTTGAGAAAAAATATAGAAGTAACTTTTTTTCTTGGATATTTGGGGTGATTTGGACTTTCGGTTAGACTAATTTATAGAATCGGTGCAAAATGATAGCTACACAAATCAGGTAAGATTAGAATTATGTATGGAGTTACGGTGATCTAATGAATTGTTTGTATGTCTAAGTAAGTACTTGAAGTTTTTTCTGGAATTCAAAAGCTAATCCTTGCATAGAATTTTTGTACCATGCTTTAGTAATTTCTAACAGTAATTTCACTATGTTAAGGAATATCTCTGATTTAACTTGAAATTACCTAAAAGACAGTTAATTCAGCCTGGGGGGTGAATAGATTTTTTATAGATTAATGTACAAATTAAAATTTTAATTAATTACAAAAAAGTCAGTTTTAATTCAATTCGATTAAAGCAATAATGGGAAAATATCATTGAACTCCCTTGAGGTAAGGCCTAATTGCACGGGCACCCCTAAGTTTTTAAATATATCAGTCACTTCCCTTGGAGATGTAAAATTACAAAATTACCCTCAATAAACCCCCTAGATTATTGAATTTTCACATTGCCCCACCCTAATGGATAAATTACAGTCTCACCCCTAAAATTCTAAAAAATATTTAAAATTTAAAAATATATATTTTTTAAATATATATATATAATTCAAAAATATATATATAATTCAAATATATATATATATATAATTTGGCAAAAAATATAAATTTGAAAAAAACATAAAAATCGAAAAACAATATAAATTTTGAAACACATATATAAATTTTGAAATATTTATAAAATTCGAAATAAAATTAGAAAACATATATATAATTCGAAATATATATATATAATTCCAAAAAAAAATATAAATTTCATAAAACATATATAAATTTCGAAATATATATCTAATTCGAAATAAATATATAAAATTAGAAAAAGATATATAAATTTTGAAATATATATATAAATTTCCGAAAAACATATATAAATTTTGAAATATATAT
This sequence comes from Cornus suecica, assembly GCA_963922005.1. NCBI lineage: Eukaryota > Viridiplantae > Streptophyta > Magnoliopsida > Cornales > Cornaceae > Cornus > Cornus suecica. The sequence continues at coordinate 26,118,744 of OY998240.1, read as the reverse complement.
CTAATTCGAAATAAATATATAAATTTCAAAAAAGATATATAAATTTTGAAATATATATATATATATATATAAAATTTGAAACAAATATATAAATTCAAAAATATATATTTAAAATTAGAAAAAATATATAAAATTCGGAAAAAATATATAAATTTGAAATGGGTTAATTTGCAAATTCAAATATGCAAATATTTGAAAATTCTACATTATAGGAATGTGTTCCAATGTTTATTGTGCAGAAGGTGAGAAGTCTATCAAATCATAAACACTTCTTTTTCTAATAGATATGATGGGTTCTGCTAGCTATTATGCAGTTTTTTGCTTGGAAGATTGAACCATCAAAATTTCAAATTATATAAATATTTTTCTAAATTTTATATGTTTTGTGAAATTTATATATTTTTTCGAATATATATATTTTAATTTTATATATATATTTCGAATTTTATATATTTGTTTCGAATTAGATATATATTTTTTGAAATTTATATATGTTTTTAAAAATTTATACATTGTTTTAGAATTTTATATATTTTTTCCGAATTTTTTTTATTTTATTATTATTTTATATATTTATATATTTATTTATAATTTTATATATTTATTTCAAAATTTATATATATCTTTCAAATTTTATTTATGTTTTTCGAAATTTATATATTTTTTCGATTTTTTATATTTTTTTAAAAATTTATATATATTTTCAAATTTTCATTTATTTTTTCAAATTATATATATTCAAATTTTATATATTTTTTAAAATTTTAAATATTTTTTTGAATTTTATGGGGTGAAATTATAATTTACCCATTGGGGTGGGGGGCAATGTGAAATTCAATAATTTAATGGGTAAATTATAATATGAATTTTAGGGGTATTTAGGGTACTTTACCCCTTTGACCACGTTGACTTTGGATGGAGGGGGTGAAAGTGATAGAAAAAGCTAACCATAGGGAGGTAACTGATACATTTCAAAACTAAGGGGTACCGCGTGCAATTAGACCTTACCTCAAGGGCGGTAAGGGATATTTTCCCAAGCAATAATCCACGCAATAAATAATATAGGTGCAAAAAATAAAGCAAGAGACGACACCAATATTTTTATGTGAAAAAACCTTGGAAAGACTTCAAGTAAAAAATCACGAATACGTTCAGGAATCGATGCACTATGAATTAAAAAATACAAGACTCTATGAAGTTTTAGACTTACAAATCACTTATGATCTGCCTTTTTCTACTCGATGTAGGACAATCTTGAATCACTCGCGCTACCACGAAGCTCTCGCTCCGATCTTCGTATTCTGACGGCTTCACTTCTCAACGTATCAAAGAACCATGAAGCCTCTTGCTCCGATCTCCATACTCAAACAACTTTGTATCTCAATGGATCGATGCAACCAAGTTGCACAAGGTGGTGTGATAATTTTTCAGCAACGAATCATCCAATTGTGCATAAAAGATATCATGTGTAGACTAATATGTCAATGATAGTCCAATCAAGATTCATATTTCCACCATTAAGTCTTCCATATATAGACTAATATGTCAATGATAGTCCAATATACCAATAATAACTTCAAATCATGTCCCAAAGTGGTTATGAGTTGATTGCTTAGCAAGACAAATCTTTCCAAAATTAATCTGTGTAGCCACTTACCGATACAAAGTACTCGGTGGTTGTTCTACCAAATACTCAATGAACACTCATACGTGCGCAATCGTGCGCTAATACGCACAACTCTCGAATCATGCAACTTTTGCACAATTGTGCGCTAATGCGCATCTTATCAAGTACTCGGTAATATCCCTACCGAGTACTCGGTAGAACAAAATACCAATATCTATGAAATCTTAATAGTGTCGCTAAAGGACCGTCCTTAAAAGCCATTTTTCTTATAGTGTTGCTTCTTTGCACTGCCGCTTCTAGCCGTTATTCCACTCGATATCCTTTGTATTTTTACCACTTTATATTTGATTTTACACATAAATTTCTTATCATATAACACTTAACAACTCAATCTAAAAACACACAATTCTCAACATGATTTTTTATCAGAATAATATCATTACTTAAATAAATATTATTACATAACTATACCCAGCCAAAACATGAAGTATCACATATAAATCTCAGCAGTCAATTACCATAAGTTTTCTCTGTATACCCAAAAGTTGAAGCATTACAAAGATCTCAGAAGTTGATTACAACAAGTTTCCAAATGATACTAATTTCAACAAGAACAAAGACTTGACATGGGATTTTAGAATTTCTAGAAGCCCAATTTGAAAAAAGTGTATTTTTGCAGATTCGTTTGGATAAAGCTAGAATATTGTAGTAATATTACACGCACAAAAGTTGCTTCAAACTTTATTAATATTCTTGGGACTAGGACCCGTGCAATATTTGTCACACATGGTTTCATTATTATATATACACTGTATAAAACTTTGCCCACTCCATTCTATCCGGCAAATCAGATTCTATTAGTCCAATACTGAGAGGCATAATCAATCTACATGTACACCAAACGTAGTAGCTTTAAAATCCAAGATGTGGATTGTTCACCAAATATATATGGGCCGCTTCTTCATGAAGCGTTGAAGACCACGTAGTGTGAGGTCTTGCAGTCATCTTAGTGAAGCATACAACATATTTAGCTAACCATGTGAATGTCTACATTCTCCTCATGTATATGTGGAAATTTCTAATTCTAATTAAGAATAATTAAGTATATTTTCATAATTAATTCTACTGTAAGCAGGGGGATGCCCCCCTCAAAATTTTGATTATCTAATTATACCATATATAAATTTAGGAATAAATTAAATAATATATACAATTAGCCCCCCTTATTTAGTTTAGATTAATTATGTGGCCCTAAAACTTGCAAAACTTATAAATTTTGTAGTTGAATAACTTAGAAAATGAAAAAATAAAAAAAAATAGAAAATGTTAATTTTACTAATGTTATTGAATGGGTATGAGTGGTTTTTATTAGCGGGCTTCTGTATATTACACAAACGGACAATTTACTCTGTTAGGTGAATGATATAGCGACAACTACAGAAAGAACATTTTCAATAACAAAACTTGTAAAAAATACAATTTTCATAACAAGATGGTGACGAATTTTTCGTAGATTACTTGAGTATTAGGATGGAAAATAAAAATTTGCTTGAACTTTTAGTTCAATTTCTGTGATAAACAATTCGTATTCTTAAAAAAACTTTGAACTTATATTTTGTATTTAATAATTTTATGTTTTGGTTTCTTTTTTATTATTTTATTATTTTTATTTTTTCTAATGATTATAAACAAACCAATCATTTTTCTCTTATAAACAGATACACCAATATTTAAATTTTCATATTTTTATATATATTTATCTTAATTATAATTCAATATTTTTCTTCAGAATATAATTTTTTAACTTATTTAAAAAAATGGTTAATGGTTCAAACCCTCTCCTCTTCAATCCGGTCCAGTTTTACAGGCCTGGTGTTTAGAATTTTGTCATGCGCTAATAATAGAAGACAAAGGAGTCCTTGAAGTGAAAGCCCGCGGTTTTTAAACATGTAATTAGGTGATGAATTTTCAATTTATTCACGCTTGATTTACCAAGTCAACCTTCATCACTCTTTTGAAAATTGTCTTTTACAATATATATAAATCTAGCCTTCTAGATGGTGTGTTTTTTTTCTTTTCTTTTCTCATTCACATAATCAATCTTAATCATTTTTATCTTATTTGCTCTATTGTTTTATGGTATACATGCGAAAATCTTGTGGAGGCATAGGCGAGTTCATGACCGTAACTTCCTATATATGACTTATATAAGAGAGGATAATATTTGGGTCCTCTCCCGGGAGGATGAATTTCGTTCTCCTCTATGATGTGATCTAATAATATTTAGATACGTGACAATTTAAGAAAGGAAGCTAGACATAAAATTTATAAAACAAGATTTTTTTTTTTTTTTTTGACCACATGTCCAAATGCTATTGAACCACATCATGGGGAAGACGAAATTCAATCTCCCTGAAGAGTGGGAGGATGAAGTTCAACCTCCCCGGAGAGGGTTTTCCCCATGATATGGTCTAATAACATTTGGATAAAATTCATAAAATAAGGAATTGATCTCAATTATTATGTATTCTCCACCTTATTTATTTATATAATTTTAGAGCACTGAAAAAAGTTTATTATGGATAACTATAAATAGTTATGAAATTTGAATTTGGTGTACCACTTCAAATCAATCTCTTTTAATAAAATGATATGATAAAAGTTTATAATATAAATGTTGTAATTAAGTTTTTCCTTGGGTCTCTTCATAGAATTAGGATGGTTTTTTCTCCAATTACAAGTTCTCCACCAATAGAACAACCCATTGCAGTGAGTGATTCCAAGCATGGGAAGGAAGTAGAGAAACAGCCAAGGGTGAAGAGGTTGGTCAAACAATCTAAATACACATTTTCCCCCTAGATACACACTGCGAAGAAATAGGTGAAGCTTTCACATATATAGAATAATATTATTCTGCTGAAATCCGAACTCAGGGCAGGTAAGCAGTCTACGGGTTTCATTATTCATATATTCATAGCCTTCATACCCATATATATTTAATGCTTCCAATAAGTTTTGTTTTTAAGTGTGGTGCGTAAACAGATGATAACTATGTGCCAATAAAAATTTTCCCCTCATCACATGGTTATTTAATAGGTTTTTAACGTGTTTGTGAATATCTAAACCATGAGATTGGTGAGGGCTCAAATAGTTACTTCTTTAATAGTTTTGCCATAAAATTGCTTGAGCAATCAAATGCATCTAAGCATTGGAAAGGTGCAGCAAAGAAGAAGTTGCTTAAATCAATTTCGAATTATTATGAGAAGAAGGTGAAATGTTCTTTCCGCAATGGGGCAGTGACGCCGGACAGAATAGAGATTATTCTGGAGGCTATTACAATAGGTAATTTGCAAGGAAAAAATAGGAGAATTCGACCCAAAATTTCAGAGAACACTCTGGAATTCAATAAAATTGTTTATAATCAAGAATAATAAAAAACAACCCACAAACCGAGTTTAAATAGCTGAAAATCGAACCTTAATAGGATTTTTACCAAAAATAGCAAAACCCTAAAAGTCTTACCAAAACAAAATACGGAAAGAAATCAAAAGATTGCCAAAAATCTGGCCCAAATCGGGTTCAGAATCAATTCATAATTGACAAATAAAAGATTACCATAAATAACAAAAATTAACTAAAAATAAAGATTTGAAAAGGAAAACAGCGGATTCAAGGCTCGAAACGAGGTGCATCTAGCATAGCTAGGTGGCCATGACGTGCGCGCCGAAATTAGGTTTCCGAATTGGGGTCACGGGCGCGAATCGGACACTTGTAGCTTCAGTTATGGCAAAAAAATCGACACGTGCACGGAAACCGCCCCAATTAGGCTAGATCACGATTTCTTGCCATCCTTGCGTTGATCCTCCCACTCCAGGTAATCCAGCGTCATTAATGAGCAATCTGACAGCTCGACATCGTCTGACTCGGATCCCCCTGTATCAGGCACGCGATAAAAATTTGGTGTGTTCTCATAATTACATGTTAGTTGACAAATATTACATTTATTTAGGCTCGGTGGGAGCAATTACAATTTAATAATTTATTTTTAAATGTCCATACATATAGTTCTTCTTCCAAACTACCTGAACAATCATTAGATTTTTTTGGTATTAAAATGGGGTTGCAAAAGAATTCTTGGTTTAGTTCTCCACTTTAATGACAGAAAATCGACTACCTTTACTCGTTGGACAAGCCACACAAGTTCAAATACATGATAACTTTAATGGTATGACTATTGAACGTGGATTCCTGCCTCCCAATTTTTTACACCATAAATAATGTACATGTTTAGTCTCATTCTATTAGTAATGGCTAAATATATATATATACTATTTTTTTTGTTCTGCACAGAAGGAGTTTGTTGAAATCGGCATTGAAATACATTTGGGAACTATGAATCCATACTGCCCTCCTAAAATTTCTTCCCGACCTAATAGGTATTCATGTTTTTCATATAATTTAAGTGCATAATTAAATTTTCATGTTGTTAACGTATTATTCATATTCTTGTTGTCTGTTCAGCTATTCTTGTGGAGTATTTGTAATAAGATTCATGCAGCGTTGGAATGGTGATGAATTACAACCAAAAATTCATAATGCAACTGCACCCCATAAAAAATACTATGTATAAAATCATAACTTAAGTATCTTACCACTCATTTAATTATAACGTGGGATTGGATATAGATGGGGAATCTATAGATAGTAGTAGTTCACCAACCTATGTGACTAACATATGATAAAATTTAACCTTTTTTTTTTTTTTTTGAAAGGTAAATGATAATTGTATATATAAATAAAGAGGCCAAGGCCTTACAAAAGAACACTAGGGCATCCCCTAGGAGGCACATAATAACTTATATGGAAGCCAAAGAGCCACCATAAGAAGACCAGATCACAACAAATGATTCTACAACCATGCTTAGACCAAAGACAATTACCACAACTAGCATCACTAGCAACACAAATCCAAGTGTAGTAGCAATCAGAAGGAATAAACCATCCCCCAAGGGCCATACACTAGGTAGGCTAAGGCATGCAAACACTAATAGAAGTCACACTCATCACCAACAGCTTCAACCCCAAACACTAGAACACCCTCCAAGTAGCCCAAGCAACAACACTTCTTAACTGAGGCCAACAATGAAAACAACAGATAAATATTTTAACACCCAGCCAACAGCAGGCCCAACCTCCATCACTTCTCAGAACTTGCGAACAATGTAATACTATCATACTAATACAGAATTTGGTAAGCTCCATTCTAAGATCAACGCTCAGTTTTGATGAGAATCCTTCACACCTTCCATAAGAGACAAAGCCATCCTCACCACATGGATAATCTGTGCTGCAGTTCCTCATCTGTAGAAGCTTTATCCTGAAATACCCTTTTATTCCTTTCAATCTAGATAACATAAACGGTTGTAGCTAAAGCCACCTTGTTAAGGATGGAGATGAAAGATTTATCTAGAAGATTAGCACACACCCATTGAAACAAGAGGTCCCAATGAACATCAGGCCAGGCTACTCCTCTTTTTCTTTTAATTGCAGTCCAAACCCTCTTAGTGAAGCTACAATTAAAAAACAAATGATCATAGTCCTCCATCATACTTTGACAAAAGACACACTGAACTTGAGAAACCAGACCAATAGAAAGCAATAAGTACTTAGTTTTAAGTCTGTCTAACACCACCAGCCAAAGCAAGAAAGCATGTTTGGGAATGGCTTGCTTAAACCAAATAGCTTTATGCCAAGGCACTATATCTCTCTTATGTATGATGAATTCCCATGAGGATTTGATTGTAAAAAGGCCTTTAGAAGGCACCCAAATACATTGGTCCTGACTGCTACAATCCGGGGCATGATCAAAAGGAAATGTAGATTTAAATTGCCGTCATTCAGGAGTATTCAAAGACGGGAGCTGCCAAGCACCATTATGAATCAGACAAGACACCTTAGCATCACTACTCAACCCAGCAACAATCAGAAAACTAGAGTCAAACCTACTACTCAAGGGCCCCTCAGGAAGCCAATCATCATACCATAAGGAAGTAGATCTCCCATCCCCAATTATGAACTTGAGACAACCTTTAATTTGATTCCTCAAATGTCACTACAAGAAATCGTGATTTTTGAGACGGTCAAAACTGTCTCTAAAAGTCCTAAAACTATCGCTAAAAGTCCACATGGACCGTGCTTAAAAAAAGCGTCTTAGCTACTCTTTTGGGATGATATTTTTTGAGCGTTGCTAATAAAACAGTTTTAGTGACGATATAGACCGTTGCTATTAAAATTACTATTACGGACGCTTTAAACCGTCACTAATGACACCGTCCCTAATGAGTGACTTTTTGGGACGGTAGGTAGTGTCACTATTAGTTATATTATTCCGTCACAAATATTTATTTGCCACGGTTTTGAAGTGTCTCAAATAATTATTTTAACTGTCTCAAATACTTATTGGAGACGTTTTGACATGTAGACTGTTACTAATAATTCATTTTTCCCATGTTACCAAATGTCCAATATGGATCATGAAATTGAAAATACCTGATTTATAAAATAAATAACAAATATAAATTTGCCACAGTACAATAAAATAGTAAACTTTCATACATCCATTTAAATGTTTACATTAAAACAACACCTATAAAGGAACAACATGTACAAAAGAAATAGGAAGTTCCATCCAACATCTACAAGAGAGCAAAACATTCAAATAAAAAAACTAAGAACCATCCTAACAGCTTCCCAATACTAAAAGAAAAATTGAAAAATTGAAACCTAACAAACTATGCCAACTTTGTAGTGACCACTATTCCAATACATTATACCACAATAACTCTGCATTGAGAGGTTCCACAGATTCTGAGAGAGACAAGCAAAAACTTCTCCATTTTATCCTGAAATAAAACCCAAGTCGGATTAGGCACATCAAAGTTGAGAGAAACATATTTGATTCTAGTGGAACTAGACAACATCAATTTTTTATGTATAAGTGATGAAAATTCAATTAAAATAATTATTTTTCGACTTGTCACAGGCCTTCCATATAAACTCAGCATCTTAAATTCTTTCACTTATGTCAAACTTCAAAATAAAGACTGAGAAAATTTCCTTTCTACACCAAGTATTATATTTAGATATCAAAGAATATCAAATTTCAACTTAATCCGGAGTATTTTATAACATCTTTATAAATGCTAACTTATAATGGCCACTCTGCATATGCATCAAAATTGCTCACCCAAGAGGTTATACAGTCAGAATTATCACACTAAAACTATTCATTCTGATAAATTCATACAATCATTTCTACAAACACCACAACAAACACATAGAAGAGGCACTAAAAACTTGTGTCTTTTATCTCCTTAAAATGTCCAGATGATATACACATACTAGGACAAACGGGTGGTAAAGATTAAACATGGTGAAAATTAGGGGAGGAGCTGGGGCCAGGAAAATGGTGAACTTGTAGAGAGCTTTTCCTTCTATGATTTAAAGTTCAAAGGCCTTATTCACTATGTACATTGAATGATTTGAATCCAATACATCCTAGAAAGTATAACTGAGTTAAGGTAATAAATCATATCCCAGTCAATGTGACAAATCATAACACAAAATAAATCATTGTGATTAATATTGTACAATCATTCCCATGAAGAATAAATTTCATCTCCATATTAAAAGATCCACAACAACACACGTCCCTTAATCACTTCACACCTCATTTTAAATCCAGATAAGGGAACAACGCCTAGAAACCCCCAAATCAATGACTCCGTATTCCCGAGACATGCTATCAGAATTATCAATAACTAAATACCCATCTTACTCCAGACACAATTAGGAAATGTAAATAAATAAACAACATATTGCAACCATAAAGGTATATATGTGATGTGTAAAAATTCAGACTTTTCTATATGTTAGAACAAGTTATAAAGATAGCCGTTACAATTGATCTAAGAAGTGTATAAGGTATCATAATATAGTCACAACATATAAACAAATATATATATATATATATATGAACAATTTCTTGAACTAAGACATTCTATTTGATTTTCTTGGCACGAAACAGAATTAGGGTTTTGCAGAAAAAATTAGAAACAAACCTATTGTATACCATTTTCCTGGCCCCAACTCCTCCCCTAATTTTCACCATGTTTAATATTTGCCACCCATTTGTCCTAGTATGTGTATACCAACTTGCATAAGTCTTCCACACTGCAACTAAGAAAGGACCATGATTCCAGCAAACAAAAGTGCAAAATAACTAAGATTAAAATAAGACAAGGAAAAAGAAACGATTTCTAAGGAGTATATGCATATCACCTAGAGATTAAGGAACCAATTTCAATTTGTTATCTGGAATGGATCAGAAATTCGTTTTGCGACAATTGAAAACGACGAAGCCTCAAATCCATCCTGGAAAATACTTATTTTCTACAATACCACATAGAGGAAGGGTTATTGGTATACATATATATATATATATATATATATATATGTGTGTGTGTGTATATAAAATCTACAATAGCACATAGAGGAAGGGTTGGAAAAGAAAAATGGGATTTTCTCATATAACTTAAAAAAAAGAGGAAAACAAACCTCAATTGGACGATGATGGCCAGAGAACCCGAAACCACAGCGACGAGAGCCAATCTTGGGGTGATGGAGATGGCGATTTCAAAAGCAGGGCGTTGGAGATGTCGATGAGAAAGGGAGGCATATTAGGGAAAGGAAAAAGAATTTTGAAAGAGGGGTTATAATGTTATAATAATCAGATCCATGCGTGGAGACCATAAGTCACGCCTCATATATTCCTTAAATTGCGCGAAAATTCAAAACAATCTGAAAATTTAGGCGGTAAAGACGAACTGGTGTATATAATTTTGGCGAACTATTTTTTTTCCTGAAAAATCAGAATTATGATTTTGATTTTTGTAGGAGAAACAAAAATTAAAAACATATTTATTAACTGTCAATTATTTTCAGAAACAAAATAGAAAATATGTTTAAGAAATGAATTACAATTTTTCTTTTTTAAAAATATTAAAATTATTTTGAAAAAACAAATTAAGCCAATCTTTTTATTTATGTTATATTAAAAAAAAACATAATATTTTCCAACAAAAAATAGCTTTGCTGCCAAATTAATTAATTTTTTCTAATACCACTAGTTGTTACAATATGAGAGAACTATAGTGATATTAATCGATCTATCAGAGATAAAGTGCCTAAAAATATATTAGATAGGGATAAATAGATTTTGGTATTAAAGAAAAGTATTCAAAATTTTATTTTTTACCACTTAAATATCAAAGAAGAGAAAAATGGTCTTTTGTGATTTATTTATTTATTAATTAAGATTTTTGTGACTATTAATAATAACTTTCTGCGACTGTAACATTTGGTCGCAAAACATCAATTCTATTGTGGCCGTAATTTATTTGATTGCAAAATATCTATTCTATTGCGACCGTGATGTTTTTCGTCGTAAGAAACCAATTCTATTGCGATCATAATTTGTTTGGTTGTTAATATCCCGAGCAATTACAACTATATTTTGTTTTGGTCGTAATAGGGTATTTGCGACTATTTTTGCTTAGTCGCAAATAGTTTCATTGAAAAATGAGTGATTTCTTGTAATGTGTCTTGAGCGTCAGATGAGTGAGTGGCTGAAATGGAGACAAGTCCATGAAACAAAATTGTAGAGAAAGACTAATTGGTCTTAAAAAAATAATAAATCGTTATTGTTACTATGTTCCTGCCAAACAAGTCCCTCTCAATTTTTTCATGTAAAATTTTTCATTATGTGTGTAAAATATTAAATTTTTAGACTTTTTGGCACAGTAAAATACGTCTTTTAGTGACAGTTTTTTTTTTACCTTCACTAATAATATGCCCTTTAGTGACAGTTTTTTGGACCGTCACTAATAACACAACCTTTAGTGACAGGTTTTTTTAGACCGTCACTAATAATAGCCATTTAGTGACAGTTTTTTTAGACTGTCACAAATAATAGCCCTTTAGTGACAGTTTTTTAGACCGTCACCAATGGACTGTCCCTAAAAACCAAAATTCTTGTAGTGTGTAACAAACTCATCCAAGTCCAAGAACACGGACTAGGAGGTTTAGCATCCCAAAAACTCTGAGTTTTCAGAAGATGGAGATGCACCCAATCCACCCACAAAGAGCTACATTTAGGATTACAAATCTTCCAAATATACTTAATCATAGCAGTTGTATTCCATTCCTGAATATCTTTCAGCCCCAACCCTCCTTCATTAATTGGACTACAGACCACTTCCCAAGCCACCTTGCTACCACCCTTGCTCATCTTAGAGTCAGTTCACAAAAACTTCCTAATTAAACAACTCACATCATGGACCACTGATTGTGGAAGCACGAAGAGAAAAGCCCAGTAAACTTGAGTTGAAAATAAAACTGATTTCACTAGTTGCAACCTTCCAACAAATGATAAGAATTTAGAGGACTAACTTTGAATTCTGGAAGTAATTTTATCAATGAAAACCCCACAATCTTGTCTTCTTAACCGAGTAGGGATCAAAGGGACCCCTAAATATCTCACTGGCAAATTCCTAACTGAAATTGAAGCAAATTCTTGATATCAGTGGCTACAGGCTCCTTCACCCCAGAAATAAACAACATACTTTTGCTAATATTTGGAGAAAGGCCTGATAAAGATCTAAACATTTCCAAAGAATCTATGAGACACTGAACATACCTCAACTTGTCAGCAGAAAACAAAAGCAAATCATCCGCAAACATAAGATTATTAATCTTTTGATCTTTGCACCTCTAATGAAACTTAAAACCCCCTCTAGCAATATGCTCTTGAAGAATGTTAGTAAGAATCTCCAAACCCATATGGGTCGCGTCACAAATCAGGTAAGATTAGAATTATGTATGGGGTTATGGTGATCTAATGAATTGTTTGTATGTCAAGTAAGTACTTGAAGTGTTTTCTGGAATTCAAATGCTAACCCTTGCATAGAATTTTTGTACCATGCTCAAGTAATTTCCAACAAAAAATTTCACTAGGTTAAGGAATATATCTGATTTAACTATACCCGGCCAAAACTTGAAGTATCACATATAAATCTCAGAAGTTAATTACCACAAGTTTTCTCTGTATACCCAAAAGTTGAAGAATTACAAAGATCTCAGAAGTTGATTGCAACAACTTTCCAAATGGTATTAATTTCAGCAAGAAAAAGACTTGACATGGAATTTCTAGAAGTCCAATTCGGAAAAAGTGTAATTTTGCTGATTCGTTTGGATAAAGCTACATTATTGTAGTAATATTACACGCACAAAAGTTGCTTCAAACTTTATTACAATCTCTCTCCAAAATAAGTGTTTACTTTCATAATTTTATCTGTTTCAAAATAAATGTTCAGTTTCGAATTACAATATAATATAATCTTATACTTTCTTAACTTATCCCTCTTTATTAATTTCAAAACACATAATAGACTCTAATAAAAACTAAAACTATATTATATTTCAAATGACAAAATTAAAAAAATAAATATCTCAAATTTTTTTGAAAAGTCTACGTAACACTCTTTTTGAGGAGTACTATTCTTGGGACCAGGACCCGCACAATATTTGTCACAATTGGTTTCATTATTATATATGTATTATATATATACTCTATAAAACTTTACCCACTCCATTCTATCCGGCAAATCAGATTCTATTAGTCCAATACTAGAGGCATAATCAATCTATATATACACCAAACGTAGTAGCTTTGAAATCCAAGATGTGGATTGTTCACCAAATATATATGGGCCGCTTCTTCATGAAGCGTTGAAGACCACGTAGTGTGAGGTCTTGCACTCATCTTACTTAAGCATACAACATATATAGCTAACCATAAACCATGTGAATGTCTACATTCTCCTCATGTATATGTGGAAATTTCTAATTCTAATTAAGAATAATTAAGTATATTTCCGTAATTAATTCTATGGTAAGCAGGGGGCATGCCCCCTCAAAATTTTGATTTTCTAATTGTACCATATATAAATTTTAGCAATAAATTAAATAATATATACAATTAGCCCCCCTTATTTAGTTTAGATTAATTATGTGGCCCTAAAACTTGCAAAACTTATAGATTTTGTAGTTGAACAACTTAGAAAATGAAAAATAAAATAAAAATAGAAAGTATTAATTTTACTAATGTTATTGAATGGGTATGAGTGCTTTTTATTAGTAGGCTTCTGTATATTGCACAAACCGCTTTTGTAAGAATATTTTTATATTTGCATGTTTAGTCAATAACTTTGTTGGGTAGATTAGACATATTGATTAAAGTTTGATGACTTAATGGTAAAACGACCAAGACTTGGAGGATAAGGAAAAAACTTGGAAGACAAGCAAAAGGCTTAGTGAACAAGAAATCATATTCTATAATTGAATATTTCTATTCCATAATTGAAGAATTCTCTCTTTATAAATATGAGAAGATATTGAGAAGAGAAGACACATTTTGAAAGCTTTGCAATTCTTCCATAGAAAAGATCTTTCTGCAGAGAGAAAGAGAGAGAACTATTGATTGATCATTCATCTTCTAGTTTTTGGGGTTATCCAATTGTGCTACAACAATTGTGATTTTTATGCACAATTGGATGACCTAGATATTGAAAAATCTACACATCATCTGTTACACTGTGTGTGCTTTGATCCATGAGAAACGGAGTCGTCAGAGTATGGAAATTGGAGCAGAAGGCTTCATAGTTAGGGGTGGCAATGGGGTGGGTCGGGGCGGGTATCATATTCCCCATCCCCAAACCCGGTTTAATTTCCCCGCCCGTCCCAGATTATTTTTTTTATTTCCCGCCTCACCCCACCCCGTGACCCAGTTATCCCTGCCCCGCGACCCGTGTCGTGCCATGTAGTACCTTAACAAATTCACCACATTTCGGTGTTGCACTCGTGCTAACAGCTTCGCCTCATTAACAAACTCTCTATTCCCCTAATTCGAGCTCTGTGACAACTTCTTCACCGTTATCTCTCTCCCATCCACCAACCTCCCCTGCACAAGCCAATCAAAATAACCCCTCAATTTCACACATTTACACACTATACATATATATGTAAGGCATACCCAAATCTCAATTATACTTAAATTCTATGAATCTATCTATGATCAAGTCAACTCTACAAACTCAAATAGGCTTACTTTGTAAACAGGACCAAAACCGCATTCGCCGAGCTTATGATTTGGGTCAAAATTCTTGGTTGCTGCAACTAGGGTTTCGAAAGGGAATTGCTTATGTTCTTGTGCCGCGATTCTCTCTAGGTCCTCCTTTTGTCCGTCTGATATATAATTACAGAGTAAGTAGTGGGTATATATATACATATATATACATATATATATTGTTACACATAAGTGATGAAATTTAGATGAAAGCATACCTTTCTTAGAGCCAAGTTTGAAGGGTTTGAACAGGTTGTTCATAAAGCTTCCGGGTTTGGTCATAGCTGGTGAGTATCACATCCCATGAAGAAAAAATTGAATAATTGCTGAGATTGAAATTTGGGAAATTAGGGATTTCGAATTGAAGGAATGGGTGAAGAACCAAAAGAGGGGTTTATGTTATATATCTTCTATATAACATAAGATATCTATATATATGGGCTATGTTTGTAATATGTTAAATATATAAGGTTAGTTTAATAAATAACCAATTAAGCGGGGCGGGGCAGGTCAGTTATTCGGGGCGGGTTCGGGGCGGGGTGGGGGTGACCCATACCCGCCCCGTTTATAATTAGGTAATTTTGTTTTGCACCATACCCGCCCCGATTAGTTTAACAGGGCAGGACAAGGCGGGATAAATGGGGCGGGGCGGGTCCCCGTCGGGGAGGGTGTTTTTGCCATCCCTATTCATAGTAGCGCGAGTGAATCAACAAATTTTAGACGTCAAGTGTATAATGGAAAATCAGGCGTTATTGTAAGTCTCGTCTTCATAGAGTCTGTATAACTTTTGATTCATAGTGCATCGATACTAGAGGGTATCCGTGATTTTTACTTTGAGCGTTTTCCAAGGTTTTTCACGTAAAAATATTTGTTATTTTACTGCTTTAAATTCTGCTATGATATTATTATTTGATTAATATATATTGTGGAGATGATTAATTTGTGTGGAGTAATAAACAACAATACCCCAAATATTAATATGTAGATGAGTTTACCAGAATTCGCATTTCAGGATTTTTCGATTGATCAATGGGTACGCGATTGATCAGTGACAAAAGGTACGAACTATCCCAGGCACACTCGCGATCAATCAACGGATAGACGATCGATCGGTGGGATAATTGATCGATCAGTGGCATATATATTGCAAAAACATATTCACGGTCGATCGGTGGGTCAACACTACGTTTTATTATATCTTGTGTCTTCACATCTTTGGGTACCCTATGTATCACAATATTGATTTTAGGACATCACAAATTGATAATCCATAAAATAATTTCTCTTTTTGTAGAAAAATATTTTTAATAAAAATTGAGTATTTTTATTAAAATAAAATATTTTTAATAAAAATTGATTATTTTTATTAAAATATATATTTAATAAAAATTTATTATTTTTTGTTTAAGACAAAAATATTTTAATTAAAAATTCTTTATTTTTATTAAAAATATATTTTCAATAAAAATATATTTTATTTTTTATTAATATTATTAGTCTAGAAAAAGTTTTTTAATGACTTATTTATTCTGAATAAAATTAAATATTCTGAAAATAATTTTAATTAGACATTAAATTTATAAAAAACATATTCAACGCCTTTAGGCTTACTTTCATTATCTCCAAGGGATATTCAAAATTGAAACCCTCATGACATATTTAGTGGGCGAACTTTTTGGTCGAATCCGGACACATTCGGCCAGTTACACCAGGTCAGTTGGAAAGTCAATTAAATTGGATTCATTCGACGGGACATATTTTGGAAAAGCTTCATTTAACTTTTGATGCATTTTTTACAATATATATCAAGATAAATCCCTTGTGTAGCCATCTCAAATTTTAATTTACTTTCGAAAAAAAAAAACTATCTTGCATGCAGAGCGGGTACAATAAAACTAGTGGGACAGCAACTTCATGTATATATAAAATTTGAAATATATTAAATTTAAAAAATGTATATAAAATTTGAAAAAACATATAAAATTCAAAACAAATATATAAAATTCATAAAAAATATATAAAATTTGAAACAAATATATTAAATTCAAAAACAAAATATAAAATTCAAGAAACAGAATATTTGAATTATATTTACATTTATCAAACTTGTAAACTAACACAAGTTTTTATTTTTTATTTTAATCTTGAAAAATATTTGACATTACTAATACCTATTTCCAATAATATTAGACACACTTCTCAAAATAAAAAAAAATTATTTTATTTTAATTCAAAATAAAAATGCAAAATATTTAAATTTGCCAAAAAAATACTAAATTATAGACATAAATAGTAATTTTTAATCATAAAATAAATTAATTTTTATTTTTTTATGTAAATGAAAGATTTTACTTGTAAATTATAACTTTAATAATGATATAAAAGAATATTTACTGTTGAAATAAAATATAATGTTGAAATATGTTATTCATAGATTTATATTTTTAATATATTATAATTTGTATAATTTAATAATTCTAAATTCAATTCTTCATCAACTCTCCACCTCCTCCCACCACTATCTATCACTACCACCACCATCAAACCTGTTTGGAGATTTCAAATAAAGGCTAGTGTTTGCACTGTACACGAGCTTGGGCTAGGTGTAGAACAATCGAAGAAGATGAGGGGGTTTTTGAGGCGGAAGTTGAGGAAGGCGATGCGGCAATGGTGGTTGCCGGGACAAAGAGGAGGTGGGAGGTGGCGGAGGAGGTCACAGCGAGAGAAGATTGGACCCATCAATTAAAAAGATTAACCCCACAATTATAAATACACACAAAATAAACCTATATATACATATAGGCAGAATTTGAAGAAGGTTTAGTTGTTTGGTGAAGAGGGTGGGAGAGGGAGAGGGAGAGGGAGGTGGCGGTTTGAAGTGGTGAAGGTGGTGGTGGTTGACGGCGGTGGCGGTAGCGGTGGCGAAACTAGGGTTAGGGTTTAGGGTGGGGTTGAGGAAGATGGGTTGGGTGTTTGGGTATAGGGATAGTGGGTGTTTGGGTGGGGGTGAGGGCGGGGGTGTGGGTGTTTGGATATAGGGTTAAGACTATTATAGGATTAAGACTATCCTGAATTAACACTATTCTAGGATATAGGGTATAAGGGGTGTTTGGATTCGGGGTATTTTAGACATTTCATATCATGAAGGGATGTGATTAAAGATACTCAAACATGAAGGGGTGTGATTAAAATAAAGACATACCTCAAGGGGTGTAAATGAAATTAATCCTATATTCTATTCAGTTTGTTTTATCTTTTGCTATATTGTTTTATGGTATACATGCAAAAATCTTGTGGAGGCATAGGTGAGTTCATGACCGTAACTTCCTATATACGACTCATATAAGAGAGGACAATATCTAGATCCTCACCAGGGATGATGAACTTCGTCCTTTTCCATGATGTGGTCCAATAATATTTGGACACGTGACAATTTAAGAAAGGGAGCTGAACATAAAATTCATAAAACGAGGAATATTCATTTTTTGATTTTTTTTACCACGTGTCCAATTGCTATTGGACCACATCACGGGGAGGACGAAGTTCAACCTCCCTGGAGAGTGCAAGGACGAAGTTCAACCTCCCCGGGGAGGGTCCTCTCCCATGATGTGGTCCAATAATATTTGGATAAAATTCATAAAATAAGGAATTGATCTCAATTATTATGTATTCCCCACTTATTTATTTATATAATTTTAGAGCACTTAAAAAAGTTCATTATGGATAATTATAAATAGTAATGAAATTTGAATTTGGTGTACCACTTTAGATCAATATCTTTTAATAAAATGATATGAAAAAAGTTTATAATATAAATGTTGTAACTAAGTTTTTCCTTGGGTCTTTTCATAGAATTAGGATCTTCTCATTAGATTTTCTCGCTCTAGCTTTATCTAGAGCTGAATTAGTGATTAAAAATAGGTCACGTCATTCCATCAAAGTTTTTGACTAATGCATCACAAAAATATTGTATTTGTAATTTTGCAAACTGATGATATGGATACTTCTTAAGCATTGGATCATGTTCTCGAGAGAAATCGAACAGGAGAGGATCTTTGTCCGTCTTCATATACTAGATATGATCACTTCAACTTCAATCCAACAGCTTTGATGTATTTAGTCTGTTTTTTTATAACCGATGTGTCTGGAGTTTTCTCCCCAACGAATTCACGGGACCCGTACAAAACGACCTCTCTTCACACGGGTCGGATAAAGTTTGGACTATGTCCACGGTCATGGTCCCAACGAATTGTTTGCGCTCGACAGGAATCGAACATGGAACCTAAAATAGAGGGATATCTAAATTCCTTTCTTTCTAGGATTTTCGTTTGTATATAATTTTCGATCACTTCTACAAAATTAAAATTTTATTTTGGTTTAATTTTAAATAAATTAAAACACTTTTTTAAAACTAATTAATTAACTGTATTTTGATAATCATAAAATGTAACACCCCGTGTTATTATCCTTTTTACTGAAATTATTTTTGATTTAATTTCGGTAATGACGTCACTTGTTCATGACGTATTATTTATTTTTGGTATTTGATACCTGTAAATTTTTCGCGTTTAGTTTTAAAGTAGACTGGACGACACTACGTGAATTCTTATTCTCGACTACGCGATATTGTTCGACATTTAATGATTAGTGTTTTGACTGGACGACGACACGTTGAAATTGATCGGACTTGTTAAGTGTTCCAACGTCAGGTTCCTAACCCGGTGTATTTCTTTCAAACTAATTTGGTTATTTGGTGTTCCGTTATTATTTCGGGCTTGCGAAATTATGTTTGGACATTCCCGATAACTATTGGAATTTATGGTTTATATATATATATATTTAATTACAATTAAATATATATATAGTATTGGGGTTATTTCGCAATTATGGACATTTAGAGGATTGCTTTTGCAATTGAGTCATATATATGTATATGTATACACGGATCTGCAGACCACATCTCATCTTCTCCTTCACGCTTTACCCACGACTCCTTCTCCTCTCTTCATGAACGGTCGATTCTGCAGCTCCTCTCCTTCATCTCCATGGTCACCGGCTGAGAGAGAGAGAGAGTCGGCTGGAGAGAGAAAGAGCTCGGGCTGGTTGCCATGGAAGACGCAGCTGGAGCAGGGCTGGGCGGCGGTTCGCGGTGGTCGGCGACGGTAGGGAGGCGTCTTGCAGTGGTGGCATCATGACCTGGAGGAGGCGGCGCAGGGCGGCGCCGGTGGTGGCGCAAGGGACGGCCAGCGCAGTGACGCGTGTGAGCTGGGGCGACTCCTGCCAGGCTTCGGCCATTTTTTCGGCGACCTTCCGGTGATCGGTTTGAGCCGATTTTTGGTGAGTAGCTCCGTATATACATGGTATTCGTCATATATTAATTTCGTGAATTTATGATGAATGGTTTGCCCGGAAATTGCATTTATAGATTATAGTTTTTGTTTAGGTTAATTTAGATTTAACCAAATTAATTAACCTATTGTTAACGGGCTTCGTATATATCATATAGGTTATCGAGATGGGCGTTTCGATATATGTGAAATATTTTTCGGACGACATTGGTCGGTGGGCCTTATATTCGGGCGCCGATACTATTCACGATGCGCCCGAAACGGTTGTTCTGTAAGCGTATTTCAGGTGGGAAATTATATTTCTCACTCTGTATTATTGAAGTAGTTTAGGGGTGCAAACCCTTATTTAATTTAATATAGAAATATTAAATTGTTAATTTAATTATCTATAATTTGCTTAGAATTGGAATTGGACTTAGAGATTAATTTAAGAAAATTAATTAAATTAATTCTTACGAGATTAATTAAATTCTTATTTAAATTGAATAAGAATAGACGGCTTAGAATTTTCCTTGAGGATTAAATGGACTAGTGTATATGTGGACGTAAGGGGCGCGAATACTTAGACGCTATGCTAGGTTCCCCTTCGATACGTGAATTAATTGCTTTAATTTATTTTAAAGGCATGATAAGAGAAATTGAAATATTTTCTAAAGAATTAAGGAAAATATATTTGTGAAAACATGAATTGTATATGAATTTGTTTTCATATGATTTAAATGCTTTATTGTATTTTAAAGCATGCAAGGAGATTTTTTTTAGATTTATGTTGACATTACCATGTGGGTAATTGCTTAAATATGATGCACTATATATTTATGCTGAGTACAGGGGTATGTATCCTGTAGGGACGGTTTTGTGTCGGATTGTATCCGTTAACCTGTGATGGGCGCCGTGTGAATTATATGTGGATATTGTATATAAAAATGATGCATTACATATTTATATTGAGGCATGATTGTCATTTGGACCTGGATGCATATTGAGAATATCATGTAGTGTCAAATCGTGGTATTGGTATATGTGGGTTGTGAAATCACGTGGGGTGTCTTTGTGTCGAATCGTCGCAACAACTGGTCAGGGGGTGTTCCCATCCTACAAAATAATGAGCTGTGAATGGGGTATAGGGTGAGTCATCTCATTCTCGAAGTCGCGGGTCGTCTCGTGCATTCGTGTTGACAAATCTTTGGTCACGGGTCGTCTCGTGCAAACCGTCTTCCTTGTTGAAGTGAGAAGTTTCAAAATCACTTGGGAAGTACCGGTGTGACCCTCTGTTAGCTCATATTTATGGGTAGAGTGCGTATTCGTTAACCTATGATAGGGCAAAGTGTGGTGTTGAGTCACATTATATTTGCATGACATTTATGTGATTTCATTTGACATGTATACGTGAGATTATTACATGTGTTGTTGGAACAGGTTTAATATGTGTTATTATTGGCTGTTGGATTTTGGATCATGTTATGTATGAATATTGCGAATTTAAATTCATATCTTTATAAAATGCTCAGTTGATAATGATTAACGTGAAAGGAAATGATTACATGTGGTAATAGATCAAGTATAATGAAATGCTTATTTTATACTTGTGAGTATATATATACTTTCGTATCCTTGGGGGAGGTTAAGTATATTGACATAGTGACCTTTGTGGTTAGTTGCGGTTAGTGATGGACTCCAGAGATGATTTGCAGTTGATGTCTTAGAGAAGGCGGGGTTAATAGTTTGGTGATTGTGGTTGTCTGTGTGACCTTGTTAGAGATTGGAGGTTAGAGATTGATTTTAGTATCAGTTATGAATTGGGGCCTTCGAGAAGGCGGGTGATGAGATTGTGAGTTGTAGTATGGACCTTTAGGTGTCTTTCACTTTTGAGGAATAGGCTATCAACTGTAGTTGAGATTTTGATTGGTGAGAAGAGGTTATGGTTGAGTGACTTTATTAAGTACTCGAGGTACTGTAGTTTGACAGACTTGGTTCTAGTGCTTAGTTAATTCCCTAAGCATTCCTTGTACTGTGTTTTGTACGCTAGTACGTAGTCGTTGACTTCTATGTCATTCCTTGAGTTGTCGGTTACGGCGTGGTGCCGAACCTCTTCCATGTGTTGTCATTTGATTTGGTGGAGTTGGAAACGGATGGTTGTCTTCCGTGAGTCCAACGTGTTGTTCTTTCTTTACTGTCCTTTTGGGCATTATAGGAATCTGTAAAGTTGTGTTCTCTCTTATTCTGCTATCATTTCGAAAACGGTGTTTTCTAAACTCTTTGTATATAAACGAAAAAACCCGTTTTCGCCTACCCCCATGGAAATGAAAAGTTTTAGTAATTTATAAATGATCTTAGGATCTTCTTTAAAAAGATTTTAACTTCTAAAAGCCGGTGATGGCAACTGACGGAGACCGGGGGTAAGACGGTCATTTTTACTATGGGGTTTCTTAAAAGAAAACTATTTTATTACTTCCTCGAGATTCTGAGATTCCGAGACTTCTTTCTCAAGATCTCGACCTATAGAGTATTGAAAGGTGTTCCATTGTTTCACCTTTCCTTTGGATTATTTCCAAGCCTCGGGCATGAGGCTGGGTGTTGTTCAGTGCACACATATAGTGCTACCTTTCACTTTTCTTGGTTTTTGATGTCACTACTTAGGTGATTCGAGTTGTTCCACATGTTAGGGGCATGGATACCGAGTGGATTGGGTTCCTTGTCCAGGTGTTTTCACTAAACGCTTGTGGTGTTCTTAACCTTGACATTGTTGTCTCGGTTATCTATTGGTTCAGCATTGAGAAGTCTTTTCCTTCGCTTTGCTTTGGTGACCCTGAGGTGGTCGTTCTGGTGAGTTGAGTTCGTGTACTCTTAGTGATTTGGTTGAGTGGTTTCCCTCGCCTACAGGGAGAGTGTTAGTGATGTGGTTGACCCTATCGATGATAGTATTATGAGGTAGATACGACTTATGGTACGGTGATATGATTGAGGTGATCTAGCCTTGAGAGGTAGATTTCCTCTAGGAATAGGATGAGGTTTGTTTTATATATATATATATATTGTACATTTACAATATATATATATATAGATGACGGTTGTGTTAGTACGCAAGGACGTGAGTGCTTTTCCTCCTGTGTTCTAGGGGAGTGAGTTATGAGTATTCCTTGGTACTAGTGTTGGATTTCGATCCTTGCGGATATTAGAGGTGAGTGTGATTCCCTCTGTTTGGAGTTTCTTGTTAGCGTCATGAACACTGGATGATTTGTTAGATTGGACCTTAGTATCGTGTACCTAGTGTACGTTGGTGAGAGTAGTGTAGACTACCGGTGTTGGTACTAGGAGTATGAGTCTTAGTTGTATCTTATAGGCTCATGTTGGGTATTTATATATATATATATCCCCTATATACTTACGTACGGTAGTATATGAGCAAGTACCTTGGGTTTTCGTGGCTGGGTTATGTTGTGGGCTATGTATCTCACTGGGTGGTTTAGCATTACCTAAACTATTAGATGATGTGGTAGTTAGAGTATCCTTTCCCACTGAGCTTATTTGCTCACAGGGGTATTTCATTTGCCCCCTGGTATTCCCACGCCAGGTTGCAGGAAATATACGGCTATGAGCATGATGCAGTGCAACGACATCTTTCTTTTGTTTCCTTGTTACAGGTTTTGGAGTTGCGTTGGGTGATGCAGTTAGGGTTGCGGCACGACTAGGTTTGGGGACGATAGGTATCTGCTTTTAGTTTTCCTTACCCATTTGTTATGGGTTTGCCATGTATTTCTTTTGGGAGCCAGTCTGTTGGTCTATCCCTATTGATGTATCTTTTACTTCCTGTATTTATTCTTTCAGGATGTATTGTATCTATTCCGCACAGTTAGGTGCTCTTCTGTATTTTTATTCGAGCATTTGTGGCTCTGTTGATGTTAGAGGGTTTGGAGGGGTTTTGGTTTCTTTCCACTACCTCAGCCCTAGTAGGATTGATGAATGTGGGGCTTGGAAGCCATTGTGATTATTGAATTGCTTTGGGCATGTTATTGTGTTGTGTTTGGTTGTCCGGATGTTCCATTTACAAACGGAACTCTGCCGGATTTTCGTTAGATTCCGCTGCTTAGTTTTATTAGTCATTTGGGTATGGAATATACCATTTCTATCATTAACCCATGTGTTTTCTTGGTTAATGATGTCTTAGTTGGTCATTCGTATTAAGGATCACATCTTGGATTCCTTGGATGTCCCAGTTCGGGAGTCTTAGGGATTTAGGAGCGTGTCTGTTGGTATCTGAGGATACTCTTGTGTTTTTAGTATTCGTGTTGTCATGGAGTATATTCTTATTGTTATTCCATGTACTTCTTTGTTATTGTTGACTCTAGTAGTCGCTTGACTAGCGTCATCCCTTGGAGATTCGCTGATTTTCTAGATTTTAGTTTCGGGAATCTTAGGGGCGTGACAACGTGGTATCAGATCATTTTACCCTTTCGAGGGTATTTGATGATTGAATTTCGTTGGTTCTCAATTCTTTTTACTTCCACAATCACTCCCTTAGCTCTTAGGCTCGGGTTTCGGAGTCCTAGGAATTTGGGGCGTGACATAAAAAAAAAACTTTTTTATGGTTATCGATGTTTACTCATTAGAGCTTTTGAATGAACTTAAAAAATTTATGTCTTATTTTAGGTAAATATTTTTTGTTAGACAATTTTGTTATTATTTTATTTTATCGAGACAAAATCATCATTTCTTTTCAAAAGTTACAAATTATTTTTTATTATGAAAATTAACTTATTTGATGTCTGATTATACCAGAATAATTGGTATTCTGGACGTTAATAAACCCTTAGTTAGTCTCTTTATTCTATTAATTTGGTATTTTTATCCGAGTTGTGTGTTAAACATGTTTTCAGGGCCTTAATGCAAAAATGAGTTAATTTTGGGTTTTTAGCAAATATGTCTGATTCGAAGCAACACTTAGAAGATATTTGCACTCAAATCAGAAAGGTACAAGTCAGTAAAATAGAGTACAAGTGGATGAAGCAAGGAAATTCACAGATTAAATAAAGAATAAAATTTAGGAGCCACCGATCGATCGGTGGAGCCTTCGATCGTTCGAAAATCACCGTCTTGGAATATGTGCGAAACTATATCACAGAATTTTGACTTTGCGTACAAGTATATCAAGGGGCAGAATCGTCCATTCAACGTCATTTATTAGTCTCTAAGTTCTCTTAGAGTGCAAGCAAAGAACAT
Organism: Cornus suecica; assembly: GCA_963922005.1. Classification (NCBI taxonomy): domain Eukaryota; kingdom Viridiplantae; phylum Streptophyta; class Magnoliopsida; order Cornales; family Cornaceae; genus Cornus; species Cornus suecica. The sequence goes on along the minus strand of OY998240.1, from coordinate 26,093,306 downwards.
GTCATATCTGCACCAACTTTTGTCTATAAATACAGGAAGACTTCATGAAGAAAAGATATCTTTTAATATAGAATAGATCGTTCATAAAAAGTCTCTCTGTTTGAGAGATACTTTCTTCCTCAAGAACCAACCATCCAATCATGAAGATGGTGGCTACATCAACAATGGAGTCTCCTTTTTCCATGAGCGACTAGTAGGTATCTAGGGTTTCCAACGAAACCCTAACCGAGTAATGTAGTTTTTTATTTATTTTTATTGCAAATGGGGGAATCTGATGAAGGACACTTATATGATGATTTATGGAGTGAGAGATAAAAAAAAGACCACCTAAATAAGATTTATTTATTAATTCTTTACTTAAGCTGAGATTGAATTAATGATTTATCTTGAACAATCATGTTTTTACTAAGGACAAGAAATCCAAGGTTTAAATAATGGTTTCTACATAATGGTACTTATTTGGCATGGTAAAGTCTTTGGTTTACACAGTCCATGCTTAAAGAAGATAATTGTTAGCGTGCTTTTTAATTTCATGTTTTAGGAGTAGTTGTAGTATAGAAGCATATAACAGTCATACTAATCGCAGATGGATTGTAGCGAATACGGACCGATTGCATCCTCTTTGGGACTAGGCAACAACTTGTAGCGTTACTAGTCTAATTCATATAAGCTGTACCGCCCTCTTGCAATAATACAATTAAAGGAATACATTATAAGGCTAGTGGTGGAGTTGAAATTCAACCCTAGATTTGTTTATCTTGAGTGAAACCAAAAACAATTATCTTTATTTTATTTTATGTTTAGTAGTTTAATCAAACAAACCAATAAAACAACTTGCTACTTTATAATTATTTGAAATACGACTTTGATATCTGTGGTTCGATACCCTCTTTACCCAACTATACTATATACTACTCGTGTACTTGCGACTGAGAGGTTAAAACTAGATCGTGTTAATTCCTTATTTTTAACACTATTATTTTCACACGTCTAGAACCGGTCACAAGTTTTTGGCGCCGCTACCTGTCACGCCCCAAATTCCTAGGACTCAGAAACCCGAGCCTAAGAGCTAAGGGAGTGAGTACGGAAATAAAAGGAAATGAGAACCAATGACCTTCAATCATCAAACACCTACAAAAGGGTAAAAATGCCCTAATATCATGCTCTCACGCCCCTAAAATCCCCGAAACTCTAATCTAGAGAATCAGCGAATTTCAAAAGGTGACGTAAGACAAGAGACTACTAGAGTAAAAAATAACAAGAATATACATGGAATAACAATGAAAAATATACTCCATGCCAAAACGAATACTAGAAACTCAATAATATCATCTGATACCAACAGACACACTCCTAAATTCCTAAGACTCCCGAACAGGGACATCCAAGGAATCCAGGATGTGATCCTTAATACAAACGACCAACTAAGATATCATTAACCATGAAAATGTATGGAATAATGATAAGAATGGTATAATTCATACCCAAATGAATGATAAAACAAAGCAGCGGAATCTAACGAAAATCCGGCAGAGTTCCGTTTGTATATGGAACATCCGGACACCTAACCACAACACAAGAACCTGCCAATAACAGTTCGATAATAACAATGGCTTCCAAGCCCCACATTCATCAATCCTATTAGGGCCGAGGTAGTGGAAAGAAACCAAAACCCCTCCAAACCCTCTATAATCAACAGAGCCACAAATGCTCGAATTAGAATACAGAAATGCACCTAGCTATGCAGAATAGATACAATAACATCCTGAAATAATAAAGACAGGAAATAAATGATACACCAATAGGGATATGCCAACAAACTAGCTCCCAAAAGAAATACATGACAATCCCATACAAATGGGTAGAGAAACTAACAGCAGAAGACTATCGTCCCCAAACCAGTCGTGCTGCAACCGTAACCGCATCATCCTGTGCAACTCCAAAACTTGTAACAAGAAAACCAAAGAAAACTACCGTTGCACTGCATCCTGCCGTATCCGTAACATTTCCTGCAACATGGCGTGGAATACCAGGGGCAAATGAAATTCCTCTGTGAGCAAATAAGCTCAGTGGGAAAAGATACTCTAACTACCACATCCTTTGGCAGTTTAAGGTAATGCTAAACTATCTAGCAAGATATATATAGCCCATCCACGCAAACCCAAGGCACGCGCTCATATGCTACCGTAAACGAGTATACCTATCGGGAATATATATATATATACATATATATAAGTACACAACATAAGTCTATAAGGTACGACTAAGACTCGTACTCCAAGTACCAACACCAGTAGTCTACACTACTCTCACCAATGTACAATAGGTACACGACACTCAGGTCCAATCCTAACAATCATCAAGTGCTCACAACACAAATCAAAAAATCCAACAGAGGGAAAAAAAACTCACCTCTAATATCCACAATGATCAAAATCCACTACTAGTACCAATGAAATATTCATAACTCACTCCCCGATAACACAGGAGGAAAAATATTCACGTCCTTGCGTACGAACACAACCATCATCAATATATATATGTGTGTACAATATATATACACATAACAAACCTCATCCCACTCCTAGAGAAAATATGTACCTCAAGGATGGAATCACCTCAATTACATCTAATCCTCAATACCATAAATCACATCATCACATCGACCTCATAATACTATCATCAATAGGGTCAATCAAATCACTAACGCTCTCACTGTAGGCGAGGAAAACCACCCAATCAAATTACTAAGAGTACACGAACCCAACTCACAAGAACGACCACCTACGGGTCACCAAAACAAAGCAAAGGAAAAGAATTCCCAATGGTAACCAACAGATAAACGAGACAACAATGTCAAGGTTAAGAACACCACAAGTGAACAAGGAAAGAACACCATAAGTGAACAAGGAAACCAAAAGCGAATGGCCGAGAGTGAAAGTTATAAAAATGATGAATCCCAGGGATTCAATAGTTTTTAAGAAAAAGGTTTTTAAAAACTCGAACCAATCCATTCGGCATCCATGCCCCTAACGTATGAAACTCAAGTCACCTAGGTGGTGACATCAACAACCAAGAAGGAGTGAAAGGCAAACACTATATGTGTGCACTGAACATCAACAAGCCTCAAACCCGAGACATAGAGATAATCCGAAGCAAAGGTGAAACAAGAAACCATCTTTCAAAACTCTACAGGATGAGATCTTGAGAAAGAAGTCTCGAAATCTCAGAATCTCGAGAAAAGTAATAAAATAGTTTTCTTTTAAGAAACCATACAATAAAAATGATCGTCTTGCCCCCGGTATCCGTCAATCGCCATCACCGGCTTTTAAAAGTTTAAAATCATTTTAAAGAAGATCCTAAGATCATTTTATAAAGTATTAAAACTTTTAGTTGCTACGGGGGTAGGCGAAAACGGGTTTTTCCTTTTAAATACAAAGAGTTTAGAAAACACCGTTTCCGAAAGACAGCCGAATAAGAGTGAACACAACTCTACGGATTCCTATAATGTCCAAGAGAACAATAAGGGAAAAACAATACGTTGGACTCACGGAACACAACAATCCGTTTCCAACTCCACCACATCAAATGACACCACGAGGAAGAGATTCGGCACCACGCCGTAACCGACGACTTAATGAGTGACAGATAAGTCAAAGACATGTACTAGTATACAAGTACAGTAAAAGAAATGCTTAGGGGAATGAACTAAGCACTAGAACCAAGACTGACAAGCTATAGTACCTCGAGTACTTAATAAAGTCACTCACCATAACCTCTTTTCTCCTAATCAAAATCTCAGTTACGATTGATAACCTATTCCTCAAAAGTGGAACGCACCTAAAGGTCTATACAACAACATCCACTAAGTTCACAATCTCAAACCCGCTTTCTCTAAGGCCTCAAGTCTCAATTGATACTAAAATCAATCCCTAACCTCAAATCTCCAATAAGGTCACACAACTAACCACAATCACAAAACTATTAACCGTCTTCTCTAACACATCGACTCAACATCAAGTCTACGGTCCACCACTAGCCTCAACTAGCCACATAGATCACTATGCCAATACACTTAACCTCCCCCAAGGGTACTAAAGCATACGACCACAAGTATAAAGATATACGTTTCATTTATACTTCAACAATTATCGCTTTTAATTCATGTTTTTCACATTAATCACTTTCAATTGAGCATTTATAAAAGTATGAATTTATTTTACAATATTCATAAATAACATGCTCCAACATCATATATACATATCAATGAAATCACATAATGATATGTAATACAAGGTAATCACAGACCGCCTGTGGTACACACACAAAAACACACCCTTCCCAAGGGTACGGATCATTCTCCACCATTCCCCTGAGGATACAAGCTCACTAGGAAATGTGGACTTATCGAACCGTCAATTCCAAGTGCTTTTGACACTTACACTTTTAATCGGGAAGACGTTTTCCACGATCCAGTCGTGCACATAGGGCCTTGGACGATATGTCCTCCCCCTATTGTCTCAGTTTCTCAGAAGATTAGTTCCGCGGGAAGCGATAAGCACCCTCTGGCCAGTTGTTTCAATGATCCAAACACAAACGTCTACTCGTGCACCACGCACAAAGGAAGTAGACCACACAATTGAATTTTCTCTGCAAAAGGTGAAAACCATGCACTACATGCACCAACACCCATGTCTCACAATACATGGTGTATGCAATAAAATCATGTTTCAACATAAATATGTCATGCATCATATTTATGAAAATACCCACATGATAATACCAACATAAATCTTGAAATCTCTTTAACATGCTTTTAAAATATAATAAAGACTTTTAAATCATGAGAAACAAATTCATGTTTTAAATAACATATTTTCTTCAATCATTTAAGAAAATATTTCAATTTCTCTTGACATGCCTTTAAACAATTTAAATCAAATAATCCACGTATAATAAGGGAAACCTAGCATAACGTCTAAGTTTTCATGTCTCTGACGTTCACATATCCCCTAATGCAGTCAAACGGGAATTAATATCAATTCCTAAGTCCACGTCTAACCTTTACGAGATTCCACTAACCGATTAAATTCTCAAGAGGATTTCTAAGCCGCCTATTCTATTCAATTCAAATAGGAATTTATTTAGTTTTGTAGGAAATAATTTAATTAATTTTCTCAAATTAATTTCTAACTCCTACTTCGATTCTAACCCAAATATAGATATTTTAAATTCATAATTAATATATCTATATTAAAATAAATAATGGTTTGCACATCCCAAACTACGTCAACGATACGGAGTGAGAAATAAAAATTTTCACCTAATATACACTTATAGAATAGCCCATCATGAACAGTGTCGGCGCCCGTATATGGAGCCCGCCAACCAAAGTCATCCGAAAAATATTTCAAATATACCGAAACGTCCGCTTTGACAACCTATACGATATATACGAAGCCCATTAGCAATAAGTTAATCAATTTGGGTAAATCTAAAATAACCCAAACGAAAATCATAACCTATAAACGCGATTTCCCGACAAACCGTTCAACGGAAAAATACCAAATTATAATATGATGAATACTAAGTACAGACGAATCTATTCACCAAAAATCGGCCCAAACCGACAACGGGTTGTCGCCGAAATCTTCGGTTGAAATCTGGCCGAAGCTACCCCTACTCACGTCACCTCTGCGCGAACCCAGCTGCACCACCTCCAGGTCCGACGACCCACGTTGCGCCGTCACCACCAGCAACCGTCACACCATCGCCGTCGCCGCCCAGTCCAACTGGCGCAGCTTCTCCAGCCGCGCTTCCAACAGCGAACCTTGAACTCTCTCTCAGCTCGACTCTCTCTCTCTCTCAATCGTGATGGTGAAGGAGTGGATACGCAGGTCTGTGTGTATGCGTGGAGAGAAGAGATGAGAGGAAACTAGGTCAACGACTCCAATCTGCAGATATACATGTGTATATACATGTATATCTTAATTGCACAATTGACTCTCCAAACATCCATAATTATGAAATAACCCCAACTCTTTATCAAAATGTCCAAACAATCCCTAAATAAAATCTCAGAAACTCCACGAGACTCCAAATAGATAATACACTCCGAATTAAATACACCAGGGTAGGAAATCAAACGTCGGAACACCTAACAAGCCCGATCGATTACAAGGTGTAGTCGCCCAACGAAGTACTAAACATTAAATGTCGAAAAGGAACCGCGTAGTTGATAACAATAACTCTCGTAGTCGTTAAAGAGAAATTGTAATGTCGTCCCGTCGACTTTAAAAGTAAACGCGAAAAATTAATATGCGAAATACCAAGAATAAACAATGCGTCAAGAACAAGTGACGTCATTACCGAAATTAAATAGAAATAATTTTAGGTAGAAGAAAAGTAACACGGGGTGTTACACTACCTAGGATCAAACGGATATTTCAAATTATTATATTGAAGTTCTTTGAATTATTGTACCAATTTTAATTTTTCTTTTTACTTTTTCATATTTCTTTTGCAGGAACAACTTCTACCGAAACTGCAAATTTTTCAAAAAACTCACGGTCTCCAGTCTCCGATCGATCGACATCTTTAGCGATCGTTCGCTAAGTTTTACGATCGTTCACAATACTCTTTAATCGTTCGGTAGTAACCCCGATTTATCGATTGACTCTGTGATCGATCGAATTACTTCTGTTTGTACAAAAACAACTAAAAATAAGACATATACATTGAACCATATCTCAACGGTATCAGAAAAAAATAAAAATATAATATTTTTATAAAAGGAAAAAATATATTTACAGATTTACATACCTATGTATCTTATTATCATAATAGAAACAAATCAAAATCTAATCTTTCCCTAAAAATAAAAATATACAGATTTGCATAACATATATATATATTTCTTATTACTATACATATAAATATATATATACATATATTATGTATATATATATTTATATACTAAATAAATAATAAATAATAATAATATAAATAAATGATATAAATTATTTATTTGAATTTATATTATTGTTGCATTATTAATTTATTGCAAGTTATTGTTTTATTTAAATATTATTTATTGTTTATTGTTGGACGTCGTTCAATTAATTGTTCCCTTAAGGCCTTTGACCCTGGAATTAACCGAACATACCGAATAAATAGAAGGAATTTTTTTATAAAAATAATATAAACAATATAAATAATATAAATATGGGTGATAACGTATCAGTGATTAATCGATAAGCATCACCGATCGTTCGGTTAGTTTTCTGATCGATCGGATAATAATTCGATTGCTCGGTTTGATTGGTGATCGATAAAAAATGCTTATGTTGGTGCAAAAACATAAACTGTATAGAAAACATACAGTTTATTCACAATATTTACTAAAAAAATGCAGTTTTCATGTAAACTGTAAACTGTCAAAAAGTCCGATTTTAGTAAAAGATGATTGAGTTTTTAGTGAAAAAGGGCCAATAAACAAGAATCATTGTATAACAATGAGACCAGACAAATTTAGGCCAAAACACGTTGTTTAGGACCTCAAAATCACTATTTTATGACTATCAAGAAGAATTAGATAATAATTCGAGATGAGAGAACCTAGCAATAAAAGACATGACTAACCATAAAATACAACCAATAACATTAGGAGAGTACTACAGTCCTTCTAGTTACACTTCCCCGTTCGATATTGAATTACCGGGTGTTACGAAAGATCAATATAACATTAACCCGAACATAATTAACTTGTTACCAAAATTTTATGGATACAATAGCAAAAACCCGTATCAACATATTGATTTATTTTTAGAAATTAGTTCGACCACCAAAACAGATGGATTAATGAAGGAGGGACTGTACTTACGTATTTTCTCTTTCTCTTTGAAAGATAAGGCAAAAACGTGGTTTAAGACTTTAAAGCCAGATGTTAGAACAAATTGGAAGACTCTTCAATGAGAATTCTTGCGTCAATTCTTCCCAATAAGTAAAACTTATGAGATGTGGAATGCTATATTCACTTTTTCACAAATTGTGGGACAGAAATTCCATGCAATGTGCGAACGATATAATGAAATTCTAAGGAAGTGTTTGCACCATAATATCCCGAAACATGAATTGGTGTTTAAGTTTTATGATGGACTTAATGATTTATGTAGACAATTAGTAGAGTTGGCATATGGGGGAACATTTTCTCTTAGAACGGTAGATGAACTTTCGAAGTTGTTTGAGGATTTGAGTGAAGAATCCTATCAAAATGCGTCAATGACTAGAGTTCCTAGGATAATTCTCAATAAGCCAAATAGGTTTGAGGAATTGTACGTAGATGTAAAAGCTGACGAGTTGGGCCAAAGGCTTGACGTATTCTTGAATTTCTCTAACTCCTCCCCAGAAGAAGTTTATCCTAAATATTCCGATTCTTTCCATTTTGCAGACAACTGTCCAATGGTGTACCAAAACACTAGGGTAATACCAGAAGAATCCAATACTTCTTTTACTAACCTGGCCAATAACCCCTATACTAATTGAAATTATCTAAACGGTCAATGAAAATAGCCTAGGGGGGGGGGGGGGGGAGGGTGAATAGATTTTTGTGGATTTATTGACAAATTAAAATTAATTGCGGAAAAGTTAATTTTAATCCAATTCTCTAACAAGATAAATCATGCAAAGATTAATCTAAGTGCATAATATAAAGCAATAGAGACACACGATATTTTTATATAGAAAACTTGGAAAGACTCCAAGTAAAAAAACCAGATATGCTCGGGTATCGATGCACTATGAATCAAGGATTACATAGACTCTATGAAGTTTTATACTTACAAATCCCTCAAGATCTGCTTTTCTCCACTCGACGTCTAACGAACTTGAATCACTCACGCTCCACGAAGCTCTCGCTCCATTCCGTACTCTGACGGCTCTGCTTCTCAACAGATCAATGAACCATGAAGCCTCCTGTTTCAATCTCTGCACTCAGACGGCTCCGTTTCTCAAACGGATCTAAGCAACCATGTAAGAACATTTATTGTAATTGTTTATGTATGGCATGTTCTAGACAATAACCATGTTGAGTGTTAGATAGGTCATGTTGGTTTCAACGACATCTACAAGCTTCGACAAAGGCGGAATCAAGCATTGAAGAAGTAAAGAATACAAGTGAAGTGTAAAAGTGAGTGTATTGATTAAAATGTCTCCCGAAGGGCAAAACGGAATTTCCCAAAGCTTTCAATTCAAGCAAAAAGTCTCGGGGAGTTAAGAGGATCATTTGGCACAGTTGCGCACAAAAGTGATTTTCATGAAGAATTTACGTTTGAACCTACGCTTTCAGTTTCAAAAAGTGGCTGAAAAGTGTTTTTGTACCCTTGGGGTTATGCTTGGAGGCTACGCTTCAAACGTAGAGGACCTACGCTTCAAGCGTAGCTGCGACAGGATGGTTTAATGATATATTTGCAATGAAACATTGTTACGTATTGTGACCTATTATGACTTGGGTTACACTCCTATATATCCTAGAACTTTTATAAAGGATATATACACTAAAGTTGACTAGATTCATTCCCAATTATAAGAGGATTAAATAAGGGAGGAATCCTAGTACAAAAAGGAAGCTGTGATTTCAGCAAATTTTCAGTCAACTTCAGGAGCTCATATCTCAGTCAAACAAAGTCTGAATGAGATGATTCTTGATCCTATCATCAAGATATTGAAGTGATATTTCCAACGATATATTACATGCCTTCATCCAATGTGTGTAGATCCAGATATGATCAAAAGAGTGAGAGGTGTCCTGTAAGAAAAAACTAAAAATTTCATAATCGGGCTGAAATTCTATTTTGACTTGGATTGATCCGTGTTGACCCGGATGACCTGGAGTTCGACCCAAACACCTATAAGAACGTGTATATCACATATTATACATGATATTGAAGGGTTTGGCTCAGTTGAGTGTGAAATTACACAAAAGGGTAAGGTTAGGGTTTCTCCTCAGCATGGTCTATAAATACCAAGTCCTACAAGAAAGGAGACTACATCTTTGAGAGATCTCTGCAGTATTTTATCATTCATATTCTTCTACATGGATATTGATATATAGAGAAAAAATATCATTGAGTGATTCTTCTTGTTCTCTCTTGTTTTGGAGTTGATTCTATCGTACTTCTACATCGACGATCTTATGCAAGATTGAATCATATAGATTCTGAAAAATCTACACACCTCTTATTACAACTATGTTACGTTGATCGATTTATGAAATAGAGTCGTTTGAGTACGGAGATTAGAGCGAGAAGTTTCGTGGTTATTTGATCTGTTGAGAAACAGAGTCGTCAGAGTATGGAGCGGAGCGAGAGCTTCGTCGAGCGCGAGTGAATCTAGACTTTCAGACGTCGAGTGAAGAACAGTAGATTACAACGAGTGTAAGTACTATTTTCATAGAGTATGTACAAATTCTCTGATTCACAATGCATCGATACCCGAGCGTATTCGTAGTTTTTACTGAGTCTTTCCAAGGTTTTCCACGTAAAAATATCATGTGTCTCTATTGCTTTATTTTCTACACTTAGATTAATCTTTCCATGATTTATCTTGATAGAAAAACTGGATTAAAATTAACTTTTTTGCAATTAATTTTTATTTGTCAATAAATCCACAAAACGCCTATTAACCCCCCTCTAGGCTATTTTCATTGATCATCTAGGTATTTTCAAACCACGTTGCAATCAGCGGTGTGTAGATTTTTTAGAATCTAGATCATTCAATCTTGTATAAGATCGTCGATGTAGAAGAACGATATAGTCAACTCAAAAACAAGAGAGAACTAGAAGAATCACTCAATGATATTTTCTCACTATCTCTATCTCTGTAGAAGAATATGAACGATAGAATATTACAGATATTTCCATCAAAAACCCTAGCCTCCTCTTTTGTAGACCTTGGTATTTATAGACAATGATGAAGCAAACCCTAAGTTCGTCCTTTCTCGTAATTTCATACCCCACTGAGTTAAACCCAATATTCTGTTGAATATAATGTATATTGCACGTACTTCAAGGTGTGAAGTTGCAGCTACGAACAAATCAGGGCAACAAGGGAAATTTATGATTTTAAAATCACCATGCCGTATCTACGCCTTAGGCGTAGGTTAGGTGTAGGGGTCAGGCGTATATTTTCACTTTTTAGGCACTTTTGGCTTCTGTAGGCATAGGCATTTTCATGGAAACCACTTTTTTCCACAACTGCGCCAAAAAAACCCTCTTGAGTCCCCGAGACTTTTTGCTTGAATTGACGGCTTTGGGAAATGCTGTTTTCGCCCTCTGGAAGACATTTTTACTCAATACGCTCACTTTTGCACTTCACTTGTATTCTTCACTACTTCAATGCATGATTTTGCCTTTGTCGAAGCTTGTAGATGTTGTTGAAACCAAACTGACATATCTAACACTCAACATGGTTATTGTTCAGAACATGCCATAAATAAACAATACTCAAAAGTGTTCTTACATTCTCCCCCTTGGCATTTCTGAGACAAAATCATGTTTTACAATATAATCTCAAACATAACATTTATACATATAAACACACACCGACAAACATAGATATAAACTGTCACCTTGCTTTCATGACGGTCTACCAATCCTGTAACCACAACACTGAACAGACCATTAAACGCAAGTGTTGAAAACAGATATAAAATAATCATAAGAAAAACACATTATCCAAGTAAGCATAATGATCATGAAACACACTCCTTCTCCCCCTAAAACCATTATTCCCCCTTACTCAATATTTCCCCAAAACCATTACTCCCCCTTACTGAATCTTTCTCCCCCTTTTTGTCACTGAAATGACAAGGAACAATAAAAACAATTAAAGCTCATGAGAGAAACAAGGGAAAGCCTCAAGATGAAAACATAGGAAATATCACAATATAAACATAGGGAAATGATCACAGATGAGACTCTATAGAATCTAAGTCAAACACTAAATACTAATATAAAGTATTTTATAAGATTATATCCAGATTCTCAAGTAATAAAAAAACTCTACAATGCATGAACTTAAGACTAATGCATAAATGCAAAATGCAAAACAAAAAATATTTTTGTTCTTAGAAACATGTGAGTAGGGCAGTAGAGACAATAAGCTAATCATTAACACATCATATTCGCATATTTGACTTAGCTATTATACACATGATAGTGAAGAAAATAAGCACACGTACCTTGTAGTCATAAGCAGTCACAAGACAAGCTTTACATAACATTTGCATATATGAAAAATATTCAGGTGCAAGCAAACAACAGAGATGAAAGCAATACGTGTTAATTTTAATAATCTCCTCACTAACCGTGATGATACTTAAGTCCAAAACCTAAGTTAGAAGTCAAATCATTAACTTGGACCTTATTGCTAATTAGGGGAACACAATTTAACATTTTCAACCTTTTCACCATATCCCTTTTTTATCTTTCTACGCTCTGGACTTTCCAACAAGGATTTTTAGTCCCAACCAACTGAGCCCGAGCTTCTTCTATGGGATTTATGCTCATTAGTCTTCCCCCCTTTTTAAGCGAACATTCTATGATTACTGATGCACGATGCCCGGTTACTCAGATCGAAGAACTACTTTTTGCATTTCTATATTTTAATTAACTTATTATTTTCTTTTTTCAACATCACCACAATATTCATAAGCATGCAAAAGGTATTTAAAAGCATAGATCAATCTAGCATAGCTAAGGAACCAACATATCACTTCAGATTATATGAAAAAGACTAAAAGTTTCAACAAGTATTACAGTCATCTCCGAAGTAAACAAGCACCCAAAGTTGATGAATTCTAAAAATAGTACTTAAACATGTCAAGTGAACAACTCATAACCTCAGGTCAGACTAACAACTTCAATTCTCATAAGCATAATAAGAAAAGTAAATATGAGAATAAAGTGAAATATGACATCTATTTGTACCCTTAGCCAATCTCAAAATGCTACGAAATTTTTTTATTTTATGATTTTTATGGAATTTTTGTCATAATGATGCATGCATGTATAATCCTAATAGTAGCAAAACATGATGCATGCATAATAATAAAAAAATAAACATGCAAATAAAAATAACAATGCATGATAATGTATCAATTCTAGGATAAAATATAATGCAAGATATTCCTTGAATGATTCATATGAAGACATATATCCTAATGATAACATTCCACTAGATTTTCTACGATGCACATGCTTTTGAAAATCTACTGATTTTGTAGAGATGTTTATTGACTGAGACTCTGTGGAAATATAATCAATACATTTCTAAGAATTAGAGTCACGTGTTAGACATGCAGAATGAGTAACCAAACAATGTAATTCATCTTTTCTAACCTACACTTGTTTAATTCTTAGTGCTCTATTTGCTAGCCTAATCAACCTCTTCACTCAACACCCGAATTTGATTTTCAACATCAGGTCTTTTTTGAGTTTTACGCTTCCACTCTGATTTCAAAGGTTTTCCTCTTAACTTTGAACACATAGGTTGAATATGACCTTTCCTCCACAGTGATGACATATTGGGATAAACCTTTGATAACCATGAATCGAACCCTTATTGACTCTAGAGGTAAAGGGAGCCTTACTCTCAATAAGTTTTCTGACATAAGATTGAGTATTAAGATTCCTATCAGACTTACCTTGAGAAGAACTAGATGCTTCTTGGGAACCCCTTACAATGGTAGAATCACTTAATGTTCCTTTAAATCCCAATCCTTTTGTATTTCCAGTAGATTTTCCCACACTCAACATATGATTCAGCTTAAGTGTTCCACTTGATCATTTATGGATAGTTGAGTTAGCATCCTTTAATTCCTTTTCCAATCCCCCAATCCTTATAGATTTCTCACTCAATTCCAATCTTAGAATTTCTAATTCCTCATTGAGACTATCTACCTTTTTTAAAGCCTAATTTTTTTCTTGTTCAGACTTGGTTAACTCTTCCCTTAATGACTGTCTTTCCTTATCAACATTTTAAAATTGAACCATAAATTTCGAGTACACTTTGCTAACATGTACGGACTTTTCGTACAGTTTATTATATGCATCTTCATACGAGTCCCTACGATCTTCATTATCCTCAGAATCATAATCCTCAGACATTGCCCAACTTGCAGCAATTTCACCAACCTCCTTACTTTGTGCAACAAACACAGTGAAATTCTCAGACTCATCAGCCACGTCAGACTCAGCTGAGTCACTAGCTGTTCCATCATCTGATCCATCACTCCAAGTAACAGCTAGATCTTTTGCCTTTTTCTTCTTATTGGCGCACTCCGTAGCAATATGAGCAAACCCTTGACACTCAAAACATTGAGGTTTCTTCTTTTTAGGGTCAAACTTGTCACTCCGTTTCTGGACTTTTCTATTTTTAGAATCATGTGATTTATCTCCAAAATTTTGTCCTTTAATCAATTCATGACCATGAGAAGATTTTAAAAACTTATGAAACTGCTTCATAATCATATCAAACTATCTTGATCTAATCTCACCCTCCTCATCAGACTCACTAGGATCCTCTTTAGTGGTTCTAAAAGTTATGCTCTTCTCTTTTATACCACTCGACTTCTTAGAGGATTGAGCACACATCTCCATCTCATAAGATTTTAGATTCCCTGCCAATTCTTCAAGTTTAATTTCTTTGAAACTCATGATTTCAGATATGACAGTAACCTTAGATCGAAAACGTTCTGGTAGAGACCTAATAATTTTCTTCACTATGGTAGTCTTTGGAATGGGCTCTCCTAGATTCTGACAACTTGTTACTATGTCAGTCAACCTAGCCTAAAAGTCACTAAAAACTTCATCCTCCTCCATCTTTAGCTGTTCAAATTTTGAATTTTGAATTTGGAGTTTAGATTGCTTAACTTTTGAAGTTCCCTCATGAGTTATTTTGAGAATGTCCCAAGCTTCTTTTGTAATTTCACATGTGGCTATTCTCTTAAACTCACTCGTAGTCACCGCATTATACAACGCATTCAAAGCTTTTGAATTCCAACTAGCACTATTTATTTCAGTAGTGTTCCACTCACTCGACGGTTTTACCCTAGATTCATTAGTAACAACATCTTTCACAGTGGGTGGTAAGTATCCTACCTCAATGGCAAGCCAAGCTCTCTCATCTAGCGATTTAAAAAACGCTCTCATTCTCGCTTTCTAATACGTGTAATTAAAGCCATCAAACAAAGGGGACCTAGATATGGAACCTCCTTTACGAGGTACATCCATTGTCTAAGTTCAAGATCTAACCCTAGGTAGTTAACCTAAAATGGGGCAACCACACTCTGATACCAATTAAAATTACCTAGATGATCAATGAAAATAGCCTAGGGGGGTGAATAGGTTTTTTATGGATTTATTGACAAAGCAAAAAGACCAAATTATCTAAATTAACTAAAATTATCTGGAAAGCAAAGTAAATTGGAGTCGAATCACACAAAATCGATCATACGGTTGTATTCGGAGCGGTCCAAAACCTTAAGAACGCCTCTGACCGCGTAAAAATGGGTCAAAAACAACTCAAAAAGGAAAATATCAATCTTTTCCAAACTAGTAATATGAAATTTTTCGTAATTTGGACCAGGATTTGACCAAATTGGTCTGAAAAAGATCATCATCATTTTCTATGCCCAACCTAAGATAAAAACTTAACAAAGAAAAACTCTCATAAAAGTGAGTAAAAAATATTCACAGCAAAAATATATAACTTATTATGGATTGATTTATTCTTTATGAATAAGTATAAAAAGACTAGAGTCTAGGGTTGCATTTAGCATGCACTACAAGAAAACTGGCTTTTAGGGACAGTCCTTTAGTGATAGTCTTAAGAACCGTCCCTAATCTAAGTGCATAATATAAAGCAATAGAGACACACGATATTTTTACGTGAATATTTTTTACGTGGAAAGACTCCAAGTAAAAAACACGGATACGCTCGGGTATCGATGCACTATGAATCAAGGATTACACAGACTTTATGAAGTTTAAGACTTACAAATCCCTCCAGGTCTGCCTTTCTCCACTCGATGTCTGACGAACTTGAATCACTTACAATCCATGATGCTCTTGTTTCGCTCCGTACACTGACGATTTTGCTTCTCAACGGATCAATGAACCAACAAGCGTCTAGCTTCGATCTCCACACTCAATCGACTCCATTTCTCAAATGGATCTAAGGAACCACGGTGCAATCAGCGGTGTGTAGATTTTTTAGAATCTAGATCATTCAATCTTGCATAAGATCGTCGATGTAGAAGCACGATAGAATCAACTCCAAAATAAGAGAGAACTAGAAGAATCACTCAATGATATTTTATCACTATATCTATCTCTGTAGAAGAATATGAACGATATAATATTGCAGAGATTTCCCTTAAAAACCCTAGCCTCCTCTTTTGCAGACCTTGGTATTTAAAGATAATGATGAAGCAAACCCTAAGCTCGTCCTTTCTCGTAATTTCACACCCTACTGAGTTAAACCCAATATTTTGATGAATATAATGTATATTGCACGTACTTCAAGGTGTGAAGTTGCATCTATGAACAAATCAGGGAAACAAGGGAAATTTACGATTTTAAAATACCATGCCGCATCTACACGCATAGGTCAGGCATAGCTCAATCATATATTTACACTTTCTAGGAACTTTTTTCTTCTGTAGGCGTAGGTATTTTCATGGAAACCACTTTTCTCTGTAACTGTACCAAAACGACCCTCTTGACTCCCCGAGACTTTTTGTTTGAATTGACGACTTTGGGAAATGCCATTTTTGCCCTCCGAAAGACATTTTTACTCAATACACTCACTTTTACACTTCACTTGTATTCTTCACTACTTCAATGCTTGATTTTGCCTTTGTCGAAGCTTGTAGATGTCGTTGAAATCAAACCGACCTATCTAACACTCAACGTGGTTATTGTCTAGAACATGCCATAAATAAACAATACTCAAAAGTGTTCCTACAGTAATTTATATAACCCGTATTTGAGAGATCATTCCAATTCCTCATACCACCTACTGGCTGTGGGAAATAAAAATCAAAACCTGAACTTCCATACAAATCCACAAACTTTTGAAAATCAGGAAAAATTCCAATTTTGTTCTCAATTCCTGAGTCCAGCTCAATTCATACATCCTAATCTTAATCCACCTCCAAGGTCATCAATTCGCGAGGGAAACGTATTATAGACCTTTAGCAATTTGGAAGTCAATACACAAATGGTAGATAATCCGAAAGGCCAACACATAAGTGACTTAATATCTACTAATGGACCTAAACGTGAGATAATTCAGGCCGATATAACATCTAGGAGTAGAAATGAAATTGATAAGCAAGTAGAGGAAAATGTTATGATTGAGGAAGAGGAACAAGAGGATTTCGAGGAAACATTACAAAAGTGGTATGAGTAACCTATCCCCCCATCACAAGAACTAATTGAGATAACATATGAACTTAGAATACCATTTTCCCAAAATCTCAAGGAGCCATCTCATTATGAAAAACAAGAAAGTGATGAATGCTCTGTTATAGTAAAGATGAATGAGTTGGTGAAGGGACCATTACCTCATGGGTTGCAAGCAGAATTGTTGGAAACATTACCCATACATGGGATAAAGATAGAACATGATAAATGAGCGCCTTTATATGAAAATGATTTGTTATTCGATGTCAGTCTTATTAGTAATTATCCACAAACGAGAGCACTTACAAAATCACTTCCTAAATTTTGTCCTACAATCAAGGGAAATGTTAAAGAGAGGAAAGGTGTTGGATAGCCCTTTGTTGAGTGGTCGTGCCATCGAAATTAAATAATGGTCTCGGTCTGAAAAAAAATACCTAATATTTAAGCCGAGTATAGTAATTAGGAATTTATTATTTTTTATCTTTATTTCTTTCTATCAGTTTTTCTCTAACATTTAGATTTTAAAATAACTATAAATATATTTATATAATATTTTTATATTTCATAGGATTACTTTATAAATATTTATACGTATTTTTATTTAAAAAGTAATTAATTAAAAAATTATTCTCTAATATTTACATTTCTATCATTCACTCGTGTCTTTGATATTTTTGAATTTTTATTTTCTTTTATTTCACCAGAATTGACTTACATTCTAGTTTTCTCTTGTACACAAAAATTTGAAAAAAAACTTTTAAAAAGGAAAAAGAATTTTTTACATTTGTTTCAATTTTATACTATATACTATACATATAAATCTATATATATATTTAACTAATATCTATATATATATACACCTATACATAACACTATATAAAAAATATATATATATGGATATAGATATATATAATACAAAGAAAAAAAATAAACAATAACTATACATATATATATTTTTAATAGTTAACATGAATTTATTTTTATTTTATTTAAAAATATTTATTTATACGTTATTGAATGTATTTAAAAAAATATATATAATAATATACATAGATATAGAGTGGTCACCTTCTTCTAAATAAGTTTGGGGGAAAGGTAATATAGTTTAAATATTTTACGTATCTCTCTTGTAGATTTTTAAAATTTTCTACCATAAATATATATATATATATATATAAGGAATATCATAAAATAAAATAAAAATAAAGCCCCGATTGATCGGTGAATGCTTCGCTCTATCGGTAGGCTGCTATTTTTATTATTTTTATTTTTCAGAATATACTTATTTTTGCCTTTTCAGACCATTCTAGTCAAAATCCTGGTTCAAGTTTCGAAAATTCTTCATATAACAGGTCAGACAGAGATTGATATTTTCCCTTTTGAGTTTTTCACTGATTATAATATTATTCTATATTATGTATTTTCTTTCGAGTCAAGTTATAAACTTTCTTCTATAATTATTAAAAAATAAATAAATATAATAATAATAATAATAATAATTTTGATTATTCTATAGAAAAAAAAATACATATCTATGGATATACAATAATTATTTATATATAACTATATTAATATTCTTTAATTACACAATCTATTTTTTATATAATTCAAACTATTTTTAACTCTCTTCTAAAATAAGTTTGGGGGAGGGACAACATATTTTTTTTATTTTATATTATTTTAAGTACTATATATATGATTTTATAGGTTTTATTTTATAATATATAAAAATATATTGTTACTATTACATATGTTTATGTATATAGTTTGACTAACTTATATATAATAAAAATAAAAAATTTATCTTTGCAATATCAATTTCTAGGTTTAGATTATTTTTCTTTTATGCAATTTTGTTTTAGTTTTTCAAAGTTGTAACCCTATGGCCAAGTTTTCTTTTGTTAATGATTAATTAAATTCCATTGCCTTATATTTATTGTTTTTTTTTAAATGATTATACTATGATCTTGGTTTTAGTCTTGATTAGATTTCAAATTATGACACACACCAATTTTGGGGGAGGTTTCGACAACATCCTGAAATCTTGCTCTAACAAGTGGTAATATTATTCTATCCCTATATTTTAATGTTTATTAGAACCATGAGGACATGGTTTGATTCAAGTTTGGGTGGATGGGATAATATAGACACAAATATAAGGGGATGAAAATGTTTTAGTTTTTAAGAAAAACAATATATATAGAAAATTCTGCATTATCTACTGGTTTGCTATTGTTAAAAATGTACAAAGTTGTGGGCGATCGATCGGCTGACTTAAAAAAAAAAAAAAATATATATATATATATATATATAAATATACAATATATATAGCTTCATATATATATATAATACATATATAACTAACTCCTAATATCCACAAAATAAATAAAAAATTAGATGTATATACATAATTATATGTAAAATAAATATTTACTATATTATTTCAAACACTATATTTTTATCTTTATTTAAGCATATTCTTGATTAAAATTATGAATTAATTAGGAAAATGAGAATAGTATAGAAAATATATGTATGTGATATTTTTTGCTTATCTGAATAATGATTAAATTAGAAATGTGAAAAGATGTGGTTCTTCATAAGTGAGTGAATTGGTGAAATTGAAACTAGAAAAGACAATCTTGACCTATAAGCACATGCACATGATCTCTATAGCTTCATTTATGAACATATAAGGTATTATCTCCGAAGAAAAAAAAAAGAAGAAAAAAGAAAAAATATATATTATGAAAGATAGAAAATAAATACGTAAACATTCTCCCTCTTAAACGATACAATATAAAAGAGTGAAAAATGGCTTATCAAAAAAATGAGTGAAAAAAGCAAATAGGAAAAGAATGCCTTCTCCAAGAAAAGAAAGAAAAAAAAAATTTATATATGAGAGGAAAAAACAAAAATAGAGAGGAAATCCCTTTCCAAAAATAAAACAATATAGAGAAATACTATAAATGAGAGTAAATGTGCTATAGATAGAGTTCGCAAAAACACGGAAGATTGTTGGCTCTAGAAGTAGAAATTAGCTAAGTTTCACCACTAGTGGAGACCATTATTGACATTAATCTGAGATAATTATTGTTTTGTATAAGTAAAATTTTATTTGCTTGCATTTATTTTATGGATTATATAATTTCCTAGTTGACAAACAAGAATATTCATTAATATGTGCAAGTAAAGATTATAAAGAAGTTGTGGGTAGTCTATTTAACCCTCACGAGACTTCACTCGTCCACTAGGATTTTTCCTTGTGGTTTAAAAGGCTTATTACATGTGCTAAGTGTAATCATTTTTCCTTCACGAAAGAAATGGGTTTAGTTTAAATTGTTTAGATAAATTAGATTAGTTATTCCTCATGATATTTTCATTTATTTTTTATTGCTAAGGGACTAGCAATATTCAAGTTTAGGGGTGTGATCAAACCAGAATAATTGGTATTATGGGCATTAATAAACCATTAGTTAGTCTCTTTATTCTATTAATTTGATATTTTTATCCGAGTTGTGTGTTAAGCATGTTTTCAGGACCTTAATGCAAAAATGAGTTAATTCTGGGTTTTTAAAAAAATATGCTTGATTCGAAGCAACACTTAGAAGATATTTGCACTCAAATCAGCAAGGTACAAGTCAGTAAAGCAGAGTACAAGTGGCTGAAGTAGGGAAATTTGCGGATTAAATAAATAATAAAATTCAGGATACACCGATGAAGCAAGGAAATTTGCGGATTAAATAAATAATAAAATTCAGGAGCCACCGATCGATCGGTGGAGCCTTCAATCGTTCAAAAATCGCCATCTTGGAATCTGTGCGAAACTATATTGCAGAATTCTGACTTTGTGTACAAGTATATCAAGGGGCAGAATTGTCCATTCAATGCCATTTTGATAGGTTCTCAAAAGTAACCATTTTAAGCCCCTATCTTACTGTTGTTACGTTTTTACAATCCATTATTTGGTATTTTTATGTTGTTTGTGTGTTAAAGCATGTTTCAGGAGCTTAACGAAGAAATAAAGCTAACTTCGATGAATTAAGTGAAGTGCATGTTCTTTCTATTCAAAGAGGAGAGTTAAAGAGGCAGTACGAGACATAAATGGCTCTCGGAGGGCAAAAACGGCATTTCCAGAAGCCGTCATCTTCAGCAAAAAGTATCGTAGGTTCAAGACAGTTGTTTCGGTGCATTTACGAAGAAAAGTGGTTTTGAAGAAAACACCTATGCTATCAGTTTCAAAAAGTGGCTGGAATTCACATTTTTACGCTTGGACCTATGCTTGGGATGTACGATTGGACCTACGCTTGAAGCGTAGGCCAGCTACGCTTAAAGCGTAACTGCGGCAAGTTTTGTGAGTTTCGATGGTTTTTGCCTGTTCTACCCCCGGTTCAATTCGGAGACGTGCTTGTGACTCCAAACCTATGTATACATGTATATATACTTATATATATATCAAATTTTAGGGTATGCATGAGGATTAGAGTGAAAAGACTATAAAGGACATCTCTATATCATTTCCTATATATACACGATCATATATCAGTGTAAAGGGTGGTTCGTTCATTGAGAGTTGGATGGTTCATGCATTAATTTTTCTCATGTTCATATTCAGACTTGCTGCTGTTGAGAGCCATATTCCGACCTAGAGATCCGGAGAAGAAGACCATGGAGATCGTTTCTACATTACCGATGCAGTCACCTTTCACCATGGCCAACTAACTCGGTGTCTAGGATTTTCTAGCAAAACCCTAGCCAAGTAATGTAGTTTTTTTCATTATTTTCAATTATAACGAGGGGAAACTGTTAACCATATTGTGATGATTGTAGTAGTTAAGAGACCGTACTGATTTGCAATATAAAATTATATGTTTGTTTTAAATTCTTGTCTTAGATGGAATGAATGTATTATTTTGCACAACTATGATTATTCACTATGGACTGGAACTCGGATGCTTAATTATGATTTTCTACATAATGGTGGTAATGAAACTTGAAACCCTAGGTTGACACAGGCCATGCCTTGGTGATTTAATATAGACATGCTTTAGTTTATTTTAATGCATTAGGAGTAGATTAGAGTAATATAATTGGCACGCACTAGTTAGGTCAGTCATGAGATGGGTTGTCGTAATCCGGTTGATGGTACTCCTTTTTGGGATCATATTTAGCTATTTGAGGTACAACCTGATTCACAGTTATCGATCACCCTCTTACAGTTGATACAGTGTGGAACTATATTATGTGATTAGTGGTGGAGCGATGAAAACTTTAGTTTTCTCTCTCATCTTAATCACAACCAATTTACTTTGTTTTCTAGATAATTTTAGTTAAAATAGATAATTTGGTCTTTGACCACCCAAACAAACCATTTTAATAAAATATAATTCAGTGTTTTTGAATTGCTAAAGTGAACAATCTCAGTCTCTGTGGGATCGATATCCCTTACTCAAGCCATTGATATTTTACAATTGATATGTGCCCTTACGTAGGGTAAAACCTAGCGTCATTAAGGTGTCATTTTTAACCACATATTTTTACACATCCTGACGTCACATCAAGTTTTTGGCGTCGTTGCCGGGGACTAAGTATTGTTCATTAGCTTTAGTAGTTTATTTACATTGTGTTATTATAGTGTACTAAAAGTTGGAATTTTTGTGGGATTGATAGGTACTCTGAAAAGCATAAAGGGATTTAGCGGAACATATATCGTTGGATCTCTGGTGAGTTTAAGTTTATCTTCATTTTGTACATAGAAAGTTTTTTTTTTTTGGTGTATGACCGATCAAAAATCCCATTTTGATCCTAACGTTGAATTAGAATCTTTTGATCCTAAGATCGAACAGATTTTTTATTGAAATCGTCGAGCTATTGAAGAGCGTCATCGGCAGTCAGAAGAAAAAACGATGGGTGACCAAATAGCCAACCTACCGAGGGCACCGGGGACATCCCTGAAAAGATACGTATGATTCCTATGCTGATTTTCTAGAAGAAAAAGGTGCGAAACACTTTGAGATCAAGACAAACGTTATTAATATGCTTCCTAAATTTTATGGACTTATAATTGAGGACCCATTCCAACACATAAATGATTTCTTGGAGGTAGCCTCTACTGTTAGGTATGATAATCTATCCAAAAATTACTTGAGAGTGCGATTGTTTCCTTAGTCGTTGAAGGAGAGAGCTAAGAGATGGTATATCAAATTGACTAAAACGATTAAAATTGATTGGGAAACCCTTAAAAGAGAATTCATTAAAAAGCATTATCCTATAGGAAAGACCTTAGAAGCCCAAGATGCGCTCAAAAGTTTTAGAGAGTTACCTGGTGAGAAGTTTCATGATGCTTGAGAGAGATATAGTGAAATCTTGTATAAGTGTCCCCACCATAGGTTCTCTAAACATGATGTAGCTAAATATTTTTACATGAGACTTGGAGATGCACATAAAACTTTGATAGATGCGTATTAGATTTGTTTGATAATATTAGTGAGAATACAATTCAATATGAATCTGAGTTGCGGGATAGAGATGGACATGAGAGAGGATCTAGCAAAGCATTTGTCATGGAAGGAAGGCCGGATTAGGATGTTAGAAAGTCAGTGGCATTGATAGGAGAAAAATTAGAAATAATTGACAAGTTTCTTCAGCGAAGACATTTTCCTATGAGAGAGAGGTTAGAAGTAGAAGCTGAGTATTCTCAAACTAAGTGTCAGGACATAATGGTTGTCGATGCCAAGGCATTGTGAAACTATTCAAATAATACTCTTTTCACTAATTCATACACCTCAAATGCCAGAAATCACCCACTTCTGTCATATGGATCTACAAATGTCGGGAATCCATAGCCAAGGTTCCAACAGAGTCAACAATCATTTAACTCCCAACCAACAATCATGGCTCAAAATCCTCAGTTAAATTACCAATCCAGACAGCCATCCAATAATTCTCAAGCTCTCCAGATATTCAATAATAATCAGGTTGTCCAACCATATAACTATCAAACTCAGCCTTAAGGAAACCAAACCCAGGGATTCAATCCAAATAAAGTTTACCCTCCATATCCTCAAAATCATCTCCAACATCAAAATCCAACTGAAAATCCACCACCAAGACCACCTGAATTTGAAGAAGAGGTGATGAGCGCCTGAAAGAGTTAACAAATCAAGTTTTTGGGGAGTTAAAAAATCAATCTAATCATTTTCAGGAAGCTATCCAATCGATGAAATCTAAATCCTAATCCATTGCTCAAATAGATACCCAAATGGGGAAACTAGCTAATGTGGTGAATAGGCTTGAATATGAAAGATTGCGTAGGCAACCAGTGGTTAATCCAAAGAGTCAACAAGTAGTGGATCGTGGTTCATTTGCTGAGCATAATTATGAAACAGTCCAAGCCATTACTACTCTGAGAAGTGTAAGGGAAGTGGAGAGTAGAGTTGAGGACGAACATGAAGAGAGGTTGCAGATAAGAAAGGAGACGGAACAAGCATAAAGGAAGGAAACTGAAGAAGAGTAAAGAAAGGATGCTAAAAGAGTCCAGAAAGATCAACCATCAGTGGAAGATGAGGAGCCAGAAAGGGTACCATATGAGGAGAAAACACCATTTCCTCAACGTCTTAGAGAGCTAGCCAAATATGGTAAGGATAAAGAGTCAAAAATGTTGGAGACTTTCAGACAACTCAAGATTAATCTGCCTCTCTTAGACATTATAGACCAGATACCACCCTATGCTAAGTTTTTCAAGGACATCTGTACGCAAAAGCGGAAAAACAGAGTGAAAACTCCAAAGAAAGTCATGTTGACTGAACAAGTGAGTTCATTGCTTCTAAGTAACATACCGCCTAAGAGGAAAGATCCTGGTGCCCCCACTATTCCATGTGTCATTGGTGACCAGGAAATTGGTAGAGTTCTTCTTGATCTGGGTGCGAGTATGAACTTACTACCATATTCAGTCTACCAACAACTAGAGTTGGAAGAGCTCAGTCCTACCTTGGTGGACCTCCAATTTGCAAACAGGTCAATCAAACAAGCGATGGGAGTTCTGGAAGATGTCATCATTCAAGTGGACAAGTTCTACTTCCTAATGGATTTCATAATTCTTGATACAAAACCTATTCAAGACTTGAAGGAACATATCCCAGTGATATTAGGAAGACCATTCTTGGCCACAACCAATACACATATTGATTGCAGGACTAGGGCGATGGATCTATCTTTTGGGAATATGAAGGTAAGAATGAATGTTTTTTATACAGGTTAGCAAAGCATTACACCGGTCGAGTGCTTTAATGTAGAAGAAGTCAATAAGACTTGTAAAAGACCGGTACTTCAGAGTTGCATAGGAAATGACCTAGATGTTGTGATTGAAAGGTCAAATACAAAGTTTGACACATGGGAGGAACCAAGAGATTCCCATGAAACTCCATTTGAGTCACCAACGACATTGGTGCCCGATAACTCACTTTATAAGATTGGGTTCTATGACGGCACTGAAGGTTGAGAGAAAAGCTTAGTGATGAAAAGATTGGAGGTGAATTTTGAAAATTGGGAGGACCAACAGCGATCTAGTTTGAAATTTATTGTTGGTTGGGAGCTGCGTTGTATTTTCCATCAGAGAGATCACCAATAAAGTCGACTAGACCTCAAATAATTCCTTCACAAGAGTTGATGCCTGAGAGTACACTTCACGAGATGGTAATGTGTGGGTTAATTGAGGATCAATAGGATGGCGTATTGAAAGAGAAAATGAGTGTGAAGAATGCAAAAGCTGATCATTTCCGATGAATTGCCATAGAGCGTATCAAGGATGACACCCCTCTTAAGGACCCCTTTCCAGATGAGCGAGTGCCGAGTATAAACATGGTAAACAAGTTGTATGCCTAGGAAGATTCGCAATTAAGAGATGAGTGTGAGGGGATACGGAATTGTGCGTATGAGAATGTGAGAATTTACATAGCTCGGACAAGAGGACATCCTGTTAAGCATGTTCGTCTTAAGTTCCTTGAGTTCGGCCGAAAGGGACGACAGTGTAATTCGAAATTGAAATTGTTTCCAGGTAAGATCCGGTTAAGAAGGGACGGACCATTTAGAGTTATATCGGTTTACCAACGCGGAGAGGTAGGTTTTAGAAATGAGAGGTTAAAGAGGCGTGGTCAGCGGCTGAAGATTTATGAGGAGATTAATCCAGGATCGGAATTTATGGCATATGTCAGTTTAATATATAATGATGAATTGGTGGAGGGACTATTACATAAGGTGTTGAAGGAAGATTTGCTGTACACATTGCCTGTACATGGGGTGAAGTTAGAACGTGATAGAGGATGTACTTTATATGGCGATTATTGTTCTATATTTGATGTCATGGATAGTACTAATTGTCTACAGGTGAGAGCACTGAGGGAATTACTTCCTATATTTTGTCCTATGAGTAGGAGAAGTGTTATAGAGAGGAAGGGTGTTGGATAACCCTTTGAGTGGTCCTATCATGCCGACGATGTTAAACATTGGTCCTAGGCTGTGAGAGTTAGTTTCCAGCCTCGGTTTGTAGAATAGGATGTCATTTAATTTCTGTAGTTTCAATTTTTTTAGAGACGGTAGACCCTCAAGGCCACGTCTTTGCATTTTTAATTCATAGGATTGTACGCCCTTAAGGCCAAGTAAAAATAAAAAGAGAAATTTTAATTCCTTGAAAACTTTGTGTGAATTTATGGATAGTTTTGAAAATTTATTTTCCCTTGCTATGATTGGGTATTTGTGCTTTGTTGATCATATTTACAGGTGATCCAAATCAAGTTTGGGGGAGGAGATCAAGTGCTTCGATGTTGATTCCAGAATTGAGCTTCAAGGGTAACTATATCCATTCTCATACTTTATTAAGACCATGGGGACATGGTCTCATTTAAGTTTGGGGGTGAGGGTATAGGATTAGGAATTGGAAATTTTCGAAAAAAATGAAATTTAAAAAAAGAAAAAATCTTTTGAACAATTCTTTATTTTCACGCATGAATGTTTTGCATTACAATTTAATTGAGTTCATGTTTATGATGTATAAGTAGTATGTGCTGTGATATTCCCACTCATGAGAGTAATGATTAGATCAAATTAGTGGAGTGATGTGGTTTTACATGGGTGAGTGAATTAGTAAAATTGAAATCAAGAAGGACGACTTTGACCTATAAACACAAGCACACATTCACTATGGGAAATAGGTTGATCTTTGACTATGTAGTTAAAAAAAAATTCCACAATAAAAGGGGAGAAGGGGAGATATTATGGTTGAAACAGAGAAAATTGAAATTTTTTTGAGAAAATAAAAGGGTAAATACCACTGACACCCCCTGAAAGATACCCTAATCCCACATAGACCCCCTCGATATTCACTATTCCCAATCAGACCCCTTCAAAATTGAATTTTGTCCCACAAAGACCCCCTCCGTCTCCACGCCGTTAAATTCTGCCGTTAACCACCCTGTGAATTGTCTATTTTGCCCTCAAAATGATATAAAATGACTTACATATCCTTCTTCTTCTTCAATTTGGGTATCTCAAAACCCTAACCCTAATTTATATATATAGAGAGATTGGAAGTGGGAAATTGGGAGAGAGAATGAAGATTGGAATTATATATATTGCATACCCACACATATATATATATATATATATATATATATATATATTCTGCTATATATACCCGTATATATATATAGCTGTTATATATATACCCGTATATATATATATAGCTGTTATATATATACCCATATATATATATATATATATCCGTATATACCCGTATATACATATATATATCCGTATATATATGTGTGTATATATATATATATGTATAGATCTATATATATATGTGTGTGTATATATATATATGTGTGTGTGCGCTGTGTGTAGAGAAAGGGAGGGAGGGGTGTGTGTGTGTGTGTGTCTGTGTGTGTGTGTGTGAGAGAGAGAGAGAGAGAGAGAGAGAGAGGGAAAGAATTAAATAAAATTTAAATATTTTTTTAATTTTATATTTATTTTCGAATTTAGTTTTTTCTTTTTGAAATTTAATATATATATATTTTGAATTTTATATTTATTTTCAAATTTTATAATTTTTTATGTTTTTTTCGAATTTTATAATTATTTTCGAAATTTAATATATATTATTTGAATTTTATATGGTTTTTTTTTAATTTTATATCTTTGTCTTGAATTTAATATGTTTTTTTAAAAAAATTCAAAATTTATATATATTTTTTATTTTATATTTATTTTCGATTTTATAATTTTTTTCGAAATTTAATATATAGTTTTAAGTTTTTATGTTTTTTGCGATTTTTATATTTATTTTCAAAATTTAATATGTTTTTTTGAAAAAAAAATAATTTCGAAATTTATATATATTTTTAATATTATATTTATTTTCGAATTTATAATATTTTTCAAATTTTAAAATATATTTTGAAAATTTAATACAATTTGTTTTGAATTTTAAATATTTCTTTCAAATTTTATATATTATTTTTGAACTTTATAATTTAGGTATGTTTTTTGAAATTTAAATATTTTTTTGAATCTATATATTTTTCCCCTTTTTATATATTATTTTCTAAATTTTTATATATTTTCAGATTTTAATATAATTTTCAAAATTTTATATATATTTTTTAATTTTATATTTTTTTTGCATTTTCAGATTTTATATAAATTTTTTGAATTTTAAATATTTCTTTCAAATTTTATATATTATTTTTGAATTTTATAATTTATATATTTTTTCAAATTTGATATATATTTTTTCTAATATATATATATTTTCGTAATATATATATATATATTTTCGTAATATATATATATTTTGGGCATATGGGTAATTTCATATTTTATATATTATCCTAATATAATAAGTGAAATTTTAGGGGGTGCTACTGCAATTTACCCTTTTTTTAAATATATATCGAAGGGCAAATTAGTAATTTCATAATAAAAACGTCAATAACCCTAACGGCCGTCTGTCAGAGGGGATCCATGTGGGAATACTCAATATCGAGGGGGTCCGTGTGAAATTATGATCTCTTTGAGGGGGTGTCGGTGGGAATAACCCAAAATAAAATGCAAAAAACAGTTTTTCAATCTGAGTAACCAGTCATTGGTATCACTAATATCACTGTTTGTGTTTAAAGGGGAGAAGAGTGATGAGCATAAATCCCATGAAAGAAGCTCGGGCCCAGTTGGTCGGGACTAAAAATCCTTACTGGAAAGTCTGGAAACTTAGAAAGACAAAAGGGATAAAAGTGGAAAGATGGAAATATATGTTTTTATAAAAAATGGCAAAAATTTGATTAATGAAGTACGAGAAAAGAATTGAAATATCATAGTCGAGTATTCATAGGATCACGAAAGGTTGTCTTGATTGACAGTAGAAAGTTGCGAAATCATTCATTTTAGTGAGAACCATTCATGATACAAAGCTCGATATAATTATTGTTCGGTAGTGAGTGGAAGTATTTGCATCTATGCTGTCTTTTGTATTATATCATGACTTAATTGAACTTGTGTGTGGACTCATGAATACGTGACTATAGAGAACTGAGATGTTTGTAGGTACCATCACTGGAAACCTTCACCAGACTTCACTCGTCCACTAGGGGTTGAAGCGTAGGTCACTGGCCCCAAAAATGAATTTTGCTCCTTTCTTCGTCTTCTCGTCCCGTCTTTAACTCCACACACCTTTAAAGCTTTCGAGGCTCATTTTACACTCTTTACTCACATGATGATGGCCATGCGACTCAATTTTACGGACTCGATCTTAAATACTGAAATAACTAAATTACTGTCTACAGATACTAACTAGGCTCAAAAGCTACTCTTCTTTACCTAGTACCAATGTTTAACGTCTTTGGCTCAACATGACTCTAACTTAATAATCTAGATCAAGTTCGTCCAACTTAGGCGGTGGTTCAATTAGATCTATTGTTTCTACCACACACTCAGCTGGTTGAACCTCAATATAATGCTTCAATCTCTGACCATTTACTATAAACCTCTTTCCTGTATCAGGATCATCAAGCTCTACCACTCCATGGGGGTAAACCTTTGTGATTTGATATGGCCCGTCCCATCTAGATTAGAGCTTGTAAGGAAACAACTTCAACCTCGAATTAAACAACCACACCTTTTGGCTAACCTCAAAGACCTTTTTCCGGATATGTTTATATGAAACGCTTTGGTCCGGGCTTTATAAATTTGAGCATTCTCGTAAGCATTATTTATCAACTCCTCAAGCTCTTGAAGTTGAAGTTTCCGCTGAGCACCAGACATCTTTATGTTGAAATTCAGCCTTCGAACTGCCCAATACGCTTGGTGCTCTATTTCCACAGGGAGATGACACGCTTTACATATACCAAACGATTTGGTGACATTCCAATTGGTGTCTTATATGCAGTCTTATATGCTCACAGTGCATCGTCCAACCTTTTCGGCCAGTCCTTCAAATCTAGGTGCACTATTTTCTCTAAAATATTCTTGATCTCCCTATTTGAAACTTTCACTTGCCCTTGTGTTTGGGGGTGATAAGTTGTACTAATTCTATGATTGACGCCGTACTTTCCACATAACCTATCCAGAAACTGGTTATTGAAGTGTTTTCCGCCGTCACTAATGATCACACGTTGTACACCAAATCTTGCAAAAATATTTGATTTTACAAATTCCTCTACTATCTCATGATCAGCATGCAAATTGGCTATTGCTTCCACCCATTTCGAGACGTAGTCCACCCCCACCAGTATATACTCCTTATGATCAGCTTTCAGAAGGGTCCCATGAAATCTATCCCCCATACATCAAATAATTCTATAATCAAAATTGGGGTGAGAGGCATCATGTCACGTCGAGATATAGATCCCAACTTCAGGCATCACAAACACGCCTTACAATACTCAACAACATCCCTAAATGCCCTCCACATTCGAGCATGTGCCAAAACTTTAATATGCTCGGTACCTCACTTTCAGGGACACATTTTCTAATAATCTGATTAGAGTAATACTTGAACAAACGCGGATTATCCCAAGTATAGAATTTGACCTGGCTAAAGAATCAGTCTTTCTCATTCTTAAACCATCCTTTCGGAATCTGCACCGTGGCTTTATAATTGACGATATCGGCATACCATGGTATATGTTCCACAACAGCCATACTGAACATATGTTCATCTGGGAACGAATCCATAAGAGGAGTATTTTCCTTTGTAGAGTCAACAATGATCATCGACATATGATCACCAACTACATTCAGATGAGAGAGAAACTAAGGTTTTCATCACTCCACATTTAACCGCATAATATAGTTCCTCACTGTATCAATTGTACGAGGGCGATCCATAACTGTGAATCAGGTCATACCACAAATAGCTAAATACAATACCAAAAAGGAGTACCATCAACCGGATCGCGACAACCCGTCTCATGAATGACCTAACTAGTACATGCCAATTATAGTACTCTAACCTACTCCTACTACATGAAAATAACCTAAAACATGTTTATATTAAATCGCCAAGGCACGACCTGTGTCAACCTAGGGTTTCAAGTTTCATTACCACCATTATGTAGAAAACCATAATTAAGCATCCAAGTTCCTGATAATATTGAATAATCATAGTTGTGCAAAATAATATATTCATTCCATCTAAGACAAGAATTTAGAACAAACATAAAATTTTATAGTGCAAATCAGTACGGTCTCTTAACTACTACAATCATCACATTATGGTCAACAGTTTCCCCTCTTTACAACTGAAAACAATGAAAAAACTACATTACTTGGCTAGGGTTTTGCTAGAAAACCCTAGATACTGAGTTAGTTCGCCATGGAAGATGGTGACTACATCGTTGATGTAGAAATGCTCTCCATAGTCTTCTTCTTTGGATTTCTAGGTTTGAATATAGCTCTCAACAACAGCAAGTCTGAATGAATGAACCTCCTTGAATGAACGTCTCACCAAAAACCAACCTTCTCCAATCTCCAATCTCTCTTGAATCTGACTCTTCTCTTTGTATATATAGGCAATGGTATAGATAGTCCATTTTCAGTCTTTTCACTCTAAAAATCATGTAAACCCTAACTTCTCACATATATATGTGTACATACATGTATCTAGAGGTCTGGAGTCGCAGACACGTCTTCCAATTAAGCCGGGAGTGAAATAGGAAAAATCCACGAAAAATAACCAAAAAGTTGTCGCACTTACGCTTTAAGCGTAGCAGGCCTACGCTTCAAGCGTAGGTCCCAAGCATACCTCCAAGCATAGGTTCAACCGTAGAAATGTGATTTCTAGCCAATTTTTGAAACTGGAAGCGTAGGTATTTTGTGAAAAGTCACTTTTCTCCGTGAATGCACCAAAACGACCATCTTGAACCCACGATACCTTTTACTGAAGATGACGGCTTCTGGAAATTTCATTTTTACCCTTCGAGAGCCATTTTTGTCTTGGACTGCCTCTTTGACTCTCCTCTTGGATAGAAATAACACACTCTTTAGTTAATTCACCGAAGTTAGCTCCATTTCTTCATTAAGCTCCTGAAACATGTCTTAACACGCAAACGTAATAAAAATACCAAATAATGGAATGAAAGAACGTAACAATAGTGAGTTAAGGGGTCAAAATGTCTAATATTTGACACATATCACCCCCCCCCCCCCCCAAACTTACATATTTCTAGTCCCTTATCAATAAACTCTGGGAACTTTTTTTATGATGATCTTCTTAATCTAACTATTATAACTATTCTATCATAATCCCTTGCTTTCGTGAGGGTCGACGATTACACTTAGCACGCGTAACAAGCCTTTTAAACCCCTAGGTTACCCCTAGTGGACGAGTGAAGTCTCGTGAATGTTTCCAGTGATGGTACCTACAAACATCTCAGTTCTCTATTACTCACGTAGTCATGAGTTCACACACAAGTTCAATTAAGTCATGATATAATACAAAAGACAGCATGGATGCAATGACTCTCACTCACTGCGAACAATAATTATATCGAACCTCGTGTCATGAATGGTTCCCACTAATAGTGAATGATTTTGCTACTTTCTACTCTAAATCTAGACAACCTATCATGATTTTGTGAACACTCGACTATGATATTTCACTTTCTCTTCTCCTACTTCATTGATCAAACTTTGTCATTTTTAATAAAAACATATATTTCCATCTTTCCACTTTTCATCATTTTTTGTCTTTTTAAGTCTCCAGACTTTCCAGTGAGGATTTTTAGTCCTGACCAACTGAGCCCGAGCTTCTTCCATGGGATTTATGATCATCAGTCTTCTCCCCTTTAAACGTGAACAGTGATATTGGTGATACCAAGGCCCGATTACTCAAATCACATAACTATTTTTTGCATTTTCTTTTCAATGAATATATTTTTTTCAATTTTCTCCATTTCAACCAAAACATCTCCCCCTCTCCCCTTTTATTGTGACAAAATTATTTTTCAACTACATAGTCAAAGATCAACTTATTTCCCATAATGAATGTGTGCTTGTGCTTATAGGTCAAAGTCGTCTTTCTTAATTTCAATTTCACTCATTCACTCATTCATGTAAAACCACATCACTTCACTAACTCGAACTAATCATTACTCTCATAAATGGGAATATCACATCACAAACTACTCATGCATCATATACATAAACTTAATCAATCTGTAATGCAAAACATTCATGCGTGAAAACAAAGAATTGGTCCAAAAATTTTAAAATTAAAATTTTTTTTTTTGAAAATTTTCATTTCTTGTAATTCTATACCCTCATCCCAAAACTTAAAAATCAGACCATGTCTTCAAGGTCAAAAATAATCAAGAAGAATAGATACAGTTACCCTTGAAGCTTAATTCTGGATTCCAAAGTAAAGCATGGATCCCCTCCCCCAAACTTTATTTGGATCAGTTGTAGATTTCATCAACAAAGCACAAATACCCAATCATAGCAAGGGAAAAGAAATTTCATCATAAACATCTAGAAATCAACACATGTTTTTCAAGGAATTAAAACTTCTCTTTTTTTTTTTTTCAAATGATTTTGCCTTAAGGGCCTACAATCCTATAAATAAAATAACAATAAAAAAATAATAAAAATAAAAACAAAGATAAAGACGTGGCCTTAAAGGTCTACTTTCTCTTAGGAATTTAAAATTTACATAAATTAAATGACTTACTATTTTACAAATCTAGGCTAGAAACTAACTTTCACAGCTTAGGACCAATGTTTTACGTCGTCGGCACGACATGGCCACTTAAAGGGTTATCCAACACCCTTCCTCTCTGCAACACTTCTCCTACTCATAGGACAAAATGTAAAAGACGACTCTTTCTATGCTCTCACCTGTGAACAATTAGTATTATCCATGACATCAAATATAGAACAATAATCACCATATAAGTACCTCCTCTGTCACATTCTAACTTCACCCCATGTATAGGTAATTTGTCCAACAGATCCTCCTTCAACACCTTATGAAATGGTCCTTCCACCAATTCATCATTTTCCATTAAACTGACAGGTGCCATAACTTCCGGTCCCAGATCAATCTCCTCATAAATCTTTAGCCGATGACCATGCCTTTTTAACCTTTCACTTTCCAAACCTACCTCTCTGTGGGGGTAAACCGATTTAACTTTAAATGGTCCATCCCTTCTCAACCGGATCTTACCTGGAAATAATTTTAGTTTCGAATTACACCGCTATGTTTTTCGGCCAGGCTCAAAGAACTCAAGTCGAACATGCTTAGCATGATGTACTCTTGTCCAAGCTATGTAAATTAGAACATCCTCATACGCATAATTCCGTATCCCCTCACACTTATTTCTTAATCGCGGATCTTCCCAGGCTACAGCTTGTCTACCATGTTTATATTCAGCACTCGCTCATCTGGAAAGGGGTCCTTAAGAGGGGTGTCATCCTTGGTAGGCTCTATGACAGTTCGTAGCAAATGCTCAGCTTTAACATTCTTCATACCCTTTTTATCTTTCAATACATCATCCTCCCTATGCAACACCATCTCAGGAAGCGTAGTTCCAGACACCAACTTCTGTGGAGGAAAAAGTTAAGGTTCAAGCGACTCTTTTGATGATCTTTCTAACGTGAGTACAACGCAGCTCCCAACGCAACAATAACTTTCAAACTAGATCGTTGTTAGTCCTCCCAATTTTCAAAATTCATCTCCGATCTTTTCATCACTAAGGTATTCTCTCGACCTTCAGTACTGTCATACAACCCAATCTTATAAAGTGAGTTGTCGGGCACCAATGTTGCTGGTGACACAAATGGAGATTTAGGCGAATCCCTTGGCTTCTCCCCTTGTTGCAAACATAGAGCTCTTTCAAATGCATTCAATCTTTCCATCACCGCATCCAGGTCATTTCTTGCTCGACTTTAAGGTATCGGTTCTTCATAATCCTTATTGAATTCTTCTAGATTAAAGCACTCAACCGGTGTATTGATTCGATGACCTGTATCAAAAACATTCATCATCATATTTATATTCACAAAAGATATATCCATCGCTCCTGTCCTGTAATTGAGATGCGCATTGGCTGTAGCTAAGAACGGTCTTCTTAATATCACTGGGATATGTTCCTTCAAGTCTTGAACATGTTCTGTATCGAGAATTATGAAATCCACTAGAAAATAGAACTTGTCCACTTGAATGATGACATCTTCCAAAACTCACCTCGCTTGCTTAATCAACCTGTCTACAAATTGGAGCTCCACCAAAGTAGGACTATGCTCTCCCAACCCTAGCTGCTAATAAACTGAATATGGTAGTAAGTTAATACTGCACCCAGATCAAGAAGAGCTCTACCAATTTCCTTGTCACCAATGATACATGGAATAGTGGGAGCACCAGGATCTTTCCTCTTAGGTGGTATGTTACTTAGAAGCAATGAACTCACTTTTTCAATTATCATGATCTTCTTTGGAATCTTTGCTCTATTTTTTCGCTTTTACGTATAGAGGTCCTTGAAGAACTTAACATAGGGTGATATTTGGTCTATAATGTCTAAGAGAGGCAGATTAATCTTGACTTGTCGAAATGTATTCAACATGTCTGACTTTATATCCTCACCATTTTTGGCTTGCTCTCTAAGACGTTGTGGAAACAATGTTTTCTCCTCATATGGTGCCCTTTATGGCTCTTCATCTTCCTTCATTTGAGATTTATCTTTCTAGACTCTGTGAGCCTCCTTTCTTCGCTCTTCTTCATCTTCCTTTCTTTGTGCTCGTTTCGCCTCCTTTCTTCACTGCTACCTCTATTCATGTTCATCATCAACTCTACTCTCCACTTCCCTTACACTTCTCAGAGTTGTAATGGTCTAAACTATTTCATAATTATGCTCAGCAAATGAACTACGATCCACTACTTGTTGGCTCTTTGGATTAACCATTAGTTGCCTAAGCAATCTTTCCTCTTCAAGCCTATTCACCACATTAGCTAGTTGCCCCATTTGGGTTTCTATCTGAGTAATGCATTGGGATTTAGTGTTCATCTATTGGATCGCTACCTAAAATTGATTAGATTGATTTTTTAACTCCCCAAAAACTTGATTTTTTAACTCCTTTAAGGCACTCATCACCTCTTCTTCAAAGCCATGTGGTATTGGTGGTGGATTTTTATGTTGGAGATGATTTTGAAGATATTAAGGGTAAGATGGATTTGGATTAAATCCTTGGATCTGGTTTCCTTGAGGCTGAGTTAGGTAATTATATGGTTGGACATCCTGATTAGTATTGAATGGTTGGAGAGCTTGAGAATTATTGGATGGCTAGAGAACTTGAGAATTCTTTGATGGATGTCTAGGTATGTAATTTGACTGAGGATTTCTAGCCATGATTGTTAGTTGTGAGTCGAATGATTGTTAACTCTGTTGGAACCGTGGCTGTGGGTTGTATGATTGTTGTCTCTCAGTGAACCTTGGTTGTTGATTGGATGACTGCTGCCTATCCGTGAACCTTGGTTGTTGATTGAATGATTTCCTTTGCTGGAAATTTTATGGTGGATTTTCAACATTGTTAGATTCGTAGGACATGAATGGATGATTTCTAACTTTGGAAGTGCATGAATTGGTGAAAGGAGCATTATTGGAATACTTCCACGATGCAGTGGCATCAACAACCATTATCTCCTATCACTCATTGTGGGAATACTCAGCTTCTACTTCTAACATCTCTCTAGGAGGGGAATGACTTTGCTGGAGAAACTTGTCAATTATCTATAACTTCTCTCCTATCAACGCTACTGAATCTCTCACATCATCATTATTCATGCCATAAGCATTCTCATATCTTTTATCCTGTCCACCTCTAGCCCTCAACTCAGATTCATATTGAATCGTATTCTCACTAATATTATCATACAAATCTAAGAGTTCTTTTGTCGGCTTCAGGATAAATTGACCTTGTGTTGATGCATCTATCAAAGTTTTATGTGCATCTCCAAGTCCCATGTAAAAATTCTTAGCTACATCTTGTTCAGAGAACCTATGGTGGGGACACTTATACAAGATTTCACTATCTCTCTCCCAAGCATCATGAAACTTCTCACCAGGTAACTCTCTAAAACTTTTGATTACATCCCGGGCTTCTGAAGTCCTTCCTATGGGATAATGTTTTTCTATGAATTATTTTTGAAGGGCTTCCCAATCAATTTTAATTGCCTTATCCAATTTGACGTACCATTTTTTAGCTCTTTCTCTCAACGACTAAGGAAATAGACGCACTCGCAAATCATTCTTTGACATATTATCATACCTAACAGTCGAGGCAACCTCTAATAAATCATTAATATGCTGGTATTGGTCCTTTATCCTAAGGCCAGAAATTTTGGAAGCCTATTGATAACGCTTGACTTGATCTCGAAGTGCTTCGCGCCTTCTTCTTCTGGGAAATCAGCATAAGAATCATACGCATCCGGTGCATAGTATCCATTCAAACATGTGGATGGTGTCCTTGGTAGATTGGCTCTTTGGTCACCAATCTTCTCGAAATCCAATTTTTTTTTTTAATAATCACAAAGTTGCAGTTTTGAGGTCCTATACGATGTATTTTGGCCTAAAATCAGTCGGGCTCACTATTAATTAGTGAGTTTTGTTCAATGGCCATTTTCCACTCAAAAATCTCACATTGTTTGTGAAAATCAAAATTTCTGACAGTTTATACAAAAACTGCAGATTGTGTTTTTGTTTTTTTTTTTCAAAAAATAAAACTAACTATCTGTAAACTCTTCTAACTATTAAGATAAATAAAGCTAAAATTAGTTATAAAATTAAGATAAACTAAAACTCATAAGAGGTCCAACAATGCAACTTTTACTGCTCCACCAAATCCCTTTGTGCTTATCAATGTACCTCTCAAAAACACAAAAATTCTAACTTTAAATAGAATACAATAACGCAATGTAAATAAACTATAAAAGCTATTGAACAATGCTTAGTCCC
Source organism: Cornus suecica (assembly GCA_963922005.1). Classification (NCBI taxonomy): domain Eukaryota; kingdom Viridiplantae; phylum Streptophyta; class Magnoliopsida; order Cornales; family Cornaceae; genus Cornus; species Cornus suecica. The sequence goes on along the minus strand of OY998240.1, from coordinate 26,054,347 downwards.
CGGCAACGGTGCCAAGAACTTAATGCAACGTCAGGTGTATAAAAATATGTGGTTAAAAACGACACCTTAACGACTCTAGGTTTTACCCTACGCAAGCGCACGTATCAATTGTAGAATAGCAAATGGCTTGAGTAAGAGAGATCGATCCCATTGAGACTGAGATTGTTCACTTTAATAATTTAAAAACATTGAATTATATTTTCTAAAAATTATTTGTTTAGGTGGTCAAAGACCAAATTATCTATTTTAACTAATAATTATCTATAAAGCAAATTAAATTAGTTGTGATTCAGATGAGAGAGAAAACTAAGGTTTTCATCACTCCACCACTAATCGCATAATATAGTTCCTCACTATATCAATTGTACAAGGGCGATCCATAACTGTGAAACAGCTACCATCAACCGGATCGCGACAACCTGTCTCATGACTGCCCTAACTAGTGCATGTTAATTATATTACTCTAATCTACTCATACTATATAAAAATAAACAAAAGCATGTCTATATTAAATCGCCAAGGCACGGCCTGTGTCAACCTACGGTTTCAAGTTTCATTACCACCATTGTGTAGAAAATCATAATTAAGCATCCGAGTTCCTGCTTATATTCAATAATCATAGTTGTGAAAAATAATATATTCATTCCATATAAGACAAGAATTTAGAACAAACATAGAATTTTATATTGCAAATCAATACGGTCTCTTAACTACCGTAATCATCACAGTATGGTCAACAGTTTCCCCTCTTTATCATTGAAAATAATGAAAGAACTACATTACTTGGCTAGGGTTTTGCTAGAAAACCCTAGATACCAAGTTAGTTGGCCATGTAAGATGGTGACTGCATCGTTGATGTAGAAACTCTCCATAGTCTTCTTCTCCGGATCTCTAGGTTTGAATATGGATCTCAACAGTAGCAAGTCTGAATGAATGAACCTCCTTGAATGAATCTCTCACCAAAAACCAACCTTCTCCAATCTCTCTTGAATCTGAACTCTTTTCTTTGTATATATAGGCAATGGTATAGATAGGCCATTTTCATTCTTTTCACTCTAAAAATCATGTAAACCATAACTATCACATATATATGTGTATATATAAGTATATAGAGGTCTGGAGTTGTAGGCACGTCTTCCAATTAAGCCGGGGGTGAAATAGGAAAAATTCACAAAAAATCACCAAATAGTTACCGCACTTACGCTTCGAGCGTAGGGGTCCTATGCTTGAAGCGTAGCAGGACTACTCTTCAAGCATTGGTCCTAAGCATACTTCCAAGCGTAGGTCCAAGTGTAGAAATGTGATTTCTAGCCACTTTTTGAAATAAGAAGCGTAGGCAAAAACGTAGGTATTTTGTGAAAAATTACTTTTCTCCGTGAATGCACCAAAACGACCGTCTTGAACCCATGATACTTTGTGCTAAAGATGACGGCTTCTGTAAATGCCGTTTTTACCCCCCGGGAGTCATTTTTGTCTCAGACTGCCTCTTTGACTCTCATCTTGGATAGAAATAACATACACTTCAGTTAATTCACCGAAGTTAGCTCTATTTTTTCATTAAGCTCCTGAAACATATCTTAACACGCAAATGCAATAAAAATACCAAATAATGGAATGAAATAAAGTAACAATAGTGAGTTAAGGAGTCAAAATGTCTAATATTTGACACCTATTAGAACCTTTTTTTTTTATCTTTAATCTCCAAATCGAATTCTTATAGCAGCAGAATCCATTGAATCAGTCTGGGTTTCGAGTCCTTCTTGGTCAGCAAATGCCTTAACACGACATGATCCGAATATACCACTACCTTGGTTCCTAAAAGAAATGATCGAAACTTATCTAAGGCATATACCACCGCTAACAACTCCTTTTCTATTATTGTATAACTGATTCATGCATTATTTAAAGTTCGGCTGGCATAGTAAACAACATACGGCAGTTTGTCTTTCCTCTGACCCAGCACTGCTCCAATAGCATAATCGGAAGCATTGCACATTAACTCAAACGGCAGAGACCAGTCTGGAGGACGAATGATAGGGAATGTGGACAGTCGATTTTGCAACTTCTCGGAAGCATGCAGACACTCTTCATCGAAGACAAAGGTCGTATCTTTTGCTAACAAGTTACACAGTGGCCTTACAATTTTACTAAAATCCTTGATAAATCTCTGGTAAAATCCAGCATGGCCTAGAAAAGATCTTATTTGCTTGACAAACGTGGGAGGAGGTAATTTTGAAATCAATTCGACTTTTGCCTTGTCAACCTCAATCCCTCATGCTGATATGATGTGGCCAAGTACAATCCCCTCCTGAACCATAAAATGGCTTTTCTCCCAACTCAGAATTAAGTTTGTCTCTCTGCATCTTTTGAGTACTAGTGCTAGATGTTTTAGACAATCCCCAAAGGTTGCTCCGAAGACCGAGAAATCATCCATGAGTACTACAGAAAATTTTCCATGATGTCAGAAAAAATAGACATCATACACCTCTGGAATGTTGTTGGCGCATTACATAAACCGAAAGGCATCCGTCTATATGCAAATGTTCCGTACGGATAGGTAAAAGTTGTTTTCTCCTGGTCAATAGGATCAATCGCCACTTGATTATAGCAGGAGTATCCATCCAAAAAGTAGTAATAACTCTGCCCGGCTAATCTTTCCAGGATCTGATCAATAAATGGTAAAGGAAAATGATCATTCTTGGTATGAGAGTTGAGCTTTTTGTAGTCAATGCACACATGCCACCTTGTGGTCGTGCGTTGAGGAACTAGCTCACCCTTTGAATTTGGTAAAACTGTGATACCGGACATTTTCGGTACCACTTGTGTTGGGTTGACCCGTGTGCTATCTGAGATCGGGTAGATGATACCCGCATCTAGCAACTTTACCACTTCTTTCATTACCACCTTCTTCATATTCGGGTTCAATCTTATTTGCATTTCCCGAGATGGTTTTGCATCGTCCTCCAGATGTATGCGATGCATGCAAATTGAAGGATCTATACCTTTCAAATCAGCAACGCTCCACCCTATAGCTTCCTTGTTCTCGCTTAGGACTTTAATTAAAATCGATTCCTGTTTTTCTGTTAGCGTTGATGATATGATCATAGGAAGAGTCTTATCCGGTCCTAGAAAGACTTATTTTAGCTTGTTAGGTAACTCCTTAAGTTCCAAGATTGGTGGAGATATTAGAGATGGAGTTGGTGGTTTGCTCGAAATTGTAGGAAGGACTCAATTGGTGCCTTCCATGGCTCACTATACAACGCGGTCTCAAATGCGGCAATGCATGCATAATTCACACTCATCTGTGTTTCCCAATCCTCAGGTTCATCTTCCAACCTAACTTCAGTGATAAGTGATTCAATTTCATCCTTCTCCAAGATTCTTGGCATGAATTCCTCCACAATTTCTTCAATCTCATCCACTTCATCAATTCTGAAACATTCCACCGATTCAGGAAGTTGATGATTTGTATCAAACACATTCATCTGAACCCTCATATTGCCAAAAGAGATCTCCATCGCTCCTGTCCGACAGTTAATACACGCATTGGCAGTGGCCAAAAATGGTATTCCGAGAATATCAGGGATATGCTTCTTTGAATCGAATACTGGCTCTGTGTCGAGAATTATAAAGTCCACTGGAAAGAAAAACTTATCCACTTGAATAATAACATCTTCTAGGATTCCTCGCGCCTGCTTAATTGACCTATCCACAAGTTGAAGCATTGTCGATGTGGGACTGAGCTCACCCAAGCCTAGTTGCTGATAAACTGAGTATGGAAGTAAGTTTACACTCTCGCCTAGATCAAGAAGAGCTCGACCAATTTCCTGGTCACCCATGACACATGGAATAGTGGGAGCACTAGGATCTTTTTTCTCTTAGGCGGTGTATCACTTATTAGCAATGAACTTACTTGCTCAGTTAACAGAATCTTCTTCGGGACCTTTGCTCTACTTTGACGCTTTTAGGTACAGAAGTCCTTCAGAAACTTCGCATAGGCTGGGATTTGGCAGATTATATCTATGAGTGGCAAATTAATTGTGACTTATCAAAATGTTTCCAACATGTCAGATTGTTTATGCTTACCAAACTTGGTTGGCTCTCTCAGATGTTAAGAAAATGGCGCAATTTTCTCATAACTAGCCCTATTTGGCTCATCCGTCACTATCTGATCGATATCTTTTTCAATCATTTAAGGTTGTTCTCTCTGCAATTTCTCAGCCTCCTTTCACTTACTTATCCTTTCCTCATGCTCATGTTCAACTCTGTTCTCCACCTCTTTCCCTGTCATGCCCCAAATTCCTAGAACTCAGAAAACCGAGCCTAAGAACTAAGGGAGTGAACGAAAGTGAAAGAAATGAGAACCAATGACATTCAGTCATCAACACCCACAAAAGGGTTGCAATGAATGCTCTGATACCATGCTGTCATGCCCCAGAAAGGGTGACGCAAGCCAAGCGACCACTAGAGTCAACAATAACAAGAATATACATGGAGTAACAATGAAAAATATACTTCATGCCAAAAAGAATACTAGAACTCAATAGTATCCTCAGATACCAACAAACACGCTCCAAAATCCTAAAACTCCCGAACTGGGACATCCAAGGAATCCAGGATGTGATCCATAACATGAATGACCAACTAAGACATCATTAACCATGAAAACATATTGGTTGATGATAGAAATGGTATATTTAATACCCAAATGGATAATAAACAAAGCAGCGGAATCTAACGAAAATCCGGAAAAGTTCCGTTTATAAATGGAACATCCGGACAACCAACCACAACACAATAACCTGCCCAAAGCAATTCAATAATCACAATGGCTTCCAAGCCCCACATTCATCAATCCTACTAGGGCCGAGGTAGTGGAAAGAAACCAAAACCCCTCCAAACCCTCTATAATCAACAGAGCCACAAATTCTTGAATAAGAATACAGTAAAGCACTGAGCTGTGTAGAATAGATACAACAACATCCTGAAAGAATAATTACAGGAAAAATAAAGAATACATCGCCAACAGACTGGCTCCCAAAAGAAATACATGACAATCCCACCAAACATGGGTAAAGAAACTATCCGCATAAAACTATCGTCCCAAACCTGTTGCGCTGCAACCGTAACCGCATCACCCAACGCAACTCCAAACCTGTAACAAGAAAACCAAGGAAAACTGCCGTTACACCGCATCCTACCCATAGCCGTATATTTCCTGCAACCTGGCGTGGGAATACCAGGGGGAAAATAAAATAGCCCTGTGAGCAAATAAGCTCAGTGGGAAAGGATACTCTAACTACCACATCCTCTAATAGTTCGGGTAATGCTAAACCACCCAGTGAGATACATAGCCCACAACATAACCCAACCACGAAAACCCAAGGTACGTGCTCATATACTACCGTGCGTAAGTATATAACGGGGATATATATATATATACATATATATAAGTACATAAAATGAAACCATAAGGTACGACTAAGACTCATACTCCAAGTACCAACTCAGGTAGTCTACACTACTCTCACCAACGTACACTAAGTACACAACAGCCCAAGTCAAATCTAACAATCATCAAATGCTCACCACGCTAACCACCAAATCCAACAGAGGGAAACACACTCACCTCTAATATCAACAAGGATTAATCCACCACTAGTACCTAGGAATACTCATAACTCACTCCCCGAGAACATGGGAGGAAAAGCACTCACGTCCTTGCGTACTAACACAACCACCATCAATATATATATGTACAATATATATATATATATAACAAACCTCATCACATTCCTAAGGAAAGTCTACCTCTCAAGGCTAGATCATCTCAACCATATCTCTTCATCAATACCATAAATCACATCATCAATAAGATTAATCAATCACTAACACTCTCACTATGGATAAGGAAAACCACCCAATCAACTCACTAAGGGTACACGAACTCAACTCACAAGAACGACCACCTAAGGGTCACCAAAACAAAGCAAAGGAAAAGAGTTTCAAATGCTAAGCCAACAGATAACCGAGACAACAACGTCAAGGTTTAAAACACCCGAATAAGAAAAGAACACCACAAGTGAACAAGGAAAGAACACCATAAGCGAACAAGGAAAACCAAAAACAAACAAGGAAAACCAAAAGCGAATGGCCGAGAGTGAAAGTTATAAAAATGATGAATCCTAGGGATTCAATAGTTTTTAAGAAAATGTTTTTAAAACTCGAACCAATCCATTTGGTATCCATGCCCCTAACGTAAGAAAAACTCATATCACCTAGGTGGTGACATCAACAACCAAGAAGAAGTGAGAGGCAATACTATATGTGTGCACTAAACAACACAATGCCTCATACAGAGACCTGGAAATGATAGGATACAAAGGTGAAACAATGGAACACCTTTCAAAACTCTACAGGATGAGATATTGAGAAAGAAGTCTCGAAATCTCGGAATCCCAAGAAAAGTAATAAAATAATTTTTATTTAAGAAATCACATAGTAAAAATTACCGTCTTGCCCCCGGTCTCCGTCAGCTGCCATCACCGGCTTTTAGAGTTAAAAATCCTTTCAAAGAAGATCCTAAGATCAGTTTATAAAGTACTAAAACTTTTTATTTCTACGGGGGTAGGCAAAAACGGGTTTTTCCTTTTAAATAAAAAAAGTTTAGAAAACACCGTTTTCGAAATGACAGCCAAATAAGAGAAAACAGAACTCTATGGATTCCTATAATGTTAGAGAGAACAGTAAGGAAGAACAGTACGTTGGACTCACAGAAGACAACCATCCGTTTCCAACTCCACCAAATCAAATGACACCACAATGAAGAGGTTCGGCACCACGCCATAACCACTAACTCAAGGAATGACATACAAGTCAATGACTACTTACTAGCGTACAAAACACAGTACAAGGAATGCTTAGGGGAATGAATTAAGCACTAGAACCAAGACTGTCAAGGTACAGTACCTCGAGTACTTAATAAAGTCACTCAACCATAACCTCTTCTCACCAATCAAAATCTCAACTATAGTTGATAGCCTATTCCTCTAAAGTGAAAGACACCTAAAGGTCCATACTATAACTCACAATCTCATCACCCACCTTCTCAAAGGCCCCAATTCATAACTGATACTAAAATAAATCTCTAACCTTCAATCTCTAACAAGGTCACACAGCCAACCACAATCACCAAACTATTAACCACAATCACAAAACCATTAACCACATTCTCTAAGGCCTCAACTCAAAATCAAGCCTACGGTCCACCACTAGCCTCAACTAGCCACATAGATCACTATGCCAATACACATAACCTCCCCTAAGGGCACTAAAGTATACAACAACAAGTATAAAGATATACGTTTCATTTATACTTATTAATAATTACCACATTTAAAGTCTTGTTTCACATTATTCATTTTCAACTGAGCATTTATAAAATATGAATTCAATTTACAATATTCATAAATAACATGCTCCAACATCACATGTAATATAACACATATACATGTCAAACGAGATCACATAAATGGTATGCAGTGTAATGTGACTCGACACTCCCCGTGATACTCACACACAACACACCCTTCCCAAGGGTAACGGATACATACTCTGTCCACTCATCAAGTAGTGTAGAGTTACCACACCGACCCTTCCCAAGTGATTTTTCTCTCTATCACTTCAATAGGGAAGGCGGTTGTACGAGAGTCCAACTTGCAACTCCGTACGCCATGACTACCCTTGAGTCAAGAAAATAAGCCTCCACCCGGACTCTTAACTCACATTTGTCGGCTTTTTAGTTCCGTAGGCGTAATACCTCAAAGACACCCATAATTGAGTACACAACTCATATATATCAACATCGTGATTTAACACTACACGACATTCTCAATAGGCACCCCGGGCCTCAACATAAATATGTAATGCACCATATTTATGAACAATATCCACATGATAATATCAACATAATCTCAAAACCTCTTTTCAACATGCTTTTAAAATACAATAAAGCATTTAAATCATATGAAAACAATTTCATATATAATTCATGTTTCCCTTATCATATGAAAAATATATATTTTCTTAATTCTTTAGAAAATATTTCAATTTCCTTTATCATTCCTTTAAAATAATTTAAACAAATAATCCACGTATAATGAGAGGGACCTAGCATAGCGTCTAAGTTTCTCGCATCCAACATTTACAAAATTCTCTAGCCCATTTAATTCTCAAGGGAAATTATAAGCCGTCTATTCCTATTCGATTCATATAGGAAATTATTTAATTATATAGGAAATAATTTAATTAATTTTATTAAATTAATTCCTAAGTCCAATTCCGATTCTAAACGAATTATAGATATTTAATTTAACGATTTAATATATCTATATTAAATTAAATAAGGATTTTGCACCCCTAAACTACTTCAATAATGTGGAGTGAGAAATATAATTTCCTACTTAATTTACGTTTACCGAATAGCCCGAACCAGCACAGTACCGGCGCCCGAATATGAAGCCCGCCGACCAAAATCGTCCGAAAAATATTTTGAATATATCGAAATGTCCGTCTCGACAACCTATACTATATATACGACGCCCATTAATAATAGGTTAATTAATTTGAGTAAATCTAAATTAACCCAAACGAAAACTATAACCTATAATCGCGATTTTCGGGCAAATCATTCAACGTAAAATCACAAAATTAATGTATGATGAATACGTGGTTGAGAGGAAGCTACTCACCAAAAATCGGCTCAAACCGATCGCCGGAAGTCGCCCAAAACGCCGGCCGAAGCTCGGCCAGAATCGCCCCTGTTGCGTCGCTGCAACGCACGAACTAGCTGCGCCTCCAGTCCCGACGACCCACGCCGCTCGTGCCGCCGTCTCTCGCCACCGTCAACCCCAGCTGCGCCGCTGCTGTAGCCGCCGCTACTCAAGCTCGACATCCAGTCGCCTGCACCAGTGCGACTCCTCAACCTTCCCTCCAGCCCGACTCCCCTCCCCCTCTCTCTCTCTCAATCGGTTGACCTTGGTGAAGGAGAAGACAAGGTCGTCGTGTGAAGGAGAGGATGGAATGGTTGTACCAGGTTTCATGCAGAGAGAATGAGAGAAATGGTCTGTGGTAGCAGGTAGATAGATATACGTATACATATATATGACCTAATTACACCACTAACCCTCCAATTATCCGTAATTGCAAAATAATCTCAACTTCAATATATATATATAATATATATATAATAAATCCAAATTTATTACGGACCAACCCCCAAGTGTAATTTACGTAACTGGTAATTACACGGGACACCAATTAAATAGAATAGTTCGAAATAAATACACCGGGCTAGGAACCCAATGTCGGAACACCGAACGAGACCAATTAATTACAACGTGTCGTCGCCCAGTCGTAATACTAAACATCAAATGTCGAAACGATACCGCGTAGTCGATAACGATAATTCACGAACTCGTCAAAGAGAACCGTAAAGTCATCCAGTCGACTTTAAACTAAATGCGAAAAATTTACAGGTATCAAATACCAAGGATAAATGATACGTCATGAACAAGTGACGTCATTACTGAAATTAAAATTTAAATAATTTCAGAAAAAAGGAAAATAACACGGGGTGTTACAACCTTCCCACCTTAGGAGATTTCGTCCTCGAAATCAGGGAGTACCTTAGTCCGTAAGTCACATCCAGTTAGCTAGGCCGTATGATCTACTCACATTCCTCGGTAACCAACCCATGATACAGGTACGAAATAACAAATGTGACTGAGGAATTGTCTCACTCTGCTGGAATTAAATCACAACGGGATGCATCTAGTAAGACACGCCCTCAACACAACACAAGTGAAAAACACGAGAATACAGAAGCACAACAAGAACGCAGATCAAACTCGTAGATAAACGTCGAACGTCGAACGTCCCATCGACCATCAACCATCGTCCCTAAGATAGTGGAACTAGAGTACATAGAGAACACGCATATCTTAATCGTAGATAAACCCCAAACGTCAATCGCATATCATAATCGTAGATAGACCCCACACGTCGAACGTACCGCCGACCATTTCCCGTCGTCCCTAAGACAGTGAAACCTAGAGCTTTGATACCATGTTGTCACGCCCCAAATTCCTAGAACTCAGAAAACTGAGCCTAAGAACTAAGGAAGTGAACGAAAGTGAAAGAAATGAGAACTAATGATATTCAGTCATCAACACCCACAAAAGGGTTGAAATGAATGCTCTGATACCATGTTGTCACGCCCTAGAACTCAGAAACCCGAACCTAAGAGCTAAGGAGGTGAACGAAAGTAAAAAGAAATGAGAACCAACGCCATACAGTCATCAAACACCCACAAAAAGGTTGCAATGAATGCTCAGATACCATGTTGTCACGCCCCAGAAAGGGTGACGCAAACCAAATAGAATACTAGAACTCAATAGTATCCTCAGATACCAACAAACACGCTCCAAAATCCCTAAAACTCCCGAACTGGGACATCCAAGGAATCCAGGATGTGATCCATAACATGAATGACCAACTAAGACATCATTAACCATGAAAACATATTGGTTGATGATAGAAATGGTATATTTAATACCCAAATGGATAATAAACAAAGCAGCGGAATCTAAGGAAAATCCGGAAAAGTTCCGTTTATAAATGGAACATCCGGACAACCAACCACAACACAATAACCTGCCCAAAGCAATTCAATAATCACAATGGCTTCCAAGCCCCACATTCATCAATCCTACTAGGGCCGAGGTAGTGGAAAGAAACCAAAACCCCTCCAAACCCTCTATAATCAACAGAGCCACAAATTCTCGAATAAGAATACAGTAAAGCACTGAGCTGTGCAGAATAGATACAACAACATCCTGAAAGAATAATTACAGGAAAAATAAAGAATACGTCGCCAACAGACTGGCTCCCAAAAGAAATACATGACAATCCCACCAAACATGGGTAAAGAAACTATCCGCAGAAAACTATCGTCCCAAACCTGTTGCGCTGCAACCGTAACCGCATCACCCAACGCAACTCCAAACCTGTAACAAGAAAACCAAGTAAAACTGCCGTTGCACCGCATCCTGCCCATAGCGGTATATTTCCTGCAACCTGGCGTGGGAATACCAGGGGGAAACTAAAATAGCCCTGTGAGCAAATAAGCTCAGTGGGAAAGGATACTCTAACTACCACATCCTCTAATAGTTTGGGTAATGCTAAACCACCCAGTGAGATACATAGCCCACAACATAACCCAACCACGAAAACCCAAGGTACGTGCTCATATACTACCGTACGTAAGTATATAACGGGGATATATATATATATATACATATATATAAGTGTATATATATGTATAAGTACATAAAATGAAACCATAAGGTACGACAAAGACTCATACTCCAAGTACCAACTCAGGTAGTCTACACTACTCTCACCAACGTACACTAAGTACACAACAGCCCAAGTCAAATCTAACAATCATCAAATGCTCACCACGCTAACCACCAAATCCAACAGAGGGAAACACACTCACCTATAATATCAACAAGGATTAATCCACCACTAGTACCAAGGGATACTCATAACTCACTCCCCGAGAACACAGGAGGAAAAACACTCACGTCCTTGCGTACTAACACAACCATCATCAATGTATATATATATATATATATCCCCGTTAGATACTTACGTACGGTAGTATATGAGCACGTACCTTGGGTTTTCGTGGCTGGGTTATGTTGTGGGCTATGCATCTCACTGGGTGGTTTAGCATTACCTAAACTATTAGAGGATGTGGTAGTTAGAGTATCCTTTCCCACTGAGCTTATTTGCTCACAGGGGTATTGTAACACCCCGTGTTATTATCCTTTTTACTGAAATTATTTTTGATTTAATTTCGGTAATGACGTCACTTGTTCTTGACGTATTGTTTGTTCTTGGTATTTCGTACCTGTAAATTTTTCGCGTTTAGTTTTAAAGTCGACTGGACGACACTACGTGAATTCTTATTCTCGACTACGCGATATCGTTTGACATTTAAGGATTAGTGTTTTGACTGGACGACGACACGTTGTAATTGATCGGACTTGTTAAGTGTTCCGACGTTGGGTTCCTAATCCGATGTATTTCTTTCTGACTAATTTGGTTATTTGACGTTCATTTATTATTTCGGGCTTACGAGATTATGTTTGGACATTCCCGATAATTATTGAAAATTATGGTTTATATATATATATTTAATTAGAATTAAATATATATATATAGTGTTGGGATTTATTATATATATATATATTTAATTATATATATATATTGAAGTGGAGTTATTTTGCGATTACGGATAACTAGAGGGTTACTAGTGCGATTAGGGCATATATGTGTATATGTGTACGAATATATGCACAGACCAGCCTCATCTTCTTCCTTCTCTGTGACGCACGACGAAGCAGCTCCTCTTCTTCACACGGCGACTTCATTTTCTCCATGGGCGGCGGCCACCATGGTTGCCGGCAGGGAGAGAGAGAGAGAGAGAGTCGGCTGGAGAGAGAGAGCTCGGGCTGGTTGCGATGGAAGACGCGGCTGGAGTAGGGCTGGGCGGCGGTTCGCGGTGGTCGGCGACGGCATGGCGGCATCGTGCAGGGGTCGCCGGAGCTGCAGGTGGTGGAGCAGCAGCTGGGTCGTGTAGAGGCGACGCGCACTATAGCAGTTCGCGCAACAGTGCAGTCGGGCCAGAAACTTCGACCATTTGTTCGGTCGACTTCCCGACCTCGGTTTGGGCTGATTTTCGGAGGGTAGCTTCGCCTATATGTCAGGTACGACGTGTAAAAATTTAGTAATTTTACGTTGAACGGTTTGTCGGGAAATTCTATTTGAAGTTTCGAATTTTCGTTTGGGCTATTTTAGATTTAGCCAAATTAATTAATCTATTGCTAATGGGCTTCGCATATATCGTATATGTTGTCAAGACGGACATTTGGATATATTCGAAATATTTTTCGAACGATTTTGGTCAGCGGGAGTCATATTCGGGCGCGGGTACTGTTCACGGTGGGACCGAAACAGCTGTTCTGTAAGCGTATTTCAGGTGGGAAATTATATTTCTCACTCGACATTATTGAAGCAGTTTAGGGGTGCAAACCCTTATTTAATTTAATATAGATATATTAAATTGTTAATTTAATTATCTATAATTTGCTTAGAATCGGAATTGGACTTAGAGATTAATTTAAGAAAATTAATTAAATTAATTCCTACGAGATTAATTAAATTCTTATTTAAATTGAATAAGAATAGATGGCTTAGAATTGTCCTTGAGATTTAAATGGACTAGTGTATATGTGGACGTAAGGGGCGCGAATACTTAGACGCTATGCTAGGTTCTCCTACGATACGTGAATTAATTGCTTTAATTTATTTTAACGGCATGATAAGAGAAATTGAAATATTTTCTAAAGAATTAAGGAAAATATATTTGTGAAAATATGAATTGTATATGAATTTGTTTTCATATGATTTAAATGCTTTATAGTATTTTAAAGCATGCAAGGAGATTTTTGATATTTATGTTGACATTACCATGTGGGTAATTGCTTAAATATGATGCACTATATATTTATGCTGAGTACAGGGGTATGTATCCTGTAGGGACGGTTTTGTGTCGGATTGTATCCGTTAACCTGTGATGGGCGCCGTGTGAATTATATGTGGATATTGTATATAAATATGATGCATTACATATTTATATTGAGGCATGATTGTCATTTGGACCTGGATGCATATTGAGAATATCATGTAGTGTCAAATCATGGTATTGGTATATGTGGGTTGTGAAATCATGTGGGGTGTCTTTGTGTCGAATCGTCGCAACAACTGGCCAGGGGGTGTTCCCATCTTACTGAATAATGAGTTGTGAATGGGGTATAGGGTGAGTCGTCTCATTCTCGAAGTCGCGGGTCATCTCGTGCATTCGTGTTGACGAATCTTTGATCACGGGTCGTCTCGTGCAAACCGTCTTCCTTGTTGAAGTGAGAAGTTTCAAAATCAATTGGGAAGTACCGGTGCGACCATCTGTTAGCTCATATTTATGGGTAGAGTGCGTATTCGTTAACCTATGATAGGGCAAAGTGTGGTGTTGAGTCACATTATATTTGCATGGCATTTATGTGATTTCATTTGACATGTATACGTGAGATTATTACATGTGTTGTTGGAACAGGTTCAATATGTGTTATTATTGCCTGTTGGATTTTGGAGCATGTTATGTATGAATATTGCGAATTTAAATTCATATATTTGTAAAATGCTCAGTTGATAATGATTAACGTGAAAGAAAATGATTACATGTGGTAATAGATCAAGTATAATGAAATGCTTATTTTATACTTGTGAGTATATATATACTTTCGTACCCTTGGGGGAGGTTAAGTATATTGGCATAGTGACCTTTGTGGTTAGTTGCGGTTAGTGATGAACTGCAGAGATGATTTGGAGTTGATGCCTTAGAGAAGGCGGGGTTAATAGTTTGGTGATTGTGGTTGGCTGTGTGACCTTGTTAGAGATTGGAGGTTGGAGATTGATTTTAGTATCAGTTATGAATTGGGGTCTTCGAGAAGGCGGGTGATGAGATTGTGAGTTGTAGTTGAGATTTTGATTGGTGAGAAGAGGTTATGGTTGAGTGACTTTATTAAGTACTCGAGGTATTATAGTTTGACAGACTTGGTTCTAGTGCTTAGTTCATTCCCTAAGCATTCCTTGTACTGTGTTTTGTACGCTAGTACGTAGTCGTTGACTTCTATGTCATTCCTTGAGTTGTCGGTTACGGCGTGGTGCCGAACCTTTTCCAAGTGTTGTCATTTGGTTTCGTGAGGTTGGGAACGGATAGTTGTGTTCCGTGAACCCAACGTAGTACTCTTCCTTCCTTGTCCCCTTGGACATTATAGGAATCCGTGGAGTTGTGTTTACCCTTATTTGGCTATGCTTCGGAAACGGTGTTTTCTAAACTCTTTGTATTTAAAAGGAAAAATCCGTTTTCGCCTACCCCCGTAGCAACTAAAAGTTTTAGTACTTTGTAAAATGATCTTAGGATCTTCTTTAAAAAGATTTTTAACTTTTAAAAGCCGGTGATGGCAACTGACGGAGACCGGGGGCAAGACGGTCATTTTTACTATGTGGTTTCTTAAAAGGAAAACTATTTTTATTACTTTTCTTGGGATTATGAGATTTCGAGACTTCTTTCTTAATATCTCATCCTGTAGAGTTTTGAAAGGTGTTCCATTGCTTCACCTTTGCTTCCTATCATTTCTAAGTCTCGGGTATGAGGCTTGGTGTTGTTCAGTGCACACATATAGTGTTGCCCTTCCTTTCTTCTTGGTTTTTGACGTCACCACTTAGGTGATTTGAGTTGTCACACGTGTTAGGGGCATGGATACCGAGTGGATTGGTTTCTTTTGTCAGGGTGTTCTCCTCAAACACTTGTGGTGTTTTAACCTTGACATTATTGTCTCGGTTATCTGTTGGTTCAGCATTGAGAAGTCTTTTCCTTCGCTTTGCTTTGGTGACCCGGAGGTGGTCGTTCTGGTGAGTTGAGTTCGTGTACTCTTAGTGATTTGGTTGAGCGGTTTCCCTCGCCTACAGGGAGAGTGTTAGTGATGTGGTTGACCCTATCGATGATAGTATTTTGAGGTCGATACGACTTATGGTACGGTGATATGATTGAGGTGATCTAGCCTTGAGGGGTAGATTTCCTCTAGGAATAGGATGAGGTTTGTTTTATATATATATGTATTGTACATTTACAATATATATATATATATATATATAGATGACGGTTGTGTTAGTACGCAAGGACGTGAGTGTTTTTCCTCCTGTGTTCTAGGGGAGTGAGTTATGAGTATTCCTTGGTACTAGTGGTGGATTTCGATCCTTGGGGATATTAGAGGTGAGTGTGATTCCCTCTGTTTGGAGTTTCTTGTTAGCGTCAAGAATGCTGGATGATTTGTTAGATTGGGCCTTAGTATCGTGTACCTAGTGTACGTTTGTGAGAGTAGTGTAGACTACTAGTGTTGGTACTAGGAGTATGAGTCTTAGTTGTATCTTATAGGCTCATGTTGGGTATTTATAAATATATATATATATATATATATATATCCCCTATATACTTACGTACGGTAGTATATGAGCACGTACCTTGGGTTTTCGTGGCTGGGTTATGTTGTGGGCTATGTATCTCACTGGGTGGTTTAGCATTACCTAAACTATTCGAGGATGTGGTAGTTAGAGTATCCTTTGCCACTGAGCTTATTTGCTCACAGGGGTATTTCATTTGCCCCCTGGTATTCCCACGCCAGGTTGCAAGAAATATTCGGCTATGAGCAGGATGCAGTGCAACGACATCTTTATTTTGTTTCCTTGTTACAGGTTTTTGAGTTGCGTTGGGTGATGCGGTTAGGGTTGCGGCACGACTGGGTTTAGGGACGATAGGTATCTGCTTTCAGTTTTCCTTTCCCATTTGTTATGGGTTTTCCATGTATTTCTTTTGGGAGCTAGTCTGTTGGCCTATCCCTGTTGATGTATCTTTATTTCCTGTATTTTTTTTTCAGGATGTATTGTATCTATTTTGTACAGCTAGACGCTTTTCTGTATTCTTATTCGAGCATTTGTGGCTCTGTTGATGTTAGAGGGTTTGGAGGGGTTTTGGTTTCTTTCCACTACCTCGGCCCTAGTACGATTGATGAATGTGGGGCTTGGAAGCCATTGTGATTATTTAATTGCTTTGGGCAGGTTATTGTGTTGTGTTTGGTTGTCCGTATGTTCCATTTACAAACGGAACTCTGCCGGATTTTCGTTAGATTCCGCTGCTTAGTTTTATTAGTCATTTGGGTATGGAATATACCATTTCTATCATTAACCCATGTGTTTTCTTGGTTAATGATGTCTTAGTTGGTCATTCGTATTAAGGATCACATCTTGGATTCCTTGGATGTCCCAGTTCGGGAGTCTTAGGGATTTATGAGCGTGTCTGTTGGTATCTGAGGATACTCTTGTGTTTTTAGTATTCGTGTTGGCATGGAGTATATTCTTATTGTTATTCCATGTACTTCTTTGTTATTGTTGACTCTAGTAGTCGCTTGGTTTGCGTCACCCTTTAGGGGCGTGACAACATGGTATCTGGGCATTCATTGCAACCCTTTGTGGGTGTTTGATGACTGAATGTCTTTTGGTTTTCGTTTCTTTTTACTTCCGCAATCACTCCCTTAGCTCTTAGGCTTGGGTTTCGGAGTCCTAGGAATTTGTCGCTTGACAGGTATTTCATTTGCCCCCTGGTATTCCCACGCCAGGTTGCAGGAAATATACGGCTATGGGTAGGATGCGGTGCAACGGCAGTTTTCCTTGGTTTTCTTCTTACAGGTTTGGAGTTGCGTTGGGTGATGCGGTTACGGTTGCAACACAACAGGTTTGGGACAATAGTTTTCTGCGGATAGTTTCTTTACCTATGATTGGTGGGATTGTCATGTATTTCTTTTGGGAGCCAGTCTGTTGGCAATGTATTCTTTATTTTTCCTGTAATTATTCTTTGAGGATGTTGTTGTATCTATTCTACTGTATCTATTCTGCACAGCTAAGTGCTTTACTGTATTCTTATTCGAGCATTTGTGGCTCTGTTGATTATAGAGGGTTTGGAGGGGTTTTGGTTTCTTTCCACTACCTCGGCCCTAGTAGGATTGATGAATGTGGGGCTTGGAAGCCATTGTGATTATTGAATTGCTTTGGGCAGGTTATTGTGTTGTGGTTGGTTGTCCGGATGTTCCATTTACAAATGGAACTTTACCGAATTTTCGTTAGATTCCGCTGCTTTGTTTATTATCCATTTGGGTATTAAATATACCATTTCTATTATCAACCAATATGTTTTCATGGTTAATGATGTCTTAGTTGGTCATTCATGTTAGGGATCACATCCTGGATTCCTTGGATGTCCCAGTTCGGGAGTCTTAGGGATTTAGGAGCGTGTCTGTTGGTATCTGAGGATACTATTGAGTTCTAGTATTCTACTTGGTTTGCGTCACCCTTTCTGGGGCGTGACAACATGGTATCTGAGCATTTATTGCAACCCTTTTATGGGTGTTTGATGACTGTATGACGTTGGTTCTCATTTCTTTTTCTTCTGTTCACCTCCTTAGCTCTTAAGCTCGGGTTTCTGAGTTATAGGAAATTTGGGGCGTGACATTCCCGCTTCTCAAAATCATAATAGCTTGGACCGATTCATGTGAAGTATGCGCAAATGATTCGAGCTCCATTGTAGGTTTTATCTTCGGGTTCACATTGGCTAACTGGGCAATCTTCCTTCTTCTCTCCTATTCAGCGAGTTTGCCACCTGTCCCATTTGAGCTGGTTCTGAATCTCTCCTATTGATTGAGCATGAACACCGAGATGGTTCTGAATGTCCTGCTGTGTACTCTGAATGGCTTGCAAGGTCTTGTCCAGATTTGAAAATTCATAGGCTGGGTGCTGTGGTGGTGGAGTTTGACTCATTTGAGATTGGGGTTGGTAGTTAAACGATCGAGTGGGCTGAGAATTGGGCTGAAAAGTCCGAGTCATTACTTGTGGTTGAGAATTAAATGGTTTTTTTCTCAGTTAAAATTAGGTTGTGGATTTTCAACATACTAGGATCTATATGAAAGATAGGGATGGTTTCGCCAGTTCAAATTGTAAGTATGGAAAAATGAGAATTATTCTAATTAGACCATGTTGCATTAACATCCACAATCACTACTTCATTACCTTGACACTCATTTTGTGAAAACACTGGCCCTATTGGTAGGACCTCTCTCTGAGTCGACTGTGTAAGGTTGATGAACTTATCTAACTTATATCCTAGCACGACTACCAACTCTCTGACATCATCATGATTATTGCTCCTATCAATGGCAAATGCTTTGTCAGATCTTCTTGCATATATGTCTCTTGCACTCACCTTAGATTCATATTGAATCGAATTATCGCTTATACTGTCAAACAATTCCAACAGTTCTTTGGCTGGTCTGAGCGCAAATTTTGATGAGATTCTTATGCTCGGACCCAAGTCCAAGATAGAATTTACATACAAGGTCTTGGTCCACGAACTTATGGTGGGGACACTTTCTTAGAATCTCATTAAATCTGTCCCATGGATGATGGAACGGCTCATCAGGCAACTATTTGAAATGAGCGATAGCTTCTTGTGCCTCATGAGTTCTTCCTACTTGGAAAATTTTATCTAGAAATTATGCTTTCAGAGTTTCCCAATGGATTTTCACATTGTTAGGCAAAGGCATGTACCAACGCTTGGCTTTATCTCTTAATGAAAAATGGAATAGTCGCACACGCAATCCATTAGCACTCAGGTTCTCAATTTTAACTGTAGAGGCCATTTCTAAGAAATCACTAATATGTTGGTATGGATCCTCTTTCTTAAGCCCGAAGTACTTTGGAAGCATGTTAAGAACATTAGATTTGATCTCATAGTGTTTCACGCCATCCTCCTCTGGAAATTCGGGAAACGTCTCTTGAGTAGCTGAAGGAACAATGTACCCCTTCAGGGACGTGGCTGGCGGTCTCCTTGTATCAGCATCTCGATCAACCATCTATTCTTGCTCCAACTGTGGACGACGATTCAACTCCCTAATTTTATGATTCTGATGAAACGTACGTTCGATTTCGGGGTCAAAGGGAACTATCGCAGTATTAGGGTCAAAACAAGAAGTCCTGTTGGTCATGCACTACACAATCATTTTTTTTTTCAATTTATGAAAAAAAATTACTACTTCTAAACTACTCTAGTTATTAACAGCCAACAAAGTTAAACAGCAAGTGCAGAATCTAGCTATAATAAAACTCACAAAAGGTCCGTTGACTCAACTTTAGCTACTCCGTTTTCTCCCTTTATGCTTTTCAGAATATTTGTCAAAAACACAAGAATTCTAACTTTAGATACGCTACAATAATTGAATGCAAATAAACTACTAAAGCAGTGAATAATGCAAATTCCTTGGCAATGGCACCGAAAACTTGATGTCTGTCGGGTGTGGTTAAAAATATGTGTTAAGAATGCACCCTTATGATGACCTATGTTTTACCTATTCGCAAGCGCACAAATTAATTGTAATATAAAATTGGCTTGAGAACGGGAATGTCGAACCCACAGAGACTTGTTTATTTACTTCAGCAGTTTAAAAATATTGAATTATGTTTTTGAAAAAGTATTTGGATTTGATTTTTAAGTATTAAACTAAAATTAACTAAGAAAATAAGAAAAATGATAGTTGTGATCAAAAGATAAGAGAACACTAGGGTTTTTATCACTCCACCACTAACCGCATAATATAATTATTAAGTTGCACAATTGTAAGAGGGCGATCTATTACTGTGAATCAGGTCATATCGCAAATAGTCGAATACAACCCCCAAAAGGATATCGTCAACCGGATTCGCTACAACCCATCTCCAGACAGAGTATGACTAGTTCAAGCATCTACTCTAAACTATTCATGCTAACAGAAATGAAAAAGCATGCTATATCATCTCGCCGAGGCATAGCCTGTGTAAACCTAGGGTTTCAAGTGTTAAGAACCATTGTGTATAAAATCATGTATTAAGCATCCGAGTTCTAGCTCATAGTGAATAATCATGATTTAGTAGAAAAGTATATTTATTCCATTTAAGAAAAGAATTTAGGACATATATAAAATTCTGTATAGAAATCAAAACGAACACTCATCTACTACAATCATCATAGAATAGTCACAGTTTCCCCTCTATTACAAGTGAAAATAAATATAGGGACTACATTACATGGCTAGGGTTTTGCTAGAAAATCCTAGATACCGGCTTAGTTGGCCATGGAAGATGGTGACTACATTATGGATGTAGAGACGTACTCCATGGTCTTCTTCTCCGTTTCTCTAGGTTTGAGTATGACTCTTCTTCTCTATAGCAACAAGTCTAAATGAACGTATAAAAACTTAATGAAGCAACAGCCAACCCCCAATTCTGATGTATGGTCATGTATATATAGGCAATGGTGTAAAGGGGCCCTTTTCAGTCTTTTTACTCTTAAACTCATGTAAACACTAACTTCTCATATATATAAGTGTATATACATGTATATAGAGGTCTGAAGTCGTAGGGCACGTCTTCCAATTAAGTCGGGATGAAACAGGAAAAATCCACGCAAAATCGTCAACAGTTGTTGCACTTACGCTTGAAGCCTACGCTTCAAGTGTACCAGGCCTACACTTCAAGCATAGGTCTAAGCGTACCCTCTAAGCGTAGGTCCAAGTGTAGTTTTCTGTTTTTTAACCACTTTTGGAACTGGAAGCATAGGCACAAGTGTAGGGAGTTTATGAAAAACCACTTTTCTCCGTGAATGCACCAAAACGTCCATCTTGAATCCACAATACTTTTTGTTGAAGATGACGGCTTCTGGAAATGCCATTTTTGCCCTTCGGGAGTCATTTTTGTCTTGGACTGCCTCCTTGACTCTCATCTTTAATAGAAAGAACACTCTTTTATTAATTCACTGAAGTTAACTCTATTTTATTTATTAAGCTCTTGAAACATGATTTAACACTGTAAGTAGCAAAAATATACTCACATCAAAGATCCCTTTATTCAGGCTCAAATGGCCATATATATACATTTCAAGAGTTTTGATTTCCTCCCATTTCGTGGGATCGTGCATCCCCTTTTTTGGGGTCATGAACCATTTTGTTATTAACTACCCATCACCTTTTAGTAGTGGGTTGTTAATCCCTATTTATTAGGGAGTGGTTCAACCTTGATGGGCCTATTACAAGGGCCTTAAATCGTTGACTAATTAATCATTTATATACACATGGGCTTGGCTGACATTGGGCCTAACAAAATCAGAATTGGGCCTAATAATTTTCATTATTACACTAGCCCCTTTTGGGTCTGGCATACGGGTCCGTGGGCTTGACCCGAATTCAACTAGAATAATTGCTTACAACCGTTCATGATGACGTCAGCGTCATCATTGTGAGGAGGCGTGTGGTTTTCAAATTTCACAAAGGTGGTTGTTGGTTTGTTGTTCACTGTATTTGATGTATTGGGAATCGACGCACCTCTCCAGCCATTTAATGATGGCTGTTGGCATGTCCAGGTGTATATAAACCCCTGTATGGCTTCATTTTTTACTCGTATCTTTTTAAATCTTTTAGGCAATCCTTAGCAGTGCTCAAGCTTCAACCGTTGATCGTATTTTGGTTGCCGGAGATTCTTCTTTCTTCCCGCTAGTTCTCTCTGTGTAAGTTGTCCTTTTCTCTTCATCATATCTGATTGTAGTGCCACAAGATCGACCGAACGGATAATTCCTCAGGAATATGGGGGATCTGATGATCCCAGCCCCCCTTCTGCAAACCCATCTTCTTCATCCTCTCCACCTCCTTCTTTGCCCATACTCAGTCGTCTGAACCCGTCAGGCTTGGAAGTTTTTGCATCGGACAATCAGGAGGAAACTACTATTTCTGGGGTGGAAATCAGGAAACTACTCTAGATACTATGCCCGTTGGGGTTACTATTCCAATTAACCCTATTGGGACCGATGCTCCTGAAGGTGTCTTTATTGGGGCTTCTACTGAGTCAGCCCCCTTCATAGCTGAGCCTCTTGAAGCTCACAAAAGAAAGTCTGTGAACATTAAAAGTCTGACGAGGGACTGTAAGATCCCAAAATAGGTGATCTTGATGGAATATGATCCTTCAAATGATTTCAGGATGGGCGACAGAGTGGGTCCGGATGAAGTGCTTCTATCTGCTTTTCAGATAAAGATGCTTCGATTTCCTCTTCATCCTCTTTTTCACTTTATTTTATTCACCTTAGGAATAGCCCCTCTGCAAGTCAACCCAAATTTCCTTCGGATAATTTCAATACTGATCCTGATAAACAGAGAAAAGAAGTTGTCATTGGGTCTGGCAGATCTTCTCCTCTGCTATAAAATCGTGGATTTGAAGGATTGTAAAGGGAGGTACAACTTTTACCCTTATAAGGGTCGGTCGATCTGCCATGGGACTGAAAAAACGGAGAAGTATTGGAAAGAGAAAATGGTTCTAGTAAAGGGGGCTTGGTTTTACCCATATTCTATAAAGTGGCCGATCCCAAGTGTCTTCAAGCGTCTGGCCCTTCTTCCTTTTTCTTTTATCCATAAGGAGTCGTGCCTCTACTCTGGGTGTGACTAGCTCAAAGTGGACTTTGTGTATAAGTTTTTAGGTTATGCTGATACAAATATTGTGGCTGAGGATGTAGAGGCCCGTTTTTCTTTGTTGAAGTCTAAGGTCTGGTCGGACCATAAGTCGTGTGCTGACCTGCTTACTCCTGCCAATTTGCAGGGTATATCAAGGTTAGGAGCCAAGTACAAGATTATGATGGATCCGATCAGACCATTAATTTAGGATGATGATGACGAGGTGGAGGAGATAGCTGCGCCTCTAGCAGGACAAAAGGAAGTGCCCCTAAATCCCGAATAGCAGGCTGTGACTGTTGTTGTGGCGGGTGATACTGCTCGGTCTGCCCTTGTACAGACCACCATCCCTGAATTGTTCCACCCTTCTTCTGCCCGAACCAGACCAGTGGGGGAAGAAAGGCCCAGTAAGAAAAGGAAGCATAAGGGTAAGGAGAGGAGTTCTGCTTCTTCTAACCAGTCCGCCTCCAGCCTTACATCAATGATTGCCATGATGACTCGGGCAAACGGGCTCTGGACGCCTGAGGAGCTTGAGATGCAGAGAGAGGCTGACCCTGATCGCATTGTGGATCGAACTCCGGGGTTGTTACTGGGGATATGTGCCTGTTTGATTTCATGTTTATTCCTGCTCTTATATTTAATGTTGATTCACTTTACCTTGAAAATTTTATTTTAGGCTCTCTTTAGCGTCAATGCATTGTGCCTTGCTCACAAGGCAGATGCAAAGGAAGTCGAGCGCCTCAGGACAACATTGGCTAAGAGAGATGATAAGGAGAAGGAACTGAAGGCTCAGCCGGGGGACCTTCCTTCCAGAGTTGCTGATATGGAAGAAGAACTTGCTCAGGCAAAAGAGCTGAATGCTAAGCTATCCAGCGAAAAGGAGAAGCTTGCATCTGTTCATGAGGCTCTTCAACACCAGTTCGGCATCTCCCAGTCTACTCTGGAGATGTGCAAGAAGGGTGGGCTTGACATGCACCAGCACTATTCAAAGATGAATAGGATAGTGGCTAGTGAATTCTGGCGGAAGGGCTTCAATGCTAGAGAGAAGGATCCTGCGAGGAGGAAGGTTAAGGAGCCTGATTCCATGGATAAGCAGTTAGGGGTTCAGAAGCCATATGCCAGCCCCGAACCTAGCTATGCCCAGAACCTTTTCACTGAATCCCTTAAAGGGTATCTTCCTGCTGACCCTCTCAACTCCTCTATAGAGTTCTTCCCTCCGACCACACATGTAGATTCTTTAGGGAAGGACTTCAGTGGTCCAAGCAATACTTAGGCTTTTCTATACTTATTTTTGTAATGTTGTACTTTGTACTATGCCCTTCGGGCAATTTTGTAATACAAGACATCGATTTTGTTTATTATTGGAATATGCACTTTTATGGAATATGCGTTTTTGCCTCTACTTTAATACTTTACTCTTTTTGTAATTGTGAGTCAGGCTTATTAGCCTTTGTCATCTCATTACTTAAGAAATTATTTTAAATTTCATTCATCTGAAAGAGTGAGTCAGGCTTATATGCCTCTGGCATCTCACTACTTAGGAGATTATTTTAAATTTCATTCCTCTGAAAGAGTGAGTCAGGCTTATATGCCTCTGGCCTCTCACTACTTAGGAAATTATTTTAAATTTCATTCCTCTGAAAGAGTGAGTCAGGCTTATATGCCTCTGGCATCTCACTACTTAGGAAATTATTTTAAATTTCATTCCTCTGAAAGAGTGAGTCAGACTT
Organism: Cornus suecica; assembly: GCA_963922005.1. NCBI lineage: Eukaryota > Viridiplantae > Streptophyta > Magnoliopsida > Cornales > Cornaceae > Cornus > Cornus suecica. Next base: position 26,029,359 of record OY998240.1, on the reverse strand, counting down.
ATATGCCTCTGGCATCTCACTACTTAGAAAATTATTTTAAATTTCATTCCTCTGAAAGAGTGAGTCAAGCTTATATGCCTCTGTCATCTCATTACTTAGGAAATTTTACATGAATCAGGCTACTTGATTGCAAGAAGGATGACCATCTTTTATTATAATCAAGAAATTACAAAGATAACAACATCTGACTGAGTCAGAATAACATACTTGGAAAATTTTAAAACATATCAGTAAAGCTAGGCTCAAATGCCTCTGCTTCATTATTCTGAAAGCAAAATGAATGTCAGGGATAGTACCTTTTCAGTCGTGAGGCATTTTGTGAATTGTGTTCCATATTGCCGTCATTATTCCTGAGGCGATAAGCCCCACACCCTATGACCTCTGTGACTGTGTATGGTCCTTCCCAATTCTCCCTGAGCTCTCCGATCAACCCGATCTTCTTTCTTAATACCATATCGCCTACCTAGAACTCTCGTCTTCTGACTTTTTTATTAAAGGCGTTCCTGACCCTCTAATGGTAAGCTGTCAGCCTGATGGCGGCTTGGTCTCGTTTTTCTTCGAGCAAATCCAGTCCATCAACCAGCTGTTGGTCGTTCAGTTCTTCCTGATACAGCTCTGTTCTGGCTATTAACACTATTTGCTCTGTTGGAATGACTGCTTCTGTCCCATATGCCATTGAGAATGGTGTTTCTCTTGTAGGGATTTTTTATGTTGTTCTGTAAGACCATAGTACCTCTGGAAGCTTGTCTGGCTACACTCCCTTATGGTCTTCTAATTTCTTCTTCAGGGTATTCAATATGGTTCTGTTGGATCTTTCGGCCTGGCCATTTCCTTGAGGGTATGCGACCGATGAAGTTCTTAACTGAATCCCATGTTCATTACAAAACTGTCTAGTCCACAGATTATCCAGATTTGTTCCATTATCGATCACTATCACCCTCGGCACTCCGAACCTGCAGATGATATTGGTCCATATGAATTTGATTACATGCCTGTGAGTGATGGTGGAGTAGGATTCTGCCTGAAACCACTTTGTGAAATAATCAGTTGCTATCAGTGCTTGATTTACTGATCTGAGAGCCATGGGAAGTGGTCCAACTGCATCGATCCCCCATTACGCAAATGGGTGTGGGCTGAAAATGGGGTTAAGCAGTTCTGGTGGCGGATGGATGAAGTCCCCATGGAACTGACACTTTCTGCATCTTCTAATATAAGCTTCAGTATCTTGGGAGAGATAAGGCCAAAAATATCCTTGGCTAAGGACTTTATGGGCCAACGCTCATCCCCCTGAATGATTTCCTCACGACCCTTCATGGATTTCATTCATTATAGCTGATGACTCTGAAGGTGTGAGGCATCGAAGGTATGGACCCCCGAAAGATCTTCGATAAAGCTGGCCATGTAGCAAGGCATATCTGGCTGACTTCATGCGAATTTTTCGAGACTCTGCTTTATCGTCAGGAAGGGTGTCGTTCCTGAGGTACTCTATTATGAGATCCATCCAACTTGGCTCCCAAGGTATTGCGCACACGACATCTGGTTGATGGGTGCTTGGGATATCAAGGTAGTCGTGTTGGCTAATCGATCTGCATTTTCATTTTCCTCCCTGGGGACCTGACTGAGGGTATACTGCTCCAATCTGTCCAGTTCCATCTTAGCCAGCTTCTTGTAGGGCTGCAGTTTTTCCCCTGCGTCGTATTCGCCTTGAACTTGCTTGACCACCAGTTGTGAGTCACTGAATATACGAAGTCTTCTAATACATAGGCTCTGAGCTAGTCGCAGCCCATCCAGGAGTGCCTCGTATTCAACTTCATTATTGGTGGCAGAGAACTCCAGACGGATTGATTGCTAGATTCGGGTTCCGTCTGGTGTTATAATTTCAAGCCCAATTCCCGAACCTGCTGAACCAACCGACTCGTCTACATAGATCGTCCACTCGGGCTCATCTGGGTCCTGTAGGATCGACTTTGGCTCTGCTTCTAGGAGAAAATCAGCCAAGGCTTAACCTTTGATGGCTGTTTTTGGCACATATGTGATGTCAAATGTCCCGAGTTCCAACGCCCATCTGGTTATTCTTCCCATCAAATCAGGTTTGGACATGATAGCTCTTATAGGCATGGTGGTCGGCACCACAATTGGATGGGTTTAAAAATAGTGCCTCAGTCGTCTTTTTGCGTTGATTTGAGAAAGAACAGCTCGCTCTGCCATAGTGTATCTGGTTTCCGTATCAGATAGGGATTTGTTGCTGAAGAAGACTGGCTTCTGGCACTTTTTGTCTTCTCTCACAAGCGCTGCGCTGGTTGAGGCTGTTGATATTGCAGGGTACAGATGTAGTGGTTCCCCCGGATTCGGTGAGGCGAGGATTGGTGGATTCTGGAGATACTGCTTCAATTTTTAAAGGGCCTCTGCCTGTTCTGGTCCCCATATGTTTCCTTTTCCGCCTCTAAGTGCCTGAAAAAATGGTCTGCATCGGTCTGTCAGTTGGGATACGAACCTGCTCAGTGCGGCTAACCTTCATGTCAAAATCTATACCTCCTTTTGCGTTTTCGGCTCTTCGCAGTTTATCAGAGCCTTGACTTGCGATGGGCTGGCTTCAATTCCTGTTCGGTTAACAATATGCCCGAGAAACTGTCCGGATGAGACTCCGAACGAACACTTAGCTGGATTGAGCTTCATCCTGTACTTTCGGAGTGCATCGAACACTTCTTCCAGGTGCTTGAGATGGTCGTCTTTCCTTCTGCTTTTTACCACCGTGTCATCTATGTAAGCTTCAACTGTTTTGCCCATCTGACTTTTGAATATCCTTCTGACAAGCCTTTGATAGTTGGCACCTGCATTTTTAAGTTCGAAAGGCATTACTCTGTAGCAGTATGTACCTTCCTCGGTAATGAAGGTTGTTTTCTCCTCATCAGCCTGATTCATTGGGATCTGGTTGTAGCCGGAGTATGCATCAAGAAATAGAGTCTTTCATATCCCGAAGTGGCATCTACCATCTGATCAATTTTCGGCAGGGGAAAACAATCCTTCTATCAAGCCTTGTTTAAATTGGTGAAGTCCACACAGACCCTCCATTTCCCGTTCTTCTTTCTGACTACCACCAGGTTTGACAACCATGACGGGTATTTTACCTCCCTTATGAATCCAGCTTCTAGCAGCTTTCCCACTTCCTCGGATATGATCTGGTTCCTTTCTATCCCGAGCCTCCTCTACTTCTGCCTCACCGGTCTTATATCTGGATCAACATTTAGATTGTGCTGAGCGACCGAGGGATCTATGCCTGGCATATCAAGATGAGACCAGGCGAACATGTCTGAGTTTAGTTGGAGGAAGTGAATCAACTCGTCATTTTCTTCTTTCTGGAGGTATGTACCGATAAATATGACTCTGGTGTGGTCCGTCCGATTAACATTCACCCCTTCTAGGGGTTTCGTGGTTGCCTGAGTCTCCTGACCCTCTGAGGAAGGGTCTGACTGTAATTGTTATTTCTCGTTGTACAGGGATTCTTCTGGCGTTTCCAATATTTGTTTGTTTTTTGGATTCAGATATTTCATGGATACTAAATAGCACTCCTTCGCTGCTACTTGGTCTCCAGGGATATCTATCACATCCACCCCATTTGGATCGAGGCACCGCATGACCTGATGGAGTTTCGAAGGAACACCTTGCATCCGATGGATCCACCCTCGTCCCATCAGTAGATTGTATGATGGCTTGACGTCCACCACGACAAAAGCTTCTTTTAGGGTTCGGCGTGCCACTGATACTGACAAATGGACTACACCTATTGGCTCAACGCGTCATCCGTCAAAACCGGTCAGAGGCGTCCGAGCTAGACACAGTTGTGATACATCAATGCCGATTTTGTCGAAAGCCCACTTCGTCATGATGTTAGTGCTACTTCCTGGATCAATCATCACACGTTTGATCAGACAATTAGCTACCAGAAGAGTGATTACCAGAGGATCTTCATGGGGCGTCTGAATATTCTGCATATCGGCTTTTGTAAACATAATTCTTGATTCTTCTTGGATGAGGGTTGTTTGGAAAACTTCGCCGATTCGCCTGAGTTTGTGTGTTTTTCTTGGCTTTGATCTTCTGCTTCCTTCGTCCTCCAGTACCTCTTCACCTCCCTGGACCATATGGATGACCCTCACTAGTTGTCCTGCTACAGAGTTATTCGGCTGTGTCCTGTGTGGTTTGTCTAGTCTCGGCTGATCCTTCATTATGTAATCTGTAAGTTCACCTTTGGCGATCATTGCCTCGACCTGCCTTCAAAGATTCCTGCAGTCATTCGTATGATGGCCATACTCACTATGAAAGGCGCAGTGCTTAGTCATGTCCCTCAACTCCATCGGTTGTCTGATTGGTGGAGGTGGTCTGAAAATCCCTTTATTTTTGTTTTCTTGGAAGAACTTTCCAAGGCTGGTTTTGAGCGGAGTGGTTCTTTCTTCTGTCCGTTGACGCTTGTCTGAATTTCTGGATGATGAGATTTGTCGAGGTGGATCAGGTCATTGAGGCTTCTGATCCCTCATCCTTTCCTTGGATTTTGCCTCCACCGTTACCAGTGAGGCTCTTTTCTGTCTGACTACTTCCTCCTCTTCTATTCTGAGATACCCTTGTGCTTTGGAGTTGAGCTCACCAATGTTTACAGGGGGTCGTTTTACTAGTGAAGAGTGGAATTTCATGCCAGGGATGACCGCCATACGGAATGCTTCTACTGCTGACAATTGGTCGCAGTCATCAATATAAGACATTTCCACGTTGAATCTGGATAAGAAACCCTTGAGGCTCTCTCCTTTTTCCTGGGTCATGGTAAAAAGGCTTGATATCGTTTTTCTTTGTCTCTGGTTGCTGAAGTACTGACTAATAAAGCGTCTGCAGAAGTCATTCCAGCTACTGATGGATCCAGGGGATTGCTTCCTGAACCACAGAAGTGGTGCCTCTGTCAAACTTGTCGAAAAGACTTTCCATAGAAGGGCTTGGTTCCTCCCATAAACGGTCATCTTGGTCTGCACCTGGTAGATGTGGATCCTTCGTACCATCATAGAGTATAAAAATTGGGAGTACAAACTTCTTCGGGAATTCTGTTGCTTCAATTTCTTCTGTGAATGGAGATTGGGTCATATTTGTGGTTGCATGAATGGCCAGATCGTTCCGGGTCGGGGCATGCATTGCTCGTACTTCCCTTGTTATGGGATGAGAGGATTCTTCCTCCTCCCTCAGCACTTTGTTCCTTTGAGTGTTTGACACGTTCTGTTCTTGATGGGAGTTGGAGGGATCTGACTCGTCATTCCTCGTACCATCTGCTGGGATGGAATTTTGGAGAGGAAAAGGGCCCTGAGCCACTCGATGGAGTAACTCTGCATTCTGCTGCTCGAGGGCTGCATTTCTCTGTTCCACAGCTTCCTACCACCTAATGACTTCTTCAAATCTGGCTTCATTGTTCGTTGACCATGTGGACACCATGTTTTATCAAAAAGAAATGGAAATGAAACTGCTGCAAGTGGAAAACTGTTTTATCGTGTTCCCACAGATGGCGCCAAATGTAACTAACAAAAATATACTTACATCAAAGATCCCTTTATTCAGGCTCAAATGGCCATATATATAAATTTCAAGAGTTTTGATTTCCTCCTATTTCGTAGGATCGTGCATCCCCTTTTATGGGGTCATGACCCATTTTGTTATTAACTGCCCATCACCTTTTGGTAGTGGGCTGTTAATCCCTATTTATTAGGGAGTGGTTTAACCTTGATGGGCCTATTACAAAGGCCTTAAATCGTTGACTAATTAATCATTTATATACATATGGGCTTGGCTGACATTAGGCCTAACAAAATCAGAATTGGGCCTAATAATTTTCATTATTACAAACACGCAAACAACATAAAAATAGCAAATAATGAAATGAAAGAACATTGCAATAGTGAGTTACGGGGTTAAAATGTCTAATATTTGACAGCTATCAGTCGACCATCATGAAAGCAAGGGATTAAGTTAGTTTAGTTAAAGTAGATAGATTAAAAATCATCACAAAAATTTTTTCCTGAGTACATTGCTAAGGGACTAGCAATATGTAAGTTTGGGGTTGTGATAGGTGCTCAAAAGTATTTATTTTAAGCCCCTATCTTACTGTTGTTACGTCTTTACAATCCATTATTTGGTATTTTTATGTTGTTTGTGTATTGAAGCATGTTTCATGAGCTTAACGAACAAATTGAGCTAACTTCGGTGAATTAACTGAAGTGCAAGTTCTTTCTATTCAAAGAAGAGAGTCAAAGAGGCAGTTTGATACAAAAATGGCTCCCAGAGGGCAAAAACGACATTTCCAGAAGCCGTCATCTTCTACAAAAAGTATCCTAGGTTCAAGGCGGTCGTTTCGGTGCATTTAAGAAGAAAAATGGTTTTGAAGAAAACACCTACGCTTTCAATTTCAAAAAGTGGTTGGAAATCACATTGTTACGTTTGGACCTACGTTTAGGATGTACGCTTGAAGCGTATCTACGGTAAGTTTTTGTGAGTTTCGATGGTTTTTTCCTGTTCTACCTCCGATTCGATTCGAAGACGTGTCTGTGACTCCAGACCTTTGTATACATGTATATACACTTATATATATCATATTTTAGGGTTTGCATGAGGATTAGAGTGAAAAGACTATCAAGGACTTGATTTTTATATATATACACGATCATATATTAGTGTAAGAGGTGGTTCGTTGAATGAGGGTTGGCTAGTTCATGCATTGATTTTTCTCACGTTCATAGTCAGACTTGCTGCTGTTGAGAGCCATATTTCAACCTAGATATCCAAAAACAAATGACCATGGAGATCGTTTCTACATCACCGATGCAGTCACCTTCCACCATGGCCAACTAATTCGGTATCTAGGGCTTTCTAGCAAAACCCTAGCCAAGTAATGTAGTTTTTTTCATTATTTTCAATTGTATCGAGGGGAAACTGTTGACCATATTATGATGATTGTAGTAGTTAAGAGACCGTACTGATTTGCAATATAAAATTATATGTTTGTTTTAAATTCTTGTCTTAGATGGAATGAATGTATTATTTTGCACAACTATGATTATTCACTATGGGCTGGAACTCGGATGCTTAATTATGATTTTCTATATAATGGTGGTAATGAAACTTGAAACCCTAGGTTGACACAGGCCATGGCTTGGCGATTTAATATAGACATGCTTTAGTTTATTTTAATGCATTAAGAGTAGATTAGAGTAATATAATTGGCATGCACTAGTTAGGTTAGTCATGAGATAGGTTTTGGGATCGTATTTAGCTATATGCGGTATGACCTGATTCACAGTTATCGATCGCCCTCTTACAGTTGATACAATGATGAACTATATTACGCGGTTAGTAGTGGAGCGATGAAAACCCTAGTTTTCTCTCTCATCTGAATCACAACCAATTTACTTTGCTTTCTATATGATTTTAGTTAAAATAGATAATATGGTCTTTGACCACCCAAACAAATCATTTGAGAAAATATAATTCAGTATTTTTGAATTATTAAAGTGAACAATCTCAGTCTCTGCGGGATCGATATCCCTTACTCAAGCCATTGCTATTTTACAATGGATACGTGCGCTTGCATAGGGTAAAATCTAGCATTGTTAAGGTGTCATTTTTAACCACATATTTTTACACACCTTGACGTCACATCACATTTCTTAGCCCTTAAGTTTTCTTGGAGTGCAGGCAAAGAACATGCCATATTTGCACCGAGTTTTGTTTATAAATATATGAAGACTTCATGAAGAAAAGATATCTTTCAATATAGAATAAATCGTTCATAAAACGTTTCTCTCTTTGAGAGAGGCTCTCTTCCTCAAGAACTCAAGAACCAATCATCCAATCATGAAGATGGCGGCTACATCAACAATGGAGTCTCCTCTTTCCATGAGCGGTTAGTCGGTATCTAGGGTTTCCAACGAAACCCTAGCCGAGTAATGTAATATTTTATTTATTTTTATTGCAAAAGGGGGAATATGATGAAGGACACTTATATGATGATTATGTAGTGAGAGACCGAGCAAGACCGCCTAAATAAAGATTTATTTATTAATTTTTTACTTAAGCTGAGATTGAATTAATGATTTATCTTGAACAACCATGTTTTTACTAAGGGCAAGAAATCCAAGTTTAAATAATGGTTTCTACATAATGGTACTTATTTGGCATGATGAAGTCTTAGCTTTACACAGTCCATGCTTAGAGAAGATGATTGTTAGAGTGCTTTTTAATTTCGTGTTTTAGGAATAGTTGTAGTATAGATGCATACGACAATCATACAAATCGCAGATGGATTGTAGCGAGTACGAACCGATTGCATCATTTTTGGGACTAAGCAACTGCTTGTAGCATTGCTAGTCTGATTCATATAAGTTGTACCGCCCTCTTGCGATAATACAATTAAAAGAATACATTATAAGGCTAGTGGTGGAGTTGGAATTCAACCCTAGACTTGTTTATCTTGAGTGAAACCAAAAACAATTATCTTTATTTTATTTTATGTTTAGTAGTTTAATCAAACAAACCAATCAGAAAACTTTTATAAATATAATTCAACTTGCTACTTTATATTTATTTGTAATACGACTTTGATCTATGTGGTTCGATAATGTCTCTACCCAACTATACTATATACTACTCGCGTACTTGCGACTAAGAGGTTAAAACTAGTACGTGTTAATTCCTTATTTTTAACACTATTATTTTCACACGTCTAGAACTGATCAATGTCTCATTTGATACTTAGTTATTTTTATTTATGGTATTTTTTACTTCGAAAATCACTTTTATTATTCTTCTAAAAGCAAGAAGATTCGATCAAACATACGCCTTCCGTCCCAAATTATGTGTTCCTTTTAGAGAATCCAACTTTTTAAGAGGATGACTTTTATTGTAGTGTTAGTAAATGAAATACCAACTTTACCCATAGTCCCATCATATTGATGTGATGGTTTATAGCATATATATATTTTATAACTTTAATGTTTGAAAGTTAAATTGATAAATTGACCAAATAAAGTAGTTTGACTTTTCAAAATGGACGGTTATTTTGGGACGGCTAAAAGAGAAAAAGTGGATACTTATTTTGGGACGAAGGAGGTAATATAAAGTCTTAATGACAACATAATTATTCAGTGTTTCAACATGATTTATGCGTTGTAAGAAAAAATCTATACACTAGATGACCTACCAACAAAGCACAACCCAATGACAATGAAAATACACAAACCAAGTCGTCGCGCGACATCCGTGCGACACAAAGTCATCGCTCTTCCTTGCGAGAGGACTTGGTCAACCTTGTTACTGCGCACATGTTTGGACTTCTCTTGCACATCGGAACAGCCCCAACAACACCATACCCTGCTCACTACTGCTAGGTGTCGAATATCATGTATTTTAGGCCAATAATCGAACATTGTTAGTCTAATTATTCCATTATTGTGATAGTTTTATTCGGTTTGATTTGTTAATTGTGTTTCAGGTTCGATAGAGTGAAAATGATTTAATTATGTTGAATTAAATAGAATATCGACTTAAGATCATTTGAGGGCCAAGACTAACGAAAAACATAGCAAAGTTGGATCAAGAAGTATGTTGAAATAACCAAGAATGCATAAATATTTAAGTGGAGGTGAACAAACGCGACCCGAGACAGCAACGTAAAGGAAAATAACATATCACTTAACCCAGTCTGGAGCGACATGTCGCCCAGAGCCCTTGTTCAGCTGATTAAGTGGGTCCCATTTTGACTTGATGCACATTCTAAGACTCCTTAGAACATGGATTATGTATATTTTGGTCATATTTGATCTTATTAGAAGCCCGTTTACAAGAAATTCACACAAGGCAAGAATCCCAATTCAAGAAGAAAACAAGTCTATTCCGAATAGGATTTCTACCTCTATAAATAAGAGATTCAAGTCTAAAATATGGATCTCTTTACACATATTTTATAGAGCATAAATCATTATTCTAGAGAGAAAATCAGAGGAGAATTAGAGAAGAAAATGAGACGACCATGGAAGCGATTTCTACATCAACGATGCAGTTTTCTACAACCATGAGCAGATAAACCGATATTAATAAAATCCTAGCTAAGTAATGTAGATTTTATTTATTTCGATTGTAAAAAGGAAAGCTAAAGAACACATATGTGATGATTGTGTAGTTAGAGACCGAAGTATGATTTTATATAAGATTTTATGTTTATTCTTTTCTTGTCTTTGACTGAATAGATGTTTTATATTACTCAACCATGTTTACTCACTACGAGCTGGTACTCCGAAGTTTAAATAATGGTTTTCTACACAATGGTTTTTTAATAAACATGATATCAAGATTTAGATAGGTCATGCTAAGTAGAGGTGAAATTGACATACTTTAGTTTAATTTATTGCACTGTAGGAATAGTTTAGAGTAGAGTAATTTGCGTGCACAAGTCACACTCAATCCAAAAATGGGTTGTAGCCGAGTCGGATAGATTGTATCTGATGCGGTCCAACTAGGGATTAAAAATAATGATTAAGAACAGACCCTTGCAATGACCTAGTTTTACCATTCACAAGTGCACAGATCATATTAAAGTATAGCACGGCTTGAGAACGGAAATGTTGAATCCCATAAAGACTTGGAATTATTCATTTTAGTATCCTAACAGTAGTGAATTATGTTTGAAAAAGGGTTTTGTTTGGTTTTTGAAATCTATTTTCTAATTAAAACTATCTAAAGATAATAATTAAATTTGTTTGTGATTCAAGGTAGAGATAGACTAGGGTTTTCAAAACTCCGCCACTAACCTCATAATGTATCTATTTACTCACTCAATTATAAACGGACAATACATCACATGTGAATCAAATTAGAGTCGCAAATAGTCAACTCTAATCCCCAAATAGATATAATTAACTCGATTTGCTACAACCTATCTCCAGACTGATTGTGATTAGTGCATGCAAACTAGTTTACTTTAATCTACTCCTACAGTATGAAATTAAACTAATGCATGTCTATGTCACCTCGTTGAGGCAAGGCCTGTGTAAACCTAGAGTTTCATGTGTTAAAAACCCTTGTATAGAAAATTATAATTTAAGCATCCGAGTTCTAGCCCATATTGAATAAACATGATTGGTTAAGATAAAACATTCACTCAATCTAAGACAAGAGTAGAATAAATGTAGAATCTTGTTTCAAAAATAAATTCGGTCACTCATCTACACAATCATCACATGTGTGTTCTTCAATTTTTCTCTTTACAATTGAAATAAATAAATAAATTTACATTACTTAGCTAGGGTTTCGTTAGGAAAACCCTAGATACCGAATTAGTTGCTCATGGTGGAAGAGATCTGCATCATTGATATAGAATCATCCTTCATGGTCTTCTTCTCCGAATCTCTAAATTTGAATGTCTCCCTTCTTGGAATGATGAAAATCCCAAGCAATATATGCTAAGAGAGCTCTGAAAATAATGAAATAGGAGTCCCCTAAATTTTGGTCCAAACCTTGGTATTTATAGCCAATGATGTGAACAATCCTAGTTTAACTATACTCACGTTCTTCTCCAACTAGGATTCCTCTTTGTGTGTTCCTCTTGTAATTAGGAGTGAAACTATCCAACTTTGGTAAAATTATACATACTACACGTTCTAGGATGTCTTGGAGTGCACACAAAGTCAACCCGGGTCAAAATGGAGGAATTCAGGTTAAACTGAGAAAATCTGGCCAAATCTGTAGTTTTTTAATTTTTCCTGCAGATACGTCTCACTCTTTCAGTCATAACTCTTGCTATACAACTGTGATTGAGGTGTTCTTTAACTTTTTAGAAATCTAACTTCAAGCTCCTGAGCTTAGACTCAAGAATCACTCAATTTAAAGTTGTTTTCACCAAATTACGATCATTTAAACTTGGTTGAAAATTTCTCTATCGGACACACAAGGGTGCGCTTAAGCGCCCTCCTTTGCGGCAAAATGCACTTTCTAGGCACTTTTCGTTCTGCCGCATGCACCCAACTTCGCCCCAAATTACTAAAATCCGACTTTTTGCAATTGTTCGTATTTTTGGACATCATTTGCTCTTGCGGCACATAAATTGCGATATAAGACATATTTCATGTCCATTTTACCCTTCGGAATGCATCTCTTGGTTCAAAACTCCACTTTTCTTCGTTTTTCTTCTCTTTTGAATAGGTAACAAACACAACTTTGGTTAATTCACCGAAGTTAGTTCGTTTTCCTTGTTAAGCTCTTGAAACACACTTAAACACACAAACCACATAAAAATACCAAGTAATGTGACGGTAAAACTTAACAAAAGAGTTAGGGGCTTAGAATGTACAACATTTTGCTCCTATCACACCCCCAAACTTAAATATTACTAGTCCCTTAGCAATCAGCTCAAAAACGAAATTGAAAACACCTTATGATGATTGTCTAACTCAACCATTCTACACTAATTCCTTGCTTTTGTGAGGGTCGGTGATTACACTTAGCACGTGTAATAAGTCTTTTAAACCCCTAGGTAACACCTTGTGGACGAGTGAAGTCTCATGAGGGTTAGCTATACTACCCACAACTTATTTTCATTCTTCATTTTCACACATTCATGTATTAACATACTCATAAATTAAGTCATGCAATGATATACAAGATAGTACAAACATATGTATCTCCACTCACTACCGAATAACAACTATCTCAAATCAAGGTTGAGAATAGTCCATATTAGTGCTAATGAAGTAGTTAGTCTCTACTCTCGATTCGGACAACTTTCCGTGTTAAAGTGAACTCCCTCTATGGCAAACTAGTCTACTTCTCATACTTCATCTTCATTTATTCCTTCTGCTACATTTTTCTTTTTTTTTTCTTTACGAACTTTCTAGTGGTTTTTAGCAGACGTTAGGCCAATGACTCCTAAGTTAAATAGCTTTAGGGTACTAGGTGATAAAGCATCCTGCGGGCTTAATAATCCAAACCATCTAGGATTGACTTCATTATAATTCATCTATTTTTCTCCCCTTTTTACGCGAACACTCAATGCTTTGTAGCAAAAGGCCCGGTTACTTAATTTGAATACTTACTATACAAATTCAACCTTTTTTTTCCTTTTTCATTTTTTTTCATAGCATCTGAAACATTTTCTAACTCAATAGTCAAAGATCAACTAATTTAGCCAAAGAGATCTTGTGCATGTGCTTATAGATCAAACCGTCCTTCTCAGTTTTGATTTCACTAACTCATTTACCTATGTCAAACCACATCCGTTCACTAACTCAATCTAATCAATATCCTCATGAGCGGGAACATTGCATCACACATCACTCATAAATCATAAACATGTACTCAACCAACTTGTAATGCAAAACACTCATGAATGAAAACAAAGAATGTTTCAAAAAAAATCAAAATTAATTTTCATTTTTCATTTTGTTTCATTCATCCCTTTATCCTATAACTAACTATACCTTCCCCCCAAATTTAAATTAGACCATGTCTCCATGGTCATCAAGTCATGGAAAGAGGAGAAATAGTTGCTCTTGAAGCGTGAATCCGGAATTGTACCTCTTGCAATGCTCGGCTTCTCCCCTAAATTTGTATTGAGTCACCTATTAAGATTTTCAACAAAGCATAACTACCCAATATCATAGCAAGGAAAAAAGAACTATTTACCACATTCTGAAAATCATCACTCAATATAGAACAAGGAATGAGTTTTTTTTTAGAAATTGCAAGAAATTAAATGACATCATATTCTACAAACCGAGGCTAGAAACTAACTTTCACAGCTTATGATCAATGTTTAACGTCGTTGGTGCAACATGACCACTTGCTCCTAACCCGTATCGTACACCTGATATATCAAACTGACAGATGCCGTAAATCCCGACCTCGGATCAATCTCCTCATAAATCTTCAGTCGCCGACCACACATCTTGAACCTTTCATTTCTGATTCCTACCTCTCCGTGGGGCGTAAACCAATTAACTCTAAATGGCCCGTCCCATATTAATCGGATTTTTCCTGAAAAAATTTCAATTTCGAATCATACCGCCATCTCATCTGGCTAAGCTCAAAGAACTTAAGACGAACATGCTTAGTCTGATACATTCTTGTCCGAGCTTTGTAAATCCGAACATATAAATTTGTTTTATTTATTTTTCTTCTTCCACCTCTTCTCCTCATTTGTTTTGTGCTTTTTGTATTTTGCTATAGTTGACAGAACAAGAGTGAATGGTTGATCTTTGCCCACAAGACTTGTTGGATGAGTGGAAGCCAACAGATACTCAAAATTGATCCTTGTTTCTTTGGTTTGCAAATAATGATATTTTGTTTTAAAATTAGTGGTTTAGTTTGTATTCCTTGTTCATTATTGTTATTAGAACGATGGGTCGTTATTGTTTTATTGAAAAAACATACACATGCGATCTTTTTTTCCACCTAATATTGATCCTTGAGTTGATTGTCTTGGTTTTGCTTTAGTTGTTTATTATATCTGCAATAGGTATTTCCTTATGAAAAGAATAGGACTCTAATGGAACACTAGTTTATGGATTATACATTTTCTTTTTAATGTTCAAACTATTAAGCATAATTTCAATTGCATTATGTAGGGTTATATGGTAGGAAATGGGGTCATAAATGAAGGATTTGAGGTAATGCTTTTGTCCCACTTACGCATGGAATGAGCCTAATCTCATATGCTATGTCTCAGCCTAATCGCATGAAACAATTTTAGATACTAAAGACTCCTTTTGTACTAGATGGAATTTATGGTTTATGTTGTAAATAATATTTTATCCGATTATTTTGACTTTTTGCTATGAAAATTATTTATTTATTTTCATTTGTCTTTGAATTTATATAGTACAATCTATTATTTCTATTTCTTTCATTCCCCATTGTAGAATAGACATGAAGAAGTCATCCATAATTTTGCTAATTGTCACGAAATTAATTCGTGGCGATCATATCTATTTATATCTACATAAAATTGACAATATATATAGCGACACAGATTTTGTGGCAATATATTATTTTCTGCCACGAATTAAGAATTGTGGCAAAATGATTGAATTAGCCACAAATATACCCATTTGGGAGGGTACTTATGGCCAAAACAATGTTAGTTATTTTTCATGAAAGACATTGTGGCTATAAGGTAATGCGCATCCTTATATGCACAATTCCGTATCCCCGCACACTTAGTTCTTAATCACCGATCTTCCCATACATATAACTTATCTACCATTGTTTGGTGATGAAACATATGCAAGCAACTCCTCATTAACTCCAAACCTAGCCATGTCTTTCTCCTCCAAATTTATCCATACCTCTACATCATCCCCTTCTCTAGTGTCCATAAATGTCACCAAATTCTTGAATGGCAATCTCGCTGACCCCACCCTCACCGGCTTCCCCCACCCGAACTCAACCTCATACAAAGGTAACCTAGACAAACTCGTAAACCTAAACGAATCCACCTATCCCTTCACAAACCTCTCCGCCCTCTCCTTAATGAAATTCAAGTGCTCCACTCCTTCCTGGAGTTTCACCACGAACTCCCCATCTATGTTGTGTTAGGGTTTGCACACCCTATGTATGAAGCCGTGCACACCTGCAAATCAGAAAACGCACACAAAACACACAAAACAATCGACACAAGAATATATACGTCGTTCAACCAAATAACCATACGTCCATGAAGAGCACCGTTTCACTAAAACATCACTGAGAGGATTACAAGGGGGTGATTCGCATATCACACACGCACACACACTGTGTATACTCACGCCTGTATCACTGGAATAATATAAACGTATATTATTCCTAACTCTCTCTCTCTATTTCTGTGCACACAATTCAATAGGAGAAGCCCTATATTTATAGGTGAGGATATAGATGTGGGTTTTCCAATCTTCCGATGTGGAACAAGTTAATATAACAAAGTAGTCATATTATATATATATGCCAATATATAACAATCTCCCACTTGACGACTTTTCCTTCATCAATCAACTCCATCAATGATCAGGGCTCAGTGCCCTCATTTCTGTCTTCAAGCTTGAAGACCAACTGAAGTTGCGCACAACTTCAGTTTCTCTGTTGTCACCACTTTGGTCAACATGTAACACCCCGTGTTATTTTCCTTTTTCCTGAAATTATATTTAATTTAATTTCGGTTATGACGTCACCTGTTCATGACGTTCATATTATTCTTGGTATTTCGCGTGTAAATTTTTCCCGTTAACTTTAAAGTCGACTGGATGACTTTACGGTTTCTCTTTGACGACTACGCGAATTCTTGTTCTCAATTACACGGTCTCGTTTCGACGTTAGTTTATTCGATGTTTAATGATTAGTGTTTCGATTGAATGACGACGCGTTTTAATTGGATCGGGCGTTTAGTGTTCCGACGTTTGGGTTTCTAACCCGGTATAATTAATTGGACGTCCCGTTATTATTTCGGGCTTACGAGATTATGTTTGGACGTTCCCGATAATTATTGGGATTTATTATTGTTGGCTTTCAAATTTACTTTCGGCAAACAATTCCAAAATTGATGATAACAAACCATTGAAGAGTGTTTGATACTAATGAATTATCGAGTTTATATTTTCAGCAAAAGACAGGTGAACGACTCAGAAATAAAACTCAAAAAGGAAACTACTCGAAAAACAAGCTCGGAAAGAAAGCTTGATTTAAAGCAAAAAGCTGTGAAAGAAATTGAAGCGCAAATGGAAAATCAATTTATTCAACGGCATAAGCGAAAGTCGAAGACTCAAGACTCGGGGTAGATAGGTCGGGCAGCGATCACTGTAACAAGGTAATTTTATGTGTCAATTTTATCGTATAAGCTCAAGTATAAAATGACCGAACTCAAATGGAATGAAAAACGCTTTACCAAACTTAAATTGAAAGAAAA
Source organism: Cornus suecica (assembly GCA_963922005.1). Lineage (NCBI taxonomy): Eukaryota > Viridiplantae > Streptophyta > Magnoliopsida > Cornales > Cornaceae > Cornus > Cornus suecica. Next base: position 26,012,408 of record OY998240.1, on the reverse strand, counting down.
ATATTTTTATTAAATATTTTTCATGTTGTAGTCGACTAGAATAGACCTGTGTATTTTCTAGTAGTCGACTAGAACAATCAGTAGCTATTGGTTTTTCATCCACATCAAAAGAGTCGACTGAATGACCATTGAGTCGACTAGACTACAAGAAGTAGTCGACTAGAACTCATTCTAGTTGACTAGATTAACCATTGTAGTCGACTAGAACTCAATCTAGTCGACTAGATGAAGCAATGTAGTCGACTCAAATGCAAAGGAGTCGACTAGTTCATCCTTAAAATCTGCAGATTTTTCAGAAAACATTTCCCCTGTTTTGTGGATTGTTTGTAATGGTGTTCAAACGGCTCTTGTCTTTCAATTACAATATTCACTCTTCAAAACCCTAATACAATGCTATATATAGAATGAGATGTGTATTGTAAAGACTAAGAGATTGAAATACAAAGAGAAAGAAAGCTAGCAAAAATTCTGCAGAAATTTTCTCTACAAAAGCCATTGAAACCAAGCTTTGAAAATCTGATTTTCTTCAAGTTTCTTTGAAAATCAAAACCTCTAGTATCTCTTCTTATTCTCCAAATATCATTCATTGATTATATCCTTTGAGAATACATTTCTAGAGCTATTGTAAAATCACCAAAAACACTTGAGCTTATATTGATTTATCTTCCATAAAAACCTTTGGGTTTTGAGTGTTTTTGTTCTTGAGTGATTTTATTGATTACATACGAATTTGTAATCTCGGACAAGTGAAGTCCACCGATTGTTCAAGAGAGGGTTGTTCTCTTGATTGAGAGACAAGCTCGAGAGGCTTGTATTGTAAAGGTTTGCCATTCCACCTGTGAAGGAAGGGCCATAGTGAAAGGATCGGGAAAAGTCTCAAGAAGGGGTTCTTGAGCCGAGGAGTAGGAGTTACCGAACCTCGAAAAAATCACGGTGTCAATCTCTCTATCTCTTTCTCTTTACTTGATTTATTTGCATGCTATAATTGCTTAAATATCTTGTATGCTATCTTGTCTTGAAATTAATAGTTAGAAAAGTTTAAATTGAATCATCCACTTGATTTTTGAGAAATTGATTTTTGTTTAAAGTGTATTCAAATTTTGAAAAGAATTAGAATTATTTTTGAACACCCTATTCACCCCCCCCCCCCCCCTCTAGGGTTAATTAGTGACTAACAATTGGTATCAGAGCCTAATCTCTATTTATTTTAGACTTAACCGTCTTAGAGAACGATCATGTCATCAAATTTAGTCACTCATGTTGAAGGACAATCGAATAATAGGCCCCAATGGTTTGATGGATCAAATTATAGCTATTGGAAAACTAGAATGATAGATTTTCTTCAAGCTATCGATTACCAAATTTGGCAAGTAGTTCTTGAAGGACCATTTGTATTGACCAAAATTGTTGATGGAAAAACCGTCCCCAAATTACCCAATGAATGGGATAATGATGACCGTAAACTCATGTCGTACAATGCTAAAGCCAAAGTAAATTTAAATTGCGTTTTAAGTCCAAATGAATTTAATCGTGTATCTACTTGTTCAACGGCAAAAGAAATGTGGGATAAACTTGAGGTAACCTATGAAGGTACATCTCAAGTACGAGAATCTAAAATTGACATACTCATGCATGAATATGAATTATTTGCTATGAAAGATGATGAAAATGTGAATTCCATGATGTCTCGCTTTACAAATATTTTGAATGGACTAAAGCATCTTGGTAGAATTGTTCCTAGATCCGATGCGTCACGAAAAGTGCTTAGAAGTCTCCCGGCAAAGTGGGATGCAAAAGTAACGGCTATCAAAGAAGCTCATGACCTCAACACCATGACTCTCGATGAAATCTTCGGCTCTCTACTCACTTGGGAAATAACATTAAAAGCTCGTGAAGACGACATCAAGCCAAGAAAGGGGATAGCTTTGCAAGCCTTCACCAAAAATGAAAATAATGAGCCGAGTGAAGAAGAAGAGGATGAGGACATTGCCTTGTTCACCCAGAAATTCAAGAGACATCTTCAAAGAAAGAAAGCAAATGGTGGAAGATTCGTGAAGAGAATCGAACCAAGAGGCGAGCCTAGCAAAAGAGAACCCCCAACGTGTTTTAATTGCGGAAAGCCGGGACACTACAAAAGTGATTGCTTCAAGCTCAAAAAGGAAAACAAGAAAAGACCTAGAAAGATGGCAATGAATGTCACATGGGAGGACTATGACTCATGCGACTCGGATGAGGAGAAAAGTAGTGAGGAAACGGCCAACATTTGTCTCATGACAAATGAAGAAGAGGTACATTTAAATTTAAATGATTTAGATAAACTATCATATGATGAACTTCTTCTTGATTACAATGAATTGCAAGATGTGTTTGAAGAATTACATGATGAATTCGAAAAATTAGCTAGAAAATATATCCTTCTTAAGAAAGCTAAACCTTCATGTAGTCTCACTAGTGCAAGCTTAGAAGTTTCTTGCAATGACAAAAGCATTGAGCTAGAAAAGGAAAATATTCGTTTGAAAAATACTATTGATGATCAAATAAATGTTTTAGCAAAATTTACAAAAGGAAAAGAGAACCTTAGTATCATGTTAGGAAGACAAAAAGGATCATTTGATAAATGCGGTCTAGGGTATGATGCTTTTGACAAAAATGCTCTCATTTTGAAAAAGAGAAAATCACTTAGCTCTACATTTACTAGAAAATCATCTCATGCTTCTTCAAATGATTATAAACATGTTACTTGCTACTATTGCAATAGAAAAGGACACAAAACAAATGTATGCTTTCATAGAAAGAAGAAAATTATGTCAAAAATGGTTTGGGTTCCGAAAGGATCTATTGCATGCTCTCATAGAAAAGAAAATGTTGTAACAAAACAAATTTGGGTTCCAAAAGGAACTATTGCATATCTATCTAACCAAAATGGACCCAAAACAGATTGGGTACCAATAAAAGTTACTTGAACTTGTTTTGTAGGTATGCTTGAAGTCCGCATCAAAAGAAAAATGGTTTCTCGATAGCAGATGCTCAAGGCATATAACGGGAGATAAATCAAAGTTTATTTCACTAAAAACATATGAAGGAGGAAACGTAACTTTTGGAGACAACTCTAAAGGCAAAATTATAGGAATTGGCTCAATCGGTATTTCCTCTTCTCTCTCTATAGATGATGTGTTTTTAGTTGATGGGTTGAAGCATAATTTGTTTAGTATTAGTCAATTATGTGACAAAGGCTATGATGTTATATTTAGGACAAATGCATGCATAATCAAGAAAGATGGGAAGCAAATGTTCAATGCCAAAAGAAATGGAAACTTGTATACTTTGTTGCTATGTGAATTGCATGATCAAGATGTTAAATGTTTTGTCACATCTAGCGAAAATAGTTGGTTATGGCATAGACGTCTAGGACATGCTAGTATGGACCTCATTCATCGTTTATCCAAAAATGATTTAGTCAAAGGCCTCCCAAAGACTAAATTTTCGAAAGATAAAATATGTAGCGCATGTCAAGTAGGCAAGCAAGTTAAATCCTCTTTCAAGAGAAAGAAAGATATTACCACTTCTAGACCTCTAGAGTTACTTCACATGGATCTCTTTGGTCCGGAGAGAACGGCTAGCTTAGCCGGGAAACTCTATGTACTTGTTATAGTTGATGACTACTCTAGATATACTTGGGTTCACTTTCTTGCTCATAAAAATGAAACTCACTCCATTCTTGAAAGATTTTATAGAGTCATTCAAATGAAAAAGATTTGAAGATCAAGAAAATAAGAAGTGATAGAGGTAGGGAGTTTGAAAATCAAGACTTAGAGAAATTATGTGATGACCTCGGTGTTTCTCATGATCTCTCGGCCCCTAGAACCCTCAACAAAACGGTGTAGTTGAAAGAAAGAATCGATCTCTACAAGAGATGGCTCGAACCATGTTAAATGAGCACAACCTTCCCCGAAGCCTTTGGGCGGAAGCGGTAAACACCGCTTGCCATATAATTAATCGTGTTATTATTCGGATGAAGTTGGGGAAAACACCCTATGAGTTGTGGAATGGTCGAAAGCCCAATATTGGGTATTTCAAAGTTTTCGGGTGTAAATGTTTTGTGTTAAATGATAAAGATAATTTGGAAAATTCGACTCCAAATCGGATGAAGCAATTTTCCTAGGATATTCTACAAGAAGTAAAGCATTTCGGGTTTATAACAAAAGGACTCTAACCATGGTTGAGTCTATTCATGTTGTCTTTGATGAATCACCCTCACCACCATCACCTAGAATTGACCTAGAAGAAGATGAGGTTGTTGGGATTGAGGATAATCTAAATACTCTCAATATCTCCAACTCATCATGTAGCCAAAAGGAAATGAGGGAAGTTGAGCATCAATCCAATGATGACTTGACCAACTCAATGCCTAAAGCATGGAGGATTGTTCACAATCATCCTCTTGATCAAGTCATAGGTAATCCTTCAAAAGGGGTTAGTACTAGATCTCAACTTAAAGATTTTTGCAACCACATGGCCTTTGTATCGCAAATCGAACCCAAGAACTTCCACGAAGCTCAATGTGATGATTCTTGGATCGTAGCAATGCAAGAGGAACTAAATCAATTTGAACGCAATCAAGTTTGGCGTTTAGTTCCTAGACCCAAAAATCAAACTATAATTGGCACAAAATGGATTTTTCGAAACAAAAAGGATGAGAATGGAGTAATTATTCGAAATAAAGCAAGATTGGTAGCTCAAGGATATAATCAAGAGGAAGGCATTGACTACGATGAAACCTTTGCACTGGTAGCTAGATTAGAAGCAATTAGAATGCTTCTTGCATTTGCATCATATAGAAATTTCACTCTTTATCAAATGGATGTCAAAAGTGCTTTCTTAAATGGTGTCATAGAAGAAGAAGTTTTTGTGAAGCAACCACCCGGTTTTGAAAATAATCTTTTTCCAAATCATGTTTTCAAATTGGCTAAAGCTCTATATGGTTTAAAGCAAGCTCCTCGAGCTTGGTATGAGAGACTTAGCGGGTTTTTAACTCAAAATGGTTTTACAAGAGGGAAAATTGATAACACACTTTTTACAAAAACCATTAAGAATAATTTGTTGATTGTCCAAATTTATGTTGACGACATTATTTTCGGCTCAACAAATAATTCTTTATGTAGGGAATTTGCCACAAGTATGCAAAACGAATTTGAAATGAGCATGATGGGTGAATTGACTTTCTTCTTAGGGTTGCAAATCAAGCAAAGCTCGGATGGCTTATTCATTAGCCAATCCAAGTACACTAAAGATTTGCTAAAGCGATTTGGTATGGAGGCTACCAAACATGCCATAACTCCTATGAGTTCCTCTATTAAGATTGATAAAGATGAAAATGGTAAATGTGTTGATATTACTAATTATAGAGGCATGATCGGTAGTTTGCTTTATTTAACCGCTAGTAGACCGGATATAATGTTTAGTGTATGCTTATGTGCTCGGTTTCAATCATGTCCTAAGGAATCTCATTTGCTTGCGGTCAAACGCATTTTTCGCTACCTAAGTGGTACAATAAACTTAGGGCTTTGGTATCCACGTGGAACTTCAATTGATCTTATTAGTTATTCGGATGCCGATTTTGCGGGATGTAGAATTGATCGTAAAAGCACAAGCGGTACTTGTCATTTTCTAGGACACTGACTAGTATCTTGGTCAAGTAAAAAGCAAAATTCCGTTGCATTATCTACGGCCGAAGCCGAATATGTGGCAGCCGGTAGCAGTTGCGCTCAAACTCTTTATATCAAGCAACAACTACTTGATTTCGGTCTTACCTTCTCTCACGTGCCTATTAAATGCGATAATACGAGTGCGATTTGTATTTCAAAGAATCCTATTCATCACTCACGCACCAAGCATATAGAGATTAGGCATCATTTCTTACGTGATCATGTTGCTAAGGGTGACGTTGAATTGGTTTTTATCGACACTAAAAATCAATTGGCGGATATTTTTACAAAACCACTTGCGGACGAATCATTTTCTAAAATACGTCGAGAAATCGGAATGGCCATGGATTTTGATGTTTTATCTTAATTTCTGTCATAATATTTATTTTTCATATTTTTGCTATTTTTGTGTATTTATTTCCTAATTTTTATCATTTTTATTCTCCCTTTTCTCTTCTAGTCGACTCATCCTGTGTAGTATAAACCATTCTAGTCGACTACAATGATCAGTAGCTACACCATTTCATGGTCTTCACCTTCAAGTCGACTCAATCACCTTCTAGTCGACTCATTGCCCATTTTAGTCGACTCAAACACTATTGTAGTCGACTACTTTGCCTTCCTAACCGACTCAACCCTTGCCTAGTCGACTCAAACCCTCTACCTAACCCACTCAACCTAGCCCTAGTCGAATCAAGCCCTATAAAACCTAACCCCCTTTCATCTTCTCCATCCGCCTCCTTCAAACCCTCACCCACATTCAAACCCTCTCCTCTCAATCCCTCTCCTACTACCACTTATATCCTCAAATCTTCACCTATCTCTCATTAATTTCACATTTCCATCATCCTCCACCCATTTCCTTCTCCAAATTTCATCATTCTCACTCTCTCACACATCTATATATATACACCATCATATAACTATATATCTCTATATATTTGTGCATCATCTTCTACAATGCCACCGAAGACTCGAGGTCTATTTCGGAAACGTTCACGCATTGATGGAGGCCAAAGCTCCACCAATCCACACATTCCTACGGCTATTGATGAAGAGGAGTCGAATGAACCTCTTCTTCTTGAGGTACTTCTTCTTGATGATGATAATAGAAATAATTTCATCACTGTTTTTGATCACCGTGCTCCTACACCTTGCCGTATTGTCACACAAGATTTATGCACTGAAATTCGGGCTCGAACTTTCGAGTTGTTCCAAGCAATGGGTTGGGATTTTTTCGTTTCTCTTGACATTCCGGTATTTCCGCGAATCGTCAAAGCCTTCTACGCTTCTCTTGCAAATCACAAGGAGAAATTACTCCCTCATCTTCATTTTAATCTATGTGGTGAAGACGAGACCGTTGATGACAGCGAAATCAAGCGCATTTTCTTGCTTCCAAATGACGGCATCCGCCACTTCTCCAAGGATTGGTATAAGGCTGATGGTTTTGATTGTATTGAGGCTGTTCGGGCAATATGCATCGACAAGGAAATTTCGCAAAACGCCGGTATTACCTCTTCTATGCTACTACCCGAGGCTAGATTAATTCATAATGTTATTACTTACTCTATTCTGCCTAAAACTGGTAGTCATAGCAGTGTTTCTCGTATGGAGGCTTTTTTGGTTTATTGCGTTTTGACAGGAACCCGTGTTGATTTAGCTCATATTTTTCGTTCCGTCATCCTCACATGTCAGCGCAAGCCATCTGGCCCGCTATTCTTTCATGCACATATTACATATCTACTGCAGCGGAAAGGTTTTAATTTTCTGAATGAAGTGTCCGAGCATCACCCTATTTTTCTTGACGCCACTCATGTCAAGCATATGCATATTTCTTCTGATGCGGAAGGAAATTTCATTTCTGAAATTGCACCTGCTCCTCGTTCGCGTACCGCTCCTAGCGGTTCTGCATCGTGCCAGGAAGCCTCTTCCTCGGTCCCTTCGTTGGACGGTGCTTCGGCTTCTCAGGCTGCTCTTCTCAACCAACTTCTTGGGGTTGTTCAAAGCAATACGGAGCTACTTAGGCAGCAGGAACAAATGCTTCAGCGCCTTGATACGACCGTGAACCAGAATATGGAAGCCATTCGTTTGATCAATGAGCGCCTTGTCCCTCATGATGAGGAAATGTCTACCCGTATTACAAATTTGGCCGGGTCACTTGATGACCTCACTCTTGCACACAGGAACCCTCGCTCACGCACCCCTCGACGCTGACAAAAAGGGGGAGAAATTATGCTATTGTACTGTCATGCATTTAATTATCCGACATTAGCAATTTCTGTTTTTGTGTGGCTTGTTATGGTTATTTGCGAACTTGTTTGTTTTCCTTTCCATGTTTTTCATTAGTATAAGCAGCTTGTATTAAACTGAAACATCTATGATAAGCTGTTTATTCTTGCTATCTCAAATGTGTGCCTATTGTTATATATTGTATCAAAATGCCCATTAAACTGCAAATTTCATTTACTAAGGGGGAGCATTTGATCAAAATATTATGCACATGTTAAGGGGGAGCATCACTTGATGTTTCGCCAAATGCCAAGCAAACACAAAGTGTTTTGTCATCATCAAGGGGGAGATTGTTGGCTTTGAAATTTACTTTCGGCAAACAATTCCAAAATTGATGATAACAAACCATTGAAGAGTGTTTGATACTAATGAATTATCGAGTTTATATTTTCAGCAAAAGACAGGTGAACGACTCAGAAATCAAACTCGAAAAGGAAACTACTCGAAAAACAAGCTCGGAAAGAAAGCTTGATTTAAAGCAAAAAGCTGTGAAAGAAATTGAAGCGCAAATGGAAAATCAATTTATTCAACGGCATAAGCGAAAGTCGAAGACTCAAGACTCGGGGTAGATAGGTCGGGGAGCGATCACTGTAACAAGGTAATTTTATGTGTCAATTTTATCGTATAAGCTCAAGTATAAAATGACCGAACTTAAATGGAATGGAAAACGCTTTACCAAACTTAAATGGAAAGAAAAAGATTTTTATTAAATATTTTTCATGTTGTAGTCGACTAGAATAGACCTGTGTATTTTCTAGTAGTCGACTAGAACAATCAGTAGCTATTGGTTTTTCATCCACATCAAAAGAGTCGACTGAATGACCATTGAGTCGACTAGACTACAAGAAGTAGTCGACTAGAACTCATTCTAGTTGACTAGATTAACCATTGTAGTCGACTAGAACTCAATCTAGTCGACTAGATGAAGCAATGTAGTCGACTCAAATGCAAAGGAGTCGACTAGTTCATCCTTAAAATCTGCAGATTTTTCAGAAAACATTTCCCCTGTTTTGTGGATTGTTTGTAATGGTGTTCAAACGGCTCTTGTCTTTCAATTACAATATTCACTCTTCAAAACCCTAATACAATGCTATATATAGAATGAGATGTGTATTGTGAAGACTAAGAGATTGAAATACAAAGAGAAAGAAAGCTAGCAAAAATTCTGCAGAAATTTTCTCTACAAAAGCCATTGAAACCAAGCTTTGAAAATCTGATTTTCTTCAAGTTTCTTTGAAAATCAAAACCTCTAGTATCTCTTCTTATTCTCAAAATATCATTCATTGATTATATCCTTTGAGAATACATTTCTAGAGCTATTGTAAAATCACCAAAAACACTTGAGCTTATATTGATTTATCTTCCATAAAAACCTTTGGGTTTTGAGTTTTTTTGTTCTTGAGTGATTTTATTGATTACATACGAATTTGTAATCTCGGACAAGTGAAGTCCACCGATTGTTCAAGAGAGGGTTGTTCTCTTGATTGAGAGACAAGCTCGAGAGGCTTGTATTGTAAAGGTTTGCCATTCCACCTGTGAAGGAAGGGCCATAGTGAAAGGATCGGGAAAAGTCTCAAGAAGGGGTTCTTGAGCCGAGGAGTAGGAGTTACAGAACCTCGAAAAAATCACGGTGTCAATCTCTCTATCTCTTTCTCTTTACTTGATTTGTTTGCATGCTATAATTGCTTAAATATCTTGTATGCTATCTTGTCTTGAAATTAATAGTTAGAAAAGTTTAAATTGAATCATCCACTTGATTTTTGAGAAATTGATTTTTGTTTAAAGTGTATTCAAATTTCGAAAAGAATTAGAATTATTTTTGAACACCCTATTCACCCCCCCCCCCCCCCCCTTCTCGGGTTAATTAGTGACTAACAATTATATATATATATATTTAATTATATATATATATATATTGAAGTGGGGTCATTTCGTAATTATGGATAAGTTGAGGGTTGCTTTTTCAATTAGGTCATATATATATATGTATATGTATATGCGTGTACTGAGCTGCTGAACCACTCTCCTTCTCCTACACGATACACAGATTTTCGGTTTTTCTTCTCCATTCTTCTCAAACCTTCTCACGCACAGATCTATTTCTCCATCATTCTATAATGGCCAATTGAGAGAGAGAGGACAGGAAGTGGAGGTGTTGGCTGCAGCACAGTGGGTTGCGCAGGTGAGGTGCGACCAGACGAGGGTTTCATTTGAGGTTACGGGACATGGTGTTTGCCGGCGAGAAGGAGAGACGGCCATAACTGGCGATGTAATCGTGAGCAGGAAGGTGGGAGCCTGGTGGTGTGGCCGCTGCTATAGTGGCGCGACCATGAGCCGCGTGTAGAACAAGCGAATTTGTGTTCGGTCTTGGGTTTGCGATTTGGCTTGGTGGTCGCCGGCTAAGGTAGCAGCGACGGCGACCATGGAGGTGGACCGGTGGTTTGCGGCAGTGTGGGTCACCAGACTGGTGTAGATCGGGCGTTTTGGTGGCTAACTAGTCCCGAGTCGACTAGACTGAGTCGGGTTGACTCAGTGGCAAGTCGGGCTCAGTTTGGGCTGGTTTTCGGGGAATAGCTCGAGCTCGGTACCGTGTACAATATATCCGAAATTGGTGCGAAACCGTTGAGCGGTTTGCCGGGAATTTCAGATTTTCGGTATGAATTTCAGTTTCGTTTTCTGTAGATTTGTTCCGAATTAATTATCGATTGCTAACAAATTTTAATTATATTGAATAGGGCGATAAGGCAGTCATTTCGACATATTAAATATATTTTTCGGACGACTTTGGTCGGTGGGCGTTATATTCGGGCGCCGGTACTGTTCACGGTGGGCCCGAAACGGCTGTTCTATAAGCGAAATTTCAGGTGGGAAATTTTATTTCTCACTCCGCATTATTGAAGTAGTTTAGGGGTGCAAAGCCCTTATTTAATTTAATATAGATATATTAAATCGTTAATTTAAATATCTATAATTCGTTTAGAATCGGAATTGGACTTAGGAATTAATTTAAGAAAATTAATTAATTATTTCCTATGTAATTAAATAATTTCCTATATGAATCGAATAGGAATAGATGGCTTAGAATTTCCCTTGGGAATTAAATGAGTTAGTAGAGATTCGTGGAAACTTAGACGTTGTGCTAGGTTCCTTTGCGATACGTGAATTAATTGCTTTAATTTATTTTAAAGGCCTGATAAAGGAATTTGAAATATTTTCTAAAGAGTTAAAGAAAATATATATTTTGAAAACATGAATGGTACATGAAATTGTTTTCATATGATTTACTTGCTTTATTGTATTTTAAAGCATGAAAGAAGATTTTGAGATTTATATATTACCCATGTGGGTATTTACATAAATATGATGTATTACATATTTATGTTGAGGCATGATTGTCATTTAGACCTGGATGCATATTGAGAATATCATGTAGTGTTAAATCATGGTATTGGTATATGTGGGTTGTGAAATCATGTGGGGTGTATTTGTGTCGAATCGTCGCAACAACTGGCCAGGGGGTGTTCCCATCCTGCGGAATAATGAGCCGTGAATAGGGTATAAGGTGAGTCGTCTCATTCTCGAAGTCGCAGGTCGTCTCGTGCATCCGTTATACGGATTTTTGGTCACGGGTCGTCTCGTGCCAACCGTCTTCCTTGTTGAAAGTGTAGTGTCAAAAACACTTGGGAAGAATTGGTGCGGTACTCTTTCTCCTTGTAAATGGGTGGAATGCGTATTCGTTAACCACGTGATGTGGGCAAAGGGTGGTGTATGAATCACATTGAATATGTTTGACATTTATGTGATTTCATTTGACATATATACGTGATATTATTATATGTGATGTTGGAGCAGGTTTAATATGTGTTATTATTGCCTGTTGGATTTTGGAGCATGTTATGTATGAATATTGTGAAATTAAATTCATATCTTTATAAAATGCTCAGTTGAAAATGATAAATGCGAAAACATGAATTAAATGAGAAAATAAGTATAAATGAAAAGTGTATCTTTATAATTGTGATTATTTACCTTGTGCCCTTGGGGGAGATTAGGTATATTGGCATAGTGACCTCTATGGTTAGTTATGTGTTATCTGTAGAGATTTGAGGTTAGGGATTGATTGAGTATCAATTGTGATCTGAGGCCTTAGCGAAGGCGGTGATAGTTTTGTGGTTTCGGTTGGTTGCATATTACTGACCCTGGATGTTTCTTTCCCACTTAGGGGGAGGTATCTGTTGGCTTTGAAATTCCATTTCAAGCAATAAATCTTATTTTGATATTAACAAAACATTCAAAACCGTGTTTGGTACTAATATGGCTTTGAGCTAAGTGTTTCAGCAAGTACAGGTAAATGTTTCGGAAAGATCGCTAAAGCAACAAGCGATAAGGAAACTCAAGGGCAAACTCGAAGAAGGACAAAAAGATCAAAGAAAGAACAAAAGTTGGACTCAAGACCTGGGGTAGATAGGTCGGGGTGAGAATATTGTAACAAGGTATCTTATGCATTGATTGATCTTATAAGCTCAAGTAATTAATCAAACGAACTCAAACGGATCAAAAACGGACCTTGAAAACAATTTTTGGAGTCACCCAGTCGACTGGCCATGAAATGGCAGCCGACTGACTATGACCCAGTCGACTGGCCCTTAAGGACCCAGCCGACTGGATGAACCAGTGAGTTATAAAACATTCTAACTGCATGAGGCAGTCGACTGGCCTGTCCAAGGCAGTCAACTGACTGTGACCAGTCGACTGGCAGTTAAGGACCCAGCCGACTGACTGGACCAGAGAGTTTCGAACATTTTTTATTGCCTGAGGCAGTCGACTGGCCTGTCCAAGGCAGTCGACTAACTCATGAGGCAGTCGACTGGCCTTCTTGAGGCAGTCGACTGACCCTAGCCGTTGGGAAAAATATTTTAAATCTAAGCATGGAGGCAGTCGACTAGGTGCCGGTAGGCAGTCGACTGGGTGCTTCAGGATTTTAAGGAAAAGTATTTCTAAACAATATTTTTGCCCAAAAAGAAATGATTTTGCTTGCAGATTTTCAGGTCCTACACTCTATATTGTCTAGGGTGAGACACACTCTCCAAACCCTAGTGTTCACTATATAAAGAAAGAGATATGGATTAAAAATGCTAAGGTTCTTGTGTGAGAAATTTTCCAAATATTGTTCATCTCTAATTTTCTCTCAAACATCTTCCGAAAAATCTTTTGATAGCAAAATCTCGCTTTTCACTCTTATCATTTTGAAGATTTAAACTCAAGCCTTGAGCCTATTCTCTTATTGAAAATATATTGTGAGAATATATATATCTTGAGTTCTTGAAATATCACCTAAAAACACTTGAGCTTATATTGATCTATCATCCATAAAAACCTTAGGGTTTTGAGTGTTTTTGTTTTTTGAGTGATATATTGATTACATACACAAATTTGTGATCTTGGGTGAGTGAAGCCCATTGTATCAAGGGAGGATTGTTCTCTTGATTGTGTGAAGAGCTAGTTAGCTCTTTTGTAACGGTTTTGCTATTCCACCTATTGAAGGAAGAGCCATAGTGTAAGGATTGGGAAAGTCTCAAGGAAGGGGATTCTTTGAGCCGAGGAGTAGGAGTTACCGAACCTCGTAAAAATCACGGTGTCAATATCTCTATCTCTATCTCTTTACTTTATGTTCATGCATGCTTAATTTATATTGTGGTAAATAGCTTGTTGAATTTAAGTGAAATCATTCATTGCATATTTTACCTTGTAAATTAATATTGAACCTTGTTGCATGTTCTAGTAAGAATAAAAATAAGTTAGAAATTATTTTTAAAACCTTATTCACCCCCCCTCTAGGGTATTTTAGTGACTAACAATTGGTATCAGAGCCTAATCTCTACTTGTTTTTGACTTAACCGTCTTAGAGAACGATCATGGCCTCAAACATAGTCACTCATGTAGAAGGACAATCAAACAATAGGCCCCCATGGTTTGATGGTTCAAACTATAGTTATTGGAAGACTAGAATGATAGATTTTCTCCAAGCTATTGATTATCAAATTTGGCTAGTTATTGTCGATGGACCTTTTACTATTACCAAAGTAGTTGATGGAAAAACCATTCCCAAATTGCCCAACGAATGGGATAATGATGAGCATAGACTTATTTCATTTAATGCCAAAGCTAAGGTTAATCTAAATTGTGCCTTATGTCCAAATGAATTTAATCGAGTCTCTACTTGCTCCACGGCCAAAGAAATGTGGGATAAACTTGAAGTTACTTATGAAGGAACTACTCAAGTTAGAGAATCTAAAATTGATATACTTATGCATGAATATGAATTATTTGCCATGAAGGAAGATGAAAATATCAATTCTATGATGTCTCGTTTTACTAACATTTTGAATGGACTAAAGCATCTTGGTAGAATTGTTCCTAGATCCGATGCGGCACGCAAAGTCCTTAAAAGCCTTCCGGTCAAATGGGATGCAAAGGTGACGGCTATTAAAGAAGCACATGATCTTAGCACTATGAGTCTTGATGAGATTTTCGGGTCACTCCTTACATGGGAAATTACCTTGAAATCTCGTGAAGAAGACGCCAAGCCAAGAAAAGGTATAGCCTTGCAAGCTTCAACTAAAAGTGAAGCAAATGAGAGAATCGAAGAAGAGGTTGATGAAGACATTGCCTTGATCACTCAACAATTCAAGAGATTTCTTCAACGAAAGAAGGCTAAAGGTCGGAGGTTCTTAAAGAGCAATGAACCAAGAGGAGAGACAAGCAAGAAGGAGTCTATTACTTGTTTCAATTGTGGTAAACCGGGGCACTATAGAAATGAGTGTTTCAAGCCCAAAAAGGAGAACGATAAAAGGCCAAACAAAATGGCCATGAATGCTGTAACACCCCGTGTTATTTTCCTTTTTTCCTAAAATTATATTTATCTTAATTTCGGTTATGACGTCACTTGTTCATGACGTATTATTTATTCTTGGTATTTGATACCTGTAAATTTTTCGCGTTTAGTTTTAAAGTCGACTGTATGACTTTACGGTTTCTCTTTGACGACTACGCGAATTATTATTCTCGACTACGCGGTATCGTTTCGGCATTTAACGTTCAGTACTTCTAGTAGGCGACTACACGTTTTGTTTAATCGGACTTGTTAAGTGTTCCGATATTTGGGTTCCCTTCACCGATATATTTTATTGGGCGTCCTGTGGACTTACGGGTTGACTCAATATTATTTCGAGGCTTCCGGTAATTGTTGGGACTTATTATATATATATATATTTAATTATATATATATCATTAAAGTGGGGTGCATTTTGCAATTATAAAGAAGTTTAGGGTTAGTTATGCAATTAGTATATATATGTATATACATATATGCAGACCTGCTCCTCCTCCTACACGCCATCAGACGACCACATCTTCTCCTCTCCTCTCCTTCTCCTCAGCAGCAGCAACAACTCCCTCACGTCTCCATCCTCCATGGTCGCAGGTCAGGCGAGAGAGGAAGAGCAGAGTCGGCTGAGGGATGACCGTCGGTTGCAGCTGGTCGGGAGTAGCGACGGCGAGGGGCTGCTGGGCTGTGGACGGCGGCGGCGCTGGTGGCGAG
Source organism: Cornus suecica (assembly GCA_963922005.1). Classification (NCBI taxonomy): domain Eukaryota; kingdom Viridiplantae; phylum Streptophyta; class Magnoliopsida; order Cornales; family Cornaceae; genus Cornus; species Cornus suecica. The sequence goes on along the minus strand of OY998240.1, from coordinate 25,996,814 downwards.
AGGTGGCGGCACGGGCGGCGTGAGTCGCCGGAACGGGAGGCGCACTAGTTCGCGCGTGGACGCGTGGACAGGGGCGAACCCGGCTGGACTTTGGCCAATTTTTCGGCGACCTTCCGGTGATCGGTTTGAGCCGATTTTCGGTGAGTAGTTTCGTACCTACGTAGTATTCGTCCTATATTAATTTCGTGAATTTACGTTGAATGGTTTGCCCGAAAATCGTATTTATAGGTTATAGATTTCGTTTGGGTTATTTTAGATTTAACCCAATTAATTAACCGATTATTAATGGGCTTCGTATATATCGTATAGGTTGTCAAGACGGACATTTCGATATATTCGAAATATTTTTCGAACGACTTTGGTCGGCGGACGTCATATTCGGGCGCCGGTACTGTGCTGTTTCGGGCTGTTCGGTAACGTATAATTAGGTGGGAAATTATATTTCTCACTGCGCATTATTGAAGTAGTTTAGGGGTGTAAAACCCTTATTTAATTTAATATAGATATTTTAAATCGCTAATTTAAATATCTATAATTCGTTTAGAATCGGAATTGGACTTAGGGATTAATTTAAGAAAATTAATTAAATTATTCCCTATGTGATTATATTAATTCCTATTTTAATTGAATAGGAATATGCAGCTTAGAAATTCTCTTGAGAATTAAATGAGCTAGAAGATTTTGTAAACGTTGGACGTGAGAGAATTAGACGCTATTCTAGGTCCCCTTTTATTACGTGGATGATCTGTGTAAATTATTTTAAAAAGACATGTTAATTGAAATTGAAATATTTTCTAAAGAATTAAAGAAAATATATTGTTTAGAACATGAATCTATTTTCTCACGATTTAAATGCTTTAATATATTTTTAAAAGCATGTACAGAGATTTGAGATTTATGTTGATATTACCATGTGGGTATTTTTATAAATATGGTGCATTACATATTTATGTTGGACATGATTTATTTGTGTACACCATGTATTGTGAGACATGGGTGTTGGTGCATGTAGTGCATGTGTTCACCATTTGCAGAGATTCATTTGGTGTGGTCTACTTCCTTTGTGCGTGGTGCACGAGTAGACGTTTGTGTTTGGATCGTCGAAACAACTGGCCAGGGGGTGCTTCTTGCTCCCACAGAACTAAAAAGCTGAGAAACGCAGATGATAGGGGGAGGACATATCGTCCAAACCCTATGCGCATGACCGCGTCGTGGAGGACGTCTTCCTTGGTTAAAAGTGTGAAGTGTCAAAGCACTTGGGAAGAACGGTACGATGAGTCTACATTCCCTAGTGAGCCTGCAGACTTAGGGGAATGGTGGAGAATGATCCAGTACCCTTTGGTAGGGTGTGTTTTTGTGTGTGTGTACTACAGGCGGTCTGTGAGTACGGTGCGTTGCATATCATCATGTGATTTATTGATATGTATATATATATATGTTGGAGCATGATTATTTATGAATATGCAAAATGAATTCATTTTATAAAATGCTCAGTTGAAAGTGATAAATGTGAAAACGGAAATTTAAAAGCAGTAATTATTAAAGTATAAACGAGGCGTATATCCTTATACTTGTGTTGTATACTTTTGTGCCCGTAGGGGTGGTTAAGTATGTTGGTCTGGCGACTTCTGTGGTTAGTTGAAGTTAGAGATGGATTGTAGAATTGAGGTTGAGTTGATGTGGAGTAATGCCTTAGAGAATGTGGTTAATAGTTTTGTAATTGTGGTTAGTAGCCTTGTGATTATGGTTAGTAGCCTTGTGATCGTGGTTAGCAGTCTTGTGACTGTGGTTAGTAGTCTTGTGATTGTGGTTAGTAGTTTGGTGATTTTGGTTGGCTGTGTGACTTGTTAGAGATTTGAGATCCGAGATTGATTTTAGTATCAGTTATGATTTGGGGCCTTCGAGAAGGCGGGTGATGAGATTGTGAGTTGTAGTATGGACCTTTAGGTTCCTTTCACTTTTGAGGAATATGTTATCAATTGTAACTGAGATTTTGATTGGGAGATAAGAGGTTATGGTTGAGGTGAGTTCTATTAAGTACTTAGGGTACTGTAGCGTGGTTTATAGTGCTTAGTTCATTCCCCTAAGCATTTCTTGTACTGTGTTTTGTACACTAGTACGTGGTCGTTGACTTGTATGTTATTCCTTGAGTTGTCGGTTACAGCGTGGTGCCGAACCTTTTCCTGGTGTTGTCATTTGATTCTATAGAGTTGTGTTTTCTCTTATTGGCTGTCATTTCGAAAACAGTGTTTCCTAAGTTTTGAAGTAAACTCTTGTATTTAAAGGGAAAAACCCGTTTTCGCCTACCCCCGTAGAAATGAAAAGTTTTAATACCTTATAAAATGATTTTAGGATCTTCTTTGAAAAGATTTCAACTTTTAAAAGCCGGTGATGGCAACTGACGGAGACCGGGGGCAAGACGGTCATTTTTAATGTGTGGTTTCCTAAAAGAAAACTATTTTTATTACTTGTCTTGATGATTCTGAGATTTTGAGACTTCTTTCTCAAAATCTCGACCTGTAGTGTTTTGAAAGGGGATTTCCTGTTTCTCCTTTTCTTCGGATCATTCTAAGTCTCGGTTACGAGGCTTGGTGTTGTTCAGTGCACACATATAGTGTTGCCTCTCACTTCTTCTTGGTTGTTGATGTCACCACCTAGGTGATAGGAGTTTTTCTTAAGTTAGGGGCATGGATACCGAATGGATTGGTTCGAGTTTAGAAACTTTTTTCTTAAAAACTATTGAATCTCTGGGATTCATCTTTTCATTACTTTCACTTTCGGCCATTCGTTTTTGGTTTCCTTGTTCACTTTTGGTGTTCTTTCCTTGTTCACTTGTGGTGTTCTTCCTTGTTCGGGTATTCTTAACCTTGACGTTGTTGTCTTGGTTAGCTGTTGGTTAGCATTGGGAATTCCTTCCCTTTGCCTTGTTTTGGTGACCTTTAGGTGGTCGTTCTCGTGAGTTGAGTTTGTCTACTCATAGTGACTTGATTGTGTGGTTTTCCTCACCTACAGTGAGAGTGTTAGTGATGTGATTGACCCATTGATTATAGTGTTATGAGGTTAATGTGGTGATGTGATTCATGGTATTGAGGAAGTGATATAATTCAGGTGACCCAGTACTTGAGAGGTGTATTTTCTCTAGAAATGGAATGAGGTTTGTTATATATATATATATTGATGATGGTTGTGTTAGTACGCAAGGACGTGGGTATTTTCCTTCCTGTGTTATCGGGGTGTGGGATTTGAGCCTTCCTTGGTACTAGTGGTGGATTTTGTTTCCTGTGGATATTAGAGGTGAGTGTGATCTCCTCTATTGGATCTTCTGATTTGTGTTGTGAGTAATTGATGATTTGTGAGGTTTGACTCAGGAGTTGTGCACTTAGTATATGTTGATGAGAGTAGTGTAGACTACCGGTTTTGGTACTTGGAGTACGAGTTTTAGAGATTCATGTTGTGTATTTATATATATATATATATGTGTATATATATATATATATATATTCCCTATATACTTATGTATACTCGTTTACGATAGTATATGAGCGTGTGCCTTGGGATTTGCGTGGATGAGACTAGTTGGGCTATATTTATATCTTATTAGACGGTTTAGCTTTACCTAAACTATCAGAGGATGTGGTAGTTAGAGTATTCTTTCCCACTGAGCTTATTTTCTCACAGGGGAATTTCATTCTCCCCCTGGTATTCCACGCCAGGTTGCAGGAAACATACGGCTATGAGCAGGATGCAGTGCAACGGCGGCATTCTTTTGTTTCCTTGTTACAGGTTTTGGAGTTGCTTTGGGTGATGCGGTTACGGTTGCAGCACGACTGGGTTTGGGGACGATAGGTATCCGCTTTCAGTTTATCTACCCATTGTTATGGGATTGTTATGTATTCTCTTTTGGGAGCCAGTCTGTTGGCATATCCCTGTTGATGTATCCTTTAGTTCCTGTATTTATTCTTTCTGATGGTTATTGTATCTATTCTGCACATCTAGGTGCTTTTCTGTATTTTTATTCGAGCACTTGTGGCTCTGTTGATATTAGAGGGTTTGGAGGGGTTTGGGTTTCTTTCCACTACCTCGGCCCTAGTAGGATTGATGAATGTGGGGCTTGGAATCCATTGTGATTATTGAATTGCTATTGGCAGGTTCTTGTGTTGTGGTTGTTGTCCAGATATTCCATTTACAAACGGAACTCTGCCGGATTTTTGTTAGATTTCGCTGCTTAGTTTATTATCCATTTGGGTATGAAATATACCATATCTATCATTAACGCATATGTTTTCACGGTTAATGATGTCTTAGTTGGTCATTCATGTTAAGGATCACATTCTGGATTCCTTGGATGTCCCTGTTCGGGAGTCTTAGGGATTTAGGAGCGTGTCTGTTGGTATCTGAGGATACTCTTGTGTTTTTAGTATTCGTGTTGGCATGGAGTATATTCTTATTGTTATTCCATGTACTTTTTTGTTATTGTTGACTCTAGTAGTCGCTTGGTTTGTGTCACCCTTTAGGGGCGTGACAGCATGGTATCTGGGCATTCATTGCAACCCTTTATGGGTGTTTGATGACTGAATGTCTTTTGGTTCTTGTTTATTTTTACTTCCGCAATCATTCCCTTAGCTCTTAGGCTCGGGTTTCAGAGTCCTAGGAATTCGGGGCGTGACAAATGCAACATGGGATGATTATGACTCTTGTGATTCTGATGAGGAAGAGAATGGTGAGGAAATTGCAAATCTTTGCCTCATGGCAAATGAAGATGAGGTACATTTAAATTTACATGCATTAGATAATTCCATTTTGTCATATGATGAGCTTTTATTTTCTCATAATGAATTACAAGATGCATTTGAAAATTTGTATGATGAGTTTGAAAAACTAGCAAAAAAACATAGTTTGCTCAAGAAATCTAAATCTTCATGTAATTCCACTTGCCACACCATAGTTGATGTAAACGCAACTAATGACAAAAGTATGAAGATAGAAGAGGAAAATATTTTGTTGAAAAAGACCATTGATGATCAAATAAACATTTTAGCAAAATTCACAAAAGGAAAAGAGAACTTGAGCATCATGCTAGGAAGACAAAGAAACTCTTTTGACAAATGCGGCTTAGGATATGATGCATTCAACAAGGATGCACTTTTATTGAAGAAAATAAAATCATTAAAGCATACTTTTTCAAAACAATCTTCATTCTCAACTTCTATTGATCACAATCATGTTTCATGCTACTATTGCAAGAAAAGAGGTCACAAAGCAAATGCATGTTATCTAAGAAAGAAGAAGAAAATTGTTTCAAAAATGTTTTGGGTTCCAAAAGGAACTATTGCATCTCTACGTGCTAAAGAGAACTTGGTAACTAAATCAATTTGGGTTCCGAAAGGAACTATTGCATCTCTTTCTAACCAAAATGGACCCAAAATAGACTGGGTACCAATAAAAGTCACGTAACGCTGTTTTGTAGGTTTGCTTGAAGACCGCCTCAAAAGAAAGATGGTTTCTTGATAGCGGTTGTTCAAGACACATGACGGGGGACAAATCGAAATTCATGTCCTTAAAATCTTATGAAGGAGGAAACGTTACTTTTGGAGATAACTCACAAGGGAAAATTGTTGGAATCGGATCTATTGGTATATCTTCTTCTCTAGCTATAGATAACGTACTTTTAGTTGATGGTTTAAAGCATAACTTGTTTAGTATTAGCCAACTTTGTGACAAAGGTTATGATGTTATCTTTAGGTCAAATGCATGTATAGTTGAGAAAGACGGAAAGCAATTGTTCAATGCAAAGAGAAACGGAAATTTATATACTATGTTGCTATGTGAATTAAATGAACAAGATGTTAAGTGCTTTGTCACATCGAGTGAAAATAGTTGGTTATGGCATAGACGCTTAGGACATGCTAGTATGGACCTCATCCAACGTTTGTCTAAAAATGAATTAGTCAAAGGCCTCCCGAAGACTAATTTTTCAAAAGATAAAATATGTAGTGCATGTCAAATAGGTAAGCAAGTGAAATCTTCTTTCAAGAGAAAGAAAGATATCACCACTTCTCGACCCTTAGAGTTACTTCATATGGATCTCTTTGGTCCGGAAAGAACGGCTAGCTTGGCCGGGAAACTCTATGTACTTGTTATAGTAGATGATTACTCTAGATTTACTTGGGTTTACTTTCTTGCTCATAAAAATGAAACTCACTCCATTCTCGATAAATTTTATAGAGTCATTCAAAATGAAAAAGATTTGAAAATCAAGAAAGTTAGAAGTGATAGGGGTAGAGAGTTTGACAATCAAGATCTAGAGAAATTATGTGATGAATTTGGTGTATCTCATGATCTCTCGGCTCCAAGATCTCCTCAACAAAATGGGGTAGTTGAAAGGAAAAATAGATTTTTACAAGAAATGGCTAGAACTATGTTAAATGAACACAACCTTCCCCGAAGTCTTTGGGCGGAAGCGGTAAATACCGCTTGTCATGTCATAAATAGAGTTATAATTCGAATGAAATTGGGTAAAACTCCGTATGAGTTGTGGAATGGTCAGAAACCCAATATTGGTTATTTCAAGGTGTTTGGTTGTAAATGTTTTGTTTTAAATGATAAAGATAACTTGGGAAAATTTGACTCCAAATCGGATGAAGCAATTTTCTTAGGTTATTCCTCAACAAATAGAGCCTTTAAAGTTTTTAACAAAAGGACTTTAACCATGGTAGAGTCTATCCATGTTGTTTTTGATGAATCACCACCTCTACCCTCACCTAGAGTTGACCTAGATGATGATGAAGTTGTAGGAATTAAGGATAATTTCAATAATCTCAATATCTCCAACTCGTCAAGTAGGCAAATGGATAAGAGTAAAGTTGGAGATCAATCAAATGATGACTTGACTTGCTCCATTCCTAAATCTTGGAGGATTGTGCACAACCATCCTCTTGACCAAGTCATAGGAAACCCTTCACAAGGTGTTAGCACAAGATCTCAACTTAGAGACTTATGCAATCACATGGCTTTTGTGTCCAATATTGAACCCAAGAACTTCCACGAAGCTCAATCGGATGATTCTTGGATCATGGCTATGCAAGAGGAACTAAATCAATTTGAACGCAATCAAGTTTGGCATTTAGTCCCTCAACCCACACATCAAACAATAATAGGCACTAAATGGGTTTTTCGAAATAAGAAGGATGAAAATGGAGTGATTATTCGAAATAAAGCAAGATTGGTAGCTCAAGGTTACAATCAAGAGGAAGGCATTGACTATGATGAAACCTTTGCACCCGTAGCTAGATTAGAAGCAATTAGAATGCTTCTTGCATTTGCATCATCTAGAAATTTCATTCTCTATCAAATGGATGTCAAAAGTGCTTTTCTAAATGGAACTATAGATGAAGAAGTGTATGTGAAACAACCACCCGGCTTTGAAAATGAACGTTTTCCAAATCATGTTTACAAATTATCTAAAGCTTTGTATGGGTTAAAGCAAGCTCGTAGAGCTTGGTATGAACGGCTTAGTGACTTTCTACTTCAAAAAGGTTTTTTCTAAAGTCAAAGTTGACACCACTCTATTTACAAAAAATGTCAAGAATGATTTGTTGATTATCCAAATATATGTTGACGACATTATATTCGGATCAACAAACACTTCCCTTTGCAAGGATTTCGCATCTAACATGCAAAACGAATTTGAAATGAGTATGATGGGTGAGTTGAACTTCTTCTTAGGGTTGCAAATCAAGCAAAGCTTGGATGGCTTATTTGTTAGCCAATCTAAGTATACTAAAGATTTGCTAAAGCGATTTGGTATGGAGGAAGCCAAACATGCCATTACTCCCATGAGTACCTCTATTAAACTCGATAAAGATGAAAATGGAAAATGTGTTGATATTACTAAATATAGAGGCATGATAGGAAGTTTACTTTATTTAACTGCTAGTAAACCGGATATCATGTTTAGTGTATGCTTATGTGCTCGCTTTCAATCTTGTCCCAAAGAATCTCACTTGCTAGCCGTAAAACGTATTTTTTGCTATCTTAACGGGACAATTAACTTAGGACTTTGGTATCCAAGTGATACTTCACTTGATCTCACGAGTTATTCGGATGCCGATTTTGCGGGTTGTAAAATTGATCGGAAAAGCACAAGCGGTACATGTCATTTTCTAGGTCACTCGTTAGTTTCATGGTCAAGTAAAAAGCAAATTTTGGTTGCCTTGTCTATGGCTGAAGCCGAATATGTTGCGGCCGGTAGTAGTTGTGCTCAAACTCTTTACATTAAGCAACAATTACTTGATTTTGGGCTTGTTTTCAATCGCGTACCTATTAAATGTGATAACACTAGTGCTATTTGTATCTCAAAGAATCCTATTCAACACTCTCGCACAAAGCACATAGAGATTAGGCATCATTTTTTACGGGATCACGTAGCTAAAGGCGACGTTGAATTGGTTTTTATTGACACTAAGAATCAATTGGCGGATATTTTTACTAAACCCCTCTCGGATGAACCATTTTCAAAAATTCGTAGGGAATTAGGAATGGCCATGGATTTTGAAGTCATCAGTTAATTTTCACAACTTCTCGTCCACGTTCTCGGCTTTCAAAATTTAAAAAATTTTCAAAAGTTTTTTGAGGGCCAGTCGACTGCCTCATATACGGCCAGTCGACTGGATCAACCAGTGAGTTTTTGTGTTTTTAACTATCTTCAGCCAGTCGACTGCCTACATTGGCCAGTCGACTGGGTCATGAGCCAGTCGACTGTCTCCATATGGCCAGTCGACTGCCTCTGCGCGAACATTGTTTTTATTTCTTCTTTCTCTTCGTCTTCTCTCCACTCTCTCCACGATCTCTCCCATTTCTTCTCTCCTTCATGCCATTTACTCATCTTTAAACCACTTTCCCACTACACCACGATCCTCTCCTCCATCATCACCACTCCCCTCTTCATTTTCAGTTATATATCTCCATATATATATCCATATATATTTTTTTTACAGTTTCACTTCTCCCTCTCTGATTTCACCATTTCTTTTCGTTTTTCTTCTCAAAATGTTTACCATCATCTTGATTCTCATCTCTCTCATGGCTCCTAATGTCGTGCGCCTCAAGAAACGCGCCCGTAGGGGTGGAAGCTCTTCGGCTGCACCTCCTCCACCTCCGTCTCCTGTTCATGAGGACACTGATTCCGAATCTGAATCTGGTCCGATGTCTCTGACTGCTCTTCTCGGTGATGAAGACAGTGTTCATCTTTTCGAAACTCAGTTCCTTCATCGAAAATTTGCTCGGAGTCGCATTGTGACTCAACCCTTGTGCGAAGAGATTAGCGCTAATACGTTCAATCTTTTTCAAAATATGGGTTGGGATTTATTTCTATCGCTCGATGTTCCGCTCTATCCGAGGGCTATCAAAGCATTCTACACCAATCTGGTGAATCCTTCTCAACCACGCCTTATCTCCACCCAGCTTAGCTCCAATGTTGGAGGCGTCTCTGTTGAGATCACCGAAGCAGTAATCAATACTGTTTTTCGGCTACCTCCTGGCGGTATCTCCTATTACTGCCCATCTATTTGGTACTCTTCGAGTGATTTCGATCCTCTCGAAGCAGTTCAGGCTATTTCTGTGAATAAAACAACCACCGCCATTGCTGAGTTTCCTTCTTCCTCGCTTACTCCCGAGGCTAGACTTGTGCACAACATTATCACGTATTCCATTTTGCCCAAGTCCGGAAGCCGGAGTCTTGTGTCGATTATGGAAGCTTTCCTTGTCTACTGTGTCATGACCGGTCGGAAGCTCAATCTTGCCTTCCTCTTCATATCGGCAATCCTCGAGTGCCACAAGAAGAAAGGCGCACTTATTTTTCCTACCCATTTATCCTATCTTCTCAGTCGGAATGGTGTGCCACTTGCTGACGAGCCTATGGAGCACAATCCAATCTTTCTGAACCGCACTCATCTCAAGCAAATGCACATTGGCAAAAATGCCGATGGAGTGTTGGTCTCTCTTAGGGCTGCCCCTCCTGCGGACCAAGCCGGTCCTTCTGTTCCTCGTCCCGACGCTCCTCGTCCCGAGGCACCTCGTCCGGATGCTCCGACTTCCTCATTTCCGTCTCTTGGTAGTGATTTCGATATTCCGGATTTTGGGTTCGGGGGTAATCCCGAAACTCTTACCCAAATCTTGGAAATCGTGAAGCGCAATGAGGAGGCCCAAAAGCAGACGGCCGCGGACATGAAGCGCCTTGAGGACAAGATCGACCGCCTCACCACCGCCATGGATGCACTTCGCCGTGACCCTCCGCCTTTTTGATGTCGTCAAAGGGGGAGAATGTTTAGGTTGTTTGTGTTGGCCATAGGTCCATTTTGCGTAGCATAGGACGTTACCATGTGTGTTGTTTATGTTATCTTTAGTTTTATTTCTATGCTTTATTATTTTGTAATGTGTAGTAGTAAAACAACATGTACCGATCTTGCAATTATTAATTGAAAAATGTTGTTTCTATTATTCTTCAATGCATTACGTAAATGAATATCAAATTGCAAAATTTATTTCCTAAGGGGGAGCATGAAAATAAAAATGAAAGATGCACACATTGAGGGGGAGTATCACTTGATACTTTACCAATTATGAGCAAACACGAAATGTTTTGTCAACATCAAAAAGGGGGAGATTGTTGGCTTTGAAATTCCATTTCAAGCAATAAATCTTATTTTGATATTAACAAAACATTCAAAACCGTGTTTGGCACTAATATGGCTTTGAGCTAAGTGTTTCAGCAAGTACAGGTAAATGTTTCGGGAAGATCGCTAAAGCAACAAGCGATAAGGAAACTCAGGCGCAAACTCGAAGAAGGACAAAAAGATCAAAGAAAGAACAAAAGTTGGACTCAAGACCTGGGGTAGATAGGTCGGGGTGAGAATATTGTAACAAGGTATCATATGCGTTGATTGATCTTATAAGCTCAAGTAATTAATCAAACGAACTCAAACGGATCAAAAACGGACCTTGAAAACAATTTTTGGAGTCACCCAGTCGACTGGCCATGAAATGGCAGCCGACTGACTGTGACCCAGTCGACTGGCCCTTAAGGACCCAGCCGACTGGATGAACCAATGAGTTATAAAACATTCTAACTGCATGAGGCAGTCGACTGGCCTGTCCAAGGCAGTCGACTGACTGTGACCAGTCGACTGGCAGTTAAGGACCCAACCGACTGACTGGACCAGAGAGTTTCGAACATTTTTGATTGCCTGAGGCAGTCGATTGGCCTGTCCAAGGCAATCGACTGACTCATGAGGCAGTCGACTGGCCTTCTTGAGGCAGTCGACTGACCCTAGCCGTTGGGAAAAATATTTTAAATCTAAGCATGGAGGCAGTCGACTGGGTGCCGGTAGGCAGTCGACTGGGTGCTTCAGGATTTTAAGGAAAAGTATTTCTAAACAATATTTTTGCCCAAAAAGAAATGATTTTGCTTGCAGATTTGCAGGTCCTACTCTCCATATTGTCTAGGGTGAGACACACTCTCCAAACCCTAGTGTTCACTATATAAAGAAAGAGATATGGATTAAAAATGCTAAGGTTCTTGTGTGAGAAATTTTCCAAATATTGTTCATCTCTAATTTTCTCTCAAGCATCTTCCGAAAAATCTTTTGATAGCAAAATCTCGCTTTTCACTCTTATCATTTTGAAGATTTAAACTCAAGCCTTGAGCCTATTCTCTTATTGAAAATATATTGTGAGGATATATATATCTTGAGTTCTTGAAATATCACCTAAAAACACTTGAGCTTATATTGATCTATCATCCATAAAAACCTTAGGGTTTTGAGTGTTTTTGTTTCTTGAGTGATATATTGATTACATACACAAATTTGTGATCTTGGGTGAGTGAAGCCCATTGTATCAAGGGAGGATTGTTCTCTTGATTGTGTGAAGAGCTAGTTAGCTCTTTTGTAAAGGTTTTGCTATTCCACCTATTGAAGGAAGAGCCATAGTGTAAGGATTGGGAAAGTCTCAAGGAAGGGGATTCTTTGAGCCGAGGAGTAGGAGTTACCGAACCTCGTAAAAATCACAGTGTCAATATCTCTATCTCTATCTCTTTACTTTATGTTCATGCATGCTTAATTTATATTGTGGTAAATAGCTTGTTGAATTTAAGTGAAATCATTCATTGCATATTTTACCTTGTAAATTAATATTGAACCTTGTTGCATGTTCTAGTAAGAATAAAAAGAAGTTAGAAATTATTTTTAAAACCCTATTCACCCCTCCTCTAGGGTATTTTAGTGACTAACAGTATCATTTATCGTGCTTTTGAGGTTTTGAGTGCGGTTAGAAGTGGTTGTGATTGAACCTGTCTAGTTAAGTGGAAATGACTTCTTGATTCTGTTAATTATCAATTGTGAAATTAGAGTCATAATGAATTGGAAGAGGTATTGATTGAGACTAGTTATTCCCGTGGTATCGGCCACTAGTTCTCCCTTTTCATGATATTAGGGGGTTTAAGTGATTTTATTAAGTACTCGAGTTACTGTAGCTTGGCAATCTTGTTTCTAGTGCTTAGTTCATTCCTCTAAGCATTTCTTTTATTGTACTCTGTATACTAGTACATGTCTTTGACTTACATGTCATTCCTTGAGTTGTAGGTTACGGCGTGGTGCCGAACCTTTTCCAGGTGTTGTCATTTGATCTCGTGAGGTTGGGAACGGATAGTTGTGTTCCGTGAACCCAATGTAGTACTCTTCCTTCCTTGTCATCTTGGACATTATAGGAATCCGTGGAGTTGTGTTTACCCTTATTTGGCTGTCCTTCGGAAACGGTGTTTTCTAAACTCTTTGTATTTAAAAGGAAAAACTCGTTTTCGCCTACCCCCGTAGCAACTAAAAGTTTTAGTACTTTGTAAAATGATCTTAGGATCTTCTTTAAAAAGATTTTTAACTTCTAAAAGCCGGTAATGGCAACTGACGGAGACCGGGGCAAGACGGTCATTTTTACTATGTGGTTTCTTAAAAGGAAAACTATTTTATTACTTTTCTTGGGATTCTGAGATTTCGAGACCTCTTTCTCAATATCTCATCCTGTAGAGTTTTGAAAGGTGTTCCATTGTTTCACCTTTGCTTCCTATCATTTCTATGTCTCGGGTATGAGGCTTGGTGTTGTTCAGGGCACACATATAGTGTTTCCCTTTCCTTTCTTTTGGTTTTTGATGTCACCACTTAGGTGATTCGAGTTGTTCCACATGTTAGGGGCATGGATACCGAGTGGATTGGGTTCCTTGTCCAGGTGTTTTCACTAAACACTTGTGGTGTTCTTTACCTTGACATTGTTGTCTCGGTTATCTATTGGTTAAGCATTGGAAAGTCTTTTCCTTCACTTTGCTTTGGTGACCCTGAGGTGGTCGTTCTTGTGAGTTGAGTTCGTGTACTCTTAGTGATTTGATTGGGTGGTTTTCCTCGCCTACAGTGAGAGTGTTAGTGATGTGATTAACCCTATTGATGATAGTATTATGAGGTCGATATGGTTTATGGCATGGTGATATGATTGAGGTGATCTAGCCTTTGAGAGGTAGATTTTCCTTAGGAATGGGATGAGGTTTGTTATATATATATATATATATATATATATATATATATATATATATATATATATATATATTGTACATTTACAATATATATATATATATAGATGACGGTTGTGTTAGTACGCAAGGACGTGAGTACTTTTCCTCCTGTGTTATCGGGGAGTGAGTTATGAGTATTCCTTGGTACTAGTGGTGGATTATGATCCTTGTGGATATTAGAGGTGAGTGTGTTTTTCCTCTGTTGGATTTTCTGAATTGTGTTGTGAGTAATTGAGGAATTGTTAGATTGGATCCTAGTATCGTGTACCTAGTGTACGTGGGTGAGAGTAGTGTAGACTACCGGTGTGGGTACGTACGAGTCTTAGTCGTATCTTATAGGCTCGTGTTGTGTACTTATATATATATACATATATATTTATCCCTGATATATATATTCATTTACGGTAGCATATGAGCACGTACCTTGGGTTTTCGTGGCTGGGTTATGTTGTGGGCTATGTATCTCACTGGGTGGTTTAGGATTACCTAAACTATTAGAGGATGTGGTAGTTAGAGTATCCTTTCCCACTGAGCTTATTTGCTCACAGGGGTATTTCATTTGCCCCCTGGTATTCCCACGCCAGGTTGCAGGAAATATACGGCTATGAGCAGGATGCAGTGCAACGGCAGTTTTCTCTTGTTTCCTTGTTACACGTTTGGAGTTGCGTTGGGTGATGCAGTTAGGATTGCAGTACGACTGGTTTAGGGACGATAGGCATTTATTGTTAGCTTCTCTCCCCATTGTTATGGGATTGTTATGTATTTTCTTTTGGGAGCCAGTCTGTTGGCATATCCTTGTTGATGTATCCTTTATTTCCTGTATTTATTCTTTCAGGAGGTTATTGTATTTATTTTGCATTGCTAGGTGCATTTCTTGTATTCCTATTCGAGCATTTGTGGCTCTGTTGAGTTTAGAGGGTTTGGAAGGGTTTTGGTTTATTTCCACTACCTCGGCCCTAGTAGGATTGATGAATGTGGGGCTTGGAAGCCATTGTGATTATTGAATTTCTATTGGCAGGTTTTTGTGTTGTGGTTGTTTTCCGGATGTTACATTTACAAACGGAATTCTGCCGGATTTTCGTTAGATTCCACTGCTTTCTTTTGTCATTCATTTGGGTATTTAATATACCATTTCTATCATTAACCCATATGTTTTCATGGTTAATGATGTCTTAGTTGGTCATTCATGTTAAGGATCACATCCTGGATTCCTCGGATGTCCCTGTTTGGGAGTCTTAGGAGTTTAGGAGTGTGTCAGTTGGTATCTGAGGATACTCTTGAGTTTCTAGTATTCTATTTGGCATAGAGTATAGTTTTCATTGTTATTCCATGTATTTAGTCTGGTTATTATTGACTCTAGTAGTCGATTGACTTATGTCACCCTCTGGAGATTCGCTGATTCTCTAGATTAGAGTTTCGGGAATTCTAGGGGCGTGATAGTAGGGTATCAGAGTGTGTCATTCTTACCCTTTTATGGGTGTTTGATGACCTTCAGTCATTGGTTTTAATTTGTTTTTCGTTTCTTTTTACTTCCGCATTCACTCCCTTAGCTCTTAGGCTCGGGTTTCGGAGTCCTAGGAATTTGGGGCGTGACACAACATGTCGGCCGGATTCTCGCTTCCTTGAATCTTCTTAAGTGTTAATACTTCATCCTTTAATAGAGATCTGATAAAGTGATAACGAAGATCTATATGTTTGGTTCTCGAATGAAATGCTGAATTTTTCGCCAGATGTATAGCACTCTGACTATCACTATGCAAAACACTTTTTCCTTGCTCGAATCCCAACTCTACCAACAAACCCTTTAACCAAATCATCTCTTCGCTAGCCTCTTTCACAGCTACATACTCAGCCTATGTAGTAGATAACGCTACAATCCTCTGTATCTGCGAAATCCAACTGACTGCTGTAGTACCTACTGTAAAGACATAACCAGTAGTGCTTCTTCTGTGATCTATCTCACCAGCAAAATCTGAATCTACATAGCCATGTAAATTCACTTCACCCTTTCCAAAATAAAGACATCTGTTTGTGGTACCTCGTAGATATCGCAATATCGACTTCACTGTTTCCCAGTGAGTCTTTTCTGGATTGGACATGAACCTGCTGACTGCTCCCACTGCATATGCAATATCTGGTCTTGTACAAACCATTGCATACATCAAGCTACCAATAGCTGAAGCGTATGGAATACTGGCCATGTTGTTCCTTTCTGCTTCTGACTTGGGAGACTGCTTTTTGGATAATCGAAAATGACTAGCCAAAGGTGTGTTAACTGACTTAGCATCACTCATGTTGAACCGCGTCAAAACCCGTTCAACGTAGTCAGCCTGAGACAACTGCAAAATTCCCTTATGCTTGTCTCTGATGATTCTCATACCAAGAATCTGCTTCGCTGTGCCTAAGTCCTTCATATCGAACTCTTTTGCCAACTGTTTCTTCAACTTACTGATTTCAACAAAATCAGATCCAGCTACTAACATGTCATCAACATAAAGTAGGAGTATAATGTAACTCGTGTCAAACCTCTTGAAGTAGCAACAATGGTCAGCGTTGCACTTGATATAACCATGTCTCTGCATAAATCCATCGAATTTCTTGTACCACTGTCTTGGAGCTTGTTTCAATCCATACAAGCTTTTTTCCAACTTACACACAAGTTTTTCTTTCCCTTTCTCTAAGAAACCTTTCGGTTGCTGCATATAAATCTCCTCCATTAGGTCACCATGGAGGAAAACAGTTTTGACATCTAACTGCTCTAGGTGCAAACCCTCTGATGCAACAATGCTAAGAACTGAACGAATGGTAGTCAGTTTCACAACCGGATAAAATACGTCGGTGTAGTCGATTCCTGCTTTCTGTTGAAAGCCTTTTACTACAAGTCTCGCCTTGTACCTCTTAGAACCATCATGTTCTTCTTTGACTCTGTAGACCCATTTATTATGGAGAGCTTTATTTCCTACCGTCAGCTCGGTTAGCTTCCATATCTTATTGGAAATAAGGGACTTCATCTCATCTTCCATTGCAAGCTCCCACTAGCTCGCATCTGCTGCATTGCATGCTTTATCAAAATACTCCGGTTCACCTCCATCTGTGAGCAACAAATAATTCATGCATCTCCGATTCGGCACATGCTGCCGTGAAGACCTCCTAGGTACAGGAATAGGAGTCGGAGACTGCGGTGTATCAACCTGTTGAGTATTTCCATCTGCAATATGTTCGTCTGACTGAGTACTCTCACTGTCTTGAACATCATCTAACTCAACACACACAGGATCACTCTGTGTTGTAGGCTCTGAGGTTGTTGTGTGTATGTCCTTGTACATAACCTTCTCATTGAACACTACATCTCTGCTTTGGATCAGTTTTCGGTTCTGATCATCCCACATGCGGTAACCATACTCGTCACTGCCATAGCCAATGAAAATACACTTTTGTGACTTGGGATCAAGCTTACCCCTGATAGTGTCACTAACATGTACATATGCAACACAACCAAAAACTTTTAAATGTAAAAGTGTTACCTCTCTACCACTCCAGACCTCTTCTGGTATTATGTGCTCCAATGGTACTGATGGACCACGATTGATTAAGTACGCTGCTGTACTGACTGCTTCTGCCCAGAACTGTTTCGGGAACCCTGCCTGAATGCGCATGTTTATGGCTCTCTCAGTCAATGTCCGGTTCATCCGTTCTGCTACGCCATTCTATTGTGGTGTACGTGGAACAGTTCTCTCTAATCTGATACCGTTCTCATAGCAAAATCTCTTAAACTCGGTGTCCTGATACTCTCCATCATTATCGGACCATAATCTTTTGATCTTCAAACCCGTCTCATTCTCTATCATAGCCTTCCAACTCTTAAACACACCATACACTTCAGATTTATGTTTCAAGAAATAAACCCATACCTTTCTGGAATGGTCATCGATGAAGGTGATGAAGTAGGACTTTCCGCCAATAGATGAGACATTTGCTGGCCCCCAGACATCAGTGTGAACTAGCTCAAGCTTCTCCTTTCTGAGTTCTCTGTCGCTTTTCTGAAAACTAACCCTCTTCTGCTTACCGAATACGCAATCCTCACAGAAGTCGATATCAATCGAATTTAGACCTGGTAGCTTTCCCTTTGCGAGCATAACCTTGAGTCCCTTTTCACTCATGTGACCTAGCCTCTGGTGCCACAAATTATGATCCTCCTTGCTTTCTGCAATTGCTATAAATGTGCTAGCCTTGGTGGTAGTGTACAGCGTACCTGTTTTATTTCCTCGTGCTATAGTCATAGCCCCCTTGGAAACTTTCCACTTATCTTCACTGAAAGTGGTCATATAACCTTCACTCGCCAATTGGCCTACTGAGATCAGGTTCTTCCTCAAGTCTGGAATGTGTCTGACATCCCTCAGCTTCCATATCGATCCGTTGAGTCTGATATGTACTTCACCCTTGCCAACAACACTGCAGGGTTGATCGTCACCTAGATAAACCTTGCTGAGGTTTCCAGGTGCATAGCTCTCAAAGAGCTCTCGACTTGAGGTGGCATGGAATGATGCTCCAGAGTCCAAAACCCAAGACTTTGTTTTACTCTCCAAAGAGCATATCAGTGCATCATCTGCTTCTTCTAAGACAATATTTGCCTCTGTCTTGTCATCCGCTACCTTCTGCGGGGATCTACACTGGTTCCTTAAATGACCAGTCTTGCCGTAATTCCAACATTCGATTGCTTTGGAATTTTTGGGACCTCGAGACTGTGATCTTCCCCGTCTTGACTTGGAATGGCCACGCCTTTGGTTTCCGCCTTTCTGTTTATTTGAACCTCTGCCTCTGGTGTCGACATTCAATGTTGTGCCACTGCTTGAAGAGTCTGACGACTGTCTTCTGATATCTTCTGTGAGTACCATACTCACAACGGTATCATACTTCAACGGGTCTATCCCTGAAGAATTACTGATTGCAGCCACTGTGGCGTTCCAGCTCTCTAGCAATTGATTAAGGAGAAAAGATGATTTCACCTTGTCTTGAAACACTACTTCAATTGATTCCAACTGCCCATAAATGTCATTAAGCTTACTGAGATGTTCACCAACATTCCCATTCTCTGACATCTTCAGATTCGTCAATCTGCTGATAAGCTGTAATGTATTTGCTCCAGACGGCTGTTCGTACATCTTTGAAAGTGCTTCCATGAGAGACTTTGCAGTCTTCTCTTTCCTGATATTGAAGGCAACAGATTTTGCCAACGTCAATCTGATCATGCCAAGAGCCTTACGATCTAGGATATTCCACTCCTCTTCTTTCATCGAATCTGGCTTCGTCTCTTCTAGCGGTTGATACAAATTTTTCTGGAATAATACATCCTCAATTTGCATCTTCCAATAGGTAGAGTTTGTACCATCAAACTTGTCGATCATTACTGTCTTTTCTTCTCCCATAGCTCCCACTGAGCCTATTAGAGATATTCGGAGTGCAAAACCGAGTATACGATTGCGTCAGGGGCAGTTCAAAACCTTAAGAACGCCTCTGACCGCGTCCAAAACGGATCAAAAATGACTCCAAACGGGCCAAAACAAATTCGCACAAAAGACAGAAATTTAATCACGAAGTCAGTACCTTCTTGGGGTGCGTGCGGGTGCGTCCCTGCTCTGATTTGGCTGATTATTGCGCCAAAACGTCGGGCTTCGAATTCTCTTTCCGAAGATAGATTATAAACCTCGTTCCGATAAACGATGCTCCGGAAAATCACACCGAACCGAAACTGCTGCTTGATGGAGACAAAAAACTGGCCGGAACTTCAGGCGGCGCGTGAGGAGCTTTCCGGCAACGTGCTTGACACTGATGGCTTCGTCTCGTCAAGTCAAAGCTCCTGGTGTGGTCAGTTTCTAATTTAGGGCACTCGAAAAAATCAGATCTGGACCAGATCGTCGAGCTTCGTGATTTGCTCCAACCTGGGGCTCTGATACCACTTGTTAGGGTTCGCACACCCTATGTATGAAGCCATGCACACCTGCAAATCAGAAAACGCATACAAAACAATCGACACAAGAATATATACGTGGTTCAGTCAAATAAGCCTACGTCCACGGAGAGCACCGTTTCACTAAAACATCACTGAGAGGATTACAAGGGGGTGATTCGCAGATCACACACGCACACACACTGTGTATACTCACGCCTGTATCACCGGAATAATATAAACGTATATTATTCCTAACTCTCTCTCTCTATTTCTGTGTACACAATTCAATAGGAGAAGCCCTATATTTATAGGTGAGGATATAGAGGTGGGTTTCCCAATCTTCCGATGTGGGACAAGTTAATATAACAAAGTAGTCATATTATATATATATGCCAATATATAACATGCTGCTTATCATGATCTTCATCTGCCTCACTAGGCCCCGACACTCCTCCCCAGCCTCCATGGTCGTTGGGGTTGCTATTGCTACCCGGGACAAATTCCCAAAGGAATATTCCGGCCAGGGGGGCTCCATTCTGGTACGTAAATTTACTGCATGAAGTAAGGTGTAGAGCCTCTTATCATTTTCTGATGGAACTCTAGTGGATGCAACAAAACAGCTCCATATAAACACATATAACGCCTCGACACGCGTGGGGCGTACTGGGCAGTCAGTGTCACTTCCTTCCGTGTATTTGTCTCTGAGGGCAGCCACCATAGGGTTACTGAAAGGAAATCTCTTTGTCACAATCTTCTCCTTGGTCATACCGGTCTCGGGTTGAAACCCTAATATGTTTCGAGGTGGGAAATACTTGGCTCCATCAAATGTTGGCCGTGGTAAACTATTGATTTCACCACGAGAACTTGCAGCCCAGCTTGTTATGAACATGACAATGGACAGCCCATCAGCAACTTTGTGCGAAAAACACATGCCGATAGCTATGCCACCGCATTCGAAGAAGGTGACTTGAACGGCCAGCAATGTGTCGTCAACTTTGTCAAGTTCGTGGGGGAGAAATTTGTTGTATTCATTAGGGTTTGGGTCAGTGGCCACTTGTGAAAGTTGGCAGTTGGCTCGGGCTTCCGTATAGGGGACACCCTCGTCGTTGCATGCTATGGAAATGTTCCCTATGAGGCGTCCGCCTAGTGGGTAGAAGCAAGTTAGGGTTTCAGATAGGGAGATCTTTAGGCGGTCTGATTTTTCTGCGTTGGTGGAGTTCGGGTTCGAGTTGGATGAGAAGAAGAGGATCATGGGCATGTAGACAGGAGGGGAGATTTGATCAAGAAAGGAGAGCTGGTAGTTTTGGAGGTGGTGAGGAGTTGGAGCAGATGGTTTGATTGTTTCTCGGGAAATATTTTCAACCTCAACCTTCATTCTTTTCTTGGTCGAGCACTCTTGGGTGAAATGACTCAAGGACAGTGTGTGTGTTTTTAATTTGCAAGTGCATGTGTTGAGTGGTTTTGGTTTTGCGTTTGGCTTAAATAGAGTCCTGCTTTAATAAAGATGAAAACAACACTTCATATGTGGTGTACTTGCGTGCATGTTTGATGTTTGAACAATAATGCAAATGGTCTTCTCTCTAGACGTGGCATTGTTGACATGTCACAAAAGTAAGTGAGACAATACTAATAAATTAAAATTATGAGATACTAGTAGAAAAAATTCATATAAATCAAAGATAAAAATTGATTGGTTTTGTTTCTTCGTCCTCCTCATTGAAGAATTGAATATATATATATATAATTCGAAAAAAATATAAATTAAAAATTTGTATATAAAGTTTGAAAAAAACATATAAAATTTTAAACAAATATCTATTAAATTTTTTAAAAAAATTCAAAATTTGAAAATTAATATAAAATTCACAAAAAACATTAAAATTCAAAAATTATATATATTAAATTTTTATAAAAATTATTAAATTCGAAAATAATTATGAAATTAAAAAAAGCATATAAAATTCTTCAAAAATAAATGAAATTCAAAAATAATATCTAATAATTGAGAATATATATATATATAATTTGAAAAAAATATAAATTCAAAATATCTAGATAAAGTTTGAAAAAAAACATATAAAATTCGAAACAAATATAAATTAAATTTTGAAAAAAATTACAAAATTCGAAAATAAATATAAAATTCACAAAAAATATATAAAATTCAAAAATTATATATTAAATTTAAAAAAAATTACAAAATTCGAAAATAATTATAAAAATAAAAAAACAACATATAAAATTCATAAAAAATATAAACAATTTGAGAAAACATTTAAAAATATAAATTAAAAATACATATATAAATTTTGAAAAAAATATATATTTCGAAAATATCATATTAAAATGAAAAATATAGTATACTAGGAAAATAATTGTATCGTATTCCATAGTTCAAAATGGGAGAAAAACAAGTTGGTACTAGGCAAATAGTTGTGCAAATAGAAGTATAAAAAACATAAATAACCAAAGTAAAATACACCAAAACAATATTTAGGCAGAAACATTTTTTTTGTTTCATAATTATTTTCGAATTTTATAATTTTTTTCAAAATTTAATATATATTTGTTTCGAATTTTATAGGTTTTTTTCAAACTTTATATAGATATTTTGAATTTATATTTTTTTCGAATTATATATATTTTTTCAATTTTTATATATTATTTTTGAATTTTAAATATTTTTTACGAATTTTATATGTATTTTTTATTTTTATATTTATTTCAAATTTTATATATTTATTTATGAATTTTATATATTATTTACGAATTTTATATTTATTTTCGAATTTAGAATTTTTTTCAAAATTTAATATATATGTTTTAGAATTTTATATGTTTGTTTAGAAATTTATATATTTGTTTCAAAATTTAAATGATTTTAAGATTTGAAAATACATTAAACAGACAAAAGAGTCTTTATAATATTTAAAAGAGGTAATAATGACATTTCAGAGGTTAAAACTAATATTCATAAGTGTATTTAGATAGGGGTATAGGTGTTACATTTGGATGTAGAAATATTTCATTTGACATATATTTTGCTACATATATATATTATAGTCAACTCTTTTTACCTCCAATTTACACATGCAAGTTTACTTTTTCAATTGTAGTATCAGTAAAACGTAAATGCAACAACTCTACTTCCAATTGTAGCATCAGTAAAACGAAATGCATAAAATAAAGTTAAACGGTTGACTGTTATGTACCTAGCATAATAGATGCCAAATCCAGCAGATCTACATCCAAATGTAGCATCTATACCTTCTATCCAAATATAATTATGAAACTTAGTTTTAACCTCTGAAAAGCCATTATTATCTCTTTTACAAGATTAGAAAGACCATTTTGTCCGTTTAATGTATTTTCAAATCTTAAAAACATTTAAATTTTGAAAGAAATATATAAATTTCTAAACAAACATATAAAAGTCTAAAAAATATATATTAAATTTTGAAAAAAAATAAAATATCGAAAATAAATATAAAATTCGAAAAAATATATAAAATTGGTAAATAAATATATAAAATTTGAAAATACATATAAAATTAAAAAAATACATAAAAAATTCAAAAAAATATATAAAATTCAAGAATAATATATAAAAATTGTAAATATATATATAAAATTCGAAAAAAATATAAATTCAAAATATCTATATAAAGTTTGAAAAAAACATATAAAATTTGAAACAAATATATATTAAATTTTGAAAAAAATAATAAAATTTGAAAATACAAATAAAATTCAAAAACAATATATATTAAATTTCAAAAAATATTATAAAATTCGAAAATAATTATGAAATTGATAAAACATATAAAATTCGTAAAAAATAAATAAACTTCAAAAATAATATATAAAAATTGAATATATATATATAATTCGAAAAAAAATATAAATTCAAAATTTCTATATATTAAGTTTGAAAAAAAAAACATATAAAATTCGAAACAAATATATATTAAATTTTGAAAAAAATTACAAAATTTGAAAATAAATATAAAATTCACAAAAAACATATAAAATTAAAAAATTATATATAATAAATTTTAAAAAAATGATTAAATTCGAAAATAATTAGGAAATTAAAAAAAACATATAAATTTCATCAAAAATAAATGAAATTCAGAAATAATATCTAAAAATTGAGAATATATATATATAATTCGAAAAATATATAAATTCAAAATATCTAGATAAAGTTTGAAAAAAACATATAAAATTCGAAACAAATATATATTAAATTTTGAAACAAATTACAAAATTCGAAAATAAATATAAAATTCACAAAATACATATAAAATTAAAAAATTATATATATTAAATTTTAAAAAAAAAATTATTAAATTCGAAAATAATTATGAAATTAAAAAAACATATAAAATTCGTCAAAAATAAATGAAATTAAAAAATAATATCTAAAAATTGAGAATATATATATATAATTCGAAAAAAAACATAAATTAAAAATATCTAGATAAAGTTTGAAAAAAACATATAAAATTCGAAACAAATATATATTAAATTTTGAAAAAAATTACAAAATTCGAAAATATATATAAATTTCACAAAAAACATATAAAATTCAAAAATTATATATATTAAAAATTTTTAAAATTATTAAATTTGAAAATAATTATGAAATTAAAAAAAAACATATTAAATTCGTCAAAAATAAAATCTAAAAATTGAGAATATATATATATAATTCGGAAAAAAAATATAAATTCAAAATATCTAGATAAAGTTTGAAAAAAACATATAAAATTCGATACAAATATATATTCCCTCCGTCCCATATTATAGGTCCATTTTGGGTAATCTATCTTTTTGAGATGATGACTTTTATTGGTGTGATAGTGAATGAAAAACCAATTTTACCCTTGGTCCCACCAAATGATGTGATGGTTGTAGTTTAGATATTTTATAATTTGAATGATTGAAGGGTAAATTAGTAAATTGATCAAATAAAGTGGTATTGACTTTTCTTATTTTGGAATGGGTTGAATAGTGAATGTGGACACTTAAATTGGGACAGAAGAGGAATTAAATTTTAAAAAAAATTACAAAATTCGAAAATAAATATAAAATTCACAAAAAACATATAAAATTCAAAAATTATATATATTAAATTTTTAAAAAAATTATTAAATTCGAAAATAATTATGAAATTAAAAAACAACATATAAAATTCGTAAAAAATATTAACAATTTGAGAAAACATTTAAAAATATAAATTAAAAAAATATATATAAATTTTGAAAAATATATATATTTCGTAAATATCATATTAAAATGAAAAATATAGTATACTAGGCAAATAATTGTATTGTATTCCATAGTTCAAAATGGGAAAAAAAACGAGTTGGTACTAGGCAAATAGTTGTGCAAATAGAACTATAAAAAACACAAGTAACCAAAGTACAATACACCAAAACAACATTTAGGCAGAAACATTTTTTTTAATTTATATATCTTTTTCGAATTTATTTATTTTTTTTCGAAATTTATATATGTTTTTCGAAATTTATATATATATTTTTGTAATTTATATTTTTTCCCGAATTTTATATATATTTTTCAAAATTTAAATTTGTTTTCGAAATTTATATTTTTCTTTCAAAATTTAACCGGGTGTGACAATTATAATAAAAAATCCCTTTTAGCAAGTACCAAATGTAATTATGAATCTTAGTTTTTAGGAAAATTCATATGAAATATATTTCCAAATAGCATCCCAAACATGTTTGATAAAATAAAATAAAAAAAACTTTCTCTCCTAAAAAAGTTTGTACAAAACCCTAAATGGATAAACCACAAGTTTGGAGGTAAGATATGATAACCCTATCAATACCCTATCTTAGCTTTTAATTTAGGGATTCAGCCCCTGCAATATTGTTTTTACCAAATGCAACATTGTTACAGCCAAATGCAATATTTCTTTCACCAAATGCAGCATTGTTATATTTTTAAATGCCCTGAATTAAAATATAATTGAACCCCCAAGGTGTAAGGATATTCATGAAAACAATTATAATTAAAAAAAAAACTCTTTTAACAAGTATGAAATACTAAAATAAAATATAAAAACTTAAATGCAACAACTATACTTCCAATTGTACCATCAGTAACACCAACTGGAGCAAACAAAGAAAAATCAGTTGATTGTAATATATATATGTAGCAAAATATATGTCAAATGCAATATCTCTACACCCAAATATAGCACTTATACCCATATCCAAATATACTTATGAATCTAAGTTTTAACCTCTGAAATGTCATTATTACCTCTTTTAAAGATTAGAAAGACTTTTTTGTCCGTTTAATGTATTTTCAAACCTTAAAATTAAAAAAAAAAACATATAAAATTCAAAATATATATATTTAAATTTCAAAACAATTATTAAATTCTAAAATAATTATGAAATTAAAAAAATCATATAAAATTCGTAAAAAATAAATGAAATTCAAAAATAATATCTAAAAATTGAAAACATATATATAAAATTCGAAAAAAATATAAATTCAAAATATCTATATAAAGTTTGAAAAAAACATATAAAATTCGAAACAAATATATATTAAATTTTGAAAAAAAATACAAATTTCGAAAATAAATATAAAATTAAAAAAAAAAACATATAAAATTCAAAAATTATATATATTAATTTTTAAAAAAAATATAAAATAATGGTTGGAATTTATATGAACTATCTTACTAAGTAACCATAGACTATGTTATTCGTCATAATATTACTTATAAAATTATTTATATAATATTTCTAATTTTTAACTCCAGTTAGTTATGTGTTATATTCAAAGTTTGTATACACTTATACTTTATAGTATGCATAAATTGTATAATATATCATGTACTTATTTACAATTAAGAGTATATATTACGGGTGTTACGCATAACTATACATAAAGAAATTTATTTTATAAAATAATCAACCGTTTATTATTATTTCCTTTTGGAAATTCGAATACCCATAAATTACTATACCCATCACAATAAATTTATTGGAAGGGTGATATCAATAATCTAAAATTCGACACAATCAAAAATACCTATTATATGTAATATGATTTTTATTATATAATGATTGAAATATTTATGGGTATACTAATTTCAAAAAATAATAAATAATAAATTGTTAATTATTTTGTAAAATAAATTTATGTGTGTATAGTTATGCATATCACCCGTAATATAGTTGTAATTTTAAAATAAGTACATTATATATTATACAATCCGTGCATTCTATAAAGCGTAAGTGCACACGTTGAATAAAAACACGCAATTAAATTGTGTTAAAAATTATAAGTATTATATACGTAAATTTGTAATTAATATTATAACAAGTAATATAGTGTATGGTTACTCAGTAAGACAATTCATAAAGATTTGAATTAATATAAAATAAAAATCAGATTACATATAATAGGTATTGGAATTGTGACGGGTATAAGATAAGTGTTATGCCAGATACAACAAAAGCATTGTGATGAGTCTAGTAATTTGTGGGTATAATATATTCCAAAAAAATAAATAATAAATTGTTAATTATCTTATAAAATAAAATTATGTGTGTATAGTTATGCATACCAACCGTAATATAGTCCTAATTTTAAAACAAGTACGTTATATATTATACAATCCGTACATTCTATAAAGTATAAGTGAACACAAACATTGAATATAAATACGCAACTAAGTTCTGTTAAAAATTATAAGTATTATATACGTAAATTTATAATTAATATTATAACGAGTAACATAGTCAATCGTTACTCAGTAAGACAGTTCATAAAAATTTGAATCAATATAAAATAAAAATCAGATTACATATAATAGGTCTTGGGATTGTGACGGGTGTAAGATTACCATTATGCCGGATACAACAAAAACATTGTGATGGGTCCAGTAATTTGTGGGTATACTAATTTTCAAAAATAATAACAAATAAACTGTTAATTATTTTGTAAAATAAATTTATGTGTGTATAGTTATGCATACCACTCATAATATAGTCGTAATCGCAAAAGAAGTACGTTATATATTATACAATTCGTGCAAGTTATAAAGTGTAAGTGCATACAAACATTGAATATATACACGCAGCTAAGTTGTGTTAAAAAATTATAACTATTATAAACGTAAATTTATAAGTAATATTATAACGATTAACATAGTGTATGGTTACTTAGTAAGACAGTCCATAAAGATTTGAATTAATATAGAATAAAAATCAGATTACATATAATAGGTCTTGGAATGTGACGGGTGTAAGATAAGTGTTATGCCGGATACAAGAAAAACATTGTGATGGGTCTTGTAATTTGTGGGTATAATATATTCCAAAAAAATAAATAATAAACTATTAATTATCTTATAAAATAAAATTATGTGTGTATAGTTATGCATATCACCTGTAATATATTCCTAATTTTAAAACAAGTACGTTACATATTATACAATTTGTACATTCTATAAAGTGTAAGTGCACACAAACGTTGAATATAAATACGCAACTAAGTTCTGTTAAAAATTATAAGTATTATATACGTAAATTTATAATTAATATTATAACGAGTAACATAGTCAATGGTTATTTAGTAAGACAATCCATAAAGATTTGAATCAATATAGAATAAAAATCAGATTACAGATAATAGGTCTTGAGATTGTGACGGGTGTAAGATTACCGTTATGCCGGATACAACAAAAACATTGTGATGGGTCTAGTAATTTGTGAGTATACTAATTTTCAAAAATAATAAAAAATAAACTGTTAATTATTTTGTGAAATAAATTTAGGGTAATTTACATATAACCCCCTGAGGTTTCAGGATTTAATCACCAAACCCCCTGCCGTTCGCCAAACCCCTTGACATTTCAGATTTTAATCAAATACCCCCTCCAACCAATTTTCATGTCAAAATCACTTAAATGCCCTTCACATAAATTATAGTTTAACCTCTCTTTTTTGGGCATATTATACTTCCCCTCTCTTGTTTAGATATTTACACTTTCCCCCCTTTATAAATATATATATATATATATATATATATATAAAAATTTTGAAAGAATTATTTAAAAATTGAACAAATATATAAAATTAGAAAAATAAAAATATATAATTCGAAAATATATATATATAATTCGAAACAAATATATAAATTTTGAAATATATATAATTCGTAAATTATATATTAAATTTTGAAAAAATATATAAAATTCAAAAATATATATAAAATTTGAAATATATATATAATTCAAAACAAATATATAAAATTCGAAAAAAAAATATAAAATTCGGAAAATATATATAAATTCAAAAACAATTATATATAATTCGAAGCAAATATATAAAATTTCAAAAAAATATATAAAATTTGAAAAAATATATTAAATTTTGAAAAGATATATAAATTTGAAATATATATAAATTTCGAAAAACATATATATATTTACCCCCAAAAACAATAGAAAGGAAAGAAAAAGAAAATGATGATGCTAGTCTCCAAGAAGATACAAGCAATCAGCCCACCATCTTACCCTATCCCACTTCTTCTTGTCCAACTTTCACACCTTTATCTCATTTTCCTTTATTTTTTTGTCCATTTAAAACAATACAATAAAAAATAAAGATTTAAGTACACAACATAACATGGGTTCCCATTCAACCTCACATGCCTGGTCCAAACCATACACCTTGTCACGTGCCACTCACGTGGTGACATAAAAAAATAAAATTCATTTTTTGAAATAAATATATATTTTTTCAAATTTATATATATATATATTGAATTTTATATCTTTGTTTTCGAATTTTATATTTTTTTTTGAAATTTAATATATATTTTTAATATTATTTATGAATTTTATATATTTGTTTCGAATTATATATCTATATTTTTGAATTTTATATAGTTTTTATAATTTTATATATTTGTTTTGAATTATATATATTTCAAAATTTATATTTTTTAGAATTTTATATATTTTTTTCAAAATTTAATATATTGTTTATGGATTATATATATATATATATATATAAATTTATATATTTGTTTTGAATTATATATATATATTTTCGAATTTAAATATATTTTTTGAATTTTATATATAATATTTTTTTATAGATGGGGGAAAGTGTAATTATCAGAAAAAGAGAGGGAGAAAGTGTAATATGTCCAAACAAGATGGGTGAAAGTGTAATTTATGTAAGGGGGCATTTAAGTCATTTTGGCATGAAAATTGGATGGAGGGGGGTATTTGATTAAAATCTGAAATGTCAGGGGGTTTGACGAACGATAGGGGTTTGGTGATTTAATCCTGAAACCTGAAACCTCAGGGGGTTTTGTGTAACCTACCCATAAATTTATGTGTGTATAGTTATGCATATCACCCATAATATAGTCGTAATCGCAAAAAAAGTACGTTATATATTATACAATTCGTGCATGTTATAAAGTGTAAGTGCATACAAATGTTGAATATATACACGCAACTAAATTGTGTTAAAAATTATAAGTATTATAAACGTAAATTTATAAGTAATATTATAACGAGTAACATAGTGTATGGTTACTTAGTAAGACAGTCCATAAAGATTTGAATCACTATAGAATAAAAATCATATTACATATAATAGGTCTTGGGATTGTGACGGGTGTAAGTTTACCATTATGCCGGAGACAACAAAAACATTGTGATGGGTCTAGTAATTTGTGGGTATACTAATTTTCAAAAATAATAACAAATAAACTGTTAATTATTTTGTGAAATAAATTTATGTGTGTATAGTTATGCATACCACTTGTAATATAGTCCTAATTTTAAAACAAGTACGTTATATATTATACAATCCGTACATTCTATAAAGTGTAAGTGCACACAAACGTTAAATATAAACACGCAACTAAGTTGTGTTAAAAATTATAAGTATTATATACGTAAATTTATAATTAATATTATAATGAGTAACATAGTCAATGGTTATTTAGTAAGGCAGTCTATAAAGATTTGAATCAATATAGAATAAAAATCAGATTGCATATAATAGGTCTTGGAATTATGACGGGTGTAAGATTACCATTATGCCGGATGCAACAAAAATATTGTGATCGGTCTAGTAATTTGTGGGTATACAAATTTCAAAAAATAATAAATAATAAACTATTAATTATCTTATATATTAAATTTATGTGTGTATTGTTATGGATACCACCCGTAATATAGTCGTAATCGCAAAACATGTACGTTATATATTATATAATTCATGTAAGCTATTAAGTGTTAGTGTACACAAACGTTAAATATAAAGACTCAACTAAGCTATGTTAAAAAATATAAGTGTTAGTCACTAATTAACCCTAGAGGGGGGGGGGGGGGGAGAATAGGGTGTTCAAAAATAATTCTAATTCTTTTCGAAATTGGAACACACTCTAAACAAAAATCAATTTCTCAAAAATCAAGTGGATGATTCAATTTAAACTTCTCTAACTATTAATTTCAAGACAAGATAACATACAAGATATTTAAGCAATTATAGCATGCAAATAAATCAAGTAAAGAGAAAGAGATAGAGAGATTGACACCGTGATTGTTTCGAGGTTTGGTAACTCCTACTCCCCGGCTCAAGAACCCCTTCTTGAGACTTTTCCCGATCCTTTCACTATGGCCCTTCCTTCACAGGTGGAATGGCAAACCTTTACAACACAAGCCTCTCGAGCTTGTCTCTCAATCAAGAGAACAACCCTCTCTTGAACAATCGGTGGACTTCACTTGTCCGAGATTACAAATTCGTATGTAATCAATAAAATCACTCAAGAACAAAAACACTCAAAACCTAAAGGTTTTTTATGGAAGATAAATCAATATAAGCTCAAGTGTTTTTGGTGATTTTACAATAGCTCTAGAAATGTATTCTCAAAGGATATGATCAATGAATGATATTTGGAGAATAAGAAGAGATACTAGAGGTTTTGATTTTGAAAGAAACTTGGAGAAAATCAGATTTTCAAAGCTTGGTTTCAATGGTTTTTGTAGAGAAAATTTCTGCAGAATTTTTGATAGCTTTCTTTCTCTTTGTATTTCAATCTCTCTATTTTCAATATACACATCTCATTCTATATATAGCATTGCATTAGGGTTTTGAAGAATGATTATAGTATTTGAAAGACAAGAGCCGTTTGAACACCATTAAATACAATCCACAAAATATGGGAAATGTTTTCTGAAGAATCTGCAGGTTTTGAGGATCAACTAGTCGACTACATTGAAGTTGTAGTCGACTACATTGGACCATCTACTCGACTAGATTGAGTTCTAGTCGACTACATTGGACCATCTAGTCGACTAGATTAAGTTCTAGTCGACTACAAAATGTAGTCTAGTCGACTTAAGCTTATTTCAGTCGACTACTTTGATGTGGATGAAAAGCCTGAAGCTATTGATTATTTTAGTCCACTATTTGAAAATACACAGGGTGATTCTAGTCGACTAGAACTAAATAAACATTTAATAAAAATATTTTTCTTTCCGTTTAAGTTCGGTAAAACATTTTTCATTCCATTTAAGTTCGGTTCATTTTATACTTGAGCTTATACGATAATATCGACGCATAAAATTACCTTGTTACAATGATCGCTCCAAGACCTATCTACCCCAAGTCTTGAGTCTTCGACTTTCGCCTTTGCCGTTGAATTAAATGATTTTCCATTTTGCGCTTCAATTTCTTTCACAGATTTTCGCTTTAAATCAAACTTTCTTTCCAAGCTTGCTTTTCGAGTCATTTCCTTTTCGAGTTTAATTTATGAGTTGTTCACCTGTCTTTTGCTGAAAATATAAACTCGATAATTCATTAGTATCAAACACTCTTCAATGGTTTGTTATCATCAATTTTGGAATTGTTTGCCGAGAGTAAATTTCAAAGCCAACAATCTCCCCCTTGATGATGACAAAACATTTTGTGTTTGCTTGGCATTTGGCGAAACATCAAGTGATGCTCCCCATCAACATGTGCATAATATTTTGATCAAATGCTCCCCCTTAGTAAATGAAATTTGCAATTTAATAGGCATTTTGATACAATATATAAAAATAGGCGCACATTTGAGATAGCAAAAATAAACAGCCTATCATAGATGTTTCAGTTTAATACAAGTTGTTTATACTAATGAAAAACATAGAAAAGAAAACAAACAAGTTCGCAAATAACCATAACAAGCCACACAAAAACATAAATTGCTAATGTCGGATAATGAAATACATGACAGTACAATAGCATAATTTCTCCCCCTTTTTGTCAGCGTCGAGGGGTGTGTGAGCGAGGGTTCCTGAGTCCAAGAGTGAGGTCATCAAGTGACCCAGCCAGATTTGTAATGCGGGTAGACATTTCCTCATCATGAAGAACAAGACGCTCATTGATCAATCGAATGGCTTTCGTATTCTGGTTTACGGTCCTATCAAGGCGTTGAAGCACTTGTTCCTGCTGCCTAAGTAGGTCCGTATTGCTCTGAACAACCCGAAGAATTTGGTCGAGAAGAGCAGCCTGAGAAGCCGAAGTGCTGTCCAATGGAGGAATCGAGGAAGAGGCTTCCTGGCGTGGTGCAGAAAAGGTAGGAGCTGGGCGCGAACGAGGAGCAAGCGCACTCTCAGAAATGAAGTTTCCTTCCGTATCAGAAGAAATGTGCATATGCTTGACATGAGTGGCGTCAAGAAAAATAGGGTGATGCTCGGATACTTCATTTGGAAATTTAAAACCTTTCCGTTGCAGTAGATATGTAATGTGCGTGGGAAAGAAAAGCGGGCCAGATGGCTTGCGCTAACATGTAAGGATGACGAAACGGAAAATATAATCTAAATCAACATGGGTTCCTGTCAAAACGCAATAAACCAAAAAGGCCTCCATACGAGAAACACTGCTACGACTACCAGTTTTAGGCAGAATAGAGTAAGTAATAACATTATGAATTAATCTAGCCTCGGGTAGTAGCATAGAAGAGATAATACCGGCGTTCTGCGAAATTTCTTTGTCGACGCATATAGCCCGAACAGCCTCAATACAATTGAACCCATCAGCCTTATACCAATCCTTGGAGAAGTGGCGGATACCGTCATTCGGAAGCGAGAAAATGCGCTTGATTTCGCTGTCATCAACAGTCTCGTCTTCACTACATAGATTAAAATGAAGATGAGAGAGTAATTTCTCCTTATGATTTTCAAGAGAAGCGTAGAAGGCTTTGACAATTCGCGGAAGTACCGGAATGTCAAGAGAAACGAAAAAATCCCAACCAATTGCTCGGAACAACTCGAAAGTTCGAGCCCTAATTTCAGTGCATAAATCTTTTGTGACAATACGGCAAGGTGTAGGAGCACGATGATCAAATACAGTGATGAATTTATTTCTATCATCATCATCAAGAAGAAGTACCTCAAGAAGAAGAGGTTCATTCGAATCCTCTTCGTCAACAGTCGTAGGAATGCATGGATTGGTGGAGCTTTGGCCTCCATCAATGTGTGAACGTTTCCGAAATAGACCTCGAGTCTTCGGTGGCATTGTAGAAGATGATGCACAAATATATAGAGATATATAGATATATGATGGTGTACATATAGATATGTGAGAGAGTGAGAATGAGGAAATTTGGATGAGGGAAATGGGTGGAGGATGATGGAAATGTGAAATTAATGAGGGACAGGTGAAGATTTGAAGGTATAAGTGGTAGTAGGAGAGGGATTGAGAGGAGAGGGTTTGAAGGTGGGTGAAGGTTTGAAGGAGGCGGATGGAGAAGATGAAGGGGGTTTAGGTTTTATAGTGGGTTGAGTCGACTAGGTCTAGGTGAGTCAGTTAGATTGGGGTTTGAGTCGACTAGGCTGGGTTGAGTCGGTTAGATAGAGGGTTTGAGTCGACTAGGCAAGGTTTGAGTCGACTAGGAGTGGACTCGGCAAGATTTGAGTCGACTAGAAGAGGAAAGTAGTCGACTAAAATGCAATTGACTCGACTACAATGAGAAAGTAGTCAACTAGAATGAAAAGAGTGCCCAAGGTGAAGCTACTGACCAAAGTAGTCGACTAGAGTGATTTACACTGCACAGGATGAGTCGACTAGAAGGCAAAAATGATAAAAATAGATAAAAAATCAGGAAATAAATACACAAAAATAGCAAATATATGAAAAATAAAGATTACGACAGAAACTACGATAAAACATCAAAATCATGGCCATTCCGATTTCTCGACGAATTTTAGAAAAAGATTCGTTCGCAAGTGGTTTTGTAAAAATATCCGCCAATTGATTTTTAGTGTCGATAAAAACCAATTCAACGTCACCCTTAGCAACATGATCACGTAAAAAATGATGTCTAATCTCTATATGCTTGGTGCGTGAGTGATGGATAGGATTCTTTGAAATACAAATCGCACTCGTATTATCGCATTTAATAGGCACGTGAGAGAAAGTAAGACCGAAATCAAGTAGTTGTTGCTTAATATAAAGAGTTTAAGCGCAACTACTACCTGCTGCCACATATTCGGCTTCGGCCGTAGATAATGTAACGAAATTTTGCTTTTTACTTGACCAAGATACTAGTGAGTGTCCTAGAAAATGATAAGTGCCGCTTGTGCTTTTTCGATCAATTCTACATCCCGCAAAATTGGCATCCGAATAAACTAATAAGATCAATTGAAGTTCCTCGTGGATACCAAAGCCCTAAGTTTATTGTACCACTTAGGTAGCGAAAAATACGTTTGACCGCAAGCAAATGAGATTCCTTAGGACATGATTGAAACCGGGCACATAAGCATACACTAAATATTATATCCGGTCTACTAGCGGTTAAATAAAGCAAACAACCGATCATGCCTCTATAGTTAGTAATATCAACACATTTACCATTTTCATCTTTATCAATCTTAATAGAGGAACTCATAGGAGTTATGGCATGTTTGGTAGCCTCCATACCAAATCGCTTTAGCAAATCCTTAGTGTACTTAGATTGGCTAATGAATAAGCCATCCGAGCTTTGCTTGATTTGCAACCCTAAGAAGAAATTCAACTCACCCATCATGCTCATTTCAAATTCATTTTGCATGCTTGTAGCAAAATCCCTACATAAAGAATTATTTGTTGAGCCGAATATGATGTCATCAACATAAATTTGGACAATCAACAAATTATTCTTGATAGTTTTTGTAAAAAGTGTGTTGTCAACTTTTCCTCTTGTAAAACCATTTTTAGTCAAAAATCTGCTAAGTCTCTCATACCAAGCTCGAGGAGCTTGCTTTAAACCATATAGAGCTTTAGCTAATTTGAAAACATGATTTGGAAAAAAGATTATTTTCAAAACCGGGTGGTTGCTTCACAAAAACTTCTTCTTCTATGACACCATTTAAGAAAGCACTTTTGACATCCATTTGATAAAGAGTGAAATTTCTATATGATGCAAATGCAAGAAGCATTCTAATTGTTTCTAATCTAGCTACCGGTGCAAAGGTCTCATCATAGTCAATGCCTTCCTCTTGATTATATCCTTGTGCTACCAATCTTGCTTTATTTCGAATAATTACTCCATTCTCATCCTTTCTGTTTCGAAAAACCCATTTTGTGCCAATTATAGTTTGATTTTCGGGTCTAGAAACTAAACGCCAAACTTGATTGCGTTCAAATTGATTTAGTTCCTCTTGCATTGCTACGATCCAAGAATCATCACATTGAGCTTCGTGGAAGTTCTTGGGTTAGATTTGCGATACAAAAGCCATGTGGTTGCAAAAATCTTTAAGTTGAGATCTAGTACTAACCCCTTTTGATGGATTACCTATGACTTGATCAAGAGGATGAATGTGAACAATCCTCCATGCTTTAGGCATTGAGTTGGTCAAGTCACCATTGGATTAATGCTCAACTTCCCTCATTTCCTTTTGGCAACTTGATGAATTGGAGATATTGAGAGTATTTAAATTATCCTCAATCCCAACAACCTCATCGTCTTCTAGGTCAATTCTAGGTGATGGTGATGAGGGTGATTCATCAAAGACAACATGAATAGATTCAACCATGGTTAGAGTCCTTTTGTTATAAACCCGAAATGCTTTACTCCTTGTAGAATATCCTAGGAAAATTGCTTCATCCGATTTGGAGTCGAATTTTCCAAGGTTGTCTTTATCATTTAACACAAAACATTTACACCCGAAAACTTTGAAATACCCAATATTGGGCTTTCGACCATTCCACAACTCATAGGGTGTTTTCCCCAACTTCATCCAAATAATAACACGATTAATTATATGGCAAGCGGTGTTTACCGCTTCCTCCCAAAGGCTTCGGGGAAGGTTGTGCTCATTTAACATGGTTCTAGCCATCTCTTGTAAAGATTGATTCTTTCTTTCAACTACACCGTTTTGTTGAGGGGTTCTAGGGGCCGAGAGATCATGTGAAACACCGAGGTCATCACATAATTTTTCTAAGTCTTGATTTTCAAACTCCCTACCTCTATCGCTTCTAATTTTCTTGATTTTCAAATCTTTTTCATTTTGAATGACTCTATAAAACTTTTCAAGAATGGAGTGAGTTTCATTTTTATGAACAAGAAAGTTAACCCAAGTATATCTAGAGTAATCATCAACTATAACAAGTACATAAAGTTTCCCGGCTAAGCTAGTTGTTCTCTCCGGACCGAAGAGATCCATGTGAAGTAACTCTAGAGGTCGAGAAGTGGTAATATCTTTCTTTCTCTTGAAAGAGGATTTAACTTGCTTGCCTACTTGACATGCGCTGCATATTTTATCTTTTGAAAATTTAGTCTTTGGGAGGCCTTTGACTAAATCATTTTTGGATAAATGATGAATGAGGTCCATACTAACATGTCCTAGACGTCTATGCCATAACCAACTATTTTCGCTAGATGTGACAAAACATTTAACATCTTGATCAATTCACATAGCAACAAAGTATACAAGTTTCCATTTCTTTTGGCATTGAACATTTGCTTCCCATCTTTCTTGATTATGCATGCATTTGTCCTAAATATAATATCATAACCCTTTTCACAAAGTTGACTAATACTAAACAAGTTATGCTTCAAACCATCAACTAAAAGCACATCATCTATATAGAGAGAAAAGGAAATATCGATTGAGCCAATTCCCATAATTTTGCCTTTAGAGTTGTCTCCAAAGGTAACATTTCCTCCTTCATATGGTTTTAATGAAATAAACTTTGATTTATCTCCCGTCATATGCCTTGAGCATCCGCTTTCAAGAAACCATTTTTCTTTTGATGCGGACTTCAAGCATACCTACAAAACAAGTTCAAGTAACTTTTATTGGTACCCAATCTGTTTTGGGTCCATTTTGGTTAGATAGATACGCAATAGTTTCTTTTGGAACCCAAATTTGTTTCGTTACAATATTCTCTTTTCTATGAGAGCATGCACTAGTCCCTTTCGGAACCCAAACCATTTTTGACATAATTTTCTTCTTTCTATGAAAGCATACATTTGCTTTGTGTCCTTTTCTATTGCAATAGTAGTAAGTACCAGTTTTATAATCATTTGAAGATGCATGAGATGATTTTCTAGTAAATGTAGAGCTAAGTGATTTTCTCATTTTCAAAATGAGAGCATTTTTGTCAAAAGCATCATATCCTAGACCGCATTTATCAAATGATCCTTTTTGTCTTCCTAACATGATACTAAGGTTCTCTTTTCCTTTTGTAAATTTTGCTAAAACATTTATTTGATCATCAATAGTATTTTTCAACCGAATATTTTCCTTTTCTAGCTCTATGCTTTGTCATTGCAAGAAACTTCTAAGCTTGAACTAGTGAGACTACATGAAGATTTAGCTTTCTTAAGAAGGATATATTTTCTAGCTAATTTTTCGAATTCATCATATAATTCTTCAAACACATCTTGCAATTCATTGTAATCAAGAAGAAGTTCATCATATGATAGTTTATCTAGATCATTTAAATTTAAATGTCCTTCTTCTTCATTTGCTATGAGACAAATGTTTGCCGTTTCCTCACTACTTTTCTCCTCATCCGAGTCGCATGAGTCGTAGTCCTCCCATGTGACATTCATTGCCATCTTGCTAGGTCTTTTCTCGTTTTCCTTTTTGAGCTTGAAGCAATCGCTTTTGTAGTGTCCCGGCTTACCGCAATTAAAACACGTTGGGGGTTCTCTTTTGCTAGGCTCGCCTCTTGGATCGATTCTCTTCACGAATCTTCCACCATTTGCTTTCTTTCTTTGAAGGTGTCTCTTGAATTTTTGGGTGAACAAGGCAATGTCCTCATCCTCTTCTTCTTCACTCGGCTCATTGTTTTCATTTTTGGTGAAAGCTTGCAAAGGTATCCCCTTTCTTGGCTTGATGTCGTCTTCACGAGTTTTTAATG
This sequence comes from Cornus suecica, assembly GCA_963922005.1. NCBI lineage: Eukaryota > Viridiplantae > Streptophyta > Magnoliopsida > Cornales > Cornaceae > Cornus > Cornus suecica. The sequence continues at coordinate 25,957,840 of OY998240.1, read as the reverse complement.
TTATTTCCCAAGTGAGTAGAGAGCCGAAAATTTCATCGAGACTCATGGTGTTGAGGTCGTGAGCTTCTTTGATAGCCGTTACTTTTGCATCCCATTTTTCCGGGAGACTTCTAAGCACTTTTCGTGACGCATCGGATCTAGGAACAATTCTACCAAGATGCTTTAGTCCATTCAAAATATTTGTAAAGCAAGACATCATAGGATTCACATTTTCATCATCTTTCATAGCAAATAATTCATATTCATGCATGAGTATGTCAATTTTAGATTCTCGTACTTGAGATGTACCTTCATAGGTTACCTCAAGTTTATCCCAAATTTCTTTTGCCGTTGAACAAGTAGATACACGATTAAATTCATTTAGACTTAAAGCGCAATTTAAATTTACTTTGTCTTTTGCATTGTACGACATGAGTTTGCGGTCATCATTATCCCATTCATTAGGTAATTTGGGGACGGTTTTTCCATCAACAATTTTGGTCAATACAAATGGTCCTTCAAGAACTACTTGCCAAAATTTTTAATCGATAGCTTGAAGAAAATCTATCATTCTAGTTTTCCAATAGCTATAATTTGATCCATCAAACCATGGGGGCCTATTATTCGATTGTCCTTCAACATGAGTGACTAAATTTGATGACATGATCGTTCTCTAAGACGGTTAAGTCTAAGATAAATAGAGATTAGGTTCTGATACCAATTGTTAGTCACTAATTAACCCTAGAGGGGGGGGGGGGGTGAATAGGGTGTTCAAAAATAATTCTAATTCTTTTCGAAATTGGAACACACTCTAAACAAAAATCAATTTCTCAAAAATCAAGTGGATGATTCAATTTAAACTTCTGTAACTATTAATTTCAAGACAAGATAACATACAAGATATTTAAGCAATTATAGCATGCAAATAAATCAAGTAAAGATAAAGAGATAGAGAGATTGACACCGTGAGTTTTTCGAGGTTCGGTAACTCCTACTCCTCGGCTCAAGAACCCCTTCTTGAGACTTTTCCCGATCCTTTCACTATGGCCCTTCCTTCACAGGTGGAATGGCAAACCTTTACAACACAAGCCTCTCGAGCTTGTCTCTCAATCAAGAGAACAACCCTCTCTTGAACAATCGGTGGACTTCACTTGTCCGAGATTACAAATTCGTATGTAATCAATAAAATCACTCAAGAACAAAAACACTCAAAACCCATAGGTTTTTTATGGATATAAATCAATATAAGCTCAAGTGTTTTTGGTGATTTTACAATAGCTCTAGAAATGTATTCTCAAAGGATATGATCAATGAATGATATTTGGAGAATAAGAAGAGATACTAGAGGTTTTGATTTTGAAAGAAACTTGGAGAAAATTAGATTTTCAAAGCTTGGTTTCAATGGTTTTTGTAGAGAAAATTTCTGCAGAATTTTTGATAGCTTTCTTTCTCTTTGTATTTCAATCTCTCTATTTTTAATATACACATCTCATTCTATATATAGCATTGCATTAGGGTTTTGAAGAATGATTATAGTATTTGAAAGACAAGAGCCGTTTGAACACCATTAAATACAATCCACAAAACATGGGAAATGTTTTCTGAAGAATCTGCAGGTTTTGAGGATCAACTAGTCGACTACATTGAAGTTGTAATCGACTACATTGGACCATCTAGTCGACTAGATTGAGTTCTAGTCGACTACATTGGACCATTTAGTCGACTAGATTAAGTTCTAGTCGACTACTGTAAGTGTAGAAAATGTCTTGACCCACCAAAGCCTTTCCGGGTTAAGCCCATCAGGCTAGTGGCCCAATAAAATTCCTGTAAGCCCAATGGTTGGGCCCATTGTATCCGCGTACTTATTTAATAAATGAAATGTTGTCTCAATGGGCTTTAAGCCCATTGAGAAATGTATAAAAGGAAAATCAAATGTTGAATAAAGGATTCTCTCTTTGTGTTGTGCAATTTTGAGCATCTACTCATTGGCGTCGTCTGTGGGAAGTGCACTGTCGGAGTCGCGACTTTTCAAATCTGTCCTTCGGGATCTGAAAAATCGCCTCCTTCTTCCCATCTCAAAAAGCTGAGTCTGTTTGTCAAACAAAGGCCAACCCACTGCAGAGATTCCAATCACTCGTTCGCAGGCGGACGTTCAACCCACTGCGGATAATCGTGCAGAGGGTTCCATGGAGCAAGTTCTTCAACGCTTGGCAGCTGCTGAGGAACGTAGCATGGCCTTGGAAAGGCAGAATGCAGAACTCATGGCCAGGTTGACTCCACAGCCTGCTGTTCCGCCAATAGTCGCAGATGACCCTCCTGTGGTGGCAGTCGGCCATTCTCTAAACCAGCAGGGCAGCGACAAACCTGAGGAGCATGTCGAGTCTTCTCAGCGCTCGGAAAAGGCTCCAGCAGCCGACGAGTCCATAACCCCCCAGAAGCTTCAAGCGATGATGGATGAATTCCAAAGAAAATTCCTCGGGGACTTGAGGTCCCGATCCACTAATGACATGGCCATCCAGGCGTCCACTGAATTGATACAGTCACCCTTCGTTCACGAGATAACACAAGAGCCCTTTCCAAAGAAGTTCGTTATGCCCCAATTCACCCCTTACGATGGCACAAGGGATCCCGAGGAGCACATATACCAGATCCATCAGAAGATGACCATGTACGCTGAGAACGAGTCCCTGCTTTGCAAAGTATTCTCTACAATCCTTGCTGACGCCGCTCTATTGTGGTTTAGGAAGCAGCCACCCCGATCCATTAGCAGCTGGCAGCAATTGACCAGGCTCTTCATTGCCCAGTATTATGGAAACAAAAGACAAAAGAAGACCATATCCTGCCTCTTCACCATGATCCAGGATAAGGGGGAGTCATTGAAAAGTTTTCTATCCCGCTTCAACATTGAATCCTCTTCTGTGGATAACTGTGACCAGCATTCGGCGATTGAGGCATTCAGGATGGCTCTCATTCCAGGAACCAAGCTCCATCAGTCTTTGGTAAAGCGCCCTCCATCGGGCATTGGAGATCTAAACTCCAGGGCCCAGGGGTACTTGAGAATTGAGGAAGAGGAGACTATCCGGCAAAGGAGGTCAGCCTTCGTCGATCTTGAGATTCAGTCCAAGGATTGATCGACCGATCGCAAGCGAGCAACTCCACCAGGATCCTCAGCCCCACCAGGATCGTCAGTCCCTAAGCCGTTCAAACGCCCCAGGTTCGACGAAAGGTTGACACCCTGAAGGTTAGCCTTGCTAAACTCTACCAAGAGAACAAAGCCAAAAAAATCTTCCAGCAACCCCCGGCCATGAGACAGCCACTCGACCAGAGGGACAAGTCAAAACATTGTGCTTTCCACGGTGATTTCGGGCACATCACGAATGAATGCCGCAACCTAAGGCAACAGGTAGAGACGTTACTACTTCGCGGGGAACTCCGAGATTACGTCCAACGGGACAGACCAAGGACAAATGATCAACATGCCCTCAGTGCCCCTCGGAAACCCTCAGATGCACAGCCGGTCAGGGTGATTAATATGATACATAGCGGCCCCCCATCCTAGGCAACTGAAGGGTCATGCCGGAGCCACATGCGGAGAGCCCAAAAGATGCGAAGAGTCAACGAGGTCAGTGACGCCCACCACAAAGCAAGGGAAATGCAGATCACCTTCTCGGAGTCAGACCTTCGGAGTGTCCAAACCCCGCATGAAGACCCTCTGTTCGTGACCTTGATGGTGGCCAACTATCTTGTGAAAAGAGTCATGATCGATCCTGGGAGCAGCGCCAACATCATCACCAAATGGGCTTTTGAAAAGCTCGAGATCGATCCGTCCGAAGTTTTGGCATCCCGGTGCCCCATCGCAGGTTTTGACAGAAGGCAAATTAAACCGATCGGAGAAGTTCAGCTACCGGTATCTGCCGCTTAGAGGACCCTAAACGAGACATTCGTTGTGGTCGATGCCAAACCTTCGTACAATTTGCTCATGGGAAGGGGATGGATTCACCAAATGCAAGGTGTGCCTTCGACTCTTCACCAAATCATGAGATGTTTATGCTCCGACGGTACAGGTACAATTGATATCAAAGGCAACCAAGTGGCAGCCAAGGAATGCTATGCGATCACCCTGAAAGAGATCCAGAAGGTGAAGGCCCTAGTGGCATTCCGCTCCAAGGAGCAAAGCTCAGGCTCCAAATAGCAATTAAAGGAAGGGGACCCGGGCCCCCCAATTGTGGTTGAACCGTTGCAGCAGATCTGCGTTGTGCCCGATAGCCCGGGAAAGGTTACCTTTCCAGGTACAAATCTCACCGATCCTGAATTTAAAGAACTAACACAGTTACTGCAGGAAAACTTTGATGTCTTCGCATGGGAGCATACGGACATGCCGGGGATCGATCCCGAAGTTTCACAGCACTCATTACGGGTTGACCCGAATGTCAGACCTATCAGGCAAAAGCAAAGGCACATGGGGGCACATCGGAACCAAATTATAGCGGATGAGGTATCCAGGTTGCTCCAAGCAGGCTTCATCAGAGAAGTCAGATATCCCGAATGGCTTGCCAACGTAGTGGTAATGCAGAAGAAGAACAACAAATGGAGGGTTTGTGTTGACTTCACCGATCTGAACAAGGCATGCCCGAAAGACAGCTTTCCACTAGCAAAGATTGACCAGATGGTTGATGCTACCGCTGGATACGATCGTCTGACCTTTCTGGATGCGTATTCAGGTTACAACCAAATAAAAATGAACCCAATGGATGAGGAAAAGACCTCCTTCATTACTGAATCAGGCACATACTGCTTTAGAGTTATGCCTTTCGGACTGAAAAATGCAGGTGCCACTTTCCAGAGACTGGTCAACAAGATCTTTAAAGGTATGATGGGTACAGTAATTGAGGCCTACATCGATGACACTGTGATCAAGAGTAGAAGGAATGAGGACCATCTCGTCCACCTGCGCCAAGTGTTTGCCACCCTCAGGTCACACGGCATGAAGCTTAACCCAGGGAAATGCTCTTTTTGCGTATCATCTGGACAGTTCCTCGGGCACATCGTGGACCGGACCGGGATCCAGGCCAGCCCGACGCAAGTCAAGGCCCTGATAGAAATGAAGGAGCCCCGAACACACAAAGACGTTCAAGTCTTGACGGGGAGAGTGGTTGCACTTAGCAGATTCATTTCACGACTCACTGATCGATGCCGACCATTCTTTCAGGCAATAAAAGCAAAGAAGGGAGAGATCTGGGGTCCAGAGCAATCGAAGGCCCTGGTGAGTCTAAAAGAGTACTTGACCGTGCCCCCGATTCTGTCCACACCAATTCCCGATGAAATCTTATACCTGTACTTAGCAGTATCCTCTGCGTCAACCAGCGCCGCCCTCATTAGAGAGGACGGAAAACTTCAAATGCCAGTGTTCTACACCAGCAAATCATTAGCTGAGGCAGAGACCAGATATAGCAGGCAAGAGAAGTTGGTTCTGTCACTAGTGAATGCAAAAAGAAGGCTAAGGCATTACTTTGAAGCTCACCCGATCATCGTCCCAACAGCAACACCCCTACGGGTTATAATGTCAAAGCCTGACCTCTCAGGGCGAATTTCTAAATGGGCTATCGAATTGGGCATATACGATTTGACATACATACCCCGGGTTTCCATCAAAGGACAGGCAGTGGCGGACTTTTTACTTGAAAGCGAAACTGAAGAGCCAGACCAGGAAAACGAACCGAAAACCTGGAAGATTTTTGTGGATGGATCGTCCTGCTTCTCCGGATCAGGGATTGGCTTGGAGATCTTGACACCTGATGGGACACGCCTTCATATGTCAGTACAATTACAGTTCCCAGCCACGAACAATGAGGCGGAGTATGAAGCCGTCGTCTCCAGGCTAAGGATAGCCCAGAGCCTCCAGATTCAGTCCTTAGCATTACACAGTGATTCTCAGCTGGTTGTCCGTCAAATCAACGGAGAGTATGAAACAAAGGAACCGAAAATGGAGTTATATCGTGCACTCGTTATGAAAGAAACAGAAGGTTTTCAAAAAGTAACCTTCACCCAGATCCCTAGGAACGAAAATTCTGAGGCTGATCATCTAGCTAATCAGGCATCCTCAGCCGGAGAGGACCTAACTCGGATTGCACTGGTGGATTTTATTCAAAGGCCCAGTATCCAAGAGGCCAAACAAGTAATGCTCATCCCTTGGGAACCCAACTGGATGGATCCCCTGATAGATTACTTGCGAAATGGAACTCTTCCCGAAAATAAAGTTGAAGCTTACAAGGTCAGGAGGAATTCAGCCCGGTATTCAATCATCAATGGGCAACTCTACCGAAAGTCCTTTTCCGGTCCTTACCTGAGATGTATTACCCCGTCAGAATCTCGAGCAGTGATGCAGGAAATTCACAGTGGGGTTTGTGGAAACCACTCCGGCGGCAGGACCCTTGCCCATAAAATACTATCTCAAGGGTACTTCTGGCCCTACCTGTCGCGGGATGCCGAAGAGTACGTCCGAAGGTGCTAGCCCTGTCAAATGCACGGGGATGTTATCCATCAGCCACCCGAGTTCTTGCATCCCACTATAGTACCACACCCATTTGCCCGATGGGGAATGGATATAGTGGGACCCCTCCCGAAAGCAATCCGGTCGAACGCGTACGTCCTTCTGGCGACTGACTATTTTACCAAATGGGTGGAAGTGGAAGCCTATCCCACTGTCAAAGGAAGCCACGTCATCAAATTCATATGGACCAACATAATATGCAGATTTGGGCTACCGAGGACGATCATGATGGATAACGGAACAAACCTAAACAAGAAGGTCAGAGCATTCTTTACTGAGCATGGTATCAACCAGAACACGTCTTCCGTTGGCTACCCGCAAGGGAATGGGTAGGCGGAAAGGACAAATCGAACTATATTCAACACACTGGCCAAAAAACTTAAAAAAGCCAAAGGAGCCTGGCTAGAGAAACTGCCCGAAGTTCTCTGGTCATACAGAACGACTCCCAGACAACCCACTGGAGAAACACCCTTTGCCATGGCGTACGGCGATGAGGCTGTGATTCCTACAGAAATCAGGGTTCCAACTCTCCTGACTGAGGCCTGGGTTGAAGGGCCAAATAACCATCACTTGGCTCAGAATCTTGATCTTCTGGATGAAAGAAGAGAGGCTGCGGGGATCAGGCTAGCCGACTACCAACAGTACGTCCGGAACCATTTCAATCGGAGAGTTAAAAGAAGAGAATTCCAGGTCGGAGATATGGTCCTTAGGCAAAAAATAGGGCTCGTAGGCAAGCTCAGGGAGCCTTGGGAGTGCCCGTATACCATTACCGGGGTCATTGGTCGCAGAGCATACCGAGTCCGACGGAATAGTGATGGCGGAATGGAACCAAACTCTCAGAACGCCTCTCGCCTGAAGAGATCCTGAAGAGATCAATGTTCCAAAAATAAATTAAGTGTTGCATTGTCTTTCGCATGGCCTGAAGTGCCCGAAGACACAACACAGATCCTGAAGAGATCAGAGTTCCAAAAACAAATCAAGTGTTGCATTGTCTTTCACATGGCCTGAAGTGCCCGAAGACACAACACAGATCCTGAAGAGATCAGAGTTCTAAAAACAAATCAAGTGTTGCATTGTCTTTCGCATGGCCTGAAGTGCCCGAAGACACAACACAGATCCTGAAGAGATCAGAGTTCCAAAAACAAATCAAGTGTTGCATTGTCTTTCGCATGGCCTGAAGTGCCCGAAGACACAACACAGATCCTGAAGAGATCAATGTTCCAAAAATAAATTAAGTGTTGCATTGTCTTTCGCATGGCCTGAAGTGCTCAAAGACACAACACAGATCCTGAAGAGATCAATGATCCAAAAATAAATTAAGTGTTGCATTGTCTTTCACATGGCCTGAAGTGCCCGAAGACACAACACAGATCCTGAAGAGATCAATGTTCCAAAAATAAATTAAGTGTTGCATTGTCTTTCGCATGGCCTGAAGTGCCCAAAGACACAACACAGATCCTAAAGAGATCAAAGTTCCAAACTGAGCGTTATGTTGACCATCGCATGGCCTGAAGTGCCCGAAGTTATAACACAGATCCTGAAGAGACCAATGTTCCAAAAATAAACTAAGTGTTGCATTGTCTTTCGCATGGCCCAAAGTGCTAGAAGACACAACACAGATCCTGAAGAGATCAATGTTTCAAAAATAAACTAAGTGTTATATGGACCTTCACATGGCCTGAAGTGCCCGAAGGCACAGGACAGGAATGGTGATATTATAAAAGTCAAAAGTCAACTGGACAAAAACTATTATCTGTCATTCAAAATAGGCCTCAGTGGCCAAGGCTTACAATATGCTTTATTAGTACAAAATCCTAGGGTCCAACTCCGGTGTCTGGCTCATCGGGGTTCACTAGAACGATGGCTCCATCAGGAGCTGGAGGATCAGGAGTGGCGGCGATGCTCATTCCTGGGAGAGGCTTGGTCAGGAACTCGCAGAAACGAACGTCGTCTGGACCGCCAACCGGATCGTTGTACGGAGGAGTGATGCCCAAAATCTCATCCAGTTCTTCCACCGAGGCAAAAGTCCTTTCTTCGACGGGTTTCTGCATGTCACTGAAGCATGACCTCCAACCGAACCCGATACGGTACTGGGAAGTTTCACAGAAACGCTTGTACATCTCGTTCCCACCCCGGTGGCACATCTCCACCACCGATCTCTCCGTTGCAAGCAGATTCTCTATCTCTATCCTCTCCTCCAAGAGCTTCAAACTGGAGGTCGTCAAGCTCTCATTGTTAGCTTTCAGGCTCTCATTCTCAGCCTTTAAGGCCTCCGTTTCAGCAAAAAGGGCCCGTCGGACTGCCTCCATTTCTTTGATTTTATCTTGAGCAACCCAAAGCTGCTGCTCTGCAGCGATAGCCCTCCGGGTCTGGACATGCAACTTTTCATTGGATATGGACAACTGGTTAGCGACCTTCATCCGGGAGTCCTCCTTCAGCCTCAGAAGTTCATTGGATTTCTGGAGCAGCTTGGTGTCCTCTTCCATTTTGGCATTGTAAGCCTGGGTCAGGTAGAGCATCTGCCAAAAGAACAAGTGTTAGCCCGATAGATAAACAAATAAAATATTAAGTACAATTGAGGAAGCTGTAGGTTAAAGCACTACCTTCATCGCTACCTCTGGACCTGTCAGAGTCAACTCCTCCCGATCAATGGTTCTCAGTCTTTTTCGGTCAATGGGCGTCCATATCTGTGAGCCCATAGCCCGAAGAGCAGAGTCGTTGTCAATGGTTGCGTGCCCCGCAACCAGAAAGTCACCGCCCGGGAGTGTAATCTTCGGCGCCCATGGCACGGGTCTTTCCACCTCAGTTGCAACCCCACTGTCATCCAGTACGATGGGAGGCGACTGTGTGGTCGTTCGGGGCCTGACAGACCGTTCGGGTAGACTCTCCTCTGATCGGGGATGTCTTACTCCCGCCAGGCTTGTTTCCCCTTCAACCAGACGAAACTCAGGAGTGGGAACATCCCCTGAAGGTCGGGTAACCTCCTCTGATCTTGGAGGAGTAGTCTGGCCGATTTGAACATTTCTCATCGGTGGAGGTGGAGTTACCGGGGTGTTCTCCACCAAGGGCAGGAGATTGGGCCCAGCCGGAGGAGTGGGGGCGCTTTGGGATCCCTGCCCGCTTTCACTCTCACTCGGGGTCGAAGTTGTCACTTGAGGGACAACTGCCCGCCTGGCCTTCTTTTTCAGCACTGCCTGCGGGATTCTCAGCATTTCTGTAGACAGAGCCTGCAAAGTAGAACCTGTCAGGAAACTGTTACACATCCTCAGTGGCTGTCCCCAAATTTTTGATTTTAGCAGTTCAAAACGGGTTCTGATATAATTTGAAGTTTTATATTCGTCGGGCGCTCCCAGAAACTCAAACACATGGAGACCTAACTTATCATTGCACTGATCGCAGTTGCATGACCCCTTATGGAATGGCTTGAAAGAAGGGAAAAGTTGTTGGTCAAACTCGCTAGGGACTTTGAATCTGGACGAGCTTGGAAGTCTCCAGTTCCCGCTCACCACGACCATTCTTTCCTTCCATCATTTGTTGGACTTTTCAGTGCCAGCACAGATCTTCCTCCCACTAAGGGGAAAAAGATTGTACCGGCCTCTGCAGTCCTTCTGGGCCTGTATTTTGTAACAGAACAGAAGGTTTGCCAGTCCAAGGTCAAGGCCCAGATCCCGATTGATGATCAGGATCATAGCCAGGACCCGGAAGAAGTTCGGTCCCACCTGAAGCGGGGCTAGACCCAGGGTAGCTAAGGTGTAAAGGAAAAATGGTTGGATCGGGAATTTAAGGACCTGAAGGTGAAAGGCAGATAACAAAATCTGGTGGTCCAAAACCCCCTCACCCTTCCTAAAATCATACTTTTTAGGATAGTTTTTAATAATTACCCCATCGGGTACCCCACATTTGACCCTTAACTTTTTTAACACTGTCTCTACCCTATTCATGGGAGGAAGGGGATCAACATAAAACTGATCTCCCGAACCCCCTGCAGCCGGATTCCCAGCTGCTGCTACATTCTGGTTAATCTCCGGTGGACTAGGTACAATTATCCTAACCACCTCCACTGAGGGTGAACTAGGGGAGGCATCCGGGTTCACAGAGGAGGGTAAACGGTCGCTACCCGACCGGGTGTCATCGCTATCGGACATTTTAAAAACAAGACAAAGAAAGACGCGAAGATGAAAAGAAATAACTTACTCTAAGATGAATCCCGAAAGATTTCGGACGCTTTCCTGGGAGAGGAGATAGACTCTGGCAATGATAAGTAAAGATCTCAAGTGCAAAGAGTTCTCTGAAAGTTTAAGTTGTGAAACGGGATGGATCCTCAACATTACAGCCAGTATTTATAGGAGTCTCAGAGGCGCCTAAAAAGCCGTGCGCTCGGGAAGCGAAGCGTCACCTTGCTTCATGTGCCCCTCCTCGGCCACCCTTCTTGCCAATCGAGGCCATCCGGACCACTGATTTCAAAGACCGCAATGATTACTCAGCCATCACATTAATTGGGTGAGCCACGTCACCCCGACAGGGGTGATGAACTCATTATTCTTACCCTTCCTTCTCCCTTATGGGCCCGGTCGCCCCACGGCCCATCAAGAAGAAGTGGGCCTGTGTAAGTGTAGAAAATGTCTTGACCCACCAAAGCCTTTCCGGGTTAAGCCCATCAGGCTACTGGCCCAATAAAATTCCTGTAAGCCCAATGGTTGGGCCCATTGTATCCGCGTACTTATTTAATAAATGAAATGTTGTCTCAATGGGCTTTAAGCCCATTGAGAAATGTATAAAAGGAAAATCAAATGTTGAATAAAGGATTCTCTCTTTGTGTTGTGCAATTTTGAGCATCTACAACTACAAAATGTAGTCTAGTCGACTTAAGCTTATTTCAGTCGACTACTTTGATATGGATGAAAAGCCTGAAGCTACTGATTGTTTTAATCGACTATTTGAAAATACACAGGGTGATTCTAGTCGACTAGAACTAAAAAAACATTTAATAAAAAAAATTTTCTTTCCGTTTAAGTTCGGTAAAGCATTTTTCATTCCATTTAAATTCGGTTCATTTTATACTTGAGCTTATACGATAATATCGACGCATAAAATTACCTTGTTATAATGATCGCTCCCCTACCTATCTACCCAAGTCTTGAGTCTTCAACTTTCGCCTTTGCCGTTGAAATAAATGATTTTCCATTTTGCGCTTCAATTTCTTTCACACTTTTTCGCTTTAAATCAAGCTTTCTTTCCGAGCTTGCTTTTCGAGTCATTTCCTTTTCGAGTTTAATTTCTGAGTTGTTCACCTGTCTTTTGCTGAAAATATAAACTAGATAATTCATTAGTATCAAACACTCTTCAATGGTTTGTTATCATCAATTTTGGAATAGTTTGCCGAGAGTAAATTTCAAAGCCAACAATAAGTATTATATACATCTTTTCTCAAATTGTTTATATTTTTTATAAATTTTATATGTTTTTTTTAATATCATAATTATTTTCGAATTTTATAATTGTTTTAAAATTTTAATATATATAATTATTGAATTTTATATGTTTTTTGTGAATTTTAAATTTATTTTCGAATTTTGTAATTTTTTTCAAAATTTAATATATATTTGATTTGAATTTTATATGTTTTTTTCAAACTTTATATAGATATTTTGAATTTATATTTTTTTCGAAATCTATATATATATTTTCAATTTTTATACATTATTTTTGAATTTATTTTATTTTTTACGATTTTTATATGTTTTTTTTAATTTCATAATTATTTTCGAATTTTATAAAAAATTTAATATATATATATTTTGAATTTTATATGTTTTTGTTTTAATTTTATATTTATTTTTGAATTTTATAAAAAAATTCAAATTTTAATATATTTTTGTTTCGAATTTTTTATGTTTTTCTCAAACTTTATATAAATATTTTTAACATCGGGATGCACTGGCACATTCTCGTCCAACCGGAGGTACTTGATCCGGAGCATCACCCTCTCTAACAATACGTGGTCGACCTCTACGTGGCGACATGCTCTCTACATGACAATAACTAAACATGTAAGGCACAAGTACAAGTATAGTACGCCAAACAAAACCACAAGGCCATGCCAACCCAAGCATAAGTCAACGACGTACAAGAGATGAGAACTAACACGTGATACCAAGTTGTCACGCCCCGAATTTCCTAGGATTCCAAAACCCGAACCTAAGAGCTAAGGGAGTGAATGCGGAAAAAAATAAAAATGGAATAAAATCCCTCAACTCATAAAATAGCCGTACAAGGGTAAGATAGAAATAAAACATCTCAAGGATGCTAAAAGAATAACACGAGATCAAAAGAAGGTAAACCGAAACAAACGGTACCTTAACCGAAACGTCGGAATACCCTAAGTTCAACCAAGAATAAAATGGTCATTTGGAGGGTAAAATGGTAAGTTCCAATTATAAAAACAAATTCTGGACCTAGCACAAGCCATAGGAACAAACGAAAACAAAATCCAATATATGAGGTGGAAACTACAACGTTTTGAAATCAGCATTACTACGCTTAAGGTCCGAAAATCTACCATCAACTTCAATCGACCATTACTCACTCAAAAATGACTCAACTGAAGCGATTCAAAAGCCTAAACGCAAGATCTTGCAGTCAGATTTCTAAAACGCTAAATAACACATTCATCCGATAAGCGTAGCTCGAGATATGACCAAATTACTGAACAGTGTGCGCAGAGTGCGCGAGCTGTAGTCGACTGAAAGAACTTTTAGTCGACTACAAGGAGCATCTAGTCGACTGAAATAGCCCTTAGTCGACTAGAAAGAGTATATAGTCGACTGAAACAAGTATTTAGTCAACTAGATCAGTCAGAAGCTTGCGGAAAATGGGAGTTTGAAGATTCAGTCGACGACTCAAAACTCTAGTCGACTATAAGAAGGGTTCTAGTCGACTAAACCAAGAAAGAAGTCGCCTAAACCATGCCAAAGCTAAGAAAGAATTATACTGAGATGGAATGGTGAAGACTTAGTCGGCTAGCCTAAAACTCAACTCAACTACAAGTCTGCAGAAGGAGAAAAATTGTCTCTACACCATCCTGAACACTTAGAATAAAGGAAATAGCCTCAACACTAATAGGATGCTATTAATATTTCCGAAACTCAAAAACTAGAAAGAAACAATTATTTTCCTCGAAATCTTTTACTTGAATTTTTGTAAAAATTATCTGTCTTGCCCCCGGTTTTCGTTTGAGTAAACCACCGACTCAAAATCTCAATATATTTCAAACAACTTCAAATTAGTTCAAAACACATGTTTTTATTGGTTTTTACGGGGGTAGGCGAAAACGGGTTTTTCCATCCAAAACGAGATGATTGGTTTGAAAACTTAGAAAAACGCCGTTTCGGCCGAATACCTAATAATCACATTCAAGACAATTAATTCATTTCACACTCAAAATTCCAATTTAAAGAGTTCTATATTTTCATCATAGCGCCCTGAGGCGAAACATAGTAGAGTTGTTCAAAATTACATGTTTCCACAATTCGACACCGAAATACCCCAAAAGAATATATTCCCTGCGCCTAGCGCTCCAAGGGATGTACATCAACACCAACATCTCGGCTAACATGCTAGCCGGATTAAAATAAAATAGTTTTGACTTAAATGAAGCACTAAACAAAATAAGCACATTTATACAATGTCTATCAATGCTCTACAAAAGTACTCCACCTCCATATACGCAAAAAGGACGGAACCAATACCGAGTCTCTACCGGAAGATTACGGACCTCCCAAATGGGAATCATCACCTGAAAAAAATGTATATAACGTGGGGTGAGCTCACTAGCCCAGTAGAGGAAGCGTCATTGCCTCAATCTCTGTAGTCCGAGTGGTACAACCCACCCAAGGTACATGCAACTAATCATAGGTCGGTCTCTTGTTCCACATGGCTCTCACGCCAATCCAGAACCCCATCAAACCCAACCATCAAGCTCCCCAACATGCTCACAACATAATTTATCACAATTATAACATGCTTTCATTATTAAAATTACAATCATATATGTATAATAATTAAGATGGAAGGTGACCGACACCCCCATTACACGCACACAAAAACACACCCTTTCCAAGGATGAACGGATCATTCTCCACCATTCCCCTGAGGATACAAGCTCACTAGGGAATAGTAGACTCATCGAACCGTCATTCCCAAGTGCTTTTGACACTTACACTTTTAATGGGAAGACGTGCTCCACGACCTAGTCGCGCACAAAGGGCCTTGGACGATATGTCTTCTCCTATCGTCTACGTTTCTCAGCTTTTTAGTTCCGTGGGAGCAAGAAGCACCCCCTGGCCAGTTGTTTTGACGATCCAAACTCAAGACAACTCCCACAAAAGTTTTGCAAAATGTAAGAACCGATACCCACGTTTTCACACTACGTGGCACACTCAACTGAATCAAGGTTCGCAATTTCCATCACAATACATACTCATTTCTTTATGCAATATGTTAGTCACTAATTAACCCTAGAGGGGGGGTGAATAGGGTATTCAAAAATAAGTCTAACTCTTTTCGAACATGGAACACAATATAATCAAAAATGAATTTCTCAATATGCAAGTGGATGATTCAATTTAAACTTTTATAATAATTAATTTCAAGACAAATTAGCATACAAGATATTCAAGCAAATATAGCATGCAAAATACTTATGTAAAGAGAAAGAGATAGAGAGATTGACACCGTGATTTTTTCGAGGTTCGGTAACTCCTACTCCTCGGCTCAAGAACCCCTTCTTGAGACTTTTCCCGATCCTTTCACTATGGCCCTTCCTTCACAGGTGGAATGGCAAACCTTTACAACACAAGCCTCTCGAGCTTGTCTCTCAATCAAGAGAACAACCCTCTCTTGAACAATCGGTGGACTTCACTTGTCCGAGATTACAAATTCGTATGTAATCAATAAAATCACTCAAGAACAAAAACACTCAAAACCCAAAGGTTTTTATGGAAGATAAATCAATATAAGCTCAAGTGTTTTTGGTGATTTTACAATAGCTCTAGAAATGTATTCTCAAAGGATATAATCAATGAATGATATTTGGAGAATAAGAAGAGATTCTAGAGGTTTTGATTTTCAAAGAAACTTGGAGAAAATCAGATTTTCAAAGCTTGGTTTCAATGGCTTTTGTAGAGAAAATTTATGCAGAATTTTGAGAGCTTTTCTTTCTTTTATTTCTCTTTTGTTTTTCAATCTCTTGGTCTACAATGAACACATATCATTCTATATATATTAATACATTAGGGTTTTGTAGAATGAATATTGTAATTGAAAGACAAGAGCCGTTTGAATACCATTAAACACGATCCACAAAACATGGGAATTGTTTTCTGAAAATCTGCAGATTTTAAGCAATCTTCTAGTCGACTACTTCTTCATTGTAGTCGACTACAATGGTCCATCTAGTCGACTAGATTGAGTTCCAGTCGACTACTTTGGACCATCTAGTCGACTAGAATGAGTTCTAGTCGACTACAATGAGTAGTCTAGTCGACTCAAGCTTGTTTCAGTCGACTCTTTTGATGTGGATGAAAAACCAATAGCTACTGGTTGAAATAGTCGACTACTAGAAAATACACAGGGTGATTCTAGTCGACTATAACAAGAAAAACATTTAATAAAAATATTTTTCTTTCCGTTTAAGTTTAGTAAAGCGTTTTTCATTTCATTTGAGTTCGGTTCATTTTATACTTGAGCTTATACGATAAAATCGACACATAAAATTACCTTGTTACAATGATCGCTCCCCGACCTATCTACCCCGAGTCTTGAGTCTTCGACTTTCGCTTTTGCCGTTTAATTGATTTTCCTTTTTCGCTTCAATTTCTTTCACAGCTTTTCGCTTTAAATCAAACTTTCTTTCCGAGCTTGTTTTTCGAGTAGTTTCCTTTTCGAGTTTGATTTCTGAGTCGTTCACCTGTCTTTTGCTGAAAATATAAACTCGATAATTCATTAGTATCAAACACTCTTCAATGGTTTGTTATCATCAATTTTGGAATTGTTTGCCGAAAGTAAATTTCAAAGCCAACAATCTCCCCCTTGATGATGACAAAACATTTTGTGTTTGCTTGGCATTTGGCGAAACATCAAGTGATGCTCCCCCTCAACATGTGCATAATATTTTGTTCAAATGCTCCCCCTTAGTAAATGAAATTTGCAGTTTAATAGGCACTTTGATACAATATATAAAAATATTCGCACATTTGAGACAACAAAAATAAACAGCCTATCATAGATGTTTCAGTTTAATACAAGCTGCTTATACTAATGAAAAACATGGAAAGGAAAACAAACAAGTTCGCAAATAACCAAAACAAGTCGCCAATAACCATAACAAGCCACACAAAAACAGAAATTGCTAATGTCGGATAATGAAATGCATGACAGTACAATAGCATAATTTCTCCCCCTTTTTGTCAGCGTCGAGGGGTGCGTGAGCGAGGGTTCCTGTGTGTAAGAGTGAGGTCATCAAGTGACCCTGCCAGATTTGTAATACGGGTAGACATTTCCTCATCATGAAGAACAAGGCGCTCATTGATCAATCGAATGGCTTCCGTATTCTGGTTCACGGTCGTATCAAGGCGCTGAAGCATTTGTTCCTGCTGCCTAAGGAGCTCCGTATTGCTTTGAACAACCCCAAGAAGTTGGTTGAGAAGAGCAGCTTGAGAAGCCGAAGCACCGTCCAATGGAGGGACCGAGGAAGAGGCTTCCTGGCGCGATGCAGAACCGCTAGGAGCAGTACGCGAACGAGGAGCAGGTGCAATTTCAGAAAAGAAATTTCCTTCCGCATCAGAAGAAATATGCATATGTTTGACATGAGTGGCGTCAAGAAAAATAGGGTGATGCTCGGACACTTCATTCGGAAAATTAAAACCTTTCCGCTGCAGTAGATATGTAATATGTGCAGGAAAGAAAAGCGGGCCAGATGGCTTGCGCTGACATGTGAGGATGACGGAACGAAAAATATAAGCTAAATCAACGCGGGTTCCTGTCAAAACGCAATAAACCAAAAAAGCCTCCATACGAGAAACACTGCTACGACTACCAGTTTTAGGCAGAATAGAGTAAGTAATAACATTATGAATTAATCTAGCCTCGGGTAGTAGCATAGAAGAGGTAATACCGGCGTTTTGCGAAATTTCCTTGTCGACACATATTGCCAGAGCAGCCTCAATACAATCGAAACCATCTTCCTTATACCAGTCCTTGGAGAAGTGGCGGATACCGTCATTCGGAAGCAAGAAAATGCGATTGATTTCACTGTCATCAACGGTCTCGTCTTCACCACATAAGTTAAAATGAAGATGAGAGAGTAATTTCTTCTCGTGATTTTTAAGAGAAGCATAGAAAGCTTTGACAATTCGCGGAAATACCGGAATGTCAAGAGAAACGAAAAAATCCCAACCAATTGCTCGGAATAACTCGAAAGTTTGAGCACGAATTTCAGTGCATAAATCTTGTGTGACAATACGGCAAGGTGTAGGAGCACGGTGATCAAAAACAGTGATGAATTTATTTCTATTATCATCATCAAGAAGAAGTACCTCAAGAAGAAGAAGTTCATTTGACTCCTCTTCGTCAACGGTCGTAGGACTGCGTGGATTGGTGGAGCTTTGGCCTCCATCAATGCGGGAACGTTTCCGAAATAGACCTCGAGTCTTCGGTGACATTGTAGAAGATGATGCACAAATGTATAGGGATATATAGATATATGATGGTGTATATATATGGATATGTGAGAGAGTGAGAATGATGAAATTTGGATGATGGAAATGGGTGGAAGATGATGGAAATGTGAAATTAATGAGGGATAGGTGAAGATTTGAAGGTATAAGTGGTAGTAGGAGAGGGATTGAGAGGAGAGGGTTTGAAGGTGGGTGAGGGTTTGAAGGAGGCGGATGGAGAAGATGAGATAAGGGTTAGGTTTTATAGTGGGTTGAGTCGACTAGGTCTAGGTGAGTCAGTTAGATTTAGGTTTGAGTCGACTAGGCTAGGTTTGAGTCGACTAGGAAGGCAAAATAGTCGACTACAACAATGTTTGAGTCGACTAGAATGGAAGAAGTAGTCGACTAGAATGACAATGAGTCGACTAGAAGGTGAAGACCATGAAATGGTGTAGCTTCTTACCAAAGTAGTCGACTAGATTGGTTTGAACTACACAGGATGAGTCGACTAGAATGAGAAAAAATTGATAAAAATAGATAAAAATTAGGAAATAAATACATAAAAATAGCAAAAATATTAAAAATAAAGATTATGACAGAAATTAAGATAAAACATCAAAATCCATGGCCATTCCGATTTCACGACGAATTTTAGAAAATGATTCGTCCGCAAGTGGTTTTGTAAAAATATCCGCCAATTGATTTTTAGTGTCGATAAAGATCAATTCAACGTCACCCTTAGCGACATGATCACGCAAAAAATGATGCCTAATCTCTATATGCTTGGTGCGTGAGTGATGAATAGGATTCTTTGAAATACAAATCGCACTCGTATTATCGCATTTAATAGGCACGTGAGAGAAAGTAAGACCGAAATCAAGTAGTTGTTGCTTAATATAAAGAGTTTGAGCGCAACTACTACCGGCTGCCACATATTCAGCTTCGGCCGTAGATAATGCAACGGAATTTTGCTTTTTACTTGACCAAGAAACTGTGAGTGTCCTAGAAAATGACAAGTACCGCTTGTGCTTTTACGATCAATTCTACATCCCGCAAAATCGGCATCCGAATAACTAATAAGATCAATTGAAGTTCCACGTGGATACCAAAGCCCCAAGTATATTGTACCACTTAGGTAGCGAAAAATGCGTTTGACCGCAAACAAGTGAGATTCCTTAGGACATGATTGAAATCGGGCACATAAGCATACACTAAACATTATATCCGGTCTACTAGCGGTTAAATAAACAAACTACCGATCATGCCTCTATAATTAGTAATATCAACACATTTACCATTTTCATCTTTATCAATCTTAATGGAGGAACTCATAGGAGTTATGGCATGTTTGGTAGCCTCCATACCAAATCGCTTTAGCAAATCTTTAGTGTACTTGGATTGGCTAATGAATAAGCCATCCGAGCTTTACTTGATTTGCAACCCTAAGAAGAAAGTCAACTCACCCATCATGCTCATTTCAAATTCGTTTTGCATACTTGTGGCAAATTCCCTACATAAAGAATTATTTGTTGAGCCGAAAATAATGTCGTCAACATAAATTTGGACAATCAACAAATTATTCTTAATGGTTTTTGTAAAAAGTGTGTTATCAATCTTCCCTCTTGTAAAACCATTTTGAGTTAAAAACCCGCTAAGTCTCTCATACCAAGCTCGAGGAGCATGCTTTAAACCATATAGAGTTTTAGCCAATTTGAAAACATGATTTGGAAAAAGATTATTTTCAAAACCGGGTGGTCGCTTCACAAAAACTTCTTCTTCTATGACACCATTTAAGAAAGCACTTTTGACATCCATTTGATAAATAGTGAAATTTCTATATGATGCAAATGCAAGAAGCATTCTAATTGCTTCTAATCTAGCTACCGGTGCAAAGGTCTCATCATAGTCGATGCCTTCCTCTTGATTATATCCTTGAGCTACCAATCTTGCTTTATTTCAAATAATTACTCCATTCTCATCCTTTTTGTTTCGAAAAACCCATTTTGTGCCAATTATAGTTTGATTTTCGGGTCTAGGAACTAAACGCCAAACTTGATTGCGTTCAAATTGATTTAGTTCCTCTTGCATTGCTACGATCCAAGAATCATCACATTGAGCTTCGTGGAAGTTCTTGGGTTCGAATTGCGATACAAAGGCCATGTGGTTGCAAAAATCTTTAAGTTGAGATCTAGTACTAACCCCTTTTGAAGGATTACCTATGACTTGATCAAGAGGATGATTGTGAACAATCCTCCATGCTTTAGGCATTGAGTTGGTCAAGTCATCATTGGATTGATGCTCAACTTCCCTCATTTCCTTTTGGCTACATGATGAGTTTGAGATATTGAGAGTATTTAGATTATCCTCAATCCCAACAACCTCATCTTCTTCTAGGTCAATTCTAGGTGATGGTGGTGAGGGTGATTCATCAAAGACAACATGAATAGACTCAACCATGGTTAGAGTCCTTTTGTTATAAACCCGAAATGCTTTACTTCTTGTAGAATAACCTAGGAAAATTGCTTCATCCGATTTGGAGTCGAATTTTCCAAGATTATCTTTATCATTTAACACAAAACATTTACACCCGAAAACTTTGAAATACCCAATATTGGGCTTTCGACCATTCCACAACTCATAGGGCGTTTTTCCCAACTTCATCCGAATAATAACACGATTGATTATATGGCAAGCGGTGTTTACCGCTTCCGCCCAAAGGCTTCGGGGTAGGTTGTGCTCATTTAACATGGTTCGAGCCATCTCTTGTAGAGATCGATTCTTTCTTTCAACTACACCGTTTTGTTGAGGGGTTCTAGGGGCTGAGAGATCATGAGAAACACCGAGATCATCACATAATTTCTCTAAGTCTTGATTTTCAAACTCCCTACCTCTATCACTTCTAATTTTCTTGATTTTCAAATCTTTTTCATTTTGAATGACTCTATAAAATCTTTCAAGAATGGAGTGAGTTTCATTTTTATGAGCAAGAAAGTGAACCCAAGTATATCTAGAGTAGTCATCAACAATAACAAGTACATAGAGTTTTCCGGCTAAGCTAGCCGTTCTCTCCGGACCAAAGAGATCCATGTGAAGTAATTCTAGAGGTCTAGAAGTGGTAATATCTTTCTTTCTCTTGAAAGAGGATTTAACTTGCTTGCCTACTTGACATGCGCTACATATTTTATCTTTCGAAAATTTAGTCTTTGGGAGGCCTTTGACTAAATCATTTTTGGATAAACGATGAATGAGGTCCATACTAGCATGTCCTAGACGCCTATGCCATAACCAACTATTTTCGCTAGATGTGACAAAACATTTAACATCTTGGTCATGCAATTCACATAGCAACAAAGTATACAAGTTTCCATTTCTTTTGGCATTGAACATTTGCTTCCCATCTTTCTTGATTATGCATGCATTTGTCCTAAATATAACATCATAGCCCTTGTCACATAATTGACTAATACTAAACAAATTATGCTTCAACCCATCAACTAAAAGCACATCATCTATAGAGAGAGAAGAGGAAATACCGATTGAGCCAATTCCTATAATTTTGCCTTTAGAGTTGTCTCCAAAAGTTACGTTTCCTCCTTCATATGTTTTTAGTGAAATAAACTTTGATTTATCTCCCGTCATATGCCTTGAGCATCCGCTATCGAGAAACCATTTTTCTTTTGATGCGGACTTCAAGCATACCTACAAAACAAGTTCAAGTAACTTTTATTGGTACCCAATCTGTTTTGGGTCCATTTTGGTTAGATAGATACGCAATAGTTCCTTTTGGAACCCAAATTTGTTTTGTTACAACATTTTCTTTTCTATGAGAGCATGCAATAGATCCTTTCGGAACCCAAATCATTTTTGACATAATTTTCTTCTTTCTATGAAAGCATACGTTTGCTTTGTGTCCTTTTCTATTGCAATAGTAGCAAGTAACATGTTTATAATCATTTGAAGATGCATGAGATGATTTTTTAGTAAATGTAGAGCTAAGTGATTTTGTCTTTTTCAATATAAGAGCATCCTTGTCAAAAGCATCATACCCTAGACCACATTTATCAAATGATCCTTTTTGTCTTCCTAACATGATACTAAGGTTCTCTTTTCCTTTTGTAAATTTAGCTAAAACATTTATTTGATCATCAATAGTATTTTTCAACCGAATATTTTCCTTCTCTAGCTCAATGCTTTTGTTATTGTAAGAAACTTCTAAGTTTGAATTAGTGAGACTACATGAAGACTTATCTTTCTTAAGAAGGATATATTTTCTAGCTAATTTTTCAAATTCATCATGTAATTCTTCAAACACATCTTGCAATTCATTGTAATCAAGAAGAAGTTCATCATATGATAGTTTATCTAAATCACTTAAATTTAAATGTACCTCTTCTTCATTTGCCATGAGGCAAATTTTTGCCGTTTCCTCGCTACTTTTCTCCTCATCCGAGTCGCATGAGTCATAGTCCTCCCATGTGATGTTCATTGCCATCTTGCTAGGTATTTTGTCGTTTTCCTTTTTGAGCTTGAAGCAATCACTTTTGTAGTGTCCCGACTTTCCGCAATTGAAACACGTTGGGGGTTCCCTTTTGCTAGTCTCGCCTTTAGGTTCGATTCTCTTCATGAATCTTCCACCGTTTGCTTTCTTTCTTTGAAGATGTCTCTTGAATTTTTGGGTGAACAATGCAATGTCCTCATCCTCTTCTTCTTCACTCGGCTCATTGATTTCATTTTTAGTAAAGGCTTGCAAAGCTATTCCCTTTCTTGGCTTGATGTCGTCTTCACGAGCTTTCAACGTTATTTCCCAAGTGAGTAGAGAGCCGAAAATTTCATCGAGACTCATGGTGTTGAGGTCATGAGCTTCTTTGATAGCCGTTACTTTTGCATCCCACTTTGCCGGGAGACTTCTAATCACTTTTCGTGACGCATCGGATCTAGGAACAATTCTACCAAGATGCTTTAGTCCATTCAAGATATTTGTAAAGCGAGACATCATAGAATTCACATTTTCATCATCTTTCATAGCAAATAATTCATATTCATGCATGAGTATGTCAATTTTAGATTCTCGTACTTGAGATGTACCTTCATAGGTTACTTCAAGTTTATCCCACATTTCTTTTGCCGTTGAACAAGTAGATACACGATTAAATTCATTTGGACTTAAAGCGCAATTTAAATTTACTTTGGCTTTAGCATTGTATGACATGAGTTTACGGTCATCATTATCCCATTCATTGGGTAATTTGGGGACGGTTTTTCCATCAACAATTTTGGTCAATACAAATGGTCCTTCAAGAACTACTTGCCAAATTTGGTAATCGATAGCTTGAAGAAAATCTATCATCCTAGTTTTCCAATAGCTATAATTTGATCCATCAAACCATGGGGATTATTCGATTGTCCTTCAATATGAGTGACTAAATTTGATGACATGATCGTTCTCTAAGACGGTTAAGTCTAAAATAAATAGAGATTAGGCTCTGATACCAATTGTTAGTCACTAATTAACCCTAGAGGGGGGGTGAATAGGGTATTCAAAAATAATTCTAACTCTTTTCGAACATGGAACACAATATAATCAAAAATCAATTTCTCAATATGCAAGTGGATGATTCAATTTAAACTTTTATAATAATTAATTTCAAGACAAATTAGCATACAAGATATTCAAGCAAATATAGCATGCAAAATACTTATGTAAAGAGAAAGAGATAGAGAGATTGACACCGTGATTTTTTCGAGGTTCGGTAACTCCTACTCCTCGGCTCAAGAACCCCTTCTTGAGACTTTTCCCGATCCTTTCACTATGGCCCTTCCTTCACAGGTGGAATGGCAAACCTTTACAACACAAGCCTCTCGAGCTTGTCTCTCAATCAAGAGAACAACCCTCTCTTGAACAATCGGTGGACTTCACTTGTCCGAAATTACAAATTCGTATGTAATCAATAAAATCACTCAAGAACAAAAACACTCAAAACCCAAAGGTTTTTATGGAAGATAAATCAATATAAGCTCAAGTGTTTTTGGTGATTTTACAATAGCTCTAGAAATGTATTCTCAAATGATATAATCAATGAATGATATTTGGAGAATAAGAAGAGATTCTAGAGGTTTTGATTTTCAAAGAAACTTGGAGAAAATCAGATTTTCAAAGCTTGGTTTCAATGGCTTTTGTAGAGAAAATTTATGCAGAATTTTGAGAGCTTTTCTTTCTTTTCTTTCTCTTTTGTTTTTCAATCTCTTGGTCTACAATGAACACATATCATTCTATATGTATCAATACATTAGGGTTTTGTAGAATGAATATTGTAATTGAAAGACAAGAGCCGTTTGAATACCATTAAACACGATCCACAAAACATGGGAATTGTTTTCTGAAAATCTGCAGATTTTAAGCAATCTTCTAGTCGACTACTTCTTCATTGTAGTCGACTACAATGGTCCATCTAGTCGACTAGATTGAGTTCTAGTCGACTACTTTGGACCATCTAGTCGACTAGAATGAGTTCTAGTCGACTACAATGAGTAGTCTAGTCGACTCAAGCTTGTTTCAGTCGACTCTTTTGATGTGGATGAAAAACCAATAGCTACTGGTTGAAATAGTCGACTACTAGAAAATACACAGGGTGATTCTAGTCGACTATAACAAGAAAAACATTTAATAAAAATATTTTTCTTTCCGTTTAAGTTTAGTAAAGCGTTTTTCATTTCATTTGAGTTCGGTTCATTTTATACTTGAGCTTATACGATAAAATCGACACATAAAATTACCTTGTTACAATGATCGCTCTCCGACCTATCTACCCCGAGTCTTGAGTCTTCGACTTTCGCTTTTGCCGTTTAATTGATTTTCCTTTTTCGCTTCAATTTCTTTCACAGCTTTTCGCTTTAAATCAAACTTTCTTTCCGAGCTTGTTTTTCGAGTAGTTTCCTTTTCGAGTTTGATTTCTGAGTCGTTCACCTGTCTTTTGCTGAAAATATAAACTCGATAATTCATTAGTATCAAACACTCTTCAATGGTTTGTTATCATCAATTTTGGAATTGTTTTCCGAAAGTAAATTTCAAAGCCAACACAATATATTGTAATTAATTTAACATCATGCTCATATTTCACAATTTTAAGCAGTAAACACAATAAGCATAAAAATCACATACTCATGCTTTTCAAGGGGCTAGTTCATCCTCTAAGTCGTCAAGACTCACTTACATATATATATACGGCATATATACACATAGACGCACATACCCTCGTACACAAACTAAAGCAACTCGTTTTTCCCCTACCTCAATCCAAGCAATTAATAAGCAATAGGGCGCAAGCAATCCGTTCAATTGACGCCAACAACAACCGAGTCAAGAATTTCCAAGAGAGCTTCAAGAAGATGATTTTTGAGAATTTGAGTCAAAGGTCTCCCAAGCCTTCAAGCAACATTAAAACAAATATGGATTCTTAACTAGTGGTTTTTAATAGAAACAACCGATTAAAATTCAAGAATTCAAAGTAAAGCTAAAAACCCCAAAATGGCTAAACTAGGGTTTCGGGAAAAGGAAGAATCAAGAGGAAAGGAACTCACCAATAAATTCAACACAAGATATACAATGTGGACATCAAGCAAGCTTGAATCAATGCATTCCCGAAATTAGCATTTTCAAGTCTTCTAAAGCTAATAACAATTCAATGGAAGGGAGAGTTACAAGAATGGACCAACAATCAATTATAACCATGGAAATTCCGAAAATCTATGGGAATAAAAGAAATCATTCCAAGGAAATAAAAGCTAGGTTTTCAATTCAAAGAGAGAAATCAAGGAAATGGTGAAGGAACTTACCAATCATCAACACCAATTGTGGACAATGAAGCACCAATAAGACCCAAGCTTCAAGCTATTATCAACAAGACTAGAGGAGAAAATCTTGTGCATCCATGGAGGAAGAGAGAGAGAGGCGTAACACAAAGGAAATGGGGAAGAAGAGAAAAAAAAAAACGTGTGAAGTAGAGAATGAGGTGAAATGATTTGTGATTAGCAAGACTCTACTCTTGTGTAGAGATACACCAATAATTCACCTCTCAATCCAATGGCTAGAATTGAAGATGGGCAATGTAGGATGATCCAATGACTAATAGGAAGACACCACTAAAGATGGTAGTGAAATGTCTAAGCTACCCACCCCTTTATCACTTAACCACAATCCTTGCCATTATGAACTCAATTTACTATCTTGCTCAAGTCTTCTACACAACTACAATATTGCCATTCTACATCTCCCCAACACTTAGTCAATAATTCTCTACAAAATCCACTAACTCAAAACATGGAAAATTTCTAGTTTACGTTTTTGGTCGTTTATTTATTTTCCAAACGTTTCAATTAATTTCAAGTATTCACGAAATGAAATATAACATATAATATGTAACTCAAAATTTCAATTTCGCATAATTCACGTAAGCACGTCAACATGTTAGGCACATAAGCACATAAGTAATTAATTGTTTAATAATAAATAAAAATAAATTTTTTAAATTAGAACGTAAAATTACAGGACACTACAATATAGGTTTTAGAATTTTATATGTTTGTTTAGAAATTTATATATTTCTTTTAAAATTTAAATGTTTTTAAGATTTAAAAATACATTAAACGGACAAAAGAGTCTTTCTAATCCTTAAAAGAGGTAATAATTACATTTCCGATGTTAAAACTAAGATTCGTAAGTATATTTGGATAGGGGTATAGGTGCTACATTTGGATGTAGAGATATTGCATTTGGCATATATTTTGCTACATATATATATTACAGTCAACTGATTTTTCTTTGTTTCCTGCAGTTGGTGTTACTGATGGTACAATTGGAAGTATAGTTGTTGCATTTAAGTTTTTATATTTTATTTTAGTATTTCATACATGTTAAAAGAGTTTTCTTTTTTAATTATAATGGTTTCCATGAATATCATTACACCTTGGGGGTTCAATTATGTTTTAATTCAGGGCATTTAAAAACATAACGATGCTGCATTTGGTGAAATAAATGGTGCATTTGTCTGTAACAATGTTGCATTTGGTAAAAACAATGTTGCTGGGGCTGAATCCCTAAATTAAAAGCTAAGATAGGGTATTGATAGGGTTACACTATCTTACCTCCAAACTTGTGGTTTATCCATTTAGGGTTTTGTAAAACTTTTTTAGGAGAGAAAGTTTTTTTATTTTTGTTTTTTCAAACATGTTTGGGATGGTATTTGGAAATATATTTCATATGGATTTTCCTCAAAACTAAGATTCATAATTACATTTGGTACTTGCTAAAAGGGATTTTTTATTATAATTGTCACACCCCGATAAATTTTGAAAGAAAAATATAAATTTCGAAAACAAATATAAATTTTGTAAAATATATATAAAATTCCGGAAAAATATAAAATTCAAAAGATATATGTTAAAGCTCAAAAACAATATAAATTTCAAAAATATATATATAAATTTCGATAAAATATATATAAATTCGTAAAAGATATATTTGAGAAAAAAAAATGTTTCTGCCTAAATGTTGTTTTGGTGTATTCTACTTTGGTTACTTATGTTTTTTATACTTCAATTCGCAAAACTATTTGCCAAGTACCAACTTGTTTTTTTCCCATTTTGAACTACGGAATACAATACAATTATTTGCCTAGTATAGTATATTTTTTTATTTTAATATGATATTTTTTAAACATATATTTTTTTCAAAATTTATATATATTTTTTGAATTTATATTTTTATATGTTTTCTCAAATTGTTTATATTTTTTACGAATTTTATATGTTGTTTTTTAATTTCATAACTATTTTCGAATTTTATATATATTTTTAAAAATTTAATATATATAATATTTGAATTTTATATGTTTTTTGTGAATTTTATATTTATTTTTGAATTCCCCAGCTTTCTATCTCAAGGGAAGTTGATTACAATGACCCAAAAGTGTAGAACAATTGACACGTGTTATGTCCCTACCTATGTGCTCGCAAGTCTCAATACACGTCTTGTATATATATAAAGTCAGGTCAAAGCTTCCAAAGGAAGCTTTTCTAATTTAATTTAGCACACATATAGGCTCACTTATGTAAATGTGATTTTACAATCTGTAACCCCAATTAGAATGATTAACAATGTATTTAAACACATATATAGATATACATATGTATAAATATATATATATATAGATACATATGTATATATATATATATATATATACTCACACAAACATTTAACTACTATTTGCTACTTTTATTTTTTAATTAATATCTTTATAAACATTTAATCTCAAAATAAATAAGGATTAGTTAATAACAACAAATAACATACTTAAATAAATTCAGGATAAATTCAACAAATTTTCAAATTTTAATATATATTTGTTTCAAATTTTATATGTTTTTTTCAAACTTTATATAGATATTTTGAATTTATATTTTTTTCGAAATTTATATATTATTTTTGAATTTTATTTATTTTTTTTTCGAATTTTATATGTTTTTTAATTTCATAATTATTTTCTAATTTTATTAAAAAAATTTGAAATTTAATATATATATTTTTTGAATTTTATTTGTTTTTTTGAATTTTATATTTATTTTCGAATTTTATATTTTGTTTCAAAATTTAATATATATTTGTTTCGAATTTTATATATTTTTTTCAAACTTTATATAGATATTTTGAATTTGTATTTTTTTCGAATTTTATATATATATTTTCAATTTTTATATATTATTTTTGAATTTTGTATATTTTTTACGAATTTATATGTATTTTTTAATTTTATATTTATTTTCAAATTTTATATATTTGTTTATGAATTTTATATATGTTTTTCGAATTTTGAATTTTTTTCGAAATTTAATATATATGTTTAGAAATTTATATATTTCTTTCAAATTTAAATATTTTTAAGATTTGAAAATACATTAAACGGACAAAAGAGTCTTTCTAATCCTTAAAAGAGGTAATAATGATACTTCAGAGGTTTAAACTAAGATTCATAAATATATTTGGATAAGGGTATAGGTGATACATTTGGATGTAGAGATGTTGCATTTGGCATATATTTTGATACATATATATATTACAGACAAATAGTTTTACTTTGTTTGCTGCAATTGATATTACTTATGGTACAATTGGAAGTATAGTTGTTACATTTGAGTTTTTATATTTTATTTTAGTATTTCTTACTTGTTAAAAGAGTTTTTTTTTTAATTATAATGGTTTCCATAAATATCCTTACACCTTGGGGTTCAATTAGGTCTGAATTCAGGACATTTTGAAAACATAACGATGCTGCATTTTGTTAAAGAAATGTTGCAGTTGGCTATAGCAATGTTGCATTTGGTAAAAACAATGTTGCAGGGGATGAATCCCTAAATTAAAAGCTAAGATAGGATATTGATAGGGTACCCTATCTTACCTCCAAACTTGTGGTTATCCGTTTAGGGTTTTGTACAAACGTTTTTAGGTGAGAAAGTTTTTTGATTTTTGTTTTTTCAAACATGTTTGGGATGCTATTTAGAAATATATTTCATATGGATTTGCCTAAAAACTAAGATTCATAATTACATTTGGTACTTGCTAAAAGGGATTTTTTATTATAATTGTCACACACCGATAAATTTTGAAAGAAAAATATAAATTTCGAAAACTAATATAAATTTTGGAAAATATATATAAAATTCGGGAAAAAATGTCACGCCCCAAATTCCCAGGACTCCGAAACCCGAGCCTAAGACCTAAGGGAGTGAATGCGGAAGTAAAAAGAAATGAGAACCAACGACATTCAGTCAACAAACACCCATAAAGGGTTGCAATGAATGCCCAGATACCATGCTGTCACGCCCCTAAAGGGTGACGCAAGCCAAGCGACTACTAGAGTCAACAATAACAAAGAAGTACATGGAATAATAATGAGAATATACTCCATGCCAACACGAATACTAAAAACACAAGAGTATCCTTAGATACAAACAGACACACTCCTAAATCCCTAAGACTCCCGAACTGGGACATCCAAGGAATCCAAGATGTGATCCTTAATACGAATGACCAACTAAGACATCATTAACCGTGAAAACATATGGGTTAATGATAGATATGGTATTGTTAGTCACTAAAATACCCTAGAGGGGGGTGAATAGGGTTTTAAAAATAATTTCTAACTCCTTTTTATTCTTACTAAAACATGCAACAAGGTTCAATATTAATTTACAAGGTAAAATATGCAATGAATGATTTCACTTAAATTCAACAAGCTATTTACCACAATATAAATTAAGCATGCATGAACATAAAGTAAAGAGATAGAGATAGAGATATTGACACCGTGATTTTTACGAGGTTCGGTAACTCCTACTCCTCGGCTCAAAGAATCCCCTTCCTTGAGACTTTCCCAATCCTCACACTATGGCTCTTCCTTCAATAGGTGGAATAGCAAAACCTTTACAAAAGAGCTAACTAGCTCTTCACACAATCAAGAGAACAATCCTCCCTTGATACAATGGGCTTCACTCACCCAAGATCACAAATTTGTGTATGTAATGAATATATCACTCAAGAAACAAAAACACTCAAAACCCTAAGGTTTTTATGGATGATAGATCAAGATAAGCTCAAGTGTTTTTAGGTGATATTTCAAGAACTCAAGATATATATATATTCTCACAATATATTTTCAATAAGAGAATAGGCTCAAGGCTTGAGTTTAAATCTTCAAAATGATAAGAGTGAAAAGCGAGATTTTGCTATCAAAAGATTTTTCAGAAGATGCTTGAGAGAAAATTAGAGATGAACAATATTTGGAAAATTTCTCACACAAGAACCTTAACATTGTTAATCCATATCTCTTTCTTTATATAGTGAACACTAGGGTTTGGAGAGTGTGTCTCACCCTAGACAATATGGAGAGTAGGACCTGAAAATCTGCAAGCAAAATCATTTCTTTTTGGGCAAAAATATTGTTTAGAAATACTTTTCCTTAAAATCCTGAAGCACCCAGTCGACTGCCTACCGGCACCCAGTCGACTGCCTCCATGCTTAGATTTAAAATATTTTTTCCCAACGGCTAGGGTCAGTCGACTGCCTCAAGAAGGCCAGTCGACTGCCTCATGAGTCAGTCGACTGCCTTGGACAGGCCAGTTGACTGCCTCAGGCAATCAAAAATGTTCGAAACTCTCTGGTCCAGTCAGTCGGCTGGGTCTTTAACTGCCAGTCGACTGGTCACAGTCAGTAGACTGCCTTGGACAGGCCAGTCGACTGCCTCATGCAGTTAGAATGTTTTATAACTCACTGGTTCATCCAGTCGGCTGGGTCCTTAAGGGCCAGTCGACTGGGTCACAGTCAGTCGACTGCCTTGGACAGGCCAGTCGACTGGGTGTGTCACGCCCCGAATTCCTAGGACTCCGAAACCCGAGCCTAAGAGCTAAGGGAGTGATTGCGGAAGTAAAAAGAAACGAGAACCAACGAAATTCAATCATCAAATACCCACGAAAGGGTAAAATGATCTGATACCATGCTGTCACGCCCCTAAGATTCCCGAAACTCAAATCTAGAGAATCAGCGAATCTCCAAGGGATGACGCTAGTCAAACGACTACTAGAGTCAACAACAACAAAGAGACACATGGAATAACAATAAAAATATACTCCATGTCAAGTAGAATGCTAGAAACTCACTAGCATCCTCCAATACCAACTGACACGCTCCTAAATTCCTAAGACTCCCGAACAGGGACATCCGAGGAATCCAGGATGTGATCCTTAATACAAATGACCAACTAAGACATCATTAACCAAGAAAACATATGGGTTAATGGTAGAAATGGTATATTTAATACCCAAATGGATAATAAACAAAGTAGCGGAATCTAACGAAAATCCGGCAGAGTTCCGTTTGTAAATGGAACATCCGGACAACAACCACAACACAAGAACCTGCCAATAGCAATTCAATAATCACAATGGCTTCCAAGCCCCACATTCATCAATCCTAATAGGGCCGAGGTAGTGGAAAGGAACCAAAACCCCTCCAAACCCTCTAACATCAACAGAGCCACAAATGCTCGAATAAAAATACAGAAGAGCACCTAACTGTGCGGAATAAATACAATAATCTCCTGAAAGAATAAATACAGGAAGTAAAAGATACATCAACAGGGATATGCCAACAGACTGGCTCCCAAAAGAAATACATGATAATCCCATAACAATGGGTAAAGAAGCTGAAAGAAGAATACTACCGTCCCCAAACCCAGTCGCGTTGCAACCGTAACCGCATCACCCAACGCAACTCCAAAACCTGTAACAAGGAAACAAAAGAAGCTGTCGTTGCACTGCATCCTGCCCATAGCCGTATAATTCCTGCAACCTGGCGTGGAATATCAGGGGGGCAAATGAAATTCCCTCCGTGAGCAAATAAGCTCAGTGGGAAAAGATATCCTAACTACCACATCCTCTGATAGTTTAGGTAAAGCTAAACCGTCTAATAAGATATAAATATAGCCCAACTAGTCCCATCCACGCAAACCCAAGTCACACGCTCATATACTATCGTAAACGAGTATACATAAGTATATAGGGAATATAATATATCTACACGTATATATATATAAATACACAACACGAGTCTCTAAAACTCGTACTCCAAGTACCCAACACCAGTAGTCTACACTACTCTCATCAACGTACACTAAGTACACGATACTAAGATCTAGTCTAACAAATCGCCAATTACTCACAACACAATTCAGAAGATCCAACCGAGGAGATCACACTCACCTCTAATATCCACAAGGAAACAAAATCCACCAATAGTACCAAGGAAGGCTCAAATCCTACACCCCGATAACACAGGAAGGAAAACACCCATGTCCTTGCGTACTAACACAACCATCATCAATATATATATATATATATATATACAATATATATATATAACAAATCTCATCCCACTCCTAGAGGAATCTACCTCTCAGGAACTAGATCACCTCAATCACATCTATTCCTCGATACCATAAGTCACATCATCACATTAACCTCATAATACTATCACCAATATATATATATATATACATATATATATATATAACAAACCTCAATTGCTATCTCCAACAATGTCAATTAATCACCAACGCTCTCACTAAGGATATGAAAAACCACGTAAGAGTCAAGAACCCAAGCAAGGGAAAAGGAGTCCCAATGCTACACCAACAGATAACCGAGACACAATGTCAAGGTTAAGAATACCCAAACAAGGAAAGAACATCACGAATGAACCAGAAAGGAACACCACAAGTGGACAAGGGAACCAAAAGCGAATGGCCGAGTATGAAAGTAAATAAAAGAGGAATCCCAAGGATTTCCATAGTTTTTAAGAAAAAGGTTTTTAAAACTCAAACCATTTCATTCGGCATCCATGCCCCTGACAAGTGAAAAACCCCAATCACCTAGATGGTGACATCAACAACCCAAAGAAAAGGAAAGGCAACACTATAAGTGTGCACTGAACAACACCAAGCCTCCTAACCGAGACTTAGAACGATCCGAAGAAAAGGTGAAACAAGAAACCACCTTTCAAAATACTACAAGTCGAGATTTTGAGAAAGAAGTCTCAAAATCTCAGAATCTCGAGACAAGTGATAAAATAGTTTTCTTTTTAGAAATCACACAGTAAAAATGACCGTCTTGCCCCCGGTCTCCGTCAGTCGCCATCACAGGCTTTTAAAAGTTGAAAATCATTTCAAAGAAGATCTCAAGATCATTTTATAAGTATTAAAACTGTTCGTTTATTCGGGGGTAGGCGAAAACGGGTTTTTCCTTTTAAATACAAAAGTTTACTTTCAAAACTTAGAAAACACCGTTTTCGAAATGACAGCCAAATAAGTGAAAACAACTCCACAGAATCAAATGACAACACCAGGAAAAGGTTCGGCACCACGCCGTAACCGACAACTCAAGAAATGACATGTAAGTCAAAGACTACGAACTGGCGTACAAAACACAGTACGAGGAATGCTTAGAGAAATTAACTAAGCACTAGAAACCACGCTACAGTACCCTAAGTACTTAATAGAACTCACCTCAACCATAACCTCTTCTCATCAATCAACATCTCACACAATCTCATCACCTGCCTTCTCTAAGGCCTCAATCCTTAATTGACACTAAAATTAATCTCGGACCTCAAATCTCTAACAAGGTCACATAGCCAGCCAAAATCACCAAACTACTAACCACAATCACAAGACTACTAACCAAAGTCACAAGACTGCTAACCACAATCACATGGCTACTAACCATAATCACAAGGCTACTAACCACAATTACAAAACTATTAACCACATTCTCTAAGGCATTACTCCACCTCAACTCAACCTCAATTCTACAATCCATCTCTAACTTCAACTAACCACAGAAGTCACCAGACCAATATACTTAACCTCCCCTACGGGCACAAAAGTATACAACACAAGTATAAGGATATACGCCTCGTTTATACTTTAATAATTACTGCTTTTAAATTCCCGTTTTCACATTTATCACTTCCAACTGAGCATTTTATAAAATGAATTCATTTTGCATATTCATAAATAATCATGCTCCAACATATATATATATATATACATATCAATAAATCACATGCTGATATGCAACGCACCGTACTCACAGACCGCCTGTGGTACACACACAAAAACACACCCTACCAAAGGGTCCTGGATCATTCTCCACCATTCCCCTAAGTCTGCAGGCTCACTAGGGAATGTGGACTCATCGAACCGTCATTCCCAAGTGCTTTACTGCACTTTATCCAGGAATACGTCACCACGACATAGTCGAGCACACAGGGCCTTGGACGATATGTCCTCCCCCCATCATAAGTATCACGAGCTCCCTCAGGACTCCTAAACACGTTTCTCAGCTTTTTAGTTCTGAAGGCGTGAGACCTCCTGGCCAGTTGTTTCGACGATCCAAACACAAACGTCTACTCGTGCACCACGTGCACAAAGGAAGTAGACCACACCAAATAAATCTCTCTATAAATGGTGAAATCATGCAATACATGCACCAACACCCATGTCTCACAATACATGGTGTACACAAATAAATCATGTCCAACATAAATATATCATGCACTATTATTATGAAAATACCCACATGGTAATATCAATAAAATTCTCAAAATCTCTGTACGTGCTTTTAAAAATATATTAAAGCATTTAAATCATATGAAAATAATTTCATATACCATTCATATTCTCAAAAAAATATATTTTCTTTAATTCTCTAGAAAATATCTCATTTTCAATTAATATGCCTTTTTAAAATAATTTAACAATTATTTCACGTATTCCAAAAGGAACCTAGCACATCGTCTAAGCTTTACGAATCTCTACTAACCCATTTAAATTCGTAAGGGTTTTCTAAGCCGTCTATTCTTATTTAATTTAAATAAGAATATTATTTAATCACATAGGAATAATTTAATAAATTTTCTTAAATTAATTCATAAGTCCCATTCTGATCCTAAACAATTTATAGATATTTAAACTAGCAATTTAATATATCTATAATAAATTAAATAAGGGTTTTGCACCCCTAAACCACTTCAATAATGCGGAGTGAGAAATATAATTTCCCACCTAATTTATACGTTACCGAACAGTCCGAACAGCACAGTACCGGCGCCCGAATATGAAGCCCGCCGACCAAAATCGTCCAAAAACTATTTCGAATATATCGAAATGTCCGTCTCGACAATCTATACGATATATATGAAGCCCATTAATAATCGGTTAATTAATTGGGTTAAATCTAAAATACCCCAAACGAAATCTATAACCTATAAATGCGATTTCCGGGCAAATCATTCATCCTAAATTCACGAATTTAATATATAACGAATACTACGTAGGTACGAAACTACTCACCGAAAATCGGCTCAAACCGATCACCGGAAGGTCGCCGAAAAATTGGCCGAAGCCCAGCCGAACACGCCCATGTCCACGCGCTGCTACACGAACCAGTGCGCCTCCCGTTCCGGCGACTCACGCCGCCCGTGCCGCCGCCTCTCGCCACCAGCGCCGCCGCCGTCCACAGCCCAGCAGCCCCTCGTCGTCGCTGCTCCCGACCAGCTGCAACCGCCGGTCATCCCTCAGCCGACTCTGCTCTTCCTCTCTCGTCATGACCGGCGACTCTCTCTCTCTCTCTCGCCTGACCGGCGACCATGGAGGTGGAGGAAGGTGGTTCAGTCGTTCGCCTGTGGAGAAGGAGAGGAGCAGATCGTCTGATGGCGTGTAGAGAAGAGAATGAGAGTAGTTGGTATGTTGTAGCGTGTACGCATATACATATATATGTACTAATTGCACAACTAACCCCCAACTTCTCTATAATCGCCAAATGAACCCCACTTCAATATATATATATAATTAAATATATATATATATAATAAATCCCAATTTATTATGGACCAACCCCCAAGTGTAATTTACGTAACTGGTAATTACACGGCACACCAATTTACCAAATTAGTCCGAAAGAATTATACCGGTTTAGGAATCCAACAACCGGAACACCAAGAAGGTAATTTAATACGCTTCACCCCGGATCCGTAAAAGTACTAACACCGTAATCGAAATAATCGAAACGATACCGTGTAGTCGAGAATAAGAATTCGCGTAGTCGTCAAAGAAAAACCGTAAAGTCATCCAGTCGACTTTAAACTAAACGCGAAAAATTTACAGGTATCAAATACCAAGAATAAATAATACGTCACGAACAAGTGACGTAATTACCGAAATTAAATTAAATATAATTTTAGGAAAAAAAGAAAATAACACGGGGTGTTACAGGGTGACTCCAAAAATTGTTTTCAAGGTCCGTTTTTGATCCGTTTGAGTTCGTTTGATTAATTACTTGAGCTTATAAGATCAATCAACGCATAAGATACCTTGTTACAATATTCTCACCCCGACCTATCTACCCCGGGTCTTGAGTCCAGCTTTTCTTCTTTCTTTGATCTTTTTGTCCTTTTTCTAGTTTGCGCTTGAGTTTCCTTATCGCTTGTTGCTTTAGCGATCTTCCCGAAACATTTACCTGTACTTGCTGAAACACTTAGCTCAAAGCCATATTAGTACCAAACACGGTTTTGAATGTTTTGTTAATATCAAAATAAGATTTATTGCTTGAAATGGAATTTCAAAGCCAACAATCTCCCCCTTTTTGATGTTGACAAAGCATTTCGTGTTTGCTCATAATTGGTAAAGTATCAAGTGATACTCCCCCTCAATGTGTGCATCTTTCATTTTTATTTTCATGCTCCCCCTTAGGAAATAAATTTTGCAATTTGATATTCATTTACGTAATGCATTGAAGAAAAATAGAAACAACATTTTTCAATTAATAATTGCAAGATTGGTACATGTTGTTTTACTACTACACATTACAAAATAATAAAGCATAGAAATAAAACTAAAGATAACATAAACAACACACATGGTAACGTCCTATGCTACGCAAAATGGACCTTTGGCCAACACAAACAACCTAAACATTCTCCCCCTTTGACGACATCAAAAAGGCGGAGGGTCACGGTGAAGTGCATCCATGGCGGTGGTGATACGGTCGATCTTGTCCTCAAGGCGCTTTATGTCCGCGGCCGTCTGCTTTTGGGCCTCCTCATTGCGCTTCACGATTTCCAAGATTTGGGTAAGAGTTTCGGGATTACCGCCGAACCCAAAATCCGGAATATCGAAATCGCTACCAAGAGACAGAAATGAGGAAGTCGGAGCATCCGGACGAGGTGCCTCAGGACGAGGAGCGTCGGGACGAGGAACAGAAGGACCGGCTTGGTCCGCAAGAGGGGCAGCCCTAAGAGAGACCAACACTCCATCAGCATTTTTGCCAATGTGCATTTGCTTGAGATGAGTGCGGTCCAGAAAGATTGGATTGTGCTCCGTAGGCTCGTCAGCAAGTGGCACACCGTTCCGACTGAGAAGATAGGATAAATGGATAGGAAAAATAAGTGCGCCTTTCTTCTTGTGGCACTCGAGGATTGCCGATATGAAGAGGAAGGC
The DNA here is from genome assembly GCA_963922005.1 of Cornus suecica. Taxonomy (NCBI): domain Eukaryota; kingdom Viridiplantae; phylum Streptophyta; class Magnoliopsida; order Cornales; family Cornaceae; genus Cornus; species Cornus suecica. The sequence continues at coordinate 25,919,495 of OY998240.1, read as the reverse complement.
AAGATTGACCTTCCGACCGGTCATGACACAGTAGACAAGGAAAGCTTCCATAATCGACACAAGACTCCGGCTTCCGGACTTGGGCAAAATGGAATATGTGATAATGTTGTGCACAAGTCTAGCCTCAGGAGTAAGCGAGGAAGAAGGAAACTCAGCAATGGCGGTGGTTGATTTATTCACAGAAATAGCCTGAACTGCTTCGAGAGGATCGAAATCACTCGAAGAGTACCAAATAGATGGGCAGTAATAGGAGATACCGCCAGGAGGTAGCCGAAAAACAGTATTGAGTACTGTTTCAGTGATCTTAACAGAGACGCCTCCAACATTGGAGCTAAGCAGGGTGGAGATAAGGCGTGGTTGAGAAGGATTCACCAGATTGGTGTAGAATGCTTTGACATCCCTCGGATAGAGCGGAACATCGAGCGAGAGAAAGAAATCCCAACCCATATTTTGAAAAAGATTGAACGTATTAGTGCCAATCTCTTTGCACAAGGGTTGAGTCACAATGCGACTCCGAGCAAATTTTCCATGAAGGAACTGAGTTTCGAAAAGACGAACACTGTCTTCATCACCGAGAAGAGCAGTCAGAGACATCGGACCAGATTCAGATTCGGAATTAGTGTCCTCATGAACAGGAGACCGAGGTGGAGGCGGTGCAGCCGAAGAGCTTCCACCCCTACGGGCGCGTTTCTTGAGGCGCACGACATTAGGAGCCATGAGAGAGAGGAGAATCAAGAAGATGGGAAGCATTTTGAGAAGAAAAATGAAAAGAAAGGGTGAAAACAGAGAGGGAGAAGTGAAATTGTAAAAAAAAAATATATATGGATATATATATATGGAGATATATAACTGAAAATAAAGAGGGGAGTGGTGATGATGGAGGAGAGGATCGTGGTGTAGTGGGAAAGTGGTTTAAAGATGAGTAAATGGCATGAAGAAGAGAAGAAATTGGAGAGATCGTGGAGAGAGTGGAGAGAAGACGAAGAGAAAGAAGAAATAAAAACAATGTTCGCGCAGAGGCAGTCAACTGGCCATATGGAGACAGTCGACTGGCTCATGACCCAATCGACTGGCCAATGTAGGCAGTCGACTGGCTGAAGATAGTTAAAAACACAAAAACTCACTGGTTGATCCAGTCGACTGGCCGTATATGAGGCAGTCGACTGGCCCTCAAAAAAAAAAAAAATTTGTGAAAAAATTTTAAATTTTGAAAGCCGAGAACGTGGACGAGAATTTGTGAAAATTAACTAATGACTTCAAAATCCATGGCCATTCCTAAGTCCCTACGAATTTTTGAAAATGGTTCATCCGAGAGGGGTTTAGTAAAAATATCCGCCAATTGATTCTTAGTGTCAATAAAAACCAATTCAACGTCGCCTTTAGCTACGTGATCCTGTAAAAAATGATGCATAATCTCTATGTGCTTTGTGCGAGAGTGTTGAATAGGATTCTTTGAGATACAAATAGCACTAGTGTTATCACATTTAATAGGTACGCGATTGAAAATAAGCCCAGAATCAAGTAATTGTTGCTTAATGTAAAGAGTTTGAGCACAACTACTACCGGCCGCAACATATTCGGCTTCAGCCGTAGATAAGGCAACCGAATTTTGCTTTTTACTTGACCATGAAACTAACGAGTGACCTAGAAAATGACATGTACCGCTTGTGCTTTTCCGATCAACTTTACAACCCGCAAAATCGGCATCCGAATAACTTGTGAGATCAAGTGTAGTACCACTTAGATACCAAAGTCCTAAGTTAATCGTCCCGTTAAGATAGCGAAAAATACGTTTTACGGCTACCAAGTGAGATTCTTTGGGACAAGATTGAAAGCGAGCACATAAGCATACACTAAATATGATATCCGGTCTACTAGCAGTTAAATAAAGTAAACTTCCTATCATGCCTCTATATTTAGTAATATCAACACATTTCCCATTTTCATCTTTATCGAGTTTAATAGAGGTACTCATGGGAGTAATGGCATGTTTGGCTTCCTCCATATCAAATCGCTTTAGCAAATCTTTAGTATACTTAGATTGGCTAACAAATAAGCCATCCAAGCTTTGCTTGATTTGCAACCCTAAGAAGAAGTTCAACTCACCCATCATACTCATTTCAAATTCGTTTTGCATGTTAGATGCGAAATCCTTGCAAAGGGAAGTGTTTGTTGATCCGAATATAATGTCGTCAACATATATTTGGATAATCAACAAATCATTCTTGACAGTTTTTGTAAATAGAGTGGTGTCAACTTTGCCTTTAGAAAAACCTTTTTGAAGTAGAAAGTCACTAAGCCGTTCATACCAAGCTCTAGGAGCTTGCTTTAACCCGTACAAAGCTTTAGATAATTTGTAAACATGATTTGGAAAACGTTCATTTTCAAAGCCGGGTGGTTGTTTCACATACACTTCTTCATCTATAGTTCCATTTAGAAAAGCACTTTTGACATCCATTTGATAGAGAATAAAATTTCTAGATGATGCAAATGCAAGAAGCATTCTAATTGCTTCAAATCTAGCTACGGGTGCAAAGGTTTCATCATAGTCAATGCCTTCCTCTTGATTGTAACCTTGAGCTACCAATCTTGCTTTATTTCGAATAATCACTCCATTTTCATCCTTCTTATTTCGAAAAACCCATTTAGTGCCTATTATAGTTTGATGTGTGGGTTGAGGGACTAAATGCCAAACTTGATTGCGTTCAAATTGATTTAGTTCCTCTTGCATAGCCATGATCCAAGAATCATCACATTGAGCTTCGTGGAAGTTCTTGGGTTCAATATTGGACACAAAAGCCATGTGATTGCATAAGTCTCTAAGTTGAGATCTTGTGCTAACACCTTGTGAAGGGTTTCCTATGACTTGGTCAAGAGGATGGTTGTGTACAATCCTCCAAGATTTAGGAATGGAGCAAGTCAAGTCATCATTTGATTGATCTCCAACTTTACTCTTATCCATTTGCCTACTTGACGAGTTGGAGATATTGAGATTATTGAAATTATCCTCAATTCCTACAACTTCATCATCATCTAGGTCAACTCTAGGTGAGGGTAGAGGTGGTGATTCATCAAAAACAAAATGGATAGACTCTACCATGGTTAAAGTCCTTTTGTTAAAGACTTTAAAGGCTCTACTTGTTGAGGAATAACCTAAGAAAATTGCTTCATCCGATTTGGAGTCAAATTTTCCCAAGTTATCTTTATCATTTAAAACAAAACATTTACAACCAAATACCTTGAAATAACCAATATTGGGTTTCCGACCATTCTACAACTCATACGGTGTTTTACCCAATTTCATACGAATTATAACTCTATTTATGACATGACAAGCGGTATTTACCGCTTCCGCCCAAAGACTTCGGGGAAGGTTGTGTTCATTTAACATAGTTCTAGCCATTTCTTGTAAAGATCTATTTTTCCTTTCAACTACCCCATTTTGTTGAGGAGATCTTGGAGCCGAGAGATCATGAGATACACCAAATTCATCACATAATTTCTCTAGATCTTGATTGTCAAACTCTCTACCCCTATCACTTCTAATTTTCTTGATTTTCAAATCTTTTTCATTTTGAATGACTCTATAAAATTTATCGAGAATGGAGTGAGTTTCATTTTTATGAGCAAGAAAGTAAACCCAAGTAAATCTAGAGTAATCATCTACTATAACAAGTACATAGAGTTTCCCGGCCAAGCTAGCCATTCTTTCCGGACCAAAGAGATCCATATGAAGTAACTCTAAGGGTCGAGAAGTGGTGATATCTTTCTTTCTCTTAAAAGAAGATTTCACTTGCTTGCCTATTTGACATGCACTACATATTTTATCTTTTGAAAAATTAGTCTTCGGGAGGCCTTTGACTAATTCATTTTTAGACAAACGTTGGATGAGGTCCATACTAGCATGTCCTAAGCGTCTATGCCATAACCAACTATTTTCACTCGATGTGACAAAGCACTTAACATCTTGTTCATTTAATTCACATAGCAACATAGTATATAAATTTCCATTTCTCTTTGCATTGAACAATTGCTTTCCGTCTTTCTCAACTATGCATGCATTTGACCTAAAGATAACATCATAACCTTTGTCACAAAGTTGGCTAATACTAAACAAGTTATGCTTCAAACCATCAACTAAAAGTACGTTATCTATAGCTAGAGAGGAAGATATACCAATAGATCCGATTCCAACAATTTTGCCTTGTGAGATATCTCCAAAAGTAACGTTTCCTCCTTCATAAGATTTTAAGGACATGAATTTCGATTTGTCCCCCGTCATGTGCCTTGAACATCCGCTATCAAGAAACCATCTTTCTTTTGAGGCGGTCTTCAAGCACACCTACAAAACAACGTTACGTGACTTTTATTGGTACCCAATCTATTTTGGGTCCATTTTGGTTAGAAAGAGATGCAATAGTTCCTTTCGGAACCCAAATTGATTTAGTTACCAAGTTTTCTTTAGCACGTAGAGATGCAATAGTTCCTTTTGGAACCCAAAACATTTTTGAAACAATTTTCTTCTTCTTTCTTAGAAAACATGCATTTGCTTTGTGACCTCTTTTCTTGCAATAGTAGCATGAAACATGATTGTGATCAATAGAAGTTGAGCATGAAGATTGTTTTGAAAAAGTATGCTTTAATGATTTTCTTTTCTTCAATAAAAGTGCATCCTTGTTGAATGCATCATATCCTAAGCCGCATTTGTCAAAAGAGTTTCTTTGTCTTCCTAGCATGATGCTCAAGTTTTCTTTTCCTTTTGTGAATTTTGCTAAAATGTTTATTTGATCATCAATGGTCTTCTTCAACAAAATATTTTCCTCTTCTATCTTCATACTTTTGTCATTAGTTGTATTTACATCAACTATGGTGTGGCAAGTGGAATTACATGAAGATTTAGATTATTTTAAGCAAACTATGTTTTTTTGCTAGTTTTTCAAACTCACCATACAAATTTTCAAATGCATCTTGTAATTCATTATGAGAAAATAATAGCTCATCATATGATAAAATGGAATTATCTAATGCATGTAAATTTAAATGTACCTCATCTTCATTTTCCATGAGGCAAAGATTTGCACTTTCCTCACCATTCTCTTCCTCATCCGAATCACAAGAGTCATAATCATCCCATGTTGCATTCATGGCCATTTTGTTTGGCCTTTTATCGTTCTCCTTTTTGGGCTTGAAACACTCATTTCTATAGTGCCCCGGTTTACCACAATTGAAACAAGTAATAGACTCCTTCTTGTTTGTCTCTCCTCTTGGTTCATTGCTCTTTAAGAACCTCCGACCTTTAGCCTTCTTTCGTTGAAGAAATCTCTTGAATTGTTGAGTGATCAAGGCAATGTCTTCATCAACCTCTTCTTCGATTCTCTCATTTGCTTCACTTTTGGTTGAAGCTTGCAAGGCTATACCTTTTCTTGGCTTGGCGTCTTCTTCACGAGATTTCAAGGTAATTTCCCATGTAAGGAGTGACCCGAAAATCTCATCAAGACTCATAGTGCTAAGATCATGTGCTTCTTTAATAGCCGTCACCTTCGCATCCCATTTGACCGGAAGGCTTCTAAGGACTTTGCGTGCCGCATCGGATCTAAGAACAATTCTACCAAGATGCTTTAGTCCATTCAAAATGTTAGTAAAACGAGACATCATAGAATTGATATTTTCATCTTCCTTCATGGCAAATAATTCATATTCATGCATAAGTATATCAATTTTAGATTCTCTAACTTGAGTAGTTCCTTCATAAGTAACTTCAAGTTTATCCCACATTTCTTTGGCCGTGGAGCAAGTAGAGACTCGATTAAATTCATTTGGACTTAAGGCACAATTTAGATTAACCTTAGCTTTGGCATTAAATGAAATAAGTCTACGCTCATCATTATCCCATTCGTTGGGCAATTTGGGAATGGTTTTTCCATCAACTATTTTGGTAATAGTAAAAGGTCCATCAACAATAACTAGCCAAATTTGATAATCAATAGCTTGAAGAAAATATATCATTCTAGTCTTCCAATAACTATAGTTTGAACCATCAAACCATGGGGGCCTATTGTTTGATTGTCCTTCTACATGAGTGACTATGTTTGAGGCCATGATCGTTCTCTAAGACGGTTAAGTCAAAAACAAGTAGAGATTAGGCTCTGATACCAATTGTTAGTCACTAAAATACCCTAGAGGGGGGGTGAATAGGGTTTTAAAAATAATTTCTAACTCCTTTTTATTCTTACTAAAACATGCAACAAGGTTCAATATTAATTTACAAGGTAAAATATGCAATGAATGATTTCACTTAAATTCAACAAGCTATTTACCACAATATAAATTAAGCATGCATGAACATAAAGTAAAGAGATAGAGATAGAGATATTGACACCGTGATTTTTACGAGGTTCGGTAACTCCTACTCCTCGGCTCAAAGAATCCCCTTCCTTGAGACTTTCCCAATCCTCACACTATGGCTCTTCCTTCAATAGGTGGAATAGCAAAACCTTTACAAAAGAGCTAACTAGCTCTTCACACAATCAAGAGAACAATCCTCCCTTGATACAATGGGCTTCACTCACCCAAGATCACAAATTTGTGTATGTAATCAATATATCACTCAAGAAACAAAAACACTCAAAACCCTAAGGTTTTTATGGATGATAGATCAAGATAAGCTCAAGTGTTTTTAGGTGATATTTCAAGAACTCAAGATATATATATATTCTCACAATATATTTTCAATAAGAGAATAGGCTCAAGGCTTGAGTTTAAATCTTCAAAATGATAAGAGAGAAAAGCGAGATTTTGCTATCAAAAGATTTTTCAGAAGATGCTTGAGAGAAAATTAGAGATGAACAATATTTGGAAAATTTCTCACACAAGAACCTTAACATTGTTAATCCATATCTCTTTCTTTATATAGTGAACACTAGGGTTTGGAGAGTGTGTCTCACCCTAGACAATATGGAGAGTAGGACCTGAAAATCTGCAAGCAAAATCATTTCTTTTTGGGCAAAAATATTGTTTAGAAATACTTTTCCTTAAAATCCTGAAGCACCCAGTCGACTGCCTCCATGCTTAGATTTAAAATATTTTTTCCCAACGGCTAGGGTCAGTCGACTGCCTCAAGAAGGCCAGTCGACTGCCTCATGAGTCAGTCGACTGCCTTGGACAAGCCAGTCGACTGCCTCAGGCAATCAAAAATGTTCGAAACTCTCTGGTCCAGTCAGTCGGCTGGGTCTTTAACTGCCAGTCGACTGGTCACAGTCAGTCGACTGCCTTGGACAGGCCAGTCGACTGCCTCATGCAGTTAGAATGTTTTATAACTCACTGGTTCATCCAGTCGGCTGGGTCCTTAAGGGCCAGTCGACTGGGTCACAGTCAGTCGACTGCCTTGGACAGGCCAGTCGACTGGGTGACTCCAAAAATTGTTTTCAAGGTCCGTTTTTGATCCGTTTGAGTTCGTTTGATTAATTACTTGAGCTTATAAGATCAATCAACGCATAAGATACCTTGTTACAATATTCTCACCCCGACCTATCTACCCCAGGTCTTGAGTCCAGCTTTTGTTCTTTCTTTGATCTTTTTGTCCTTTTTCTAGTTTGCGCTTGAGTTTCCTTATCGCTTGTTGCTTTAGCGATCTTCCCGAAACATTTACCTGTACTTGCTGAAACACTTAGCTCAAAGCCATATTAGTACCAAACACGGTTTTGAATGTTTTGTTAATATCAAAATAAGATTTATTGCTTGAAATGGAATTTCAAAGCCAACAGGTATATTTCATACCCAAATGGATAATAAACTAAACAGCGGAATCTAACAAAAATCCGGCAGAGTTCCATTTGTAAATGGAACATCCGGACAACAACCACCTCACAAGAACCTGCCAATAGCAATTCAATAATCACAATGGCTTCCAAGCCCCACATTGATCAATCCTAATAGGGCCGAGGTAGTGGAAAGAAACCAAAACCCCTCCAAACCCTCTAATATCAACAGAGCCACAAGTGCTCGAATAAAAATACAGAAAAGCACCTAGCTGTGCAGAATAGATACAATAACCATCAGAAAGAATAAATACAGGAACTAAAGGATACATCAACAGGGATATGCCAACAAACTAGCTCCCAAAAGAGAATACATAACAATCCCATAACAATGGGTAGAGAAACTGAAAGTGGATACCTATCGTCCCCAAACCCAGTCGTGCTGCAACCGTAACCGCATCACCCAACGCAACTCCAAAACCTGTAACAAGGAAACAAAAGGAAGCTGCCGTTGCACTCCATCCTGCTCATAGCCGTATAATTCCTGCAACCTGGCGTGGAATACCAGGGGGCGAATGAAATTCCCCTGTGAACAAATAAGCTCAGTGGGAAAAGATACTCTAACTACCACATCCTCTGGCAGTTTAGGTAATGCTAAACTATCTAGCAAGATATATATAGCCCAACTAATCTCATCCACGCAAAACCCAAGGCAAACGCTCATATACTACCGTACGTAAGTATATAACGGGAATATATATATATATACATCTATATATATACAAGTATACATGTATAAGTATGCCACCTGAATCTACAAGGTACAACTAAGGCTCATACTCCAAGTACCAACACAGGTAGTCTACACTTCTCTCACCAACGTACACTAAGTACATGACACCCAAGTCCAATCCTGACAAGTCATCAAATACTCACCACGCTAACCACAAAACCCAATAGAGGGAGCACACTCACCTCTAATATCCACAAGGATCAAATCCACCACTAGTACCAAGGAATACTCAAATCCCACATCCCGATAACACAGGAAGGTAAATACCCACGTCCTTGCATACTAACACAACCATCCTCAATATATATATATATATATATATACAACAAATCTCATCCCAGTCCTAGAGAAAGTCTACCTCTCAAGGGCTAGATCACCTCGATCATATCTCCACATAAACACCTCAATTGTTATCTCCAACAATGTCAATAAATCACCAACACTCTCACTAAGGATAAGAAAAACCCCGTAAGAGTCAAGAACCCAATCAAAGGAAAAGAAATACCAATGCTAACCAACATATAACCGAGACAACAATGTCAAGGTTAAAACACCACAAGTGAACAAGGAAAGAACACCAAGAGGGAACAAGGAAACCAAAAACGAATGGCCGAGAGTGGAAGTAATAAAAAGATGAATCCCAGAGATTCAATAGTTTTTAAGAAAAAGGTTTTCAAACTCGAACCAATCCTTTTGGTATCCATGCCCCTAACGTAAGAAAAACTCATATCACCTAGGTGGTGAAACCAATAACCCAGAAAAGAGAAAGGCAACACTATATGTGTGCACTGAACAACGACAAGCCTCAAAACCGAGACAAAAAAAAAATGATCGGAAGCAAAGGTGAAACAATGGAACACCTTTCAAAACTCTACAAGTCGAGGTTTTGAGAAAGAAGTCTCGTAACCTCAGAATCCCAAGAAAAGTAATAAAATAGTTTTCTTTTAGAAATTCACACAGTAGAAATGACCGTCTTGCCCCCGGTCTCCGTCAGTTGCCATCACCGGCTTTTAAAAGTTGAAATCTTTTCAAAGAAGATCCTAAGATCATTTTATAAGGTATTAAAACTTTTCATTTCTAGGGGGTAGGCGAAAACGGGTTTTTCCCTTTAAATACAAGAGTTTACTTCAAAACTTAGGAAACACCGTTTTCGAAATGACAGCCAATAAGAGAAAACACAACTCTATAGAATCAAATGACAACACCAGGAAAAGGTTCGGCACCACGCCGTAACCGACAACTCAAGGAATAACATACAAGTCAACGACCACGTACTAGTGTACAAAACACAGTACAAGAAATGCTTAGGGGAATGAACTAAGCACTATAAACCACGCTACAGTACCCTAAGTACTTAATAGAACTCACCTCAACCATAACCTCTTATCTCCTAATCAAAATCTCAGTTACAATTGATAACATATTCCTCAAAAGTGAAAGGCACCTAAAGGTCCATACTACAACTCACAATCTCATCACCCGCCTTCTCGAAGGCCCCAAATCATAACTGATACTAAAATCAATCTCGGATCTCAAATCTCTAACAAGTCACACAGCCAACCAAAATCACCAAACTACTAACCACAATCACAAGACTACTAACCACAGTCACAAGACTGCTAACCACGATCACAAGGCTACTAACCATAATCACAAGGCTACTAACCACAATTACAAAACTATTAACCACATTCTCTAAGGCATTACTCCACATCAACTCAACCTCAATTCTACAATCCATCTCTAACTTCAACTAACCACAGAAGTCGCCAGACCAATATACTTAACCTCCCCTACGGGCACAAAAGTATACAACACAAGTATAAGGATATACGCCTCGTTTATACTTTAATAATTACTGCTTTTAATTTCCGTTTTCACATTTATCACTTTCAACTAAGCATTTTATAAAATGAATTCATTTTGCATATTCATAAATAATCATGCTCCAACATATATATATATACATATCAATAAATCACATGATGATATGCAACGCACCGTACTCACAGACCCCTTGTAGTACACACACACAAAAACACACCCTACCAAAGGGTCCTGGATCATTCTCCACCATTCCCCTAAGTCTGCAGCTCACTAGGGAATGTGGACTCATCGAACCGTTCTTCCCAAGTGCTTTTGACACTTCACACTTTTAACCAAGGAAGACGTCCACCCACGGCCCAGCCGTGTCACATAGGGCCTTGGACTATGTGTCCTCCCCCTATCGTCTCAGTTTCTCAGAAGATTAGTTCCGCGGGAAGCGAGAAGCACCCCCTGGCCAGTTGTTTCGACGATCCAAACACAAACGTCTACTCGTGCCCCACGCACAAAGAAAGTAGACCACACCAAATGAATCTCTCTACAAATGGTGAAATCATGCAATACATGCACCAACACCCATGTCTCACAATACATGGTGTACACAAATAAATCATGTCCAACATAAATATGTCATGCATCATATTTATGAAAATACCCACATGGTAATATATAAATCTCAAACCTCTGTACATACTTTTTTAAAAATATATTAAAGCATTTAAATCATATGAAAATAATTTCATATACCATTCATGTTCTCCAAAAATATATTTTCTTTAATTCTTTAGAAAATATTTCATTTTCAATTAACATGCCTTTTTAAAATAATTTAAACAATTATTTCACGTATACCAGAAGGATCCTAGCATATCGTCTAAGCTTTTCGAATCTCTAATAACCCATTTAAATTCGTAAGGATTTCTAAGCCGTCCATTCTTATTTAATTTAAATAAGAATATTATTTAATCATATAGGAATAATTTAATGAATTTTCTTAAATTAATTCCTAAGTCTCATTCTGATCCTAAACGATTTATAGATATTTTAACTAGCAATTTAATATATCTATAATAAATTAAATAAGGGTTTTGCACCCCTAAACTACTTCAATAATGCGGAGTGAGAAATATAATTTCCCACCTAATTATAGTTACCGAACAACCCGAAACAGCACAGTACCGGCGCCCGAATATGAAGCCCGCCGACCAAAATCGTCCAAAAACTATTTCGAATATATCGAAATGTCCGTCTCGACAACCTATACGATATATACGAAGCCCATTAATAATCGGTTAATTAATTGGGTTAAATCTAAAATACCCCAAACGAAATCTATAACCTATAAATGCGATTTCCGGGAAAATCGTTCATCGTAAATTCACGAAATTAATATATGACGAATACTACGTAGGTACGAAACTACTCACCGAAAATCGGCTCAAACCGATCACCGGAAGGTCGCCGAAAAATTGGCCGAAGCCCAGCCGGTCACGCCCCTGCTCGCGTCCACGCGCGGCTGCTGCCAGCGTGAGCCAACTCCTCCGCCCTGCGCCACCAGCCGCTGCCACATGCTCCTCCGTGCAAGCCGCCACCAGCCACGGTCGCCGCCATATCAACCACCGTGATCCGCCATCGCCACCAGTCGCGTCCTCCCTCTCTCAGTCGACAGCTCCCTCTCTCGCCAGAGCTCCCTCCAGCCGGTCTCTCTCTCTCTCGCTTGACCGGCGACCATGGAGGATGGAGTCGCCGTGTGAAGAAGAGGAGGCGTGTAGCAGAGAAGGAGAGTAGCTGCCTGCAGTCGTGTAGGAGCAGATATGCTGGCCTGTGGTCTGTTGCGTACAAGTATACATATATATATGTACTATATTGCACAACTAACCCCCAACTTCTCTATAATTGCAAAATGAACCCCACTTCAATATATATATATAATAAAATATATATATATATATATAATAAATCCCAATTTATTATGGACCAACCCCAAGTGTAATTTACGTAACTGGTAATTACACGGGACACCAATTTACCAAATTAGTCCGAAAGAATTATACCGGTTTAGAAATCCAACAACCGGAACACCGAGAAAGTAATTTAATACTCTTCACACCGGTTCCGTAAAAGTACTAATACCGTAACCAAAATAATCGAAACGATATCGTGTAGTCGAGAATAAGAATTCGCGTAGTCATCAAAGAGAAACCGGAATGTCGTCAGTCGACTTTAAACTAAACGCGAAAAATTTACAGGTATCAAATACCAATTAAATAAACAATACGTCATGAACAAGTGACGTCATTACCGAAATTAAATTAGAATTAATTTTAGTAAAAAGAGAAAGTAACACGGGGTGTTACAAAAAATATAAAATTCAAAAGATATATGTTAAAGATCTAAAAAATATAAATTTCATAAAATATATATAAATTTCGAAAAAAAATATAAATTTCGAAAAACAATATATAAATTCGAAAAAGATATATTTGAAAAAAAAATGTTTCTGCCTAAATATTGTTTTGGTGTATTGTACTTTGGTTACTTGTGTTTTTTATACTTCAATTTGCACAACTATTTGCCAAGTACCAACTTGTTTTTTTCCAATTTTGATCTACGGAATACAATACAATTATTTGCCTAGTATACTATATTTTTCATTTTAATATGATATTTTCGAAATATATATATTTTTCAAAATTTATATATATTTTTTGAATTTATATTTTTATATGTTTTCTCAAATTGTTTATATTTTTTACGAATTTTATATGTTTTTTTTAATTTCATAATTATTTTTGAATTTTATATGTTTTTTGTGAATTTTATATTTATTTTTGAATTCCCCAGCTTTCTATCTCAAGGGAAGTTGATTACAATGACACAGATGTGTAGAACAATTGACACGTGCTATGTCCCTACTTATGTGCTGGCAAGTCTCAATATACGTCTTGTATATATATAAGGTCAGGTCAAAGCTTCCAAAGGAAGCTTTTCTAATTTAATTTAGCACACATATAGGCTCACTTATGTAAATGTGATTTTACAATCTGTAACCCCAATTAGAATGATTATCAATGTATTTAAAGACATATATGGATATACATATGTATAAATATATATATATATACTCACACAAACATTTAACTACTGTTTGCTACTTTTTTTTTTTTAATTAATATCTTTATAAACATTTAATCTCAAAATAAATAAGGATTAGTTAATAACAACAAATAACATACTTAAATAAATTCACGATAAATTCAAAAAAATTTCAAAATTTAATATATATTTGTTTCGAATTTTATATGTTTTTTTCAAACATTATATAGAAATTTTGAATTTATATTTGCTTTGAATTTTATATATATATATATATTAAATTTTTATATATTATTTTTGAATTTTAATTATGTTTTACGAATTTTAAATGTTTTTTTAATTTCATAATTATTTTCGAATTTTATAATTTTTTTCAAAATTTAATATATATTTGTTTCGAATTTTATTTGTTTTTTTAAAACTTTATATAGATATTTTGAATTTATATTTTCTTCGAATTTTATATATATATATTTTTAATTTTTATATATTATTTTTGAATTTTATATATTTTTTTACAAATTTTATATGTTTTTTTTTAATTTTATATTTATTTTCATATTTTATATATTTATTTACAAATTTTATATATTTATTTCGAATTTTATATTTATTTTCGAATCTTGTCTTTTTTTTTCAAAATTTAATATATATGTTTTAGAATTTTATATGTTTGTTTAGAAATTTATATATTTTTATATATTTGTTTCAAAATTTAAATGTTTTTAAGATTTGAAAATACATTAAACGGACAAAAGAATCTTTCTAATATTGTAAAAGAGGTAATAATGACATTTCAGAGGTTAAAATTAAGATTCATAAGTATATTTGAATAGGGGGTATAGGTGTTACATTTGGATGTAGATCTATTGCATTTGACATCTATTATGCTTGGTACATAATAGTCAACAGTTTAACTTTGTTTTCTGCATTTCGTTTTACTGATGCTACAATTGGAAGTAGAGTTGTTGTATTACGTTTTTACTGATGTTACAATTGTAAAAGTAAACTTGGAGGTGTAAGTCTCCATCTCTAAAAGTACCAAAGGTTAAGAACATTTATCCCTATTGATGAAATTTCTCACACCTCATATTAATGTCAATGGTGTATAACAAAGTGGGAACTTTGTATGATGTATATAAATAAATAAATAAAATTGCATCGATTAAGATATATAGGGAAATAGAAAACTAAAACAAAGTTGACTAAGATATATAACACAACAATAATACTAATTAAAGTCACACATGTTTGAAAATCAACAAACATAATATAGGGACCAAAACCTCAATTACAAACTAAAAATTTATGCAAATGTTTGACTGACAAAGTATGGATCTAAAATCACAAGATTAATGAATAATAATTTTTTATAACTATATCAGAACTATTAGGAATATATCAAAGTAGAAAGACTTGGAGAAATCAAATGAAGGAAACTTATAGGTAAATTTTAAAAGAAAAATATAAATTTTGAAAACAAATATAAATTTTGGAAAATATATATAAAACTCGGGAAAAAATATAAAATTCAAAAGATATATGATAAAGCTCGAAACAAATATAAATTTAAAAAAATATATAAGTTTCGAAAAAACATATATAAATTTTGAAAAAAAAAAATAAATTCGAAAAAGATATATATTTGAAAAAAAATATGTTTCTGCCTAAATGTTATTTTGGTGTATTGTACCTTGGTTACCTGTGTTTTTTATACTTCTATTTGCACAACTATTTGCCTAGTACCAACTTGCTTTTTTCCAATTTTGAATTACGGAATACAAAACCATAATTTGCCTAGTATACTATATTTTTCATTTTAATAAGATATTTTCGAAATATATTTTTTCTCAAAATTTATATATTTTTTCGAAATTTATATATGATTTTTGAATTTATATTTTTATATGTTTTTTCAAATTTTTTATATTTTTTACGAATTTGATATGTTTTTTTTTTAATTTCATAATTATTTTCGAATTTTATAATTTTTTTTGAAATTTAATATATATATTTTTTGCAATTTATATGTTTTCTTTTTAATTTTATATTTATTTTCGAATTTAATAATGTTTTTCAAAATTTAATATATATTTGTTTCGAATTTTATATGTTTTTTTCAAACTTTATATAGATATTTTGAATTTATATTCTTTTCGAATTATATATATATATATTTTCAATTTTTATATATTATTTTTGAATTTTAAATATTTTTTACGAATTTTATATGTATTGTTTTTTATTTTATATTTATTTTCAAATTTTATATATTTATTTACGAATTTTATATTTATTTTCGAATTTAGAATTGTTTTCAAAATTTAATATATATGTTTTAGAATTTTATATGTTTGTTTAGAAATTTATATATTTGTTTCAAATTTTAGATATTTTTAAGATTTGAAAATACATTAAACAGACAAAAGGGTCTTTCTAATATTTAAAAGAGGTAATAATGACATTTCAGAGGTTAAAACTAAGATTCATAAGTATATTTGGATAGGGGTATAGGTGCTACATTTGGATGTAGAGATGTTTCATTTGACATATATTTTGCTACATATATATATTATACTCAACTGTTTTTACCTCCAATTTACACATGCAAGTTTACTTTTTCAATTGTAGCATCAGTAAAACGTAAATGCAACAACTCTACTTCCTATTGTAGTATCAGTAAAACAAAATGCATAAAACAAAGTTAAACGGTTGACTGTTATGTACGTAGCATAATAGATGCCAAATGCAACAGATATACATCCAAATGTATCATCTATACCCTCTATCCAAATATACTTATGAATCTTAGTTTTAACCTCTGAAATGCCATTATTACCTATTTTACAAGATTAGAAAGACCCCGTTTAATGTATTTTCAAATCTTACAAACATTTAAATTTTTTTAAAAATATATAAATTTCTAAACAAACATATAAAATTCTAAAACATATATATTAAATTTTGAAAAAAATTCAAAATTCGAAAAAAATGTATAAAATTCGTAAAAAGATATATAAAATTTGAAAATAAATATAAAATTAAAAAAACATATAAAATTCAAAAATAATATATAAAAATTGAAAATATATATATATAATTCGAAAAAATATAAATTCAAAATATCTATATAAAGTTTGAAAAAAACATATAAAATTCGAAACAAATATATATTAAATTTTGAATTTTTTTTATAAAATTCAAAAATAAATACAAAATTAAAAAACAAACATATAAAATTCAAAAAATATATATTAAATTTCAAAAAAAAATATAAAATTCGAAAATAATTATGAAATTTAAAAAAACATATAAAATTCGTAAAAAATATAAAAAATTTGAAAAAACATATAAAAATATAAATTCAAAAAATATATATAAATTACGAAAAAATATATAAATTTTGAAAAAAAACTTTATTGAATGTGATGAGGTGAAGAAATGGGTGAAAAATTTATTGAATGTGATGGGGTAGTGCTTTAGAGCTATACAACCTGAAATTGGGCACAAATCTGCAGATAGCTATACACTAGTGCTCTTGAGCTATATAACCTGAAATGGGGCACAAATATTGAATCAAAATCTCAGAAAAATTATTCAAACAGTATAATTTCTAATCAATTGTGATCAGGAAATCAATTGAATAAAATCACCCCTAACATCAAGCTTCTGTTGTTTAAGTTTTGTTAATCTGTTCGTGTAAACAAAAAAATCAAGAAAATATAATTATTTTTCTACATATTATATATATATATATATATATACCTATATGTATATATGTACAGGTAGAGAAAAAGATCTGCGCACCTCTTTTTCTTCCCCAGGTTATCAGAGAAACCAGGAAGAGAAGCTTTTGAGATTGAATCAGAATCCATATCTTCTTCTTTGTCTTGTGATGGGGTGAAAAAAACTTTTAGAAGAAATACTTTTGATATGTGTTCTCTGATATATCATTTGTCTTAATTGAAATCCTAACACTATTCCAAATTTCAATCATAATACTGTTCCAATTTTTTTAAAAAAAACACTGTTGCAATTCATATTTGTATTTGTGTGTGTATAAGTGTGTGTAAATGTGTGTAGACGTCTTCCGTATGAGTTTTGTATAAGATGAAAGTTGATCAGATGAGACTTATAAAATCATCCACCTAGAATATCAAATCAGCGACTGGTGACTGGTAATGAGAGAATTAATGGATACGATCCGTGTTCCATATGTGGTGTACTTGCGTGCATGTTTGATGTTTGAACAATAATGCAAATGGTCTTTTCTCCCTAGACGTGGCATTGTTGACATGTCACAAAAGTAAGTGAGACAATACTAGTAAATTAATCATCAAATTTAGATTAAGGAATATATTAATTACTTGATGCATAATGGGGAATTTAGGATAGCCTTACCATGTATAGCAAGCACACTCAGAGCTTGAGCTATATACCAAGTGAATGTTATGGAATTAGATTTTTATGAATAGCTCGAAAAGTCTATTACATGTGGTATTAATATAAGAATAATAAAGCGAAACTCGTCTAAGGTCTTATTGACTTTCAAGGGTTATCATGTTATTTTAAAATCAAATTTGGATTCTACACATATAAAATTAATCCAAAGCTTTAAAATCATCTAATCAAGCTGATTAACCTTTGTTTAATTTGATGCTCTTGAGTTAGATTATCATACCATTGGTCTTAATTAATTTCCTTCGTGCAAACTGACGCCGGACAGAATAGAGATTATTCTGCCGGCTAGTGCAATAGGTAATTTGCAAGGAAAAACGGGAGAATTCGACCTAATATTCAGAGAACACTCTGAATTTTAATAAAATTCTTTAAATTCGGGAATGATAAAAACAACCCACAAGCCGGGTTTAAATAGCTGAAAATCGACCCTTAATAGGATTCTTACAAAAAATAGCAAAACCCTAAAAGTCTTACCAAAACGAAATACGGAAAGAAATCAAAAGATTGCCAAAAATCTGGCCCAAATCGGATTCAGAATCATTTCCTAATCGACAAATAAAAGATTACCATAAATAACAAAAATTAACTAAAAATAGATATTTGAAAAGGATAATAGCGGCTTTAGGGCTCGAAATGAGGTGCACCCAGCTTTTCGAATTGGGGTCACGGGCACGAATCGGACACTTGTAGCTACAGTTATAGCCAAAAAACCGACACGTGCACGGAAACCGCCCTTATTAGGCTAGATCACGATTTCTTGTCATCCTTGCACTGATCCTCCCGCTCCAAGTAATCCAGCGCCTTTAATGAGCAATCTGACAGTTCGGCATCGTCTGACTCGGATCCCCTATATCACAAACAATGTGTGATATAATTAATTTCTAGGTACTTAGTATGCATGCATGACGTAGCATGAGATTGCTACACTAATTGTAGAATTATGTCTAATACTTGTTCAATAACTTAAGCATGTGCCTAATCATTAATTTTTAGTGTCTTAAGAGTTCAACTTGGTTTTAATATCCAAAAGATAGGATATGACAGGGACTCGGATCTTTGTTGGCAAATGCACTATACTATATATAGATTTAGTATGATACCTGCACTTCCCCTAATCCTATTTTAATATATGAAATACTTCAGATGTCTATGCATTCTTATAATCCAGATAGAACTTTGAAGTTTTTTTTTTTTTTTTGAATGGTAAGACACTTACACACACCTCATATGAGCTCTTTGGAGCTCGAACCCCTAAACTCTCTTTTAGGGAGTAAAGGTGATATTATCAGGCTACAAGACTTTTGGTAGAACTTTGAAGTTGAGAAAAAATGTAGAAGTAACTTTTTTTCTTGGATATTTGGGGTGATTTGGACTTTCGGTTAGACTAATTTATAGAATCGGTGCAAAATGATAGTTACACAAATCAGGTAAGATTAGAATTGTATGGGGTTACGGTGATCTAATGAATTGTTTGTATGTCTAGTAAGTACTTGAAGTTTTTTCTGGAATTCAAAAGCTAATCCTTGCATAGAATTTTTGTACCATGTCTAGTAAGTACTTGAAGTTTTTTCTGGAATTCAAAAGCTAATCCTTGCATAGAATTTTTGTACCATGCTTTAGTAATTTCCAACAGTAATTTCACTATGTTAAGGAATATCTCTGCTTGAAGACAGTTAACTCAGCCGCGGGGGGGGGGGGGGGGGGGGGGGGTGGTGAATAGGTTTTTTATGGATTAATTGATAAATTAAAAATTTAATTAATCAATTTTAATTCAATTCGATTAAAGCAATAACTCACGCAATAAATAATATAAGTGCAGAAAATAAAGCAAGAGACGACACCAATATTTTTACGTGAAAAAACCTTGGAAAGACTCTAAGTAAAAAATCACGAATACGTTCAGGTATCGATGCACTATGAATAAAAAAATACAAGACTCTATGAAGTTTTAGACTTACAAATCACTCATGATCTGCCTTTTTCCACTCGATGTAGGACAATCTTGAATCACTCGCGCTACCACGAAGCTCTCGCTCCGATCTTCGTACTCTGACGGCTTCACTTCTCAACGGATCAAAGAACCATGAAGCCTCCTGCTCCGATCTCCATACTCAGACGACTCCGTATCTCAATGGATCGATGCAACCAAGTTGCAGAAGGTGGTGTGATAATTTTTCAGAAACGAATCATCCAATTGTGCATAAAAGATATCATGTGCAGACTAATATGTCAATGATAGTCCAATCAAGATTCGTATTTCCACCATTAAGTCTTCCAAATATAAACTAATATGTCAATGATAGTCCAATATACCAATAATAACTTCAAATCATGTCCCAAAGTGGTTATGAGTTGATTGCATAACAAGACAAATCTTTCCAAAATTAATCTATAAGCCACTTACCGATACCAAGTACTCGGTGGTTGTTCTACCAAATACTCGGTGAATACTCATACGTGCGCAATCGTGCGCTAATACGTACAACTCTCGAATCATGCCACTTTTGCACAATTGTGCGCTAATGCGCATCTTATCATGTACTCGGTAATATCCCTACCGAGTACTCGGTAGAACAAAATACCAATATCTATGAAATCTTAAGAGTGTCGCGAAATGACCGTCCTTAAAAGCCATTTTTCTTGTAGTGTTGCTTCTTTGCACTGCCGCTTCTAGCCGTTATTCCACTCGATATCCTTTTGTATCTTTACCACTTTATACTTGATTTTACACATAAATTTCTTATCATATAATACTTAACAACTTAATCTAAAAACACACAATTCTCAACATGATTTTTTATCAGAATAATGTCATTACTTAAATAAATATTATTACATAACTATACCCGGCCAAAACATGAAGTATCACATATAAATCTCAGAAGTCAATTACCATAAGTTTTCTCTGTATACCCAAAAGTTGAAGCATTACAAAGATCTCAGAAGTTGATTACAACAAGTTTCCAAATGATATTAATTTCAACAAGAACAAAGACTTGACATGGGATTTTAGAATTTCTAGAAGCCCAATTTGAAAAAAGTGTATTTTTGCTGATTCGTTTGGATAAAGCTAGAATATTGTAGTAATATTACACGCACAAAAGTTGCTTCAAACTTTATTAATATTCTTGGGAGTAGAACCCGCGCAATATTTGTCACACATGGTTTCATTATTATATATGTATTATATATACACTATATAAAACTTTGCCCACTCCATTCTATCCGGCAAATCAGATTCTATTAGTCCAATACTGAGAGGCATAATCAATCTATATATACACCAAACGTAGTAGCTTTAAAATCCAAGATGTGGATTGTTCACCAAATATATATGGGCCGCTTCTTCATGAAGCGTTGAAGACCACGTAGTGTGAGGTCTTGCAGTCATCTTAGTTAAGCATACAACATATTTAGCTAACCATGTGAATGTCTACATTCTCCTCATGTATATGTGGAAATTTCTAATTCTAATTAAGAATAATTAAGTATATTTTCATAATTAATTCTATTGTAAGCAGGGGGATGCCCCCTCAAAATTTTGATTTTCTAATTGTACCATATATAAATTAAGGAATAAATTAAATAATATATACAATTAGCCCCCCTTATTTAGTTTAGATTAATTATGTGGCCCTAAAACTTGCAAAACTTATAACTTTTGTAGTTGAACAACTTAGAAAATGAAAAAATAAAAAAAGTAGAAAATGTTAAATTTACTAATGTTATTGAATGGGTATGAGTGGTTTTTATTAGCCGGCTTCTGTATATTACACAAACGGACAATTTACTCTGTTAGCTGAATGATATAGCGACAACTACAAAAAGAACATTTTCAATAACAAAACTTGTAAAAAATACAATTTTCATAACAAGATGGTGACGAATTTTTCGTATATTACTTGAGTATTAGGATGGAAAAAAAAAAATTTGCTTGAACTTTTAGTTCAATTTCCGTGATAAACAATTCATATTCTTAAAAAAACTTTGAACTTATATTTTGTATTTAATAATTTTATGTTTTGGTTTCTTTTTTATTATTTTATTATTTTTATTTTTTCTAATGATTATAAACAAACCAATCATTTTTCTCTTATAAACAGATACACCAATAGTTAAATTTTCATATTTTTATATATATTTATCTTAATTATAATTCAATATTTTTTCTTCAGAATATAATTTTTTAACTTTTTTTAAAAAATGGTTAATGGTTCAAACCCTCTCCTCTTCAATCCGGTCCAGTTTTACAGGCCTGGTGTTTAGAATTTTGTCATGCGCTAATAATAGAAGACAAAGGAGTCCTTGAAGTGAAAGCCCGCGGTTTTCAAACATGTAATTAGGTGATGAATTTTCAAATTTATTCTCGCTTGATTTACCAAGTCAACCTTCATCACTCTTTTGAAAATTGTCTTTTACAATATATATAAATCTAGCCTTCTAGATGGTGTGTTTTTTTTCTTTTCTTTTCTCATTCACATAATCAATCTTAATCATTTTTATCTTATTTGCTCTATTGTTTTATGGTATACATGCGAAAATCTTGTGGAGGCATAGGCAAGTTCATGACCGTAACTTCCTATATACGACTTATATAAGAGAGGATAATATTTGGGTCCTCTCCCGGAAGTATGAATTTGGTTCTCCTCTATGATGTGATCCAATAACATTTGGATACGTGACAATTTAAGAAAGGAAGCTGGACATAAAATTTATAAAATGAGGAATATTTTTTTTTTGACCACATGTCCAAATGCTATTGGACCACATCATGGGGAGGACGAAGTTCAATCTCCCTGAAGAGTGGGAGGACGAAGTTCGACCTCCCCGGAGAGGGTTTTCCCCATGATATGGTCTAATAACATTTGGATAAAATTCATAAAATAAGGAATTGATCTCAATTATTATGTATTCTCCACCTTATTTATTTATATAATTTTAGAGCACTGAAAAAAGTTTATTATGGATAACTATAAATAGTAATGAAATTTGAATTTGGTGTACCACTTCAAATCAATCTCTTTTAATAAAATGATATGATAAAAGTTTATAATATAAATGTTGTAATTAAGTTTTTCCTTGGGTCTTTTCATAGAATTAGGATGGTTT
Source organism: Cornus suecica (assembly GCA_963922005.1). Classification (NCBI taxonomy): domain Eukaryota; kingdom Viridiplantae; phylum Streptophyta; class Magnoliopsida; order Cornales; family Cornaceae; genus Cornus; species Cornus suecica. The sequence goes on along the minus strand of OY998240.1, from coordinate 25,896,455 downwards.
TTTCTCCAATTACAAGTTCTCCACCAATAGAACAATCCATTGCAGTGAATGATTCCAAGCATGGGAAGGAAGTAGAGAAACAACCAAGGGTGAGGAGGTTAGTCAAACAATCTAAATACGCATTTTCCCCCTAGATACACACTGCGAAGAAATAGGTGAAGCTTTCACGTATATAGAGTAATTTGTTGGATTATTCTGCTGAAATCCGAACTCAGGGCAGGTAAGCAGTCTACAGGTTTCATTATTCATATATTCATAGCCTTCATACCCATATATATTTAATGCTTCCAATAAAATATGTTTTAAGTGTGGTGCGTAAACAGATGACAACTGTGTGCCAATAAAATTTTTCCCCTCATCACATGGTTATTTAATAGGTTTTTAACGTGTTTGTGAATAATCTAAACCATGAGATTGGTGAGGGCTCAAATAGTTACTTCTTTAACAGTTTTGCAATAAAATTGCTTGAGCAATCAAATGCATCTAAGCATTGGAAAGGTGCAGCAAAGAAGAAGTTGCTTAAATCAATTTCGAATTATTATGAGAAGAAGGTGAAATGTTCTTTCCGCAATGGGGCACTGACGCCGGACATAATAGAGATTATTCTGCAGGCTATTGCAATAGGTAATTTGCAAGGAAAAAACAGGAGAATTCGACCCAAAATTTCAGAGAATACTCTGGAATTCAATAAAATTGTTTATAATCAAGAATAATAAAAAACAATCCACAAGCCGGGTTTAAATAACTGAAAATCGACCCTTAATAGGATTTTTACCAAAAATAGCAAAACCCTAAAAGTCTTACCAAAACAAAATACGGAAAGAAATCAAAATATTGCCAAAAATCTAGCCCAAATCGGGTTCAGAATCAATTCCTAATTGACAAATAAAAGATTACCATAAATAGCAAAAATTAACTAAAAATAAAGATTTGAAAAGGAAAATAGCGGATTCAGGGCTCAAAACGAGGTGCACCTAGCATAGCTAGGTGGCTATGACGTGCGCGCCAAAATTAGCTTTCCGAATTGGGGTCACGGGCGCGAATCAGACACTTGTAGCTTCAGTTATGGCCAAAAAACCGACACGTGTGCTGATCCTCCCGCTCCAGGTAATCCAGCGCCATTAATGAGCAATCTAACAGTTCGACATTATCTGACTCGGATCCCCCTGCATCAGGCACGCGATAAAAATTTGGTGTGTTCTCATAATTACATGTTAGTTGACAAATATTACATTTATTTAGGCTCGGTGGGAGCAATTACAATTTAATAATTTATTTTTAAATGTCCATACATATAGTTCTTCTTCCAGACTACCTGAACAATCATTAGATTTTTTTGGTATTAAAATGGGGTTGCAAAAGAATTCTTGGTTTAGTTCTCCACTTTAATGACAAAAAATCGACTACCTTTACTCGTTGGACAAGCCACACAAGTTCAAATACATAATAACTTTAATGGTATGACTATTGAACGTGGATTCCTGCGTCCCAATTGCTTACACCATAAATAATGTACATGTTTAGTCTCATTCTATTAGTAATGGCTAAATATATATATATATATATATATATATATATATATATATATTCTTTTTTTGTCCTGCACAGAAGGAGTTTGTTGAAATCAGCATTGAAATACATTTGGGAACTATGAATCCATACTGCCTTCCTAAAATTTCTTCCCGACCTAATAGGTATTCATGTTTTTCATATAATTTAAGTGCATAATTAAATTTTCATGTTGTTAACGTATTATTCATATTCTTGTTGTTTGTTCAGCTATTCTTGTGGAGTATTTGCAATAAGATTCATGCAGCGTTGGAATAGTGATGAATTACAACCAAAAATTCATAATGCAACTGCACCCCATAAAGAATACTATGTATAAAATCATAACTTAAGTATCTTACCACTCATTTAATTATAACTGTTATGGTTCATAGGCATTTGACGCTAACGTGGGATTGGATATAGATGGGGAATCTATAGATAGTAGTAGTTCACCAACCTATATGACTAACATATGATAAAATTTAACCTTTTTTTTTTGAAAGGTAAATGATAATTGTATATATAAATAAAGAGGTCAAGGCCTTACAAAAGAACACTAGGGCATCCCCTAGGAGGTACATAGTAACTTATATGGAAGCCAAAGAGCCACCATAAGAAGACCAGATCACAACAAATGATTCTACAACCATGCTTAGACCAAAGATAATTACCACAACTAGCATCACAAATCCAAGTGTAGTAGCAATCAGAAGGAATAAACCATCCCCCAAGGGCCATACACCAGCTAGGCCAAGGCATGCAAACACTAATAGAAGTCACACTCATCACCAGCAGCTTCAACCCCAAACACCAGAACACCCTCCAAGTAGCCCAAGCAACAACACTTCTTAACTGAGGCCAACAATGAAAACAACAGATAAATATTTTAACACCCAGCCAACAGCAGGCCCAACCTCCATCACTTCTCAGAACTTGCGAACAATGTAATACTATCATACCAATACATAATTTGGTAAGCTCCATTCTAAGATCAACACTCAGTTTTGCTGAGAATCCTTCACACCTTCCATAAGAGACAAAGCCATCCTCACCACATGGATAATCTTGTGCTGCAGTTCCTCATCTGTAGAAGCTTCATCCTGAAACACCCTTTTATTCCTTTCAATCTAGATAACATAAACGGTTGCAGCTGAAGCCACCTTGTTAAGGATAAAGATGAAAGATTTATCTAGAAGATTAGCACACACCCATTGAAACAAGAGGTCCCAATGAACATCTGGCCAGGCTATTCCTCCTTTTCTTTTAATTGCACTCCAAACCCTCTTAGTGAAGCTACAATTAAAAAACAAATGATCATAGTCCTCCATCATACTTTGACAAAAGACACACTGAACTTGAGAAACCAGACCAATAGAAAGCAAGAAGTACTTATTTTTAAGTCTGTCTAACACCACTAGCCAAAGCAAGAAAGCATGCTTGGGAATGGCTTGCTTAAACCAAATAGCTTTATGCTAAGGCACTATATCTCTCTTATGTCTGAGGAATTCCCAGGAGGATTTGATTGTAAAAAGGCCTTTAGAAGGCACCCAAATACATTGGTCCTGACTGCTACAATCCGGGGCATGATCAAAAGGAAATGTAGATTTAAATTGCCGTCATTCAGGAGTATTCAAAGACGAGAGCTGCCAAGCACCATTATGAATCAGACAAGACACCTTAGCATCACTACTCAACCCAGCAACAACAAGAAAACTATAGTCAAACCTACTACTCAAGGGCCCCTCAGGAAGCTAATCATCATACCATAAGGAAGTAGATCTCCCATCCCCAATTCTGAACTTGAGACAACCTTTAATCTGATTCCTCAAATGTCACTACAAGAAATCTTGATTTTTGTGACGGTAAAAACTGTCTCTAAAAGTCCTAAAACTGTCGCTAAAAGTCCACATGGACTGTGCTTAAAAAAAGCGTCTTAGCTACTCTTTTGGGATGATATTTTTTAAGCGTTGCTAATAAAACAGTTTTAGTGACGATATAGACCGTTGCTATTAAAATTACTATTATGGACGCTTTAAACCGTCACTAATGACACCGTCCCTAATGAGTGACTTTTTGGGACGGTAGGTAGTGTCACTATTAGTTATATTATTCCGTCACAAATATTTATTTGCCACGGTTTTGAAGTGTCTCAAATAATTATTTTAACTGTCTCAAATACTTATTGGAGACGTTTTGACATGTAGACTGTCACTAATAATTCATTTTTCCCATGTTACCAAATGTACAATATGGATTATGAAATTGAAAATACCTGATTTATAAAATAAATAACAAATATAAATTTGCCACAGTACAATAAAATAGTAAACTTTAATACATCCATTTAAATGTTTACATTAAAACAACACCTATAAAGGAACAACATGTACAAAAGAAATAAGAAGTTCCATCCAACATCTACAAGAGAGCAAAACATTCAAAGAAAAAAACTAAGAACCATCCTAACAGCTTCCCAATACTAAAAGAAAAATTGAAAAATTGAAACCTAACAAACTATGCCAACATTGTAGTGACCACTATTCCAATACATTATACCACAATAACTCTGCATTGAGAGGTTCCACAGATTCTGAGAGAGACAAGCAAAAACTTCTCCATTTTATCCTGAAATAAAACCCAAGTCGGATTAGGCACATCAAAGTTGAGAGAAACATATTTGATTCTAGTGGAACTAGACAACATCAATTTTTTATGTATAAGTGATGAAAATTCAATTAAAATAATTATTTGTCGACTTGCCACAGGCCTTCCATATAAACTCAGCATCTTAAATTCTTTAACTTATGTCAAACTTCAAAATAAAGACTGAGAAAATTTCTTTTCTACACCAAGTATTATATTTAGATATCAAAGAATATCAAATTTCAACTTAATCCGGAGTATTTTATAACATCTTTATAAATGCTAACTTATAATGGCCACTCTGCATATGCATCAAAATTGCTCACCTAAGAGGTTATACAGTCAGAACTATCACACTAAAATTATTCATTCTGATAAATTCATACAATCATTTCTACAAACACCACAACAAACACATAGAAGAGGCACTAAAAACTTGTGTCTTTTATCTCCTTAAAATGTCCAGGTGATATACACATACTAGGACAAACGGGTGGTAAAGATTAAACATGGTGAAAATTAGGGGAGGAGCCGGGGCCAGGAAAATGGTGAACTTGTAGAGAGATTTTCCTTCTATGATTTAAAGTTCAAAGGCCTTATTCACTATGTACATTGAATGATTTGAATCCAATACATCCTAGAAAGTATAACTGAGTTAAGGTAATAAATCATATCCCAGTCAATGTGACAAATCATAACACAAAATAAATCGTTGTGATTAATATTGTACAATCATTCCCATGAAGAATAAATTTCATCTCCATATTAAAAGACCCACAACAACACACGTCCCTAAATCACTTCACACCTCCTTTTAAATCCAAATAAGGGAACAACGCCTAGAAACCCCCAAATCAGTGACTCCGTATTCCCGAGACATGCTATCATAATTATCAATATCTAAATACCCATCTTACTCTAGACACAATTAGGAAATGTAAATAAATAAACAACATATTGCAACCATTAAGGTATATATGTGCTGTGTAAAAATTCAGACTTTTCTATATGTTAGAACAAGTTATAAAGAGAGCCATTACAATTGATCTAAGAAGTGCATAAGGTATCATAATATAGTCACAACATATAAACAAATATATATATATATATGAACAATTTCTTGAACTAAGACATTCTATTTGATTTTCTTGGCACGAAACAGAATTAGGGTTTTGCAGAAAAAATTAGAAACAAACCTATTGTATACCATTTTCCTGGCCCCAACTCCTCCCCTAATTTCACCATGTTTAATATTTGCCACCCGTTTGTCCTAGTATGTGTATACCAACTTGCATAAGTCTTCCACACTGCAACTAAGAAAGGACCACGATTCCAGCAAGCAAAAGTGCAAAATAACTAGATTAAAATAAGACAAGGAAAAAGAAACGATTTCTAAGGAGTATATGTATATGACCTGGAGATTAAGGAACCAATTTCAATTTGTTATCTGGAATGGATTTGAAATTGGTTTTGCGTCAATTGAAAACGACGAAGCCTCAAATCCATCCTGCAAAATACTTATTTTCTACAATAGCACATAGAGGAAGGGTTATTGGTATACATATATATATGTGTGTGTGTATATATAATCTACAATAGCACATAGAGGAAGGGTTGGAGATGGCGATTTCAAAAGCAAGGCGTTGGAGATGTCGATGAGAAAGGGAGGCATATTAGGGAAAGGAAAAAGAATTTTGAAAGAGGGGTTATAGTGTTATAATAATCAGATCCATGCGTGGAGACAATAAGTCACGCCTCATATTTTCCTTAAATTGCGCAAAAATTTAAAACAATCTGAAAATTTAGGCGGTAAAGACGAACTGGTGTATATAATTTTGGCAAACTATTTTTTTTCCTGAAAAATCAGATTTATGATTTTGATTTTTGTAGGAGAAACAAAAATTAAAAAGATATTTATTAACTGTCAATTATTTTCAGAAACAAAATAGAAAATATGTTTAAGAAATGAATTACAATTTTTCTTTTTAAAAAACATTAAAATTATTTTGAAAAAACAAATTAAGCCAATCTTTTTATTTATCTTATATTAAAAAAAACATAATATTTTCCAACAAAAAATAGCTTTGTTGCCAAATTAATTAATTTTTTCTAATACCACTTGTTGTTATAATATGAGAGAACTATAGTGATATTAATCGATCGATAAGAGATAAAGTGCCTAAAAATATATTAGATAGGGATAAATAGATTTTGGTATTAAAGAAAAGTATTCAAAATTTTATTTTTTACCACTTAAATATCAAAGAAGACAAAAATGGTCTTTTGTGATTTATTTATTTATTAATTAAGATTTTTGTTACTATTAATAATAACTTTCTGCGACTGTAACATTTGGTCGCAAAACATCAATTCTATTGCGGCCGTAATTTGTTTGATTGCAAAATATCTATTCTATTGCGACCGTGATGTTTTTGGTCGTAAGAAACCAATTCTATTGCGATCATAATTTGTTTGGTTGTTAATATCCCGAGCAATTACAACTATATTTTGTTTTGGTCGTAATAGGGTATTTGCGACTATTTTAGCTTAGTCGCAAATAGTTTCATTGCAAAATGAGCGATTTCTTGTAGTGTGTCTTGAGCGTCGGATGAGTGAGTGGATGAAATGGAGACAAGTCCATGGAACAAAATTGTAGAGAAAGACTAATTGGTCTTAAAAAAATAATAAATCGCTATTGTTACTATGTTCCTGCCAAACAAGTCCCTCTCAATTTTTCCATGTAAATGTTTTCATTATGTGTGTAAAATATTAAATTTTTAGACTTTTTGGCACAGTAAAATACGTCTTTTAGTGACAGTTTTTTTTTTTTTACCGTCACTAATAATATGCCCTTTAGTGACAGTTTTTTGGACCGTCACTAATAACACAACCTTTAGTGACAGGTTTTTTTAAACCGTCACTAATAATAGCCATTTAGTGACAGTTTTTTTAGACTGTCACAAATAATAGCCCTTTAGTGACAGTTTTTTAGACCGTCACCAATGAACTATCCCTAAAAACCCAAATTCTTGTAGTGTGTAACAAACTCATCCAAGTCCAAGAACACGGACTAGGAGGTTTAGCATCCCAAAAACTCCGAGTTTTCAGAAGATGGAGACGCACCCAATCCACCCACAAAGAGCTACATTTAGGATTACAAATCTTCCAAATATACTTAATCATAGCAGTTGTATTCCATTCCTGAATATCTTTCAGCCCCAACCCTCATTCATTAATTGGACTACAGACCACTTCCCAAGCCACCTTGCTCATCTTAGAGTCGGTCCACAAAAAATTCCTAATTAAGCAATTCACATCATGGACCACTGATTGTGGAAGCACAAAGAGAAAAGCCCAGTAAACTTGAGTTGAAAATAAAACTGATTTCACTAGTTGCAACCTTCCAGCAAATGATAAGAATTTAGAGGACTAACTTTGAATTCTGGAAGTAATTTTATCAATGAAAACCCCACAATCTTGTCTTCTTAACCGAGTAGGGATCAAAGGGACCCCTAAATATCTCACTGGCAAATTCCTAACTGAAATTGAAGCAAATTCTTGATATCAGTGGCTACAGGCTCCTTCACCCCAGAAATAAACAACATACTTTTGCTAATATTTGGAGAAAGGCCTGATAAAGATCTAAACATTTCCAAAGAATCAATGAGACATTGAACATACCTCAACTTGCCAGCAGAAAACAAAAGCAAATCATCCGCAAACATAAGACTATTAATCTTTTGATCTTTGCACCTCCAATAAAACTTAAAACCCCCTCTAGCAATATGCTCTTGAAGAATGCTAGTAAGAATATCCAAATTCATGACAAACAAATAGGGGGACATATGAGTCGCGTCACAAATCAGGTAAGATTAGAATTATGTATGGGGTTATGGTGATCTAATGAATTGTTTGTATGTCAAGTACTTGAAGTGTTTTCTGGAATTCAAATGCTAGCCCTTGCATAGAATTTTTGTACCATGCTCAAGTAATTTCCAACAAAAATTTCACTAGGTTAAGGAATATATCTGATTTAACTATACCCGGCCAAAACTTGAAGTATCACATATAAATCTCAGAAGTTAATTACCACAAGTTTTCTCTGTATACCCAAAAGTTGAAGAATTACAAAGATCTCAGAAGTTGATTGCAACAACTTTCCAAATGGTATTAATTTCAGCAAGAAAAAGACTTGACATGGAATTTCTAGAAGTCCAATTCGGAAAAAGTGTAATTTTGCTGATTCGTTTGGATAAAGCTAGAATATTGTAGTAATATTACACGCACAAAAGTTGCTTCAAACTTTATTACACTTTCCCTCCCAAAACAAGTGTTTACTTTCATAATTTTATCTGTTCCAAAATAAATGTCCAGTTTCGAATCCCAATATAATATAATCTTATACTTTCTTAACTTATCCCTCTTTATTAACTTCAAAATATAATAGACTCTAATAAAAACTAAAACTATATTATATTTCAAATGGCAAAATTAAAAAAATAAAATATCCCAATTTTTTTGAAAAATCTATTTATTAGTCCCTAAGTTCTTTTGGAGTGCAAACAAAGAACATGTCATATCTGCACCAACTTTTGTCTATAAATACAGGAATACTTCATGAAAAAAAGATATCTTTTAATATAGAATAGATCGTTCATAAAAAGTCTCTCTGTTTGAGAGATACTTTCTTCCTCAAGAACCAACCATCCAATCATGAAGATGGTGGCAACATCAACAATGGAGTCTCCTCTTTCCATGAGCGGCTAGTAGGTATCTAGGGTTTCCAACGAAACCATAACCGAGTAATGTAGTTTTTTATTTATTTTTATTGCAAATGGGGGAATCTGATGAAGGGCACTTATATGATGATTTATGTAGTGAGAGATCCTAAATAAGATTTATTTATTAATTCGTTACTTAAGCTGAGATTGAATTAATGATTTATCTTGAACGATCATGTTTTTACTAAGGGCAAGAAATCCAAGGTTTAAATAATGGTTTCTACATAATGGTACTTATTTGGCATGGTAAAGTCTTTGGTTTACACAGTCCATGCTTAAAGAAGATAATTGTTAGCGTTCTTTTTAATTTAATGTTTTAGGAGTAGTTGTAGTATAGATGCATATAACAGTCATACTAATCGCAGATGGATTGTAGCGAATACGGACCGATTGCATCCTCTTTGGGACTAGGCAACAACTTGTAGCGTTACTAGTCTAATTCATATAAGTTATACCGCCCTCTTGCAATAATACAATTAAAGGAATACATTATAAGGCTAGTGGAGGAGTTGAAATTCAACCCTAGATTTATTTATCTTGAGTGAAACGAAAAACAATTATCTTTATTTTGTTTTATGTTTAGTAGTTTAATCAAACAAACCAATCAAACAACTTGCTACTTTATAATTATTTGAAATACGACTTTGATATCTGTGGTTCGATACCCTCTCTATCCAACTATACTATATACTACTCGTGTACTTGCGACTGAGAGGTTAAAACTAGATCGTCTTAATTCATTTATTTTTAACACTATTATTTTCACACGTCTAGAACCGGTCACAAGTTTTTGGCGCCGCTACCTGTCAAGCCCCAAATTCCTAGGACTCAGAAACCCGAGCCTAAGAGCTAAGGGAGTGAGTACGGAAGTAAAAGGAAATGAGAACCAATGACCTTCAGTCATCAAACACCTACAAAAGGGTAAAAATGCCCTAATACCATGCTGTCACGCCCCTAAAATCCCCGAAACTCTAATATAGAGAATCAACGAATTTCAAAAGGTGACGTAAGACAAGCGACTACTAGAGTCATCAATAACAAGGAGATACATGGAATAACAATGAAAAATATACTCCATGCCAAAACGAATACAAGAAACTCAATAATATCCTCTGATACCAACAGACACTCCTAAATTCCTAAGACTCCCGAACAGGGACATCCAAGGAATCCAGGATGTGATCCTTAATATAAACGACCAACTAAGATATCATTAACCATGAAAATGTATGGAATAATGATAAGAATGGTATAATTCATACCCAAATGAATGATAAAACAAAGCAGCGGAATCTAACGAAAATCCGGCAGAGTTCCGTTTGTATATGGAACATCCGGACAGCTAACCACAACACAAGAACCTGCCAATAACAGTTCGATAATAACAATGGCTTCCAAGCCCCACATTCATCAATCCTACTAGGGCCGAGGTAGTGGAAAGAAACCAAAACCCCTCCAAACCCTCTATAATCAATAGAGCCACAAATGCTCGAATAAGAATACAGAAATGCACCTAGCTGTGCATAATATATACAATAACATCCTGAAATAATAAAGACAGGAAATAAATGATACACCAATAGGGATATGCCAACAAACTAGCTCTCAAAAGAAATACATGACAATCCCATACAAATGGGTAGAGAAACTAACAGCAGAAGACTATCGTCCCCAAACCAGTCGTGCTGCAACCGTAACCGCATCATCATGTGCAACTCCAAAACCTGTAACAAGAAAACTAAAGAAAACTACTGTTGCACTGCATCCTGCCGTATCCGTAACATTTCCTGCAACCTGACGTGGAATACCAGGGGACAAATGAAATTCCCCTGTGAGCAAATAAGCTCAGTGGGAAAAGATACTCTAACTACCACATCCTCTGGCAGTTTAAGGTAATGCTAAACTATCTAGCAAGATATATATAGCCCAACAAATCCCATCCACGCAAACCCAAGGCACGCGTTCATATGCTACCGTAAACGAGTTTACCTATCGGGAATATATATATACATATATATAAGTACACAACATAAGTCTATAAGGTACGACTAAGACTCGTACTCCAAGTACCAACACCAGTAGTCTACACTACTCTCACCAATGTACACTAGGTACACAACACCCAGGTCCAATCCTAACAATCATCAAGTGGTCACAACACAAATCAGAAAATCCAACAGAGGGAAAACACACTCACCTCTAATATCCACAAGGATCAAAATCCACTACTAGTACCAAGGAAATACTCATAACTCACTCCCCGATAACACAGGAGAAAAAATATTCACGTCCTTGCGTACTAACACAACCATCATCAATATATATATATATATGTACAATATATATACACATAACAAATCTCATCCCACTCCTAGAGAAAATCTGTACCTCAAGGATGGAATCACCCCAATTACATGTAATCCTCAATACCATAAATCACATCATCACATCGACCTCATAATACTATCATCAATAGGGTCAATCAAATCACTAACGTTCTCACTGTAGGCGAGGAAAACCACCCAATCAAATCACTAAGAGTACATGAACCCAACTCACAAGAACGACCACGTACGGGTCACCAAAACAAAGCAAAGGAAAAGAATTCCCAATGCTAACCAACAGATAACCGAGAAAACAATGTAAAGGTTAAGAACACCACAAGTGAACAAGGAAAGAACACCACAAGTGAACAAGGAAACCAAAAGCGAATGGCAGATAGTGAAAGTTATAAAAATAATGAATCCCAGGGATTCAATAGTTTTTAAGAAAAAGGTTTTTAAAAACTCGAACCAATCAATTCAGCATCCATGCCCCTAACGTACGAAACTCAAGTCACCTAGGTGGTGACATCAACAACCAAGAAGGAGTGAAAGGCAAACACTATATGTGTGCACTGAACATCAACAAGCCTTAAACCCGAGACATAGAGATAATCCGAAGAAAATGTGAAACAAGAAACCACCTTTCAAAACTCTACAGGATGAGATCTTGAGAAAGAAGTCTCGAAATCTCAGAATCTCGAGAAAAGTAATAAAATAGTTTTCTTTTAAGAAACCATACAATAAAAATGATCGTCTTGCCCCCAGTCTCCGTCAGTTGTCATCACCGGCTTTTAAAAGTTTAAAATCATTTTAAAGAAGATCCTAAGATCATTTTATAAAGTATTAAAACTTTTAGTTGCTACGGGGGTAGGCGAAAATGGGTTTTTCCTTTTAAATACAAAGAGTTTATAAAACACCATTTCCGAAAGACAGCTGAATAAGAGTGAACACAACTCTACGGATTCCTATAATGTCCAAGAGAACAATAAGGGAATAACAATACGTTGGACTCACGGAACACAACAATCCGTTTCCAGCTCCACCACATCAAATGACACCATGAGGAAGAGATTCGGCACTACGCCGTAACCGACGACTTAATGAGTGACAGATAAGTCAAAGACATGTACTAGTATACAAGTACATTAAAAGAAATGCTTAGGGGAATGAACTAAGCACTAGAACCAAGACTGTCAAGCTATAGTACCTCGAGTACTTAATATAGTCACCCACCATAACCTCTTTTCTCCCAATCAAAATCTCAGTTACGATTGATAACCTATTCCTCAAAAGTGGAAGGCACCTAAAGGTCTATACAACAACATCCACTAAGTTCACAATCTCAAACCCGCTTTCTCTAAGGCCTCAAGTCTCAATTGATACTAAAATCAGTCCCTAACCTCAAATCTCCAATAAGGTCACACAACTAACCACAATCACAAAACTATTAACCGCCTTTTCTAACACAACTCAACATCAAGTTTACGGTCCACCACTAGCCTCAACTAGCCACATAGATCACTATGCCAATACACTTAACCTTCCCCAAGGGTACTAAAGCATACGACCACAAGTATAAAGATATACGTTTCATTTATACTTCAATAATTATCGCTTTTAATTCATGTTTTTCACATTAATCACTTTCAATTGAGCATTTATAAAAGTATGAATTTATTTTACAATATTCATAAATAACATGCTCCAACATCATATATACATATCAATGAAATCACATAATGATATGCAATGCAAGGTACTCACAGACCGCCTGTGGTACACACACAAAAAAACATACCCTTCCCAAGGGTACGGATCATTCTCCACCATTCCCCTGAGGATACAAGCTCACTAGGGAATGTGGACTCATCGAACCATCAATCCCAAGTGATTTTAACACTTACACTTTTAATCGGGAACACGTTCTCCACGACCCAGTCGTGCACATAGGGCCTTGGACGATATGTCCTCCCCCTATCGTCTCAGTTTCTCAGAAGATTAGTTCCGCGGGAAGCGATAAGCACCCCCTGGCCAGTTGTTTCGACGATCCAAACACAAACGTCTACTCGTGCACCACGCACAAAGGAAGTAGACCACACCAATTGAATTTTCTTTGCAAAAGGTGAAAACCATGCACTACATGCACCAACACCCATGTCTCACAATACATGGTGTATGCAATAAAATCATGTCTCAACATAAATATGTCATGCATCATATTTATGAAAATACCCACATGCTAATACCAACATAAATCTTGAAATCTCTTTAACATGCTTTTAAAATATAATAAAGACTTTTAAATCATGAGAAACAAATTCATGTTTTAAACAACATATTTTCTTTAATCATTTAAGAAAATATTTCAATTTCTCTTGACATGCCTTTAAACAATTTAAATAAAATAATCCACGTATAATAAGGGAAACCTAGCATAACGTCTAAGTTTTCAAGTCTCTCACGTTCACATATCCCCTAATGCAGTCAAACGAGAATTAATATCAATTCCTAAGTCCATGTCTAACCTTTACGAGATTCCACTAACCGATTAAATTCTCAAGAGGATTTCTAAGCCGCCTATTCTATTCAATTCAAATAGGAATTTATTTAGTTTCGTAGGAAATAATTTAATTAATTTTCTCGAATTAATTTCTAACTCCTACTTCGATTCTAACCCAAATATAGATATTTTAAATTCATAATTAATATATCTATATTAAAATAAATAAGGGTTTACACATCCCAAACTACGTCAACGATACGGAGTGAGAAATAAAATTTCCCACCTAATATACGCTTACAGAACAGCCCATCGTGAACAGTGTCGGCGCCCGTATATGGAGCCCGCCAACCAAAGTAGTTCGAAAAATATTTCGAATATACCGAAACGTCCGCCTCGACAACCTATACGATATATACAAAGCCCATTAGCAATAGATTAATCAATTTGGGTAAATCTAAAATAACCCAAACGAAAATCATAACCTATAAACGCGATTTCCCGACAAACCGTTCAATAGAAAAATACCAAATTATAATATGATGAATACTAAGTAGAGACGAATCTATTCACCAAAAATCGGCCCAAACCGACAACATGAAGTTGCCGAAATCGTCGGCTAAAATCTGGCCGAAGCTACCCCTGCTCGCGTCACCTCTGCGCGAACCCAGCTGCACCACCTCTAGGTCCAACGACCCACGTTGCGCTGTCACCACCAACAACCGTCACATCGTCGCCGTCGCCGCCCAGTCCAACCTGCGCCGTTACTCCAGGTCGCAGCTTCTCCAGCCGCGCTTCCAACCGCGAACCTTGCACTCTCTCTCAGCTCGACTCTCTCTCTCTCTCAATCGTGATGGTGAATGAGTGGATATGCAGGTCTGTGTGTATGCGTGGAGAGAAGAGATGAGAGGAAGCTAGGTCAACGACTCCAATCTGCAGATATACATGTGTATATACATGTATATCTTAATTGCACAATTGAATCTCCAAATATCCATAATTATGAAATAACCCCAACTCTTTATCAAAATATCCAAACGATCCTTAAATAAAATCTCAAAAACTCCACGAGACTCCAAATAGATAATACACTCTGAATTAAATACACTGAGGTAGGAACTCAAACGTCGGAACACCTAACAAGCCCGATCGATTACAACGTGTAGTCGCCCAGTCGAAGTACTAAACATTAAATGTCGAAAAAGAACCGTGTAGCCGATTACAATAACTTGCGTAGTCGTTAAAGAGAAACCGTAATGTCATCCCGTCGACTTTAAAAGTAAACGCGAAAAATTTACACGCGAAATACCAAGAATAAACAATGCGTCAAGAACAAGTGACGTCATTACCGAAATTATATAGAAATAATTTTAGGTAGAAGAAAAGTAACACGGGGTGTTACACTACCGAGGATCAAACGGATATTTCAGATTATTATATTGATGTTCTTTGAATTATTGTACCAATTTAAAATTTTCTTTTTAATTTTTCGTATTTCTTTTGCAGGAACAACTTCTACCGAAACTCCAAATTTTCCAGAAAACTCACGGTCTCCAGTCTCCGATTGATCGACATCTTCAACGATCGTTCGGTAAGTTTTACGATCATTCACAATACTCTTTAATCGTTCTGTAGTAACCCCGATCGATCGATTGACTCTGTGATCGATCGAATTACTTCTGTTTGTATAAAAACAACTAAAAATAAGACATATACATTGAACCATATCTCAACGTTATCAGAAAAAAAAAAAATATAATATTTTATAAAAGGAAAAAATATATTTACAGATTTACGTACCTATGTATCTTATTATCATAATAGAAACAAATCAAAATCTAATCTTTTCCTAAAAATAAAAATATACAGTTTTGCATAACATATATATATATCTTATTACTATACATATAAATATATATATACATATATAATATATATATATCTATTTATATACTAAATAAATAAAAAATAATTATAATATAAATAAATGATATAAATTATTTATTTGAATTTATATTATTGTTGCATTATTAATTTATTGCAAGTTATTGTTTTATTTAAATATTATTTATTGTTTATTGTTGGACGTCGTTCAATTATAACACTGTCATTTAATCAATGTCAAATATTTTACATTACCATCAGAACTCCCTAGCCAATCCAGAGCAAGAGTTCCACCATCAGATGCATGAAATAATTGTCTGAAAACATATACGAAGATATATTTTAGACAAATAATCCTGTATTACATTTCAAGCCTCTAACATCAATGTTTAACACTTTAACCAAATTCCATAGAAAACATTATAATCCCTCCAAACAACATATATATATATATATATATATATAATCATGATTGTATGTATGTATTTTGAATTAAACAAACCTATATTCAGCTCACCTTCTATAACTTACAAGAGGGGGTTTCCCATAGAAACTCAAAAACGTAGTTTGAATATGAGGACTAGAAAACCATGGTGTTGCCAAGTACCTACAAGAACAATGAAGAACAAAAACACCCAATTTCAATTGACACCCAAAATCCCCAATACACACACTCATACACCCAAAAACATACATAACGATTTTCAACATTGTAGATACCTCCCATGAAGAATTTTACACTTGGAGGCAACGCCATGGTAGATCTGAGAGCAGGAGTTGAACGTTAGCGTCACCGGAGATCCACGAAACCCGGTGTGAAGATCTTGGCGCCAATCAGTCACCACCGTCGATCAGCCGAAGGTCATCACCACCAGATTCGCCTATCCATGGGTCGAAGCGTCTCTTGCGCAGATGGGTAGTCTGGGGTTGAATGGAAAACGTGCTAGAAACCCTAAGGTCATCTAAAGAGTTGTGATACAAAGACGTATAGACACGGGGTATAGTTGTAAATATTTTAAAACTATTCAAAAATAAAAATAAAAGTGCTTGGCGCAATGTTTGTGGCGCCGGAATGATTAATTGTTTTTTGCTTATTTACGAGGAAAAATAAAGGTTGTTAATAATTTGAAAGTATCCCGTTAATAGATAAAAATAATGACGAGAGTTTAGCCCTTCGTAAAAAAAAATTCAAAAGTAAAAAATAAAAATATTTTTTTTAGCGGGATAATGAATGTTTTTAAGAAATATAATAAATACTTACCCATGGGTAAAAGAAACCCTCGTAAATAAAATTTTTATTCAATTATTCACGAGATATCTTACCTTCTGTTATAAACAAAAAGTACCCCGATAATAA
Source organism: Cornus suecica (assembly GCA_963922005.1). Lineage (NCBI taxonomy): Eukaryota > Viridiplantae > Streptophyta > Magnoliopsida > Cornales > Cornaceae > Cornus > Cornus suecica. The sequence goes on along the minus strand of OY998240.1, from coordinate 25,879,415 downwards.
TAAAAATATTAACGAGGTTTTTAACTCTTCGTCAATACTTGTTTTTACGACTAGTTTATTAGTTACTCGTAAAAACTTCAATTTTATGAACTTATTATGGGAAGTTTTGTTTCAACCTCGTAAAAAGTACTTTTTACGAGCTAAAACATTGGCATCTCGTAAATACATGGTCGTAAAAAGTCATTTTTCTTGTAGTGTTAATTGTTCCCTTAAGGCCTTTGACCCTGGAATTGACCGAACATACCGAATAAATAGAAGGAATTTTTTTATAAAAATAATATAAATAATATAAATATGGGTGATAACGTATCAGTGATCGATCAATAAGCATCACTGATCGTTCGGTAAGTTTATTCAATAATTCGATTGCTCGGTTTGATTGGTGATCGATAAAAAATGCTTATGTTGGTGCAAAAACAAATATATATAGAAAACATACAGTTTATTCATAATATTTACTAAAAAAAAATAAATTGCAGTTTTCATGTAAACTGTAAACTGTCAAAAAGTCCGATTTTAGTAAAAGATGATTTTTTAGTGGAAAAGGGCCTATAAACAAGAATCATTGTATGACAATGTGACTAGACAAATTTAGGCCAAAACACGTCGTTTAGGACCTCAAAATCACTATTTTATGACTATCAAGAAGAATTAGATAATAATTCGAGATGAGAGAACCTAGCAATAAAAGACATGACTAACCATAAAATACAACCAATAACATTAGGAGAGTACTACAGTCCTTCTAGTTACACTTCCCCATTCGATATTGAATTACCGGGTGTTACGAAAGATCAATATGACATTAACCCAAACATAATTAACTTGTTACCAAAATTTTATGGATACAATAGCAAAAACCCGTATCAACATATTGATTTATTTTTAGAAATTAGTTCGACCACCAAAATAGATGGATTAATGAAGGAGGGACTGTACTTACGCATTTTCTCTTTCTCTTTGAAAGATAAGGCAAAAACGTGGTTTAAGACTTTAAAGCCAGATGATAGAACAAATTGGAAGACTCTTCAATGAGAATTCTTGCATCAATTATTCCCAATAAGTAAAACTTATGAGATGTGGAATGCTATATTCACTTTTTCACAAATTGTGGGAGAGAAATTCCATGCAATGTGCGAACGATATAATGAAATTCTAAGGAAGTGTTTGCACCATAATATCCCAAAACATGAATTGGTGTTTAAGTTTTATGATGGACTTAATGATTTGTGTAGACAATTAGTAGAGTTGGCATATGGGGGAACATTTTCTCTTAGAACGGTAGATGAACTTTCGAAGTTGTTTGAGGATTTGAGTGAAGAATCCTATCAAAATGCGTCAATGACTAGAGTTCCTAGGATAATTCTCAATAAGCCAAATAGGTCTGAGGAATTGTACATAGATGTAAAAGCTGACGAGTTAGGCCAAAGGCTTGACGTATTCTTGAATTTCTCTAACTCCTCCCCAGAAGAAGTTTATCCCGAATATTCAGATTCTTTCCATTTTGCAAACAACTGTCCAATGGTGTACCAAAACACTAGGGTAATACCAGAAGAATCCAATACTTCTTTTACTAACCTGGCCAATAACCCCCATACTAATTGAAATTATCTAAACGGTCAATGAGAATAGCCTAGAGGGGGGGGGGGGGGGGGGGGGGGGGGGGGGGTGAATAGGATTTTTGTGGATTTATTGACAAATTAAAATTAATTGCGGAAAAGTCAATTTTAATCCAATTCTCTAACAAGATAAATCATGCAAAGATTAATCTAAGTGCATAATATAAAGCAATAGAGACACACGATATTTTTACATAGAAAACCTTGGAAAGACTCCAAGTAAAAAAAAACAGATATGCTCGGGTATCGATGCACTATGAATCAAGGATTACATAGACTCTATGAAGTTTTAAACTTACAAATCCCTCAAGATCTGCCTTTTTCCACTCGACGTCTAACGAACTTGAATCACTCACGCTCCACGAAGCTCTCGCTCCATTCCGTACTCTGACGGCTTCGCTTCTCAACAGATCAATGAACCATGAAGCCTTCTATTTCGATCTCTGCACTCAGACGACTCCGTTTCTCAAACGGATCTAAGCAACCATGTAAGAACATTTATTGTAATTGTTTATGTATGGCATGTTCTAGACAATAACCATGTTGAGTGTTAGATAGGTCATGTTGGTTTCAACGACATCTACAAGTTTCGACAAAGGCGGAATCAAGCATTGAAGTAGTGAAGAATACAAGTGAAGTGTAAAAATGAATGTATTGATAAAAATGTCTCCCCGAAGGGCAAAACGGAATTTCCCAAAGCTTTCAATTCAAGCAAAAAGTCTCGGGGAGTCAAGAGGATCATTTGGCACAGTTCGCACAAAAGTGATTTTCATGAAGAATTTACGTTTGAACCTACGCTTCCAGTTTCAAAAAGTGGTTGAAAAGTGTTTTTGTACCCTTGGGGTTACGCTTCAAACGTAGAGGACCTACGCTTCAAGCGTAGCTGCGACATGATGGTTTAATGATATGTTTGCAATGAAAAATTGTTACGTATTGTGACCTATTATGACTTGGGTTACACTCCTATATATCCTAGAACTTTTATAAAGGATATATACACTAAAGTTGACTAGATTCATTCCCAATTATAAGAGGATTAAATAAGGGAGGAATCCTAGTACAAAAAGGAAACTGTGATTTCTGCAAGATTTTCAGTCAACTTCAGGAGCTCATATCTCAGTCAAACAAAGTCCGAATGGGATGATTCTTGATCCTATCATCAAGATATTGAAGTGAGATTTCCAAATATATATTACATTCCTTCATCCAATGTGTGTAGCTCCATATATGATCAAAAGAGTGAGAGGTGTCCTGCAAGAAAAAACTGAAAATTTCATAATCGGGCTGAAATTCTATTTTGACTTGGATTGATCCGTGTTGACCCGGATGACCTGGAGTTCGACCCAAACACCTATAAGAACGTGTATATCACATATTATACATGATATTGGAGGGTTTGGCTCAGTTGAGTGTGAAATTACACAAAAGGGTAAGGTTAGGGTTTCTCCTCAGCATGGTCTATAAATACCAAGTCCTACAAGAAAGGAGACTACATATTTGAGAGATCTCTGCAGTATTTTATCATTCACATTCTTCTACATGGATATTGATATATAGATAAAAAATATCATTGAGTGATTCTTCTAGTTCTCTCTTGTTTTGGAGTTGATTCTATCGTGTTTCTACATCGACGATCTTATACACGATTGAATCATATAGATTCTGAAAAATCTACACACCTCTGATTGGAACTTGGTTACGTTGATCCATTTTTGAAACAGAGCCGTTTGAGTGCGGAGATTAGAGCGAGAAGTTTCGTGGTTATTTGATCTGTTGAGAAACAGAGCCGTCAGAGTATGGAGTGGAGCGAGAGCTTCGTCGAGCGCGAGTGAATCTAGACTTTCAGACGTCGAGTGAAGAACAGTAGATTACAATGATTGTAAGTACTATTTTCATAGAGTCTGTACAAATTCTCTGATTCACAATGTATCGATACCCGAGCGTATTCGTGGTTTTTACTGAGTCTTTCCAAAGTTTTCCACGTAAAAATATCGTGTGTCTCTATTGATTTATTTTCTACACTTAGATTAATCTTTCCATGATTTATCTTGATAGAAAAACTGGATTAAAATTGACTTTTCTGTAATTAATTTTAATTTGTCAATAAATCTACAAAAAGGTTATTCACCCCCCTCTAGGCTATTTTCATTGATCGTCTAGGTATTTTCAAACCACGTTGCAATTAGCAGTGTGTAGATTTTTTAGAATCTAGATCATTCAATCTTGTATAAGATTGTCGATGTAGAAGAACGATAGAATCAACTCAAAAACAATAGAGAACTAGAAGAATCACTCAATGATATTTTCTCACCATCTCTATCTCTGTAGAAGAATATGAACGATAGAATATTGCAGAGATTTTCCTCAAAAACCCTAGCCTCCTCTTTTGCAGACCTTGGTATTTATAGATAATGATGAAGTAAACCCTAAGTTTGTCCTTTCTCGTAATTTCATACCCCACTGAGTTAAACCCAATATTCTGTTGAATATAATGTATATTGCACGTACTTCAAGGTGTGAAGTTGCAGCTACAAACAAATCAGGGCAACAAGGGAAATTTATGATTTTAAAATCACCATGCCGTATCTACGCCTTAGGAGTAAGTTAGGTGTAGGGGTCAGGTGTAGGTCAGGCGTATATTTTCACTTTTTTGGCACTTTTGGCTTCTGTAGGCGTAGGTATTTTCATGGAAACCACTTTTCTCCACAACTGCGCCAAAACAACCCTTTTGACTCCCCGAGACTTTTTTGCTTGAATTAACGGCTTTGGGAAATGCTGTTTTCGCCCTCCGGAAGACATTTTTACTCAATACCCTCACTTTTGCACTTCACTTGTATTCTTCACTACTTCAATGCATGATTTTGCCTTTCTCGAAGCTTGTAGATGTCGTTGAAACCAAACTGACATATCTAACACTCAACATGGTTATTGTTTAGAACATGCCATAAATAAACAATAGTCAAAGGTGTTCTTACATTCTCCCCATTGGCATTTCTGAGACAAAATCATGTTTTACAATATAATCTCAAACATAACATCTATACATATAAACACACACCGACAAACATAGATATAAACTGTCACCTTGCTTTCATGACTGTCTACCAATCCTGTAACCACAACACTAAACAGACCATTAAACGCAAGTGTTGAAAACAGATATAAAATAATCATAAGAAAAACACATTATCCAAGTAAGCACAATGATCATGAAACACACTCCTTCTCCCCCTAAAACCATTATTCCCCCTTACTCAATATTTCCCTAAAACCATTACTCCCCATTACTCAATTTTTCTCCCCCTTTTTGTCACTGAAATGACAAGGAACAATAAAAACAATCAAAGCTCATGAGAGAAACAAAGGAAAGCCTCAAGATGAAAACATAGGAAAATATCATAATATAAACATAGGGAAATGATCACAGATGAGACTCTATGGCCACGTTTGGATACGGAAAAACAGTTTTTGTTTTTTTACTCTTCACCGAATTCAAAAAAAAAACACGTTTGGCAAATGCGTTTACTATTCACTTTTTTTTCCCAAGAAAACTGTTTTCTGTGAATAGTGTGTAAAAGTGGTAAAAACACCAAATACAACTTTTAATTGTTTTTTGAGTTTTTTCACTATTTAGGGTACCATCTCCGCCACCAACCACCACCACCCCCGCCGCCGGCCCCCACCACCTCCGATCGCCGCAGGCCGCCGGGCCCCACCGCCGCCGCCTCCGGCCGCCGCCAGTCACCCACCACCACCGCCCCCCCTCCGCCACAGGGCACCGCCGCCCACCAATACCATTTTATTTTTCAATACAAATTTTCATCCAAACGCTTTTTTGTTTTTAGTTTTTTGTTGAAAAAAACAAAGACAAATACAAAAACAGTTTTTATATTTGAAGACAGAAAACAAATACAAAAAATAGGCTATCCAAACGCACCCTATAGAATCTAAGTCAAACACTAAATACTAATATAAATTATTTTATAAGATTATATCCATATTCTCAAGTAATAAAAAAAACTCTACAATGCATGAACTTAAGACTAATGCATAAATGCAAAATGCAAAATGCAAAACAAAAAATATTTTTGTTCTTAGAAACATGTGAGTAGGGCAGTAGAGAAAATAATATAATCATTAACACATCATATTCGCATATTTGACTTAGCTATTATACACATGATAGTGAAGAAAATAAGCACACGTACCTTGTAGTCATAAGCAATCAGAAGACAAGCTTTACATAACATTTGCATATATGAAAAATATTCAGGTGCAAGCAAACAACTAAGATGAAAGCAATACGTGTTAATTCTAATAATCTCCTCACTAACCGTGATGATACTTAAGTCCAAAACCTAAGTTAGAAGTCAAATCATTAACTTGGACCTTATTGCTAATTAAGGGAACACAATTTAACATTTTCAACCTTTTCACTATATCCTTTTTTTATCTTTCTACGCTCTGGACTTTCCAACAAGGATTTTTAATCCCAACCAACTGAGTCCGAGCTTGTTCCATGGGATTTATGCTCATTAGTCTTCCCCCCTTTTTAAGCGAACATTCTATGCTTACTGAGGCACGATGCCCGGTTACTCAGATCGAAGAACTACTTTTTGCATTTCTATATTTTAATTAACTTATTTTTTTTTTTTCAACATCAGCACAATATTGATAAGCATGCAAAAGGTATTTAAAAGCATAGATCAATCTAGCATAGGTAAGGAACCTACATATCACTTCAGATTATATGAAAAATACTAAAAGTTTCAACAAGTATTACAATCATCTCCGAAGTAAACAAGCACCCAAAGTTGATGAATTCTAAAAATAGTACTTAAACATGTCAGGTGAACAACTCATAACCTCAGGCCAGACTAACAACTTCAATTCTGATAAGCATAATAAGAAAAGTAAATATGAGAATAAAGTGAAATATGACATCTATTTGTACCCTTAGCCAAGCTCAAAATGCTACGAAATTTTTTTATTTTATGATTTTTATGGAATTTTTGTCATAATGATGCATGCATGTATAATCCTAATAGTAGAAAAACATGATGCATGCGTAATAATAAAAAAATAAACATGCAAATAAAAATAATAATGCATGATAATGTATCAATTCTAGGATAAAATATAATGCAAGATATTCCTTGAATGATTCATATGAAGACATATATCCTAATGATAACATTCCTCTAGATTTTCTACGATGCACATGCTTTTGAAAATCTAATGATTTTGTAGAGATGTTTGTTGACTGAGACTATGTGGATATATAATCAATACATTCTAAGAATTAGAGCCACGTGTTAGACATGCAGAATGAGTAACCAAACAATGTAATTCATCTTTTCTAACCTACACTTGTTTAATTCTTGGTGCTCTATTTGCTAGCCTAATCAACCTCTTCACTCAACACCCGAATTTGATTTTCAACATTGGGTCTTTTTTGAGTTTTACGCTTCCACTCTGATTTCAAAGGTTTTCCTCTTAACTTTGAACACACAGGTTGAATATGACCTTTCACTCCATAGTGATGACATATTGGGATAAACCTTTGATAACCATGAATCGAACCCTTATTGACTCTAGAGGTAAAGGGAGGCTTACTGTCACGCCCCAAATTCCTAGGACTCCGAAACCCGAGCCTAAGAGCTAGGGGAGTGAATGCGGAAGTAAAAAGAAATGAGAACCAACGACATTCAGTCAACAAACACCCATAAAGGGTTGCAATGAATGCCCAGATACCATGTTGTCACACCCCTAAAGGGTGACGCAAGCCAAACGACTACTAGAGTCAATAATAACAAAGGAAATACATGGAATAACAATGAAAACTATACTCCATGCCAAATAGGGTACTAGAACTCAAAAGTATCCTCAGATACCAACAGACACGCTCCTAAATCCCTAAGACTCCCAAACTGGGACATCCAAGGAATCCAGGATGTAACCCTTAACATGAATGACCAACTAAGACATCATTAACCATGAAAACATATGGGTTAATGATAGAAATGGTATATTCCATACCCAAATGACTAACAAAACTAAGCAGCGGAATCTAACGAAAATCCGGCAGAATTCCGTTTGTAAATGGAACATCCGGACAACAACCAATAATCACAATTGCTTCCAAGCCCCACATTCATCAATCCTAATAGGGCCGAGGTAGTGGAAATGAACCAAAACCCCTCCAAACCCTCTAACATCAACAGAGCCACAAATGCTCGAATAAAAATACAGAAGAGCACCTAACTGTGCGGAATAGATACAATACATCCTGAAAGAATAAATACAGGAAATAAAGATACATCAACAGAGATATGCCAACAGACTGGCTCCCAAAAGAAAATACATAACAATCCCATAACAATGGGTAGAGAAACTGAAAGCGGATACCTATCGTCCCCAAACCCAGTCGTACTGCAACCGTAACTACATCACCCAACGCAACTCCAAAACTTGTAACAAGGAAACAAAAGAAAGCTGTCGTTGCACTGCATCCTGCCCATAGCCGTATAATTCCTGCAACCTGGCGTGTGAATACCAGGGGGCAAGTGAAATACCCCTGTGAGCAAATAAGCTTAGTGGGAAAGAATACTCTAACTACCACATCCTCAGATAGTTTAGGTAATGCTAAACCACCCAGTGAGATACATAGCCCACAACATAACCCAAGGCACACGCACTCATATACTACCGTACGTAAGTATATAACGGGGATATATATATATATATATATACAAGTATACATGTATAAGTATGCAACCTGAGTCTACAAGGTACAACTAAGGATCATACTCTAAGTACCAACACAGGTAGTCTACACTACTCTCACCAACGTACACTAGGTACTCGACACTAAGGTCAAATCTAACCAAGTCATAAAGTACTCACAACACAAATCAGAAGATCCAACAAAGGAGATCACACTCACCTCTAACATCCACAGGAGTCAAAATCCACCACTAGTACCAAGGAATACTCATAACTCACTCCCCGAGAACACAAGAGGAAAAGTACTCACGTCCTTGCGTACTAACACAATCGTCATCTATATATATATATATATATATATATATATATATATAACAAACCTCGTCCTATTCCTAAGGAAAATCTACCTCTCAAAGGCTAGATCACCTCAATCATATCACCATACCATAAATCATATCGACCTCATAATTCTATCATCAATAGGGTCAATCACATCACTAACACTCTCACTGTAGGCGAGGAAAACCCAATCAAATCACTAGGAGTACACGAACTCAACTCACAAGAACGACCACCCAATAGTCACCGAAACAAAGCAAAGGAAAAGACTTCCCAATGCTAAACCAACAGATAACCGAGACAACGATGTCAAGGTTAAAATACCACAAGTGTTTAAGGAAAACACCTGGACAAGGAACCCAATCCACTCGGTATCCATGCCCACAACATGTGGAACAACTCGAATCACCTAAGTGGTGACGTCAAAAACCAAGAAGAAAGGAAGGGCAACACTATATGTGTGCACTGAACAACACCAAGCCTCATACCCGAGACTTAGAAATGATAGGGAGCAAAGGTGAAACAATGGAACACCTTTCAAAACTCTACAGGATGAGATATTCAGAAAGAAGTCTCGAAATCTCATAATCCCAAGAAAAGTAATAAAATAGTTTTTCTTTAAGAAACCATATAGTAAAAATGACCGTCTTGCCCCCGGTCTCCGTCAGTTGCCATCACCGGCTTTTAAAAGTTGAAAATCTTTTCAAAAAAGATCCTAAGATCAGTTTATAAGTATTAAAAATTTTCATTTTACGGGGGTAGGCGAAAACGGGTTTTTCCTTTTAAATATAAAGAGTTTGTTTCAAGGTTTAGAAAACACCGTTTTCGAAATGACAGCCACATAAGAATGAACAACTCCACGGATTCCTATAATGCCCAAAAGGACAGTAAAGGAAGAACAACACGTTGGACTCACGGAAGACAACCATCCGTTTCCAACTCCACCAAATCAAATGACAACACATGGAAGAGGTTCGGCACCACGCCGTAACCGACAATGTCACGCCCCGAATTCCTATAACTCCGAAACCCGAGCCTAAGAGCTAAGGGAGTGATTGCGGAAATAAAAAGAAACGAGAACCAAAAGACATTCAGTCATCAAACACCCACAAAGGGTTGCAATGAATGCCCAGATACCATGCTGTCACGCCCCTAAAGGGTGACGCAAACCAAGCGACTACTAGAGTCAACAATAACAAAGAGGTACATGGAATAACAATAAGAATATACTCCATGCCAACACGAATACTAGAAACACAAGAGTATCCTTAGATACCAACAGACACCCGAACTGGGACATCCAAGATGTGATCCTTAATACGAATGACCAACTAAGACATCATTAACCAAGAAAACACATGGGTTAATGATAGAAATGGTATATTCCATACCCAAATGACCAATAAAACTAAGCAGCGGAATCTAACGAAAATCCGGCAAAGTTCCGTTTGTAAATGGAACATCCGGACAACCAAACACAACACAATAACCTGCCCAAAGCAATTCAATAATCACAATGGCTTCCAAGCCCCACATTCATCAATCCTAATAGGGCCGAGGTAGTGGAAAGAAACCAAAACCCCTCCAAACCCTCTAATATCAACAGAGCCACAAATGCTCGAATAAGAATACAGAAAAGCGTCAACTGTACAGAATAAATACAATACATCCTGAAAGAATAAATACAGGAAAGTAAAGAATACATCAATAGGGATATGCCAACAGACTGGCTCCCAAAAGAGAATACATAACAATCCCATAACAATGGGTAGAGAAACTGAAAGCGGATACCTATCGTCCCCAAACCCAGTCGTGCTGCAACTGTAACCGCATCACCCAACGCAACTCCAAAACCTGTAACAAGGAAACCAAGGAAACTGCCGTTGCACTGCATCCTGCCCATAGCCGTATAATTCCTGCAACCTGGCGTGGAATACCAGGGGGGCCAATGAAATTCCCTCCGTGAGCAAATAAGCTCAGTGGGAAAAGATATCCTAACTACCACATCCTCTGATAGTTTAAGTAAAGCCAAACCGTCTAATAAGATATAAATATAGCCCAACTAGTCCCATCCATGCAAACCCAAGTCACACGCTCATATACTATCGTAAACGAGTATACATAAGTATATAGGGAATATATATATATATATATATCTACACATATATATATATAAATACACAACATGAGTCTCTAAGACTCGTACTCCAAGTACCCAACACCAGTAGTCTACACTACTCTCACCAACGTACACGACACTAAGGTCAAATCTAACCAATCATCCAGCGCTCACAATGCTAACCAGAAAATCTAAACAGAGGGGAAACACACTCACCTCTAATATCCACAGGGATCAAAATCCACCACTAGTACCAAGGAATACTCATAACTCACTCCCCGATACACAGGAGGAAAAGTACTCACGTCCTTGCGTACTAACACGACCGTCATCTATATATATATATTGTAAATGTACAATATATATATATATATATATATATATATAACAAACCTCAATCATATCACCATATCATAAATCATATCGACCTCATAATACTATCACCAATAGGGTCAATCACATCACTAACACTCTCACTGTAGGCGAGGAAGACCACCCAATCAAATCACTAGAGTACACGGACTCAACTCACCAGAACGACCACCCAATGGTCACCGAAACAAAGCAAAGGAAAAGACTTCCCAATGCTAAACCAACAGATAACCGAGACAACAATGTCAAGGTTAAAACACCACAAGTGAACAAGGAAAGAACACCAAGAGGGAATAAGGAAACCAAAAACGAATGGCCGAGAGTGGAAGTAATAAAAAGATGAATCCCAGAGATTCAATAGTTTTTAAGAAAAAGGTTTTCAAACTCGAACCAATCCCTTTGGTATCCGTGCCCCTAACGTAAGAAAAACTCATATCACCTAGGTGGTGATACCAACAACCCAGAAAAGGGAAAGGCAACACTATATGTGTGCACTGAACAACAACAAGCCTCAATCCGAGACTTAGCATGATAGGAAACAAAGGTGAAACAATGGAACACCTTTCAAAACTCTACAAGATAAGATATTGAGAAAGAAGTCTCGAAATCTCGGAATCCCAAGAAAATAATAAAATGGTTTTACTTTTAAGAACCACATAGTAAAAATGACCGTCTTGCCCCCGGTCTCCGTCAGTTGCCATCACTGGCTTTTACAAGTTGAAAATCATTTCAAAGAAGATCACAAGATCATTTTATAAGTATTAAAACTTTTCATTTATACGGGGGTAGGCGAAAACGGGTTTTTCCTTTTAAATACAAGAGTTTACTTCAAAACTTAGGAAACACCGTTTTCGAAATGACAGCCAATAAGAGAAAACACAACTCTATGGATTCCTATAATGTCCGAGAGGACGGTAAAGGAAGAGTACTACATTGGTTTCACGGAACACAACTGTCCGTTCCCAACCTCACGAAACCAAACGACAACACATGGAAGAGGTTCGGCACCACACCGTAACCAACGAGTCAAGGAATGACATGTAAGTCAAAGGCCACGTACTAGTGTATAAACACTGTACAAGAAATGCTTAGGGGAATGAACTAAGCACTAGAAACCACGCTACAGTACCCTAAGTACTTAATGAAATTACTTCAATCATAACCTCTACCCATTCCTCAAAAGAATGAAAAACACTTAAAGGTCTATACTACCACATCCACTAAGACCACAATCACATCAACCGCCTTATCTAAGGCCTCAATCACAATTGATACTAAGTCAATCACTGACCTCAAATCTCTAAAGGTATCACACAACTAACTACAACCACAAAACAATTAACAGTCCTCTCTAAGGCCACAAATCAAAATCAACTCCACATCCACCAGTAGCCTCAACTACTCACAGAGATTACTACGTCAATACACTTAACCTCCCTCAAAGGCATAAAAGCATATAACACAAGTATAAAGATTATATGTTTCATTTATACTATAATGATTTTCTCATTTAAAGGCTTGTTTCACATTATTCATTTTCATCTGAGCATTTATAAAATATGAATTTAATTCACAATATTCATAACTAGCATGCTCCAACATCACATGTAATATAGCACATATACATGTTAAACGAGATCACATAAACAGTGTGCAGTGTAATGTGACTCAACACCCCACGTGATACTCACACACAACACACCCTTCCCAAGGGCAACGGATACAAACTCTGTCCACTCATCATAGTGTAGAGTTACCACACCGACCTTTCCCAAGTGATTTTTCTCTTTATCACTTCAACAAGGAAGACGGTTGTACGAGAGCCCAACTTGCAACTCCGTACGCCATGACTACCCTTGAGTCAAGAACATGAGCCTCTACCTGGACTCCTAACTCACATTTGTCGGCTTTTTAGTTCCGTAGGCGTGATACCTCCTGGCCAGTTGTTGTGATGATCAGACACAAACGTCTACTCATAAACCACACGAAATGAAGTAGACCACACCAAATGAACTCTCTCTGTCAATGGTGAAACCGTGCACTACACGCACCAACACCCATGTGCTCACACGACATGGTGTACAATCAAATCACATCTCAACATAAATATATCATGCATCATATTTATGTAATTATCCACATGATAATATCAACAAAAATTCTCAAATCTCTTTACATGCTTTTAAAAATACAATAAAGCATTTAAACTATATGAAAACAATTTCATATATAATTCATGTTCTCCAAAAATATATTTTCTTTTTAATTCTTTAGAAAATATCTCATTTTCAATTAATATGCCTTTTCAAAATGATTTAAACAATTATTTCACGTATTCCAAAAAGAACCTAGCACATCGTCTAAGCTTTACGAATCTCTATACTAACCCATTTAAATTCGTAAGGGTTTTCTAAGCCGTCTATTCTTATTTAATTTAAATAAGAATATTATTTAATCATATAGGAATAATTTAATAGATTTTCTTAAATTAATTCCTAAGCCACATTCTGATCCTAAACAATTTATAGATATTTAAACTAGCAATTTAATATATCTATAATAAATTAAATAAGGGTTTTGCACCCCTAAACTACTTCAATAATGCGGAGTGAGAAATAAAGTTTCCCACCTAATTTATACGTTACCGAACAGTCCAAACAGCACAGTACCGGCGCCCGAACAAGAAGCCCGCCGACCAAATTCGTCCGATAATTATTTCGAATATATCGAAATGTCCGTCTCGACAACCTATACGATATATACGAAGCCCATTAATATTTGGTTAATTAATTGGGTTAAATCTAAAATACCCCAAACGGAAACTATAACCTATAATTGCGATTTCCGGACAAATCGTTAATCCTAAAATCATGAAATTAATATATATCGAATACCATGTATATACGGAGCTACTCACCGAAAATCGGCTCAAACCGATCACCGGAAGGTCGCCGAAAAATTGGCCGAAGCCCAACCGGACACGTCCCTGCTCACGCGCGTCTCTGCACTGGCCGTCCCTTGCGCCACCACCGACGCCGCCCTGCGCCGCCGTGCGCGACCACCACCTGCTAGCCTCGCCGACCACCGCGAACCGCCGCCGTCCACAGCCCTGCTCCAGCCGCAGCTCTCACAGTCCGGCGACTCTGCGTGTTGCCGCCCGCTAGCGACCACCCTTTCAGCCGACTCTCTTGCCGGCGATCATGGAGGTAGAGAGGTGCTGCCGCATCAGCCGTGCATGAAGAGAGGAGAAGAGGTGGTTCCGTCGTGGAGAAGGAGGAAAGAAGTGGTCATTCAGCAGTAGTGTAGGAGAAGATGCACGTATACATATACATATATCATATTTATTTAATATATATATATATATCCTAAAATTGAATTTTGTACAACCTAATTGTCAATAGGCTCATGTGACATGCCATGTGACCAAAAGAAATAAATGTGATAATAGCTTCCCAAATTACAATACTAGCCCTCTATTTATCTATAATTACGAAATAACCCCCAAAACTATATATATATAATTACAATTAAATATATATATATACGATAAATCCCAATAAATACCGGGAACGTCCAAACATAATCTCGTAAGTCCAAAATAATAACGGGACGCCCAATAAAATATATCGGGGTAGAAACCCAAACGTCGGAACACTTAAACAAGCCCGACCAATTAAAATGTGTCGTCATCCAATTGAAACGCTAATCATTAAACGTCGAATAAACTAACGTCGAAACGAGACCGTGTAATCGATAACGATAATTCGCGTAGTCGTCCAGGAAAAAACGTAAAGTCATCCAGTCGACTTTTAAAACTAAACGCGAAAAATTTACAGGTACCCAATACCAAGAATAAACAATACGTCAATAACAAGTGACGTCATTATCGAAATTAAATTAAATATAATTTCAGGAAAAAGGAAAATAACACGGGGTGTTACAGACAACTCAAGGAATGACATAGAAGTCAACGACTACGTACTAGCGTACAAAACACAGTACAAGGAATGCTTAAGGGAAGGGACTAAGCATAAGAATCAAGACTGTCAGACTACAGTACCTCGAGTACTTAATGAATCCCTAATCATAACCTCTTCTCATCAATCAAATCTCACACAACTCATCACTCGCCTTCTCTAAGGCCTCAATTATCAATTGACACAAAAATCATCCCTAACCTCAAATCTTCAAAAGAGTTCACACAACTAACCACGATCACCAAACTACTAACCACAATCACAGGGCTACTAACCACAATCACAAGGCTGCTAACCACAATCTCTAAGGCTACTAACCACAATCTCTAAGGCCTCAACTCAAGTCAAGCCTACGGTCCACCACTAGCCTCCGCTAGCCACATGAATCACTATGCCAACACGCATAACCTCCCCCAAGGGTACTAAGTTATACAACAACAAGTATAAATATATTCGTTTCATTTATACTTATTAATAATTACCACATTTAAAGTCTTGTTTCACATTATTCATTTTCAACTGAGCATTTATAAAATATGAATTTAATTTACAATATATTCATAAATAACATGCTCCAACATCACATGTAATATAGCACATATACATGTTAAACGAGATCACATAAATAGTGTGCAGTGTAATGTGACTCGACACTCCCCGTGATACTCACACACAACACATCCTTCCCAAGGGTAACGGATACAAACTCTGTCCACATACTTATGAGGATACAGCTCATCAAGTAGTGTAGAGTTACCACACCGACCCTTCCCAAGTGATTTTTCTCTCTATCACTTCAACAGGGAAGGCGGTTGTACGAGAGCCCAGCTTGCAACTCCATACGCCATGACTACCATAAAGTCAAGAACATGAGCCTCTACCTGGACTCCTAACTCACATTTGTCGGCTTTTTAGTTTCGTAGGCGTGATACCTCCTGGCTAGTTGTTGTGATGATCCGACACAAACGTCTACTCGTGCCCCATGCATAGAGGAAGTAGACCACACCAAATGAACTCTCTCTGCCAACGGTGAAACCGTGCACTACATGCACCAACACCCATGTGCTCACACGACATGGTGTACAATCAAATCATATCTCAATCATAAATATGTAATACATCATATTTATAAAAATACCCACATGGTAATATAAGTCTCAAAATCTCTTTTCATGCTTTAACATACAATAAGGCAATTAAATCATATGAAAACAGTTTCATATACATTTCATGTTTTCAAAATATATTTTCTTTAATTCATTAGAAAATATTTCAATTTCAAGTAACATGTCTTTTTAAAATAATTTAAACAATTATTTCACGTATACCAAAAGGAACCTAGCATGTCGTCTAAGCTTTACGAATCTCTACTAACCCATTTAAATTCGTAAGAGTTTCTAAGCCGTCTATTCTTATTTAATTTAAATAAGAATATTATTTAATCACATAGGAATAATTTAATAAAATTTCTTAAATTAATTCCTAAGCCCCATTCTGATCCTAAACAATTTATAGATATTTAAACTAGCAATTTAATATATCTATAATAAATTAAATAAGGGTTTTGCACCCCTAAACTACTTCAATAATGCGGAGTGAGAAATATAATTTCCCACCTAATTATACGTTACCGAACGGTCCGAAACAGCACAGTACCGGCGCCCGAATATGAAGTCCGCCGACCAAAATCGTCCAAAAACTATTTCGAATATATCGAAATGTCCGTCTCGACAACCTATACGATATATATGAAGCCTATTAGCAATAGGTTAATTAATTGGGTTAAATCTAAAATACCCCAAACGAAAACTATAACCTATCAATGCGATTTCCGGGCAAACCGTTCATCGTAAATTCACGAAATTAATATATGATGAATACTACGTAGGTACGAAACTACTCACCGAAAATCGGCTCAAACCGATCACCGGAAGGTCGCCAAAAAATTGGACGAAGCTCAGCCGAGTTCGCCCCTATCGAACGACTGCTCCGCCCTTGTTGCGTGAACCAGCCGCAGCTACTCGCTCCTCCGTGCAAGCCGCCGCCAGCCACGGTCGCGGCCGCCTCAAACCACCGTGATCCGCCATCGCCACCTGTCCTAGCCGCACCCACAGTCCGGCGAAACCATCGTTTCTCTCTCTCAATCGTGGTCAGCCTCACACGGTCTTTCTCTCTCTCTCTCGCCATGACCGACGAACATGGTGAATGGAGAAGGAAGAAATGGCGGTTGTCTGTAGAGAAGGAGAAAGGAAGGAGATGGCCTGGTCTTTCGCAAAGCTGAAGACGTCTCCTCTCTGACCTATACATTCGCATATACATATATATGCTTAAATTGTGAAAGTGCCCCTTCAAATATCCAAAATCGCAAAAGTAACCCTCGACTTATCCATAATTGCGAAATAACCCCACTTCAATATATATATAATTAAATATATATATATATATATATATATACAGTAAACCCCAATAATTATTAGGAACGTCCGAACATAATCTCGTAAGCCCGAATTAATAACGGGATGCCCAATTAAATACATCGGGGTAGAAACCCATATGTCGGAACACTTAAACAAGCCCGACCAATTAAAATGTGTCGTCATCCAATCGAAACACTAATCATTAAACGTCGAATAAACTAACGTCGAAACGAGATCGTGTAATTGACCACAAGAATTCGCGTAGTCACCAAAGAGAAACCGTAAAGTCATCCAGTCGACTTTAAACGTAAACGCGAAAAATTTACAGGTATCAAATACCAAGAATAAATATTACGTCATGAACAAGTGACGTCATTATTGGAATTAAAATTATAAATAATTTCAGGAAAAAGGAAAATAACACGGGGTGTTACACTTACTCTCAATAAGTTTTCTGACATAAGATTGAGCATTAAGATTCCTATCAGACTTACCTTGAGAAGAACTAGATGCTTCTTGGGAACCCCTTACAAAGGTTGTTTTGGAAACGATGTTAGAATCACTTAATGTTCCTTTAAATCCCAATCCTTTTGTATTTCCAGTAGATTTTCCCACACTCAACATATGATTCAGCTTAAGTGTTCCACTTGATCATTTATGGATAGTTGAGTTAGCATCTTTTAATTCCTTTTCCAATCCCCCAATCCTTGTAGATTTCTCACTCAATTCCAATCTTAGAGTTTCTAATTCCTCATTGAGACCATCTACTTTTTTCAAAGCCTAATTCCTTTCTTGTTCAGACTTAGTCAACTCTTCCCTTAATGACTATCTTTCCTTATCAACATTTTAAAATTGAACCATAAATTTCGAGTACACTTTGCTAACATGTACGAACTTTTCATACAGTTTATTATATGCATCTTCATACGAGTCCCTACGATCTTCATTATCCTCAGAATCATAATCCTCAGACATTGCCCAACTTGCAGCAATTTCACCAACCTCCTTACTTTGTGCAACAAACACGGTGAAATTCTCAGACTCATCAGCCACGTCAGACTCAGCTGAGTCACTAGCTGTCCCATTATCTGATCCATCACTCCAAGTAACAGCTAGACCTTTTGCCTTTTTCTTCTTATTGGCGCACTCTGTAGCAATATGACCAAACCCTTGACACTCAAAACATTGAAGTTTCTTCTTTTTAGGGTCAAACTTGTCACTCCGATTCTGGACTTTTCTATTTTTAGAATCATGTGATTTATCTCCAAAATTTTGTCCTTTAATCAATTCATGACCATGAGAAGATTTTAAAAACTTATGAAACTGCTTCATAATCATATCAAACTATCTTGATCTACTCTCACCCTCCTCATCAGACTCACTAGGATCCTCTTTAGTGGTTCTAAAAGTTATGCTCTTCTCTTTTGTACCACTCGACTTCTTAGAGGATTGAGCACACATCTCCATCTTATAAGATTTTAGATTCCCTGCCAATTCTTCAAGTTTAATTTCTTTGAAACTCATGATTTCAGATATGACAGTAACCTTAGATCGAAAACGTTCCGGTAGAGACCTAATAATTTTCTTCACTATGGTAGTCTTTGGAATGGGCTCTCCTAGATTGTGACAACTTGTTACTATGTCAGTCAACCTAGCCTCAAAGTCACTAAAAAATTCATCATCCTCCATCTTTAGCTGTTCAAATTTTAAATTTTGAATTTGGAGTTTAGATTGCTTAACTTTTGAAGTTCCCTCATGAGTTATTTGGAGAATGTCCCAAGCTTCTTTTATAATTCCACATGTGGCTATTCTCTTAAACTCACTCGTAGTCACCGCATTATACAACGTATTCAAAGCTTTTGAATTCTAACTAACACTATTTATTTCAGTAGTGGTCCACTCACTCGATGGTTTTACCCTAAATTCATTAGTAACAACATCTTTCACAGTGGGTGGTGAGTATCCTACCTCAATGGCAAGCTAAGCTCTCTCATCTAGCGATTTAAAAAACGCTCTCATTCTCGCTTTCCAATACGTGTAATTAAAGCCATCAAACAAAGGGGACCTAGATATGGAACCTCCTTTACGTGGTACATCCATCGTCTAAGTTCAAGATCTAACCCTAGGTAGTTAACCTAAAATGGGGCAACCACACTCTGATACCAATTAAAATTACCTAGATGATCAATGAAAATAGCCTAGAGGGGGGGGGGGGGGGGTGAATAGGTTTTTTATGGATTTATTGACAAAGCAAAAAGACCAAATTATCTAAATTAACTAAAATTATCTAGAAAGCAAAGTAAATTGGAGTCGAATCATACAAAATCGATCATACGGTTGCATTCGGAGCGGTCTAAAGCCTTAAGAAAGCCTTTGACCGCGTAAAAATGGGTCAAAAACAACTAAAAAAGGAAAATATCAATCTTTTCCAAACCAGTAATATGAAAATTTTCGTAATTTGGACCAGGATTTGACAAAATTGGTCTGAAAAAGATCATCATCATTTTCTATGCCCAACCTAAGATAAAAACTTAACAAAGAAAAACTCTCATAAAAGTGAGTAAAAAATATTCACAGCAAAAATATATAACTTATTATGGATTGATTTATTCTTTATGAATAAATATAAAAAGAATAGAGTCTAGGGTTGTATTTAGCATGCACTACAAGAAAACTGGATTTTAGGGACGGTCCTTTAGTGATAGTCTTAAGAACCGTCCCTAATCTAAGTGCAGAATATAAAGCAATAGAGACACGATATTTTTACGTGAATATATTTTACGTGGAAAGACTCCAAGTAAAAAATACGGATACGCTTGGGTATCGATGCACTATGAATCAAGAATTACACAGACTTTATGAAGTTTAAGACTTACAAATCCCTCCAGGTCTGCCTTTCTCCACTTGATGTCTAATGAACTTGAATCACTTACAATCCACGAAGCTCTTGCTTCGCTCAGTACACTGACGGTTTCGCTTTTCAACGGATCAATAAACCAAGAAACGTCTTGCTTCGATCTCCACACTCAGACGACTCCATTTCTCAAACGGATCTAAGGAACCACGGTGTGTAGATTTTTCAGAATCTAGATCATTCAATCTTGCATAAGATCGTCGATGTAGAATCACGATAGAATCAACTCCAAAATAAGAGAGAACTAGAAGAATCACTCAATGATATTTTATCACTATCTCTATCTCTGTAGAAGAATATGAACGATATAATATTGCAGAGATTTTCCTTAAAAACCCTAGCCTCCTCTTTTGTAGACCTTGGTATTTATAGGCAATGATGAAGCAAACCCTAAGTTCGTCCTTTCTCGTAATTTCACACCCCACTGAGTTAAATCCAATATTCTGATGAATATAATGTATATTGCACGTACTTGAAGGTGTGAAGTTACAGCTATGAACAAATCAGGGCAACAAGGGAAATTTACGATTTTAAAATACCATGCCGCATCTACGCGCATAGGTCAGGCATAACTTAGTCATATATTTACACTTTCTAGGAACTTTTTACTTCTGTAGGCGTAGGTATTTTCATGGAAACCACTTTTCTCCGCAACTGTGCCAAAACGACCCTCTTGACTCCCCGAGACTTTTTGTTTGAATTGACGACTTTGGAAAATGCCATTTTTGCCCTCCGAAAGATATTTTTACTCAATACACTTACTTTTACACTTCACTTGTATTCTTTACTACTTCAATGCTTGATTTTGCCTTTGTCGAAGCTTGTAGATGTCGTTGAAACCAAACCGATATATCTAACACTCAACGTGGTTATTGTCTAGAACATGCCATAAATAAACAATACTCAAAAGTGTTCCTACACTAATTCATATAACCCGTATTTGAGAGATCATTCCAATTCCTCATACCACCTACTGGCTGTGGGAAATAAAAATCAAAACCAGAACTTCCATACAAATCCACAAACTTTTGAAAATCAGGAAAAATTCCAATTTTGTTCTCAACTCCTGAGTCCAGCTCAATTCATACATCCTAATCTTAATCCACCTCCAAGAGCATCAATTCGTGAGGGAAAAGTATTATAGACCTTTAGCAATTTCAAAGTCAATACACAAATGGTAGCTAATCCGAAAGGCCAACACATAAGTGACTTAATATCTACTAATGGACCTAAACGTGAGATAATTCAGGCCGACATAACATCTAGGAGTAGAAATGAAATTGATAAGCAAGCAGAGGAAAATGTTATGATTGAGGAAGAGGAACAAGAGGATTTCGAGGAATCATTACAATAGTGGTATGGGCAACCTATCCCCCATTACAAGAACTAATTGAGATAACATATGAACCTAGAATACCATTTTCCCAACATCTCAAGGAGCCATCTCATTATGAAAAACAAGAAAGTGATGAATGCTCTGTTATAGTAAAGATGAATGAGTTGGTGAAGGGACCATTACCTCATGGGTTGCAAGCAGAATTGTTGGAAACATTACCCATACATGGGATAAAGTTAGAACATGATAAATGAGCACCTTTATATGAAAATGATTTGTTATTCGATGTCAGTCTTATTAGTAATTATCCACAAACGAGAGCACTTACAAAATCACTTCCTACATTTTGTCCTACAATCAAGGGAAGTGTTAAAGAGAGGAAAGATGTTGGATAGCCATTTGCTGAGTGGTCGTGCCATCGACATTAAATAATGGCCTCGGTCTGAAAAACAATTCCTAATATTTAAGCTGAGTATAGTAATTAGGAATTTATTATTTTTTATCTTTATTTCTTTCTATCAGTTTTTCTCTAACATTTAGATTTTAAAATAACTATAAATATATTTATATAATATTTTTATATTTCATAGGATTACTTTATAAATATTTATACGTATTTTTATTTAAAAATTAATTAATTAAAAAATTATTCTCTAATATTTACATTTCTATCATTCACTCGTGTCTTTGATATTTTTGCATTTTTATTTTCTTTTATTTCACCAAAATTGACTTACATTCTAGTTTTCTCTTGTACACAAAAATTTGAAAAAAAACTTTTAAAAAGAAAAAGAATTTTTTACATTTGTTTTAATTTTATACTATATACTATACATATAAATCTATATATATATTTAACTAATATCTATATATATATACACCTATACAATAACACTTTATAAAATATATATATATGGATATAGATATATATAATACAAAGAAAAAAAAAAAACAATAACTATACATATATATATTTTTAATAGTTAACATGAATTTATTTTTATTTTATTTAAAAATATTTATTTATACGTTATTCAATGTATTTGAAAAAATATATATAATAATATACATAATGGAATGTCTATCCCTTATAATGATTACAATTATGGTGATT
Organism: Cornus suecica; assembly: GCA_963922005.1. Classification (NCBI taxonomy): domain Eukaryota; kingdom Viridiplantae; phylum Streptophyta; class Magnoliopsida; order Cornales; family Cornaceae; genus Cornus; species Cornus suecica. The sequence goes on along the minus strand of OY998240.1, from coordinate 25,856,482 downwards.
TAATTAGTATTGTTATACAAGAAGGTCTCTCCTTGTGTAATGATCTTAAATTAAGACACCAGTTGAAATCCCAACGTCTTTCAGGAAGAAAGGAATTGGGCGAATTCTGTGACCAATTTAGTTACAATGTCCCAAATGAGTATCCTAATAAAAGGAAAGATAAAGTTTCTAAAGATAGAAAACCTTATCGAAGAAAACGTTATACTAAAGGTAAACGTCATAGCAATAATAAGGAGTCTAAACCCAAAACAAATTATAAGAACAAGGGTAAAAGTAACTCTAAAATTAATGCTAAATGTTATAAATGTGGACGTATTGGCCATTATGCCAATAAATGTAAAACTAAGGCTAAATTGGATAGTCTGGAGATTGAACCTGGTCTTAAGCTTCAATTAAGTAAGTTGTTTCTTAATTCCAGTGATTCTGATCAGAATTCATCTGATTCTGATTCTGACAATGAAATTATGTTATTGTCAACCTCATCATCTTCCTCTGAAGATGCTCCCCTTTGTACTACCAGTTCTTGTAATTGTGGTACTAATGAGGGATCTTCCAATTATTGGAAGGCTATTGTTGAAATGAATGGTTTAAGTCTTAATGTCTTAACCAGTCAGCAACAATCCTTTGTTGATTTATTAGATCAAATAAGTGATCCCCAGATTAAACTTAAAATGATTGAGTTTTGTTACCAAAATCAAATTAAGGAAGATAAGGATACAATTAAGGTTCCTAATTAACCCTTTACTATGAAAGAGGTTTTCAATAGGTTAGAAGGATCAAATTCCCAAAGACCTGTTAATATTAATGACCTTCGCCAGGAAGTTAATATTTTGAAAACTGAGGTTCAATAGTTAAAAGCTAATCATTCTAAGACTGAGTTAATTATAACCCAATTACAATTAGCTCAAGCTTCCATTTGTTCTTCTTCTAGACTTGAGTCTGAGGAGAATGTTTCACCACCTAATAATGAAAAGGAAACTGTTAAAAATGATTATTTGTGTCTTCTTGACCAGGTGACTTTTCAAAAATGGTACATTAATGTCAAGATTGTTATTAATGAAGAGTATGTTTTACCTGAATTAATGGCTCTTGTTGACAGTGGTGCTGATTTAAATTGCATACAGGAAGGATTAATTCCTACATAGTATTTTGAGAAAACTACCCAAGGACTTTTAAGTGCTAATGGTAGTAAAATGCAAATCAATTATAAGCTTAATAAAGTTTATATTTGTAATGAAGGTTTTTGTTTACCAACTACTTTCTTGCTTATTAAAAATATGAGTTTACCAGTTATTCTGGGTACTCCATTTCTTACATCGTTAATGCCTATTGACAAAATTGATACTACAGGTATTTTCACTACTTTGCAGGGGACTTCAATTGTGTTTAAATTCATAACACAACCCCTTAATAAGAATATTAACTCTATCAGAGATAATATCTTTTTCAAAGAAAAGCAAATAAATTATTTGCAAAAGGAAATTATGTCCTTGAATATCAATCAAAGGTTGTCAAATTACGACATCCAAAATGGAATACAAACTATTCAGAATCAATTTCTTTCTGAAGTTTGTAGTGATATCCCTAATGCTTTCTGGGATCGTCAGAAGCATACTGTTTCTCTTCCTTATGAAGAAAGTTTTGATGAAAGATTTATTCCTACAAAAGCCCGTGCCGGTCAAATGAAAAAAGACTATATGGACTTATGTAAGAAAGAAATCCAAAACCTTCTTGATAAGAAGTTAATTGTTCCAAGTAATTCTCCTTGGAGTTGTACTGCATTTTATGTTAATAAACATTCTGAAAAGGAAAGAGGTGTTCCCAGATTGGTTATGTCACGCCCCAAATTCCTAGGACTACGAAACCCGAGCCTAAGAGCTAAGGGAGTGATTGCGGAAGTAAAAAGAAACGAAAAACAAATGAAAACCAATGACTGAAGGTCATCAAACACCCACAAAGGGTTGCAATGAATGCCCAGATACCATGCTGTCACGCCCCTAAGATTCCCGAAACTCAAATCTAGAGAATCAGCGAATCTCCAAGGGATGACACTAGTCAAACGACTACTAGAGTCAACAACAACAAAGAGACACATGGAATAACAATAAAAATATACTCCATGTCAAGGAGAATGCTAGAAACTCACTAGCATCCTCCAATACCAACTGGCACGCTCCTAAATTCCTAAGACTCCCGAACAGGGACATCCGAGGAATCCAGGATGTGATCCTTAATACAAATGACCAACTAAGACATCATTAACCAAGAAAACATATGGGTTAATGGTAGAAATGGTATATTTAATACCCAAATGGATAATAAACAAAGCAGCGGAATCTAACGAAAATCCGGCAGAGTTCCGTTTGTAAATGGAACATCCGGACAACAACCACAACACAAGAACCTGCCAATAGCAATTCAATAATCACAATGGCTTCCAAGCCCCACATTCATCAATCCTAATAGGGCCGAGGTAGTGGAAAGGAACCAAAACCCTCCAAACCCTCTAACATCAACAGAGCCACAAATGTTCGAATAAAAATACAGAAGAGCACCTAACTGTGCGGAATAGATACAATACATCCTGAAAGAATAATTACAGGAAATAAAAGATACATCAACAGGGATATGCCAACAGACTGGCTCCCAAAAGAAAATATATAACAATCCCATAACAATGGGTAGAGAAACTGAAAGCGGATACCTATCGTCCCCAAACCCAGTCGTGCTGCAACCGTAACCGCATCACCCAACGCAACTCCAAAACCTGTAACAAGGAAACAAAAGAAGCTGCCGTTGCACTGCATCCTGCCCATAGCCGTATAATTCCTGCAACCTGGCGTGGAATACCAGGGGGGGCAATTGAAATTCCCTCCGTGAGCAAATAAGCTCAGTGGGAAAAGATATCCTAACTACCACATCCTCTGATAGTTTAGGTAAAGCTAAACCGTCTAATAAGATATAAATATAGCCCAACTAGTCCCATCCACGCAAACCCAAGTCACACGCTCATATATTATCGTAAACGAGTATACATAAGTATATAGGGAATATATATATATATATATACACATATATATATATATATATATAAATACACAACATGAGTCTCTAAAACTCGTACTCCAAGTACCCAACACCAGTAGTCTACACTACTCTCATCAACGTACACTAAGTACACGATACTAAGATCCAGTCTAACAAATCGCCAATTACTCACAACACAATTCAGAAGATCCAACCGAGGAGATCACACTCACCTCTAATATCCACAAGGAAACAAAATCCACCAATAGTACCAAGGAAGGCTCAAATCCTACACCCCGATAACACAGGAAGGAAAACACCCACGTCCTTGCGTACTAACACAACCATCATCAATATATATATATATATATATATACAATATATATATATAACAAATCTCATCCCACTCCTAGAGGAATCTACCTCTCAGGAACTAGATCACCTCAATCACATCTATTCCTCGATACCATAAGTCACATCATCACATTAACCTCATAATACTATCACCAATATATATATATATACATATATATATATATAACAAACCTCAATTGCTATCTCCAACAATGTCAATTAATCACCAACGCTTTCACTAAGGATATGAAAAACCACGTAAGAGTCAAGAACCCAAGCAAGGGAAAAGGAGTCCCAATGCTACACCAACAGATAACCGAGACACAATGTCAAGGTTAAGAATACCCAAACAAGGAAAGAACATCACGAATGAACCAGAAAGGAACACCACAAGTGGACAAGGGAACCAAAAGCGAATGGCCGAGTATGAAAGTAAATAAAAGAGGAATCCCAAGGATTTCCATAGTTTTTAAGAAAAAGGTTTTTAAAACTCAAACCATTTCATTCGGCATCCATGCCCCTGACAAGTGAAAAACCCCAATCACCTAGATGGTGACATCAACAACCCAAAGAAAAGGAATGGCAACACTATAAGTGTGCACTGAACAACACCAAGCCTCCTAACCGAGACTTAGAACGATCCGAAGAAAAGGTGAAACAAGAAACCACCTTTCAAAATACTACAAGTCGAGATTTTGAGAAAGAAGTCTCAAAATCTCAGAATCTCGAGACAAATGATAAAATAGTTTTCTTTTTAGAAATCACACAGTAAAAATGACCGTCTTGCCCCCGGTCTCCGTCAGTCGCCATCACAGGCTTTTAAAAGTTGAAAATCATTTCAAAGAAGATCTCAAGATCATTTTATAAGTATTAAAACTGTTCGTTTATTCGGGGGTAGGCGAAAACGGGTTTTTCCTTTTAAATACAAAAGTTTACTTTCAAAACTTAGAAAACACCGTTTTCGAAATGACAGCCAAATAAGTGAAAACAACTCCACAGAATCAAATGACAACACCAGGAAAAGGTTCGGCACCACGCCGTAACCGACAACTCAAGAAATGACATGTAAGTCAAAGACTACGTACTGGCGTACAAAACACAGTACGAGGAATGCTTAGAGAAATTAACTAAGCACTAGAAACCACGCTACAGTATCCTAAGTACTTAATAGAACTCACCTCAACCATAACCTCTTCTCATCAATCAACATCTCACACAATCTCATCACCTGCCTTCTCTAAGGCCTCAATCCTTAATTGACACTAAAATTAATCTCGGACCTCAAATCTCTAACAAGGTCACATAGCCAGCCAAAATCACCAAACTACTAACCACAATCACAAGACTACTAACCAAAGTCACAAGACTGCTAACCACAATCACATGGCTACTAACCATAATCACAAGGCTACTAACCACAATTACAAAACTATTAACCACATTCTCTAAGGCATTACTCCACCTCAACTCAACCTCAATTCTACAATCCATCTCTAACTTCAACTAACCACAGAAGTCACCAGACCAATATACTTAACCTCCCCTACGGGCACAAAAGTATACAACACAAGTATAAGGATATACGCCTCGTTTATACTTTAATAATTACTGCTTTTAAATTCCCGTTTTCACATTTATCACTTCCAACTGAGCATTTTATAAAATGAATTCATTTTGCATATTCATAAATAATCATGCTCCAACATATATATATATACATATCAATAAATCACATGCTGATATGCAACGCACCGTACTCACAGACCGCCTGTGGTACACACACACAAAAACACACCCTACCAAAGGGTCCTGGATCATTCTCCACCATTCCCCTAAGTCTGCAGGCTCACTAGGGAATGTGGACTCATCGTACCGTTCTTCCCAAGTGCTTTTGACACTTCACACTTTTAACCAAGGAAGACGTCCTCCACGACGCGGTCGTGCGCATAGGCTTTGGACGATATGTCGTCCCCCTATCATCTGCGTTTCTCAACTTTTTAGTTCTGTGGGAGCAAGAAGCACCCCCTGGCCAGTTGTTTCGACGATCCAAACACAAACGTCTACTCGTGCACCACGCACAAAGGAAGTAGACCACACCAAATGAATCTCTACAAATGGTGAACACATGCACTACATGCACCAACACCCATGTCTCACAATACATGGTGTACACAAATAAATCATGTCCAACATAAATATGTAATGCACCATATTTATAAAAATACCCACATGGTAATATCAACATAAATCTCAAATCTCTGTACATGCTTTTAAAATATATTAAAGCATTTAGATCACATGTAAATAATTTCATATACCATTCATATTCTCCAAAAATATATTTTCTTTAATTCTTTAGAAAATATCTCATTTTCAATTAATATGCCTTTTTAAAATAATTTAACAATTATTTCACATATTCCAAAAGGAACCTAGCACATCGTCTAAGCTTTACGAATCTCTACTAACCCATTTAAATTCGTAAGGGTTTCTAAGCCGTCTATTATTATTTAATTTAAATAAGAATATTATTTAATCACATAGGAATAATTTAATAAATTTTCTTAAATTAATTCCTAAGTCCCATTCTGATCCTAAACAATTTATAGATATTTAAACTAGCAATTTAATATATCTATAATAAATTAAATAAGGGTTTTGCACCCCTAAACTACTTCAATAATGCGGAGTGAGAAATATAATTTCCCACCTAATTATACGTTACCGAACAGCCCGAACAGCACAGTACCGGCGCCCGAATATGAAGCCCGCCGACCAAAATCATCCAAAAACTATTTCGAATATATCGAAATGTCCGTCTCGACAACCTATACGATATATATGAAGCCCATTAATAATCGGTTAATTAATTGGGTTAAATCTAAAATACCCCAAACGAAATCTATAACCTATAAATGCGATTTCCGGGCAAACCATTTATCCTAAAATCACGAAATTAATATATATCGAATACCATGTATATATGGAGCTACTCACCGAAAATCGGCTCAAACCGATCACCGGAAGGTTGCCGAAAATATGGCCGAAGCTCCAGCCGAGTTCGCCCCTGTCCACGCGTCCACGCGCGAACTAGCTGCGCCTTGCGCCACCGTACGCGACCACCTGCGTGCCTCGCCGACGCCGCCAGCACCGCCGCCGTCCACAGCCCAGCAGCCCCTCGCCGTCGCTGCTCCCAACCAGCTGCAACCGCCGGTCATCCCTTAGCCGACTCTGCTCTTCCTCTCTCGCCATGACCGGCGACTCTCGCTCTCTCTCTCTCGCCTAACCGGCGACCATGGAGGTGGAGGAAGGTGGTTCAGTCGTTCTCCTGTGGAGAAAGAGAGGAGCAGATCGTCTGATGGCGTGTAGAGAAGAGAATGAGAGTAGTTGGTCTGTTGTAGCGTGTACATATATACATATATATGTACTAATTGCACAACTAACCCCCAACTTCTTTATAATTGCAAAATGAACCCCACTTTAATGATATATATATATAATTAAATATATATATATATAATAAGTTCCAACAATTACCGGAAGCCTCGAAATAATATTGAGTCAACCCGTAAGTCCACAGGACGCCCAATAAAATATATCGGTGTAGGAACCCAAATATCGGAACACTTAAACAAGACCGACCAATTAAAATGTGTCGTCATCCAATCGAGACACTAATCATTAAACGTCGAATGATACCGCGTAGTCGAGAATAAGAATTCGCGTAGTGTCGTCCAGCCGACTTTAAAACTGAACGCGAAAATTTTACAGGTATCAAATACCAATTAAATAAACAATACGTCATGACAAGTGACGTCATTATTGAAATTAAATTAAAATTAATTTCAGGAAAAAGGAATATAACACGGGGTGTTACAGGTTCTTAACTATAAACCATTAAATGATGTTTTAAAATGGATTCGTTATCCAATTCCAAATAAAAAGGATTTGTTGGATAGACTTAATACTGCTGTTTTATTTTCAAAATTTGATTTGAAATCTGGCTTTTGGCAAATTCAGGTTAATCCTAAAGACAGATATAAAACTGCTTTTGTTGTTCCTTTTGGTCATTATGAATGGAACGTTATGCCTTTTGGGTTAAAAAATGCTCCTTCAGAATTTCAACATGTCATGAATGATATATTCAATCCTTATTCAGATTTTGTGATTGTATATATTGATGATATTCTTGTCTTTTCTAAATCCATTGATCAGCATTTCAAACATTTGAAAATTCTTAAAGATGTTTTGAAACGCAGTGGTTTAGTTATTTCTGCTCCTAAAATGAAACTTTTCCAAGATAAAGTTCGATTTTTAGGTCATAATATTAATCAAGGGAAAATTATTCCTATTGATAGAAGTATTGAATTTGCTTCTAAATTTCCTGATGAAATCACAGATAAAACTCAGCTCCAAAGATTTCTTGGTAGTCTGAATTATATCTCTGATTATTATCAGAATTTTGCTCAGGACAGTGCTATTTTGTACCAAAGATTAGGTAAAAATCCTCCTCCTTGGTCCAATCTGCATACTGAGGCTGTTAAAAAAATTAAGATTAAAGCTAAACAATTACCTTGTTTATCTTTAGCTAATCCTTTATGGTCTAAAATTGTTGAAACTGATGCGTCCAATAAAGGATATGGGGGTATTTTAAAGTAATTAAATCCCTCCACTAGTAAGGAAGAGCTAGTTCGATTTACTTCTGGTACATGGAAGAATGCTCAACTTAATTATGCTACAATTAAACAAGAGGTTTTAGCCATTGTCAAATGTGTCTATAAATTTCATGATGATTTGCTTAACCAACATTTTTTGGTTAGAGTTGATTGCAGTGCAGCAAAACAAGTTTTGAAAAAAGATATTAAAAATCTTGCTTCTAAACAGATTTTTGCAGGATGGCAAGCAGATCTTTCTGCATTTGATTTTGATACCGAATATATTAAGGGAGAGTCTAACTCTTTACCTGATTTCTTAACTCGTGAATTTTTGCAGGGAATTCAATGAGTGGCCCTTCCAAAGGAAACCCAGCCAATAAAGGCAAGGGTAAGAAAAAGAAAGATTCAAATAGAATGAATATTACAAATGAGGATATTTTTCCTCACCTTCAAACTCAAAAGGGAAATGAAGTCCCTACTACTGCTAAGGAAGCTCTCCTCATGGAGCCTCTTCCTTTCATTCCTAATACAAGGATTACTCAATATGTTTTAACCTTGGAACCTCAGGATGTCCAATGGATGCCTGATCCTAGGGAAATCAAACGCCGTTATCTTGGTGATGTGCAGAATTATGGTGCACCTCTCAATAAAGAGAGATATGTTTATGAGATGATTTTGCAGGAAACAAATTCTGTCATTATTACTCATACATATGAGAAGTCTGATGACAAAGTTAAAAGCCCAATTTCATATTCTAAAGCTGTTATTAAAAGGGTAATGAAACCCACTGATTGGGGGCTTGACCCTGCAAGACCCAGAACCTTTTCTCGTTCTGGAAAGATGTTTTCTTTTAATTACTGGGATTACAAAGAAGCATGGAAACATGCATTTTTATACCAGAATGTCAAATACAAGCATACGTGGTTTTTTAAATTCTGTCCTGAATCATTAAAAACCTCCTATCCAAATTGGATTTTTTATTGGTGGCGTCTTTATGGCCCTGACCTTGACATTTTACCTAAGATAATTAGGGATCAGTTTAGTTCTTGGACTGGTTATTTCTGCTCCTAAAATGAAACTTTTCTTCTAAGTAAGTTTGGGGGAAAGGTAATATAGTTTAAATATTTTACGTATCTCTCTTGTAGATTTTTAAAATTTTCTACCATAAAAATAAAATAAAATATATGTATGTATATATATATATATATGTATGTATGTATATATATATATATATGTATATATATATTATATATAAGGAACATCATAAAATAAAATAAAAATAAAGCCTCGATTAATCGGTGAATGCTTCGCTCGATCGGTAGGCTGCTATTTTTATTATTTTTATTTTTCAGAATATACTGATTTTTGCCTTTTCAGACCATTCTAGTCAAAATCCTGGTTCAAGTTTCGAAAATTCTTCATATAACAGGTCAGACAGAGATTGATATTTTCCCTTTTGAGTTTTTCACTGATTATAATATTATTCTATATTATGTATTTTCTTTCGAGTCAAGTTATAAACTTTCTTCTATAATTATTAAAAAATAAATAAATATAATAATAATAATAATAATAATAATAATAATAATAATAATAATAATAATAATAATTTTGATTATTCTATAGAAACAAAATACATATATATGGATATACAATAATTATTTATATATAACTATATTAATATTCTCTAATTATAAAATCTATTTTTTATATAATTCAAACTATTTTTAACTCTCTTCTAAAATAAGTTTAGGGGAGGGACAACATATTTTTTTATTTTATATTATTTTAAGTACTATATATATGATTTTATAGGTTTTATTTTATAATATATAAAAATATATTGTTACTATTACATATGTTTATGTATATAGTTTGACTAACTTATATATAATAAAAATAAAAAATAAAAAATTTATCTTTGCAATATCAATTTCTAGGTTTAGATTATTTTTCTTTTATGCAAGTTTGTTTTAGTTTTTCAAAGTTGTAGCCCTATGGCCAAGTTTTCTTTTGTTAATGATTAATTAAATTCCATTGCCTTATATTTTTTTTTTTTAAATGATTATACTATGATCTTGGTTTTAGTCTTGATTAGATTGCAGATTATGGCAGACACCAATTTTGGGGGAGGTTTCGACAACATCCTGAAATCTTGCTCTAACAAGTGGTAATATTATTCTATCCCTATATTTTAATGTTTATTAGAACCATGATGACAAGGTTTGATTCAAGTTTGGGGGGATGGGATAATATAGACACAAATATAAGGGGATGAAAATGTTTTAGTTTTTAAGAAAAACAATATATATAGAAAATTCTGCATTATCTACTGGTTTGCTATTGTTAAAAATGTACAAAGTCGTGGGTGATCGATCGGCTGACTTAAATATATATATATATATAAATATACAATATATATAGCTTCATATATATATAATACATATATAACTAACTCCTAATATCCACAAAATAAAAAAAATTAGATATATATACATAATTATATGTAAAATAAATATTTACTATATTATTTCAATCACTATATTTTTATCTTTATATAAGCATATTCTTGATTAAAATTGTGAATTAATTAGGAAAATGAGAATAGTATAGAAAGTAGATGTATGTGATATTTTCTGCTTATCTGAATAATGATTAAATTAGAAATGTGAAAAGATGTGGTTCTTCATAAGTGAGTGAATTGGTGAAATTGAAACTAGAAAATACAATCTTGACCTATAAGCACATGCACATGATCTCTATAGCTTCATTTATGAACATATAAGGTATTATCTCAGAAGAAAAAAAAAAGAAGAAAAAAGAAAAAATATATATTATGAAAGATAGAAAATAAATACGTAAACATTCTGTAACACCCCATGTTATTATACTTTTTACTGAAATTATTTATAATTTAATTTCAGTAATGACGTCACTTGTTCATGATGTATTATGTCACGCCCCAAATTCCTAGGACTCCGAAACCCGAGCCTAAGAGCTAAGGGAGTGAATGCGGAAGTAAAAAGAAACGAAAAACAAATGAAAACCAATGACTGAAGGTCATCAAACACCCACAAAAGGGTAAAATGCTCTAATACCATGCTGACACGTCCCTAAATTCCTAAGACTCCCGAACTGGGATATCCAAGGGATCCAGGATGTGATCATTATGATGAGCACCCAACTAAGATATCATTAGCCATGAAAACGTATGGAATAATGATGGAACGGTATATTTCATACCCAAATGAATAATAAACAAAGCAGCGGAATCTAATGAAAATCCGGCAGAATTCCGTTTGTAAATGGAACATCCGGATATACAACCACAACACAATAACCTGCCCAAAGCAATTCAATAATCACAATGGCTTCCAAGCCCCACATTCATCAATCCTAATAGGGCCGAGGTAGTGGAAAGAAACCAAAACCCCTCCAAACCCTCTAAAATCAACAGAGCCACAATTGCTCGAATAAAAATACAGAAAAGCACCTAACTGTGCGGAATAGATACAATACATCCTGAAAGAATAAGTACAGGAAATAAATAATACATCAATAGGGATATGCCAACAGACTGGCTCCCAAAAGAGATACATAATAATCCCATAACAATGGTTAAAGAAACTGAAAGCGGATAGCTATCGTCCCCAAACCCAGTCGTGCTGCAACCGTAACCGCATCACCCAACGCAACTCCAAAACCTGTAACAAGGAAACAAAAGAAAGCTGCCGTTGCACTGCATCCTGCTCATAGCCGTATATTTCCTGCAACCTGGCGTGGAATACCAGGGGGCGAATGAAATTCCCCTGTGAGCAAATAAGCTCAGTGGGAAAAGATACTCTAACTACCACATCCTCTGGCAGTTTAGGTAATGCTAAACTATCTAGCAAGATATATATATAGCCCAACTAATCTCATCCACGCAAAACCCAAGGCACACGCTCATATACTACCGTACGTAAGTATATAACGGGGATATACATACATATACACATATATATATATAAGAATAAATACACAGCATGAGTCTGTAATGTACAACTAAGACTCGTACTCCAAGTACCAACACCAGTAGTTTACACTACTCTCACCAGCGTACACTAGGTACACGACACTAATGTCAAATCTAACCAATCATTCAGCGCTCACAACGCTAACCAGAAAATCTAAACAGAGGGAATCACACTCACCTCTAACATCCACAAGGATCAAAATCCACCTCTAGTACCAAGGAATACTCATAACTCACTCCCCGAGAACACAGGAGGAAAAGTACTCACGTCCTTGCGTACTAACACAATCATCGTCTATATATATATATATATATATATTGTAAATGTACAATATATATATATATAATACAAACCTCATCCCATTCCTAAGGAAAATCTACCTCTCAAAGGCTAGATCACCTCAATCATATCACCATACCATAAATCACATCGACCTCATAATACTATCATCGATAGGGTCAATCACATCACTAACGCTCTCACTATAGGCGAGGGAAAACCACCAATCAAATCACTAAGAGTAGGCGAACTCAACTCACAAGAACGACCACCCAATGGTCACCGAAACAAAGCAAAGGAAAAGACTTCCCAATGCTAAACCAACAGATAACCGAGACAACAATGTCAAGGTTAAAACACCACAAGTGTTTAAGGAGAACACTTGGAGAACACTTGGACAAGGAACCCAATCCACTCGGTATCCATGCCCACAACATGTGGAACAACTCGAATCACCTAAGTAGTGACGTCAAAAACCAAGAAGAAAGGAAGGGCAACACTATATGTGTGCACTGAATAACACCAAGCCTCATACCCGAGACTTAGAAATGATAGGAAGCAAAGGTGAAACAATGGAACACCTTTCGAAACTCTACAGGATGAGATATTGAGAAAGAGGTCTCGAAATCTCAGAATCCCAAGAAAAGTAATAAAATAGTTTTCCTTTTAAGAAACCACATAGTAAAAATGACCGTCTTACCCCCGGTCTCCGTCAGTTGCCATCACCGACTTTTAGAAGTTAAAATCTTTGTTTAAAGAAGATCCTAAGATCATTTTATAAAGTGTTAAAACTTTTAGTTGCTACGGGGGTAGGCGAAAACGAGTTTTTCCTTTTAAGTACAAAGAGTTTAGAAAACACCGTTTTCGAAATGACAGTCAAATAAGAGAAACACAACTCTATGAATTCCTGTAATGTCCGAGAGGACAGTAAAGGAAGAGCAACACGTTGGACTCACGGAAGACAACCATCCATTCCAACTCCACCAATTCAAATGACACCACGAGGAAGAGGTTCGGCACCACACCGTAACCGACAACTCAAGGAATGACATACAAGTCAACGACCACGTACTAGTGTACAAAACACAGTACCAGGAATGCTTAAGGGAAGGGACTAAGCACTAGAACCAAGTCTGTCAAACTACAGTACCTCGAGTACTTAATAAAGTCACTCAACCATAACCTCTTCTCACCAATCAAAATCTCGACTACAGTTGATAGTCTATTCCTCAAAAGTGAAAGACACCTAAAGGTCCATACTACAACTCACAATCTCATCACCCGCCTTCTCGAAGGCCCCAATTCATAACTGATACTAAAATCAATCTCTAACCTCCAATCTCTAACAAGGTCACACAGCCAACCACAATCACCAAACTATTAACCCCGCCTTCTCTAAGGCATCAACGCCAAATCATCTCTGCAGTTCATCACTAACCACAAAGGTCACTATGTCAATATACTTAACCTCCCCCAAGGGTACGAAAGTATATATATACTCACAAGTATAAAATAAGCATTTCATTATACTTGATCTATTACCACATGTAATCATTTTCTTTCACATTAATCATTATCAACTGAGCATTTTACAAAGATATGAATTTAAATTCGCAATATTCATACATAACATGCTCCAAAAATCCAACAGGCAATAATAACACATATTAAACCTGTTCCAACAACACATGTAATAATCTCACGTATACATGTCAAATGAAATCACATAAATGTCATGCAAATATAATGTGACTCAACACCACACTTTGCCCTATCATAGGTTAACGAATACGCACTCTACCCATAAATATGAGCTAACAAAGGGTCGCACCGGTACTTCCCAAGTGATTTTGAAACTTCTCACTTCAACAAGGAAGACGGTTTGCACGAGACGACCCGTGACCAAAGATTCGTCAACACGAATGCACGAGACGACCCGCGACTTCGAGAATGAGACGACTCACCCTATACCCCATTCACAGCTCATTATTCTGTAGGATGGGAACACCCCCTGGCCAGTTGTTGCGACGATTCGACACAAAGACACCCCACATGATTTCACAACCCACATATACCAATACCATGATTTAACACTACATGATATTCTCAATATGCATCCAGGTCCAAATGACAATCATGCATCAACATAAATATGATTTCATAAACCGCATATACCAACACTATATGCATCTAGGTTTCAATGACAATCATCTCTCAATATAAATATGTAACGCATCATATTTATATATAATATCCACATGAATCCAATATAATTCTCGAAATCTCTTTCTAACATGCTTTTAAAATACAATAAAGCATTTAAATCATATGAAAACAATTTCATATACAACTCATGTTTTCAAATATATATTTTCTTTAATTCTTTAGAAAATATTTCAAATTCCCTTATCATGCCTTTAAAATAATTAAAGCAATTAATTCACGTCTCGCAAGGGAACCTAGCACAACGTCTAAGTTTTCACGAATCTCTACTAAATCATTTAATTCTCAAGGGAATTTCTAAACCGCCTATTCCTATTCTATTCAATTAGGAATATATTTAATCTCGTAGGAAATAATTTAATTAATTTTCTTAAATTAATTCCTAAGTCCAATTCCGATTCTAAACGAATTATAGATATTTAAATTAACAATTTAATATATCTATATTAAATTAAATAAGGGTTTTGCACCCCTAAACTACTTCAATAATGCAGAGTGAGAAATATAATTTCCCACCTGAGATTACGCTTACAGAACAGCCGTTTCGGGCCCACCGTGAATAGTACCGGTGCCCGAATATAACGCCCACCGACCAAAGTCGTTCGAAAAATATTTCAAATATATCGAAATGTCCGCCTCGACAACCTATACGATATATACGAAGCCCGTTAACAATAGGTTAAATAATTGGGTTAAATCTAAAATACCCCAAACGAAAACTATAACCTATAAATGTGATTTCCGGGCAAATCGTTCAACGTAAAATCACGAAATTAATATATGACGAATACTACGTAGGTACGAAACTACTCACCGAAAATCGGCTCAAACCGATTACCGGAAGGTCGCCGAAAAATTGGCCGAAGCCCTGCCGGATCGCCCCTGCCCACGCGCGTCTCCCCTGCGCGAGCCCAGCTCTGTCCGGCGCCACCCTACGCCACCACGGCCTCCCGCGCCGCCGCCTGGCCCAACCGACGACCACCATGCTGTCGCCGACCGTCGCCGTGCCCTTGCTCCAGCTGCGCAGCCGCGTCTGCCATGGAGAACAGCCCGAGGTCTCTCTCTCCAGCCGCTCCTCTCTCTCTCTCGCCATGACCGGCGACCGAAGATGGAGAAGTAGGGAGCTGCTTCAGTCGTGGAGAAGAAACGAAGAAGAAATGAAGAGAAACGGGAGTGGTGTCGTGTAGGAGAAGACTGGTTCAGCAGATACGGGTCTGTGCACGTATACATGTGTATATGCATATATGCCCTAATTGCAAAAGCAACCCTTTAATTGTCCATAATTGCGAAACTGACCCTTCAAGTATCCGTAATTGCGAAATAACCCCAAAACTATATATATATAATTAAATATATATATATATACACAATAAATCCCGAAAAATACCGGGAACACCAAAACGTAATCTCGCAAACCCGAATCAATAACGGGACGCCCAATCAAAAATATATCGGGGTAGAAACCCAAACGTCGGAACACTTAACAGGCCCGATCCAATTAAAATGCGTCGTCATTCAATCGAAACACTAATCATTAAATGTCGAATAAACTAACGTCGAAACGAGACCGTGTAATTGACAACAAGAATTCGCGTAGTCGTCAAAGAAAAACCATAAAGTCATCCAGTCGAC
The DNA here is from genome assembly GCA_963922005.1 of Cornus suecica. Taxonomy (NCBI): domain Eukaryota; kingdom Viridiplantae; phylum Streptophyta; class Magnoliopsida; order Cornales; family Cornaceae; genus Cornus; species Cornus suecica. The sequence goes on along the minus strand of OY998240.1, from coordinate 25,840,296 downwards.
TTTAAAACTAAACGCGAAAAATTTACAGGTATTAAATACCAAGAATAAATAATACGTCATGAACAAGTGACGTCATTACCGAAATTAAATCAAAAATAATTTCAGTAAAAGGGATAATAACACGGGGTGTTACATATTATTTATTCTTGGTATTTGATACCTGTAAATTTTTCGCGTTTAGTTTTAAAGTCGACTGTATGACTTTACGGTTTCTCTTTGACGACTACGCGAATTCTTGTTGTCAATTACACGGTCTCGTTTCGACGTTAGTTTATTCGACGTTTAATGATTAGTGTTTCGATTGAATGACGACGTGTTTTAATTGGATCGGGCTTGTTAAGTGTTCCTACGTTTGGGTTCCTGCCCCGGTATATTTAATTGGGCGTCCCGTTATTATTTCGGACTTACGAGATTATGTTTGGGCGTTCCCGATAATTATTGGGGTTTACTGTATATATATATATTTAAATATATATATATATATATATATATATTGTAGTGGGGGTTATTTCGTGATTATGGACAAATGAAGGGTAACTTATATAAATTGAATATATATGTATACGCATATATATATCTGTATATTGTTATGAACGAATGACCTAGCCTTCGCTCTATCTTCTCCTACACGATACACAGACATCTCCTTCTCTGCTTCACGTTTCTTCTCAACACACGAGCTGCTTCTCTGCCCTTCATCTCCATTTTCGCCGGTCATGGCGAGAGAGAAAGAGTCGGCAACTGGACGGGAGGGCTGCGGTTGGACGCGCGCAACCAGGAGCTACAGCGATGGTCCAGGATGATGACGGCGGTTGTTGGTAGTGACGGCGGTGGCGTCGTGGCCTGGAGGAGGCGGCGTGTGGTGGTGCCGGTGGTGGCGCAAGGAGCCGGCAGCTATTGCAGTGGCTACGCGCGTGAGCAGGGGTGACTCCGGCCAGGCTTCGGCCAATTTTTTGGCGACCTTCCGGTGATCGGTTTGAGCCGATTTTCGGTGAGTAGTTTCGTACATACGTGGTATTCGCCATACTTTAATTTTGTGAATTTACGTTAAACGATTTGCCCGGAAATCGCATTTATTGGTTATAGATTTCGTTTGGGTTAATTTAGATTTACCCAATTTAATTAACCGATTATTAATGGACTTCGTATATATCGTATAAGTTGTCGAGACGGACATTTCGATATATTCGAAATAGTTTTTGGACGATTTTAGTCGGCGGGCTTCATATTCGGGCGCCGTTTCGGGCTATTCGGTAACGTATATTTAGGTGGGAAATTATATTTCTCACTCTGCATTATTGAAGTAGTTTAGGGGTGTAAAACCCTTATTTAATTTAATATAGATATTTTAAATCGTTAATTTAAATATCTATAATTCGTTTAGAATCGGAATTGGACTTAGGAATTAATTTAAGAAAATTAATTAAATTATTTCCTATGTGATTAAATATATTCCTAATTGAATTGAATAGGAATAGACGACTTAGAAATTCCGTGGAAAATTAAATGGGCTAGAGAAATTTGTAAATGTTGGATGTGAGAGACTTAGACGCCATGCTAGGTTCCTCTTATTATACGTGAATTAATTGTATAATTTATTTTAAATGAATGATAAGAGAAATTGAAATATTTTCTAAAGAATTAAAGAAAATATATTTTTGGAGAACATGAATGGTATATGAAATTATTTTCATATGATTTAATTGCTTTATTGTATTTTAAAGCATGCAAGGAGATTTTTGAGATTTATGTTGACATTACCATGTGGGTAATTGCTTAAATATGATGTACTATATATTTATGCTGAGTACAGGGGTATGTATCCTGTAGGGACGGTTTTGTGTCGGATTGTATCCATTAACCTGTGATGGGCGCCGTGTGAATTATATGTGGATATTGTATATAGATATGATGCATTACATATTTATATTGAGGCATGATTATCATTTGGACCTGGATGCATATTGAGAATATCATGTAGTGTCAAATCATGGTATTGGTATATGTGGGTTGTGAAATCATGTGGGGTGTCTTTGTGTCGAATCGTCGCAACAACTGGCCATGGGGTGTTCCCATCCTACAGAATAATGAGCTGTGAATGGGGTATAGGGTGAATCGTCTCATTCTCGAAGTCGCGGGTTGTCTCGTGCATCCGTTATATGGATCTTTGGTCACGGGTCGTCTCGTGCAACCGTCTTCCTTGTTGAAAGTGTAGTGTCAAAAACACTTGGGAAGAATCGGTGCGGTACTCTTTCTCCTTGTAAATGGGTGGAGTGCGTATTCGTTAACCACGTGATGTGGGCAAAGGGTGGTATTGAGTCACATTGTATATGCATGGCATTTATGTGATTTCATTTGACATGTATACGTGATATGATTTCATGTGTTGTTGGAGCAGGTTTAATATGTGTTATTATTGCCTGTTGGATGTTGGAGCATGTTATTTATGAATATTGTAAATTAAATTCATATTTTATAAATGCTCAGTTGAAAATGAATAATGTGAAACATGACTTTAAATGGGAAAATTGTTAAAGTATAAATGGAACGTAATCTTTATACTTGTTGTATACCTTGTGCTCTTGGGGGGAGGTTAAGTGTATTGATATAGTGATCTATGTGGCTAGTTGAGGCTAGTGGTGGACCGTAGACTTGATTTTGAGTTGAGGCCTTAGAGAATGTGGTTAATGGTCTTGTGATTGTGGTTAGCTGTGTGACCTTGTTAGAGATTGGAGGTTAGAGATTGATTTCAGTATCAGTTATGAATTGGGGCCTTCGAGAAAGCGGGTGATGAGATTGTGAGTTGTAGTATAGACCTTTAGGTGTCTTTCACTTTTGAGGAATGAGTTATCAACTGTAGTTGGGAGTTTGATTGGTGAGAAGAGGTTACGGTTCAGTGACTTTATTTAGTACTCGAGGTACCGTAGCTCGACAGTCTCGGTTCTTGTGCTTAGTTCATTCCCCTAAGCATTCCTTGTACGGTGTTTTGTACACTAGTACGTGATCGTTGACTTGTATGTCATTCCTAGATTCCTTGGTTACGGCGTGGTGCCGACCTCTTCCTCGTGGTATCATTTGATATGGTGGAGTTGGAAACGGATGGTTGTCTTCCGTGAGTCCAATGTGTTGTTCTTCCTTTATTGTCCTTTTGGGCATTATAGGAATCCGTGGAGTTGTTCATTCTTATGTGGCTGTCATTTCGAAAACGGCGTTTTCTAAGTTTTGAAATAAACTCTTTGTATTAAAAGGAAAAACTCATTTTCGCCTACCCCCGTAGAAATGAAAAATTTTAGTACTTTATAAACTGATCTTAGGATCTTCTTTAAAAAGGTTTTAACTTCTAAAAGCCGGTGATGGCAACTGACGGAGACCTGGGGCAAGACGGTCATTTTTATTATGTGATTTCTTAAAAGGAAAACTATTTTATTACTTTTCTTAGGATTCTGAGATTTCGAGACTTCTTTCTCAATATCTCATCCTGTAGAGTTTTGAAAGGTGTTCCATTGTTTCACCTTTGCTTCCTATCATTTCTAAGTCTCGGGTATGAGGCTTGGTGTTGTTCAGGGTACACATATAGTGTTGCCCTTTCCTTTCTTCTTGGTTTTTGATGTCACCACTTAGGTGATTCGAGTTGTTCCACATGTTAGGGGCATGGATACCGAGTGGATTGGGTTCCTTGTCCAGGTGTTTTCACTAAACACTTGTGGTGTTCTTTACCTTGACATTGTTGTCTCGGTTATCTGTTGGTTAAGCATTGGAAAGTCTTTTCCTTCGCTTTGCTTTGGTGACTCTGAGGTGGTCGTTCTTGTGAGTTGAGTTCGTGTACTCTTAGTGATTTAATTGGGTGGTTTTCCTCGCCTACAGTGAGAGTGTTAGTGATGTGATTGACCCTATTAATGATAGTGTTATGAGGTCGATTTGAATTATGGTACGGTGATATGATTGAGGTGATCTAGCCTTGAGAGGTAGATTTCCTCTAGGAATAGGACGAGGTTTGTTTATATATATATATATATTGTACATTTACAATATATATATATAGAGAGAGAGATGGCGGTTGTGTTAGTACGCAAGGATGTGAGTGTTTTTCCTCCTGTGTTCTCGGGGAGTGAGTTATGAGTATTCCTTGGTACTAGTGGTGAATTATGATCCTTGTGGATATTAGAGGTGAGTGTGTTTTCCCTCTGTTGGATTTTCTGAATTGTGTTGTGAGTAATTGAGGAATTGTTAGATTGGATCCTCATATCGTGTACCTAGTGTACGTTGGTAAGAGTAGTGTAGACTACTGGTGTTGGTACTTGGAGTACGAGTCTTAGTTGTACATTACAAACTCATGTTGTGTAGTTATTCTTATATATATATGTGTATATATATATATATATATATATATATATATATATCCCTGTTATATACTTACGTACGGTAGTATATGAGCGTGTGCCTTGGGTTTTGCGTGGATGGGATTAGTTGAGTTATTTATATCTTATTAGACGGGTTAGCTTTACCTAAACAATCAGAGGATGTGGTAGTTAGGATATCCTTTCCCACTGAGCTTATTTGCTCACAGGGGTATTTCATTTGCCCCCTGGTATTCACACGCCAGGTTGCAGGAAATATACAACTATGAGCAGGATGCAGTGCAACGACAGCTTTCTTTTGTTTTCTTGTTACAGGTTTTGGAGTTGCGTTGGGTGATGCGGTTACGGTTGCAGCACGACTGGGTTTGGGGATGATAGGTATCCGCTTTCAGTTTCTCTACCCATTGTTATGGGATTGTTATTTATTCTTTTTTGGGAGCCAGTCTGTTGGCATATCCCTGTTGATGTATCCTTTAATTCCTGTATTTATTCTTTCTGATGGTTATTGTATTTATTTTGCACAGCTAGGTGCATTTCTTGTATTCCTATTCGAGCATTTGTGGCTCTGTTGAGTTTAGAGGGTTTGTAGGGGTTTTGGTTTCTTTCCACTACCTCGGCCCTAGTAGGATTGATGAATGTGGGGCTTGGAAGCCATTGTGATTATTGAATTTCTATTGGCAGGTTCTTGTGTTGTGGTTGTTGTCCGGATGTTCCATTTACAAACGGAACTCTGCCGGATTTTCGTTAGATCCCGCTGCTTAGTTTTATTAGTCATTTGGGTATGGAATATACCATTTCTATCATTAAACCATGTGTTTTCTTGGTTAATGATGTCTTAATTGGTCATTCGTATTAAGGATCACATCTTGGATTCCTTGGATGTCCCAGTTCGGAAGTCTTAGGGATTTAGGAGCGTGTCTGTTGGTATCTGAGGATACTCTTGTGTTTTTAGTATTCGTGTTGGCATGGAGTATATTCTTATTGTTATTCCATGTACATCTTTGTTATTATTGACTCTAGTAGTCGCTTGGTTTGCGTCACCCTTTAGGGGCGTGACAGCATGGTATCTGGGCATTCGTTGCAACCCTTTGTGGGTGTTTGATGACTGAATGTCTTTTGGTTCTCGTTTCTTTTTACTTCCGTATTCACTCCCCTAGCTCTTAGGCTCGGGTTTCGGAGTCCTAGGAATTTGGGGCGTGACACATTCTCCCTCTTAAACGATACAATATAAAAGAGTGAAAAAAGGCGTATCAAAAAAATGAGTGAAAAAAGCAAATAGGAAAAGAAAGCCTTCTCCAAGAAAAGAAAGAAAAAAAAATTTATATATGAGAGGAAAAAGCAAAAATAGAGACGAAATCCCTCTCCAAAAATAAAAAATATAGAGAAATACTATAAATGAGAGTAAATGTGCTATAGAGATTGTTCACAAAAACACGGAAGATTTTTGGCTCTAGAAGTAGAAATTAGCTAAGTTTCACCACTAGTGGAGACCATTATTGACACTAATCTGAGATAATTATTGTTTTGTATAAGTAAAATTTTATTTGCTTGCATTTATTTTATGGATTATATAATTTCCTAGTTGACGAACAAGAATATTCATTAATATGTGCAAGTAAATATTATAAAGAAGTTGTGGGTAGTCTATTTAACCCTCACGAGACTTCACTCGTCCACTAGGATTTTTCCTTGTGGTTTAAAAGGCTTATTACATATGCTAAGTGTAATCATTTTTCCTTCACAAAAGAAATGGGTTTAGTTTAAATAGTTTAGATAAATTAGATTAGTTATTCCTCATGATATTTTCATTTATTTTTTTATTGCTAAAGGACTAGCAATATTCAAGTTTGGGGGTGTGATCAAACCAGAATAATTGGTATTATGGGCATTAATAAACCATTAGTTAGTTTCTTTATTCTATTAATTTGGTATTTTTATTCGAGTTGTGTGTTAAGCATGTTTTCAGGACCTTAATGCAAAAATGAGTTAATTCTGGGTTTTTTAGAAAATATGCTTGATTCGAATTAACATGTAACACCTCGTGTTATTTTCCTTTTTACTGAAATTATATTTAATTTAATTTCGGTTATGACGTCACTTGTTCATGACGTTCATATTATTCTTGGTATTTCGCGTGTAAATTTTTCGTGTTTACTTTTAAAGTCGACTGGATGACTTTACGGGTTCTCTTTGACGATTACGCGAATTCTTGTTGTCAATTACACGGTCTCGTTTCGACGTTAGTTTATTCGACGTTTAATGATTAGTGTATCGATTGGATGACTATGCATTTTAATTGGTTCCTAACCCGGTGTATTTCTTTTGGACTAATTTGGTTATTTGGCGTCCCGTGGACTTTCGGGGTTGCGCGAAATTATTTGGAGGCTCCCGGTATTTTTCGGGATCTTTGTATATATATATATTTAAATATATATATATATATATTGTAGTGGGGTAAATTTGCAATTATGTATAAATAGGGGGTCACTAGTGCAATTATGGCATATATGTGTATATGTATACGAATGTCTACATCTTCTCATTCACGCCCGACTACCTCTCCTTCTTCTCCTATCTACACACGATGACGCCACACCTCCTCCTACACCATTGTCGCCGGCGAGAGGGAGAGAGAGAGAGAGAGAGCTCGGGCTGGTCGTGAGGGCAACACGCAGAGGTATCGGCTGGTCGGGAGCAGCGACGGCTGGAGCAGGGCTGGGCGGCGATGCGGCGGTAGTTTGCGGTGGTCGGCAATGGCATGGCGGCGTTGTGCAGGGGTTGTCGGTGGCGCAGGGCGGAGCTGGGCTCGCGCAGAGGTGACGCGCGTGAGAAGGGGCGACTCCGGCCAGGCTTCGACCATTTTTTCGGCGACCTTCCGGTGATCGGTTTGTGCCGAATTTTGGTGAGTAGCTTCGTATCTACGTAGTATTCATCATACTTTAATTTCGTTAATTTACGTTGAACGATTTGCCCGGAAATCGAATTTATAGGTTATAGTTTTCATTTGGGTTATTTTAGATTTACCCAAATTAATTAACCTATTGTTAACGGGCTTCGTATATATCATATAGGTTGTCGAGACGGATATCTCGATATATGTAAAATATTTTTCGGATGACTTTGGTCGGTGGACGTTATATTCGGGCGCCGGTACTGTTCACGGTGGGCCCGAAACGGCTGTTCTGTAAGCATATTTCAGGTGGGAAATTATATTTCTCACTCCGCATTATTGAAGTGGTTTAGGGGTGCAAACCCTTATTTAATTTAATATAGATATATTAAATTGTTAGTTTAAATATCTATAAATTGCTTAGAATCAAATGGGACTTAGGGATTAATTTAAGAAAATTAATTAAATTAATTCCTATGAGATTAATTAAATTCTTATTTAAATTGAATAAGAATAGACGACTTAGAATTTCCCTTGATAATTAAATGGACTAGTGGATGTGTGGATGTAAGGGGCGCGAATACTTAGACGCTATGCTAGGTTTCCCCTACGATACGTGAATTGATTGATTCAAATTATTTTAAAGGCATGATAAGGGAAATTAAAAATATTTTCTAAGGAATTAAAGAAAATATATTTTTGAGAACATAAATTGTATATGAAATTGTTTTCATATGATTTAAATGCTTTATGGTATTTTAAAGCATGTAAAGAGATTTTGAGATTTATGTTGATATTACCATGTGGGTATTTGCTTAAATATGATGCATAAATATCTATGTTGAGTACAGGAGTATGTATCCTGTAGGGACGGTTTTGTGTCGGATTGTATCCGTTAACCTGTGATTGGGCGCCGTGTGAATTATGTGCGGGTAATGAAGTCGCAACTGGGTTGTGCATCCGTCTTTGGCTTATAAGTCGTAACTGGGTTGTGCATCCGTTCGGATTTTGTATTGGATGTTGCAACTGGGTTGTGCATGTGAAGTCGTAACTGGGTTGTGCATGTGAAGTCGCAACTGGGTTGTGCATCCGTCTTTGGCTTATAAGTCACAACTGGGTTGTGCATCCATTTCGGATTTCGTATTCGAAGTCGCAACTGGGTTGTGCATTGTGTTTAAGAGGTTTCTGCCATAAGGTGTATGAATCACATTATATTTGCATGGCATTTATGTGATTTTATTTGACATGTATATGTGATATGTACATGTGATGTTGGATCAAGTTTAATATGTGTTATTATTGCCTATTGGATTTGGGAGCATGTTATGTATGAATATTGCGAATTAAATTCATATATTTATAAAATGCTCAGTTGATAATGATTAACGTAAAAGAGAATGATTATATGCGGTGATTATTAAAGTATAAAGAAATGTATATATATACTTGTGGTATATGCTTTTGTACCCTTAGGGGAGGTTAAGTATATTGGCATTGTGACCTTTGTGGTTAGTTGCGGTTAGTGATGGATTGTTGAGATGATTTGGAGTTGAGGCCTTGAGAAGGCGGGTAATAGTCTTGTGATTGAGGTTAGCGGTGTGACCTCTTTGGAGATTTGAGGTCAGGGATTGATTTTATATCAATTGAGATTTGAGGCCTTAGAGAAGGCGAGTGATGAGATTGTTGACTTATATGTCACTCCTTGAGTCTTCGGTTACGGCGTGGTGCCGAACCTCTTCCTTGTGTTATCAGTCGATTTTGGTGGAGTTGGAAACGGATGGTTGTGGTCTGTAAGTCCAACATATTGTTCTTCCTTCATTGTCCTTTCGGGACAATATAGGAATCATTGGAGTTCTAGTCACTCTTATCTGGCTATCTGTCGGAAACGGAGTTTTTCTATGTTTTGAAAACAAACTCGTTGTATTAAAAGGAAAAACCCGTTTTCGCCTACCCCCGTAGCCAGTATAGGCGAACGACGGAGACCGGGGGCAAGACGGTCATTTTCATTGTATGGATTTTTAAAGAAAACCGATTCTATATAAATTCTGAGGTTACGAGACTTCCTCCTTAAGAACCTCGACTTGTAGTGTTTTGAAAGGTGTTCCATTGTTTCACCTTTGTTTCGGATCATTTCTAAGTCTCGGGCATGAGGCTTGGTGTTGTTCAGTGCACACATATAGTGTTGCCCTTCACTTCTTCTTGGTTGTTGATGTCACCACCTAGGTGATTTGTGTTGTTACACATGTTAGGGGCATGGATGCCGAGGGGTGGATTTCGATCCTCGTGGACATTAGAGGTGAGTGTGTTTTCCTTATGTTTGGAGTTTCTGGTTAGCGTGGTGAACGCTTGATTATTTGTTAGATCGGACCTTAGGGTCGTGTATTTAGTGTACGGTGATGAGAGTAGTGTAGACTACTAGTGTTGGTACTTGGAGTACGAGTCTTAGTCGTATCTCGTAGGCTCATGTTGTGTATTTATATATATATGTGTGTATATATATATCCCCTATATACTTACGTACGGTAGTATATGAGCACGTACCTTGGGTTTTCGTGGCAGGGTTATGTTGTGGGCTATATATATCTTTCTAGATAGTTTAGCATTACCTAAACTGCCAGAGGATGTGGTAGTTAGAGTATCTTTTTCCACTGAGCTTATTTGCTCACAGGGGAATTTCATTTGCCCCCTGGTATTCCATGCCAGGTTGCAGGAAACATACGGCTATGAGCAGGATGCAGTGCAACGACAGTTTTCTTTAGTTTCTTGTTACAGGTTTTGGAGTTGCGTTGGGTGATGCGGTTACGGATGCAGCACAATTGGTTTTGGGGATGGTAGTCGTCTTCTGTTAGCTTCCTTATCCATGTTTTGTGGGATTGTCATTTATTTCTTTTGGGAGCTAGTCTGTTGGCATATCCCTATCGGTGTATCATTTATTTCCTGTATTTATTCTTTCAGGATGTTATTGTATCTATTCTGTACAGCTAGACACTCTTCTGTATTCTTATTCGAGCATTTGCGGCTCTGTTCATGTTAGAGGGTTTGGAGAGGTATTGGTTTCTTTCCAATACCTCAGCCCTAGTAGGATTGATGAATGTGGGGATTGGAAGCCATTGTTATTATCGAATTGCTATTGGCATGTTATTGTGTTGTGGTTGGTTGTCCAGATGTTCCATTTACAAACGGAGCTTTGCCGGATTTTTGTTAGATTCCGCTGCGTTATTTTATTATTCATTTGGGTATGAAATATACCGTTCTATCATTATTCCGTACATTTTCATGGCTAATGATATTTTAGTTGGTTGTTCATCATAATGATCACATCCTGGGTCCCTTGGATGTCCCAGTTCGGGAGGCTTAGGAATTTAGGGAAGTGTCAGCATGACATTAGAGCACTTTTACCCTTTTGTGGGTGTTTGATGACTGAAGGTCATTTGTTTTTGTTTCTTTTTACTTTCGCATTCACTCCCTTAGCTCTTAGGCTCGGGTTTTGGAGTCCTAGGAATTTGGGGCGTGACACAATACTTAGAAGATATTTGCACTCAAATCAGCAAGGTACAAGTCAGTAAAGCAGAGTACAAGTGGCTGAAGTAGGGAAATTTGCGTATTAAATAAATAATAAAATTCAGGATCCACCGATGAAGCAAGGAAATTTGCGGATTAAATAAATAATAAAATTCAGGAGCCACTGATCGATCGATGGAGCCTTCAATCGTTCAAAAATTGCCATCGTGGAATTTGTGCGAAACTATATTGCAGAATTCAGACTTTGTGTACAAGTATATCAAGGGGCAGAATCGTCCATTCAATGTCATTTTGATAGGTTCTCAAAAGTAACCATTTTAAGCCCTTATCTTATTGTTGTTACGTTTTTACAATCCATTATTTGGTATTTTTATGTTGTTTGTGTGTTAAAACAAGTTTCAGGAGCTTAACGAAGAAATAGAGCTAACTTCAATGAATTAACTGAAGTGCGTATTCTTTCTATTCAAAGATGAGAGTTAAAGAGGCAGTACGGGACATAAATGGCTCTCGGAGGGCAAAAACGGCATTTCCAGAAGCCGTGATCTTCAGCAAAAAGTATCGTAGGTTCAAGGCAGTTGTTTCGGTGCATTTACGAAGAAAAGTGGTTTTGAAGAAAACACCTACGCTATCAGTTTCAAAAAGAGGCTGGAAATCACATTTTTACGCTTGGACCTATGCTTGGGATGTACAATTGGACCTACGCTTGAAGCGTAGGTCCGCTACACTTAAAGTGTAACTGCGGCAAGTTTTGTGAGTTTCGATGGTTTTTGCATGTTCTACCCCCGGTTCGATTCGGAGACGTGCTTGTGACTCCAAACCTCTGTATACATGTATATACACTTATATATATCAAATTTTAGGGTTTGCATGAGGATTAGAGTGAAAAGACTGTAAAGCACATCTCTATATCATTTCCTATATATATACGATCATATATCAGTGTAAGGGGTGGTTCGTTCATTGAGAGTTGGATGGTTCATGCATTAATTTTTCTCATGTTCATATTTAGACTTGCTGCTGTTGAGAGCCATATTCCGACCTAGAGATCCGGAGAAGGAGACCATGGAGATCGTTTCTACATCATCGATGCAGTCACCTTTCACCATGGCCAACTAACTCGGTATCTAGGATTTTCTAGCAAAACCCTAGCCAAGTAATGTAGTTTTTTTCATTATTTTCAATTATAACGAGGGGAAACTGTTGACCATATTGTGATGATGGTAGTAGTTAAGAGACCGTACTGATTTGCAATATAAAATTATATGTTTGTTTTTAATTCTTGTCTTAGATGGAATGAATGTATTATTTTGCACAACTATGATTATTCACTATGGGTTGGAACTCGGATGCTTAATTATGATTTTCTACATAATGGTGGTAATGAAACTTGAAACCCTAGGTTGACACAGGCCATGCCTTGGTGATTTAATATAGACATGCTTTAGTTTATTTTCATGCATTAGGAGTAGATTAGAGTAATATAATTGGCACACACTAGTTAGGTCAGTCATGAGATGGGTTGTCGTAATCCGGTTGATGGTACTCCTTTTTTGAATCATATTTAGCTATTTGAGGTACGACCTGATTCATCGTTATCGATCACCCTCTTACAGTTGATACAGTGAGGAACTATATTATGTGATTAGTGGTGGAGCGATGAAAACTTTAGTTTTCTCTCTCATCTGAATCACAACCAATTTACTTTGTTTTCTAGATAATTTTAGTTAAAATAGATAATTTGATCTTTGACCACCCAAATAAACCATTTTAATAAAATATAATTCAGTGTTTTGGAATTGTTAAAGTGAACAATCTCAGTCTCTGTGGGATAGATATCCCTTACTCAAGCCATCGATATTTTATAATTGATATGTGCGCTTACGTAGGGTAAAACCTAGCGTCATTAAGGTGTCATTTTTAACCACATATTTTTACACATCCTGACGTCACATCAAGTTTTTGGCGCCGTTGCCGGGGACTAAGCATTGTTCATTAGCTTTGGTAGTTTATTTACATTGTGTTATTATAGTGTACTAAATGTTGTAATTTTTATGTGATTGATAGGTACTCTGAAAAGCATAAAGGGATTTGGTGGAACAGATATCGTTGGATCTCTGGTGAGTTTAAGTTTATCTTAATTTTGTACATAGAAAAAAAATTTGTTTGGTGTATGACCGATCAAAAATCCCATTTTGATCCTAACAATGAATTAGAATCTTTTGATCCTAAGATCAAACAAATTTTTTATTGAAATCGTCGAGCTATTGAAGAGCGTCATCGTCAGTCAGGAGAAGAAGCGATGGGTGACCAAAGAGCCAACCTACCGAGGGCACCGGGGACATCCCTGAAAAGATACGTATGATTCCTATGCTGATTTTCTAGAAGAATAAGGCGCGAAACACTTTGAGATGAAGACAAACGTTATTAATATGCTTCCTAAATTTTCTGGGCTTATAATTGAGGACCCATTCCAACACATAAATGATTTCTTGGAGGTAGCATCTACTGTTAGGTATGATAATCTATCCAAAAATGACTTGAGAGTGCGATTGTTTCCTTGGTCGTTGAAGGAGAGAGCTAAGAGATGGTATATAAAATTGATTAAAGCGATTAAAATTGATTGGGAAACCCTTAAAATAGAATTCATTAAAAAGCATTATCCCATAGGAAAGACCTCAGAAGCCCAAGATGCGCTCAAAAGTTTTAGAGAGTTACCTGGTGAGAAGTTTCATGATGCTTGAGAGAGATATAGTGAAATCTTGTATAAGTGTCCCCACCATAGGTTCTCTAAACATGATGTAGCTAAATATTTTTACATGGGACTTGGAGATGCACATAAAACTTTGATAGATGCGTATTAGATTTGTTTGATAATATTAGTGAGAATACAATTCAATATGAATCTGAGTTGCGGGCTAGAGATGGACATGAGAGAGGATCTAGCAAAGTATTTGTCATGGAAGGAAGGCCGGATGAGGATGTTAGAAAGTCAGTGGCATTGATAGGAGAAAAATTATAAATAATTGACAAGTTTCTTCAGCGAAGTCATTTTCCTATGAGAGAGAGGTTAGAAGTAGAAGCTGAGTATTCTCAAACTAAGTGTCAGGACATAATGGATGTCGATGCCAAGGCATTGTGAAACTATTCAAATAATGCTCTTTTCAATAATTCATACACCTCAAATGCCATAAATCACCCACTTCTGTCATATAGATCTACAAATGTTGGGAATCCATAGCCAAGGTTCCAACATAGTCAACAATCATTTAACTCCCAACCAACAAATATGGCTCAAAATCCTCAGTTAAATTACAAATCCAGACAGCCATCCAATAATTCTCAAGTTCTCCAGCCATTCAATAATAATCAGGTTGTCCAACCATATAACTATCAAACTCAGCCTTAAGGAAACCAAACCCAGGGATTCAATCCAAATAAATTTTACCCTCCATATCCTCAAAATCATCTCCAACATCAAAATCCAACTCAAAATCCACCACCAAGACCACCTGGATTTGAAGAAGAGGTGATGAGCGCCTTGAAGGAGTTAACAAATCAAGTTTTTGGGGAGTTAAAAAATCAATCTAATCATTTTCAGGAAGCTATCCAATCGATGAAATCTAAATCCCAATCCATTGCTCAAATAGATACCCAAATGGGGCAACTAGCTAATGTGGTGAATAGGCTTGAATATGAAAGATTGCGTATGCAACTAATGTTTAATCCAAAGAGTCAACAAGTAGTAGATCGTGGTTCATTTGCTGAGCATAATTATGAAACAATCCAAGCCATTACGACTCTGAGAAGTGTAAGGGAAGTGGAGAGTAGAGTTGATGAGGAACATGAAGAGAGGTTGCAGAGAAGATAGGAGATAGAACAAGCATAAAGGAAGGAAGCTGAAGAAGAGTAAACAAAGGATGCTAAAAGAGTCCAGAAAGATCAACCATCAGTGGAAGATGAGGAGCCAGAAAGGGTACTATATGAGGAGAAAACACCATTTCATCAACGTCTTAGAGAGCTAGCCAAATATGGTAAGGATATAGAGTCAAACATGTTAGAGACCTTTAGACAACTCAAGATTAATCTGTCTCTCTTAGACATTATAGACTAGATACCACCCTATGCTAAGTTTTTCAAGGACATCTGTACGCAAAAGCGAAAAAACAGAGCGAAGACTCCAAAGAAAGTCATGTTGACTGAATAAGTGAGTTCATTGCTTCTAAGTAACATACCACCTAAGAGGAAAGATCCTGGTGCTCCCACTATTCCATGTGTCATTGGTGACCAGGAAATTGGTAGAGTTCTTCTTGATCTGGGTGTGAGTATTAACTTACTACCATATTCAGTCTACCAACAGCTAGAGTTAGAAGAGCTCAGTCCTACCTTGGTGGAGCTCCAATTTGCAAACAGGTCAATCAAGCAAGCGATGGGAGTTCTGGAAGATGTCATCATTTAAGAAGACAAGTTCTACTTCCTAATGGATTTCGTAATTCTTGATACAAAACCTATTCAATACTTGAAGGAACATATCCCAGTGATATTAGGAAGACCGTTCTTGGCCACAACCAATACACATATTGATTACAGGACTGGGGCGATGGATCTATCTTTTGGGAATATGAAGGTAAGAATGAATGTTTTTTATACAGGTTAGCAAAGCATTACACCGGTCGAGTGTTTTAATGTAGAAGAAGTCAATAAGACTTGTAAAAGACCGGTACTTCAGAGTTGCACAGGAAATGATCTGGATGTTGTGATTGAAAGGTCAAATGCAAAGTTTGACACATGGGAGGAACCAAGAGATTCCCATGAAACTCCATTTGAGTCACCAACGACATTGGTGCCCGATAACTCACTTTATAAGATTGGGTTCTATGATGGCACTGAAGGTCGAGAGAAGAGCTTAGTGATGAAAAGATTGGAGGTGAATTTTGAAAATTGGGAGGACAACCATCGATCTAGTTTGAAATTTATTGTTTGTTGGGAGCTGCGTTGTATTTTTCATCAGAGAGATCACTAATAGAGTTGGCTATACCTCAAATAATTCCTTCACAAGAGTTGATTCCTGAGAGTACACTTCACGAGATGGTAATGTGTGGTTTAATTGAGGATCAATAGGATGGCGTATTGAAAGAGAAAAAGAGTGTGAAGAATGCAAAAGCTGATCCTTTGCTATGAATTGCCATAGAGCGTATCAAGGATGACACCCCTCTTAAGGACCCCTTTCCAGATGAGCGAGTGCCGAGTATAAACATGGTAAACAAGTTGTATGCCTGGGAAGATCCGCAATTAAGAGATGAGTGTGTGGGGATACGGAATTGTTCGTATGAGAATGTGAGAATTTACATAGCTCGGACAAGAGGACATCCTGTTAAGCATGTTCGTCTTAAGTTCCTTGAGTTCGGCCGAAAGGGACGACAGTGTAATTCGAAACTGAAATTGTTTCCAGGTAAGATCCGGTTAAGAAGGGATGAACCATTTAGAGTTATATCGGTTTACCCACGCGGAGAGGTAGGTTTTAGAAATGAGAGGTTAAAGAGGCGTGGTCAGTGGCTGAAGATTTATGAGGAGATTGATCAGGGATCGGAATTTATGGCATCTGTCAGTTTAATGGATAATGATGAATTGGTGGAGGGAGTATTAGATAAGGTTTTGAATGAGGATCTGTTGTACACATTGCCTGTACATGGGGTGAAGTTAGAACGTGATAGAGGATATACTTTATATGGTAATTATTGTTCTATATTTGATGTCATAGATAGTACTAATTGTCTACAGGTGAGAGCACTGAGGGAATTAATTCCTATATTTTGTCCTATGAGTAGGAGAAGTGTTATAGAGAGGAAGGGTGTTGGATAACCTTTTGAGTGGTCCTATCATGCCGACGATGTTAAACATTGGTCCTAGGCTGTGAAAGTTAGTTTCCAACCTCGGTTTGTAGAATAGGATGTCATTTAATTTCTGTAGTTTCAGTTATTTTAGAGACGGTAGACCCTCAAGGCCACGTCTTTGCATTTTTAATTCATAGGATTGTATGCCCTTAAGGCCAAATAAAAATAAAAAGAGAAATTTTAATTCCTTGAAACTTTTGTGTGAATTTATGGATATTTTTGAAATTTTTCTTTCCCTTGCTATGATTCGGTATTTGTGCTTTGTTGATCATATTTACAGGTGATCCAAATCAAGTTTGGGGGAGGAGATCAAGTGCTTCGATGTTGATTCCAGAATTGAGCGTCATGGGTAACTATATCCATTCTCATACATTATTTTAGACCATGGGGACATGGTCTCATTTAAGTTTGGGGGTGAGGGTATAGGATTAGGAATTTGAAATTTTCGAAAAAATTGAAATTTAAAAAAAGAAAAAATATTTTGAGCAGTTCTTTATTTTCACGCATGAATGTTTTGCATTACAATTTAATTGAGTTCATGTTTATGATGTATAAGTAGTATGTGCTGTGATTTTCCCACTTATGAGAGTAATGATTAGATCGAATTAGTGGAGTGATGTAGTTTTACATGGGTGAGTGAATTAGTAAAATTGAAATCAAGAAGGACGACTTTGACCTATAAACAAAAGCACACATTCACTATGGGAAATATGTTGATCTTTGACTATGTAGTTAAAAAAAAAAATTCCACAATAAAAGGGGAGAAGGGGAGATGTTATGGTTGAAACGGAGAAAATTGAAATTTTTTTGAGAAAATAAAATGCAAAAAGCAGTTCTTCAATCTGAGTAACCGGTCATTTGTATCACTAATATCACTGTTTGCGTTTAAAGGGGAGAATAATGATGAGCATAAATCCCATGAAAGAAGCTCGGGCCCAGTTGGTCGGGACTAAAAATCCCCGCTAGAAAGTCTGGAGACTTAGAAAGACAAAAGGGATAAAAGTGGAAAGATGGAAAGATATGTTTTTATAAAAAATGGCAAAAATTTGATCAATGAAGTACGAGAAAAGAAATTGAAATATTATAGTCGAGTATTCATAAGATCACGGAAGGTTGTCTTGATTGACAGTAGAAAGTTGCGAAATCATTCACTTTAGTGGGAACCATTCATGATACAAAGCTCGATATAATTATTGTTCGGTAGTGAGTGGAAGTATTTGCATTCATGTTGTCTTTTGTATTATATCATGACTTAATTGAACTTGTGTGTGGACTCATGAATACGTGATTATAGAGAACTGAGATGTTTGTAGGTACCATCACTGGAAACCTTCACCAGACTTCACTCGTCCACTAGGGGTTGAAGCGTAGGTCACTGGCCCCAAAAATGAATTTTGCTCCTTTCTTCGTCTTCTCGTCCCGTCTTCAACTCCAAACACCTTTAAAGCTTTCGAGGCTCATTTTACACTCTTTACTCACATGATGATGGCCTTGCGACTCAATTTTACGGACTCGATCTTAAATACTGAAATAACTAAATTACTGTCTACAGATACTAACTAGGCTCAAAAGCCAATCTTCTTTACCTAGTACCAATGTTTAACGTCTTTGGCTCAACATGACTGTAACTTAATAATCTAGATCAAGTTCATCCAGCTTAAGCGGTGGTTCAATTAGATCTATTGTTTATACCACACACTCAGTTGGTTGAACCTCAATATAATGCTTCAATCTCTAACCATTCACTATAAACCTCTTTCCTGTATCAGGATCATCAAGCTCTACCACTCCATGGGGGTAAACCTTTGTGATTTGATATGGCCCATTCCATCTAGATTAGAGATTGTAAGGAAACAACTTCAACCTCGAATTAAACAGCCACACCTTTTGGCCAACCTCAAAGACCTTTTTTCCGGATATGTTTATATGAAACACTTTGGTCCGGGCTTTATAAATTTGGGCATTCTTGTAAGCATTATTTCTCAACTCCTCAAGCTCTTGAAGTTGAAGTTTCCGCTGAGCACCAGACATCTTTATGTCAAAATTCAGCCTTCGAAATGCCCAATACGCTTGGTGTTCTATCTCCACAGGGAGATGACACGCTTTACCATATACCAAACGATTTGGTGACATTCCAATTGGTGTCTTATATGCAGTCTTATATGCCCACAGTGCATCGTCCAACCTTTTCGGCCAGTCCTTAAAATCTGGGTGCACTATTTTCTCTAAAATATTCTTGATCTCCTTATTTGAAACTTTCACTTGCCCTTGTGTTTGGGGGTTATAAGTTGTACTAATTCTATGATTGACGCCGTACTTTCCACATAACCTATCCAGAAACTGGTTATTGAAGTGTTTTCCGCTATCACTAATGATCACACGTTGTACACCAAATCTTGCAAAAATATTTGATTTTACAAATTCCTCTATTATCTCATGATCAGCATGCAAATTGGCTATTGCTTCCACCCATTTCGAGACGTAGTCCACCCCCACCAGTATATACTCCTTATGATCAGCTTTTGGAAGGGTCCCATGAAATCTATCCCCCATACATCAAATAATTCTATAATCAAAATTGGGGTGAGATGCATCATGTCACGTCGAGATATAGATCCCAACTTCGGGCATCATAAACACGCCTTACAATACTCAACAACATCCCTAAATGCCCTCCACATGAGCGTGTGCCAAAACTTTAATATGCTCGGTACCTCCTTTTCAGGGATATATTTTATAGTAATCTGATCAGAGCAATACTTGAACAAACGCAGATTATCCCAGGTATAGAATTTGACCTGGATGAAGAATCAGTCTTTCTCATTCTTAGACCATCCTTTCAGAATCTACCCCGTGGCTTTATAATTGACAATATCGGCATACCATGGTATATGTTCCACAACAGCCATACTGAACAGATGTTCATCTGGGAACGAATCCTTAAGAGGAGTATTTTCCTTTGTAGAGTCAACAATGATCATCGACATATGATCAACAACTACATTTAGATGAGAGAGAAAACTAGGGTTTTCATCACTCCACATTTGACCGCATAATATAGTTCCTCACTGTATCAATTGTACGAGGGCGATCCATAACTGTGAATCAGGTCATACCACAAAAAAGCTAAATATAATCCCAAAAAGGAGTACCATCAACCGGATCGCGACAACCCGTCTCATGACTGACCTAACTAGTACTTGCCAATTATAGTACTCTAACCTACTCCTACTACATGAAAATAACCTAAAACATGTCTATATTAAATCGCCAAGGCACGACCTGTGTCAACCTAAGGTTTCAAGTTTCATTACCACCATTATGTAGAAAACCATAATTAAGCATCCAAGTTCCTGCTAATATTGAATAATCATAGTTGTTCAAAATAATATATTCATTCCATCTAAGACAAGAATTTATAACAAACATAGAATTTTATAGTGCCAATCAGTACGGTCTCTTAACTACTACCATCATCACATTATGGTCAACAGTTTCCCCTCTTTACAACTGAAAACAATGAAAAAACTACATTACTTGGCTAGGGTTTTGCTAGAAAACCCTAGATACCGAGTTAGTTGGCCATGGAAGATGGTGACTGCATCGATGATGTAGAAATGCTCTCCATAGTCTTCTTCTTCGGATATTTAGGTTTGAATATAGCTTTCAACAACAACAAGTCTGAATGAATAAACCTCCTTGAATGAACGTCTCACCAAAAACCAACCTTCTCCAATCTCCAATCTCTCTTGAATCTGAACTCTTCTCTTTGTATATATAGGCAATGGTATGAATAGTCCATTTTCAGTCTTTTCACTCTAAAAATCATGTAAACCCTAACTTCTCACATATATATGTGTACATACATGTATATAGAGGTCTGGAGTCACAGACACGTCTTCCAATTAAGCCGGGGGTGAAATAGGAAAAATCCACAAAAAATAACCAAAATGTTACTACACTTACGCTTTAAGCGTAGCAGGCCTACGCTTTAAGCGTAGGTCCCAAGCATACCTCCAAGCATAGGTTCAACCGTAGAAATGTGATTTCTAGCCAATTTTTGAAACTGGAAGCGTAGGTATTTTGTGAAAAATCACTGTTCTCCGTGAATGCACCAAAACGACCATCTTGAACCCACGATACCTTTTACTGAAGATGACGGCTTCTGGAAATGCCATTTTTGCCCTTCGGGAGCCATTTTTGTCTCGGACTGCCGCTTTGACTCTCCTCTTGGATAGAAATAACATACTCTTCAGTTAATTCACCGAAGTTAGCTCCATTTCTTCATTAAGCTCCTGAAACATGTCTTAACACGCAAACGTAATAAAAATACCAAATAATGGAATGAAAGAACGTAACAATAGTGAGTTAAGGGGTCAAAATGTCTAATATTTGACACATATCACCCCCCCAAACTTACATATTTCTAGTCCCTTATCAATAAACTCTGGGAACTTTTCTTGTGATGACCTTCTTAATCTAACTATTATAACTATTCTATCATAATCCCTTGCTTTCGTGAGGGTCGACGATTACACTTAGCACGCGTAACAAGCCTTTTAAACCCCTAGGTTACCCCTAGTGGACGAGTGAAGTCTCGTGAAGGTTTCCAGTGATGGTACCTACAAACATCTCAGTTCTCTATAACTCACGTAGTCATGAGTTCACACACAAGTTCAATTAAGTCATGATATAATACAAAAGACAGCATGGATGCAATGACTCCCACTCACTGCGAACAATAATTATATCGAACTTCGTGTCATGAATGGTTCCCACTAATATGGTTGGACAACTTGATTAGTATTGAATGGTTGGAGAGCCTGAGAATTATTTGATGGCTAGAGAACTTGAGAATTCTTTGATGGTTGTCTGGGTTGGTAATTTAACTGAGGATTTCTAGCCATGATTGTTGGTTGTGAGTCGAATGATTGTTAACTCTGTTGGAACCGTGGTTGTGGGTTGTATCATTGTTGTCTCTCAGTGAATCTTGGTTGTTGGTTGGATGACTGCTGCCTATCTGTGAACCTTGGTTGTTGATTGAATGATTTCCTTTGTTGGAAATTTGATGGTGGATTTTCAACATTGTTAGATTCGTAGGACATGAGTGGATGATTTCTAACATTGGAAGTGCATGAATTGGTGAAAGGAGCATTATTGGAATAGTTCCACGATGCATTGGCATCAACATCCATTATCTCCTAACACTCATTGTGGGAATACTCAGCTTCTACTTCTAACATCTCTTTAGGAGGGGAATGACTTTGTTGGAGAAACTTGTTAATTATCTATAACTTCTCTCCTATCAATGCTACTGAATCTCTTACATCATCATTATTCACGCCATAAGCTTTCTCAGATCTTTTATCCTGTCCACCTTTAGCCCTCAACTCAGATTCATATTGAATCGTATTCTCACTAATATTATCATACAAATCTAAGAGTTCTTTTATCGGCTTCAGGATAAATTGACCTTGTGTTGATGCATCTATCAAAGTTTTTTGTGCATCTCCAAGTCCCATGTAAAAATTCTTAGCTACATCTTGTTCAAAGAACCTATGGTGGGGACACTTATACAATATTTCACTATCTCTCTCCCAAGCATCATGAAACTTCTCACCAGGTAACTCTCTAAATCTTTTGATTACATCCTGGGCTTCCGAGGTCTTTCCTATGGGATAATGCTTTTCTATGAATTCTCTTTGAAGGGTTTCCCAATCAATTTTAATTGCCTTATCCAATTTGACGTACCATCTTTTAGCTCTTTCTCTCAACGACTAAGGAAATAGACGCACTCGCAAATCATTCTTTGACAGATTATCATACCTAACAGTCGAGGCAACCTCTAATAAATCATTAATATGCTGGTATGGGTCCTCTATCCTAAGGCCAGAAATTTTGGAAGCCTATTGATAACGCTTGACTTGATCTCGAAGTGCTTTGCGCCTTCTTATTCTGGGAAATCAGCATAAGAATCATACGCATCCGGTGCATAGTATCCATTCAAACATGTGGATGGTGTCCTTGGTAGATTGGCTCTTTGGTCACCAATCTTCTCGAAATCCAATTTTTTTTTAATAATCACAAAGTCGCAGTTTTGAGGTCCTAAACGATGTATTTTGGCCTAAAATCAGTTGGGCTAACTATTTTTTAGTGAGTTTTGTTCAATGGCCCTTTTCCACTCAAAAATCTCACATTGATGTGAAAATCAAAAAATTTGACAGTTTAAACAAAAACTGCAGATTGTTTTTTTTTTTTTTAAATATAAAACTAATTGTCTCTAAACTCTTCTAACTATTAAGATAAATAAAGGTAAAATTATTTACAAAATTAAGATAAACTAAAACTCATAAGAGGTCCAACAATTCAACTTTTACTGCTCCACCAAATCCCTTTGTGCTTATCAATGTACCTCGCAAAAACACAAAAATTCTAACTTTAAATAGAATACAATAACGCAATGTAAATAAACTATAAAAGCTATTGAACAATGCTTAGTCCCCGGCAACGGTGCCAAAAACCTGATGCAATGTCAGGTGTATAAAAATATGTGGTTAAAAACGACACCTTAATGACTCTAGGTTTTACCCTACGCAAGCGCACGTATCAATTGTAGAATAACAAATGGCTTGAATAAGAGAGATCGATCACATTGAGACTGAGATTGTTTACTTTAATAATTTAAAAACATTGAATTATATTTTCTAAAAATTATTTGTTTGGGTGGTCAAAGACCAAATTATCTATTTTAACTAATAATTATCTAGAAAGCAAATTAAATTGGTTGTGATTCAGATGAGAGAGAAAACTAGGTTTTTCATCATTCCACCACTAACCGCATAATATAGTTCCTCACTGTATCAATTGTACAAGGGCGATACATAACTGTGAATCAACTACCATCAACCGGATCACGACAACCTGTCTCGTGACTGACCTAACTAGTACATGTTAATTATATTACTCTAATCTACTCATACTATATAAAAATAAACCAAAGCATGTCTATATTAAATCGCCAAGGCACGGCCTGTGTCAACCTACGGTTTCAAGTTTCATTACCACCATTGTGTAGAAAATCATAATTAAGCATCCGAGTTCCTGCTTATATTGAATAATCATAGTTGTGTAAAATAATATATTCATTCCATCTAAGACAAGAATTTAGAACAAACATAAAATTTTATATTGCAAATCAATACGGTCTCTTAACTACTGTAATCATCACAGTATGGTCAACTGTTTCCCCTCTTTATAATTGAAAACAATGAAAGAACTACATTACTTGGCTAGGGTTTTGCTAGAAAACCCTAGATACCAAGTTAGTTGACCATGTAAGATGCTGACTGCATCATTGATGTAGAAACTCTCCATAGTCTTCTTCTCCGGATCTCTAGGTTTGAATATGGCTCTCAACAGTAGCAAGTCTGAATGAATGAACCTCCTTGAATGAATCTCTCACCAAAAACAAACCTTCTCCAATCTCTCTTGAATCTGAACTCTTTTCTTTGTATATATAAGCAATGGTATAAATAGGCCCTCTTCATTCTTTTCACTCTAAAAATCATGTAAACCCTAACTATCACATATATATGTGTATATATAAGTATATCGAGGTTTGGAATTGTAGGCACGTCTTCCAATTAAGCCGGGGTGAAATAGGAAAAATTCACGAAAAATCACCAAAAGTTATCGCACTTACGCTTCAAGCGTAGCAGGACTACGCTTCAAGCATTGGTCCCAAGCGTACCTACAAGCGTAGGTCCAAGCATAGAAATGTGATTTCTAGCCACTTTTTGAAATAGGAAGCGTTGGCAAAAGCGTAGGTATTTTATGAAAAATTACTTTTCTCCGTGAATGCACCAAAACGACCGTCTTGAACCCACGATACTTTGTGCTAAAGATGACGGCTTCTGGAAATGCCGTTTTTGCCCCCCATGAGCCATTTTTGTCTCGGACTATCTCTTTGACTCTCATCTTGGATAGAAATAACATACACTTCAGTTAATTCACCGAAGTTAGCTCTATTTTTTCATTAAGCTCTTGAAACATATCTTAACACGCAAATGCAATAAAAATACCAAATAATGGAATGAAAGAACGTAATAATAGTGAGTTAAGGGGTCAAAATGTCTAATATTTGACACCTATTACAACCTTTTTTATCTTTAATCTCCAAATCGAATTCTTATAGCAGCAGAATCCATTGAATCAGTCTGGGTTTCGAGTCCTTCTTGGTCAGCAAATGCCTTAACACGACATGATCCAAATATACCACTACCTTGGTTCCTAAAAGATATGATCGAAACTTATCTAAGGCATATACCACCGCTAACAACTCCTTTTCTATTATTGTATAATTGATTCATGCATCATTCAAAGTTCGACTGGCATAGTAAACAACATACGACAGTTTGTCTTTCCTCTGACCCAACACTGCTCCAATAGCATAATTGGAAGCATCGCACATTAACTCAAACGGCAGAGATCAGTCTGGAGGACGAATGATAGGGGATGTGGACACTCAATTTTGTAACTCCTCGGAAGCATGCAGACACTCTTCATCGAAGACAAAGGTCATATATTTTGCTAACAAGTTACACAGTGGCCTTGCAATTTTACTAAAATCCTTGATAAACCTCCGGTAAAATCCAGCATGGCCTAGAAAAGATCTTATTTACTTGACAAACGTGGGAGGAGGTAATTTTGAAATCAATTCGAATTTTGCCTTGTCAACCTCAATCCCTCGTGCTGATATGATATGGCCAAGTACAATCCCCTCCGGGACCATAAAAAGGCTCTTCTCCCAACTCAGAATTAAGTTTGTCTCTCTGTATCTTTTGAGTACTAGTGCTAGATGTTTTAGATAATCCTCAAAGGTTGCTCCGAAGACCGAGAAATCATCCATGAATACTACAGAAAAGTTTCCATGATGTCAGAGAAAATAGACATCATACACCTCTGGAATGTTGTTGGCGCATTACATAAACCGAAAGACATCCGTCTATATGCAAATGTTCCGTTCGGATAGGTAAAAGTGGTTTTCTCCTGGTCAATAGGATCAATCACCACTTGATTATAGCACGAGTATCCATCCAAAATGTAGTAATAACTCTGCCTGGCTAATCTTTCCAGGATCTGATCAATAAATGGTAAAGGAAAATGATCATTCCTGGTATGAGAGTTGAGCTTTTTGTAGTCAATGCACACATGCCACCCTGTGGTCGTGCGTTGAGGAACTAGCTCACCCTTTGAATTTAGTAAAACTGTGATACCAGACATTTTCGGTACCACTTGTGTTGGGTTGACCCATGTGCTATCTTAGATCAGGTAGATGATATCCGCATCTAGCAACTTTACCACTTCTTTCATTACCACCTTCTTCATATTCGGGTTCAATCTTCTTTGCATTTCCCGAGATGGTTTTGCATCGTCCTCTAGATGTATACGATGCATGCAAATTGAAGGATCTATACCTTTCAAATCAGCAATGCTCCACCCTATAGCTTCCTTGTTCTCGCTTAGGACTTTGATTAAACTCGATTCCTGTTTTTCTGTTAGCTTTGATGATATGATCATAGGAAGAGTCTTATCCGGTCCTAGAAAGACTTATTTTAGCTTGTTAGGTAA
This sequence comes from Cornus suecica, assembly GCA_963922005.1. Lineage (NCBI taxonomy): Eukaryota > Viridiplantae > Streptophyta > Magnoliopsida > Cornales > Cornaceae > Cornus > Cornus suecica. Next base: position 25,814,005 of record OY998240.1, on the reverse strand, counting down.
CTCCTTGAGTTCCAAGATTGGTGGAGATATTAGAGATGGATTTGGTGGTTTGCTCGAAATTGTAGGAAACGGCTCAATTGGTGCCTTCCATGGCTCACTATACAATGCAGTCTCAAATGTGGCAATGCATGCATAATTCACACTCATCTGTGTTTCCCAATCCTAAGGTTCATCTTCCAACCTAACTCCAGTGATAAGTGATTCAATTTCATCCTTCTCCAAGATTCTTGGCATGAATTCCTCCACAATTTCTTCAATCTCATCCACTTCATCAATTTTGAAACATTCCACCGATTCAGGAAGTTGATGATTTGTATCAAACACATTCATCTGCACCTTCATATTGCCAACAGAGATCTCCATCGCTCATGTCCGACAGTTAATACACGCATTGGCAGTGGCCAAAAATGGTATTCCGAGAATATCAGGGATATGCTTCTTTGAATCTGATACAGGCTCTATATTGAGAATTATAAAGTTCACTAGAAAGAAAAACTTATCCACTTGAATAATAACATCTTCAAGGATTCCTCTCGCCTGCTTAATTGACCTATCCACAAGTTGAAGCATTGTCGATGTGGGACTGAGCTCACCCAAGCCTAGTTGCTGATAAACTGAGTATGGAAGTAAGTTTACACTCTCACCCAGATCAAGAAGAGTTCGACCAATTTCCTGGTCACCTATGACACATGGAATAGTGGGAGCACTAGGATCTTTTCTCTTAGGCGGTGTATCACTTATTAGCAATGAACTTACTTGCTCAGTTAACAGAATCTTCTTCGGGACCTTTGCTATACTTTGACACTTTTAGGTACAGAGGTCCTTCAGAAACTTCGCATAGGCTGGGATTTGGCAGATTATATCTAGGAGTGGCAAATTAATTTTGACTTATCGAAATGTTTCCAACATGTCAGATTGTTTATGCTTACCAAACTTGGTTGGCTCTCTCAGATGTTAAGAAAATGGCGCAGTTTCCTCATAACTAGCCCTATTTGGCTCATCCGTCATTGTCTGATCGATATCCTTTTCAATTATTTGAGGTTGTTCTCTCTGCAATTTCTCAGCCTCCTTTCACTTACTTATCCTCTCCTCATGCTCATGTACAACTCTGTTCTCCACCTCTTTCCTACTTCTCAAAATAATAATAGCATGGACCGATTCATGTGAAGTATGCGCAAATGATTCGAGCTCCATTGTCGGTTTTATCTTCGGGTTCACATCGGCTGACTGGGCAATCTTCCTTCTTCTCTCCTATTCAGCGAGTTTGCCAACTGTCCCATTTGAGCTTCCAGCTTTGCTATTGATTGAGCATGAGCACCGAGCTGGTTCTGAATGTCCTGCTGTGTACTCTGCATGGCTTGAAAAATCATAGGTCGGGTGCTGTGGTGGTGGAGTTTGCATCATTTGAGATTGGGGTTGGTAGTTAAACGATCGAGTGGGCTGAAAAGTCTGAGTCATTACTTGTGGTTGAGAATTAAATGGTTTTTGACTCAGTTGAAAATTAGGTTGTGGATTTTCAACATGCTGGGATCTATATGAAAGATAGGGATGGTTTCGCCAGTTCGAATTGTAAGTATGGAAAAATGAGAATTATTCTAATTAGACCATGTTGCATTAACATCCACAATCACTACTTCATTACCTTGACACTCATTCTGTGAAAACACTAGCCCTATTGCTAGGACCTCTCTCTGAGTCGACTATGTAAGGTTGATGAACTTATCTAACTTCTATCCTAGCACGGCTACCAACTCTCTGACATCATCATGATTATTGCTCCTATCAATGACAAATTCTTTGTCAGATCTTCTTGCATATATGTCTCTTGCACTCACCTTAGATTCATATTGAATCGAATTATCGCTTACACTGTCAAACAATTCCAACAGCTCTTTGGCTGGTCTGAGCGCAAATTGTCCTGCTATAGCTGCATCGATGAGATTCTTATGCTCGGACCCAAGTCCAAGATTGAAGTTACATACAAGGTCTTGGTCCACGAACTTATGGTGGGGACACTTTCTTAGAATCTCATTAAATCTGTCCCATGGATCATGGAACGGCTCATCACGCAACTGTTTGAAATGAGTGATAGCTTCTTGTGCCTCATGAGTTCTTCCTACTGGGAAATATTTCTCTAGAAATTATGCTTTCAGGGTTTCCCAATGGATTTTCACATTGTTAGGCAAGGGCATGTAGCAACGCTTGGCTTTCTCTCTTAATGAAAAAGGGAATAGTCTCACACGCAATCCATTAGCACTCAGGTTCTCAATTTTAACTGTAGAGGTCATTTCTAAGAAATCACTAATATGTTGGTATGGATCCTCTTTCTTAAGCCCGAAGTACTTTGGAAGCATGTTAAGAACATTAGATTTGATCTCATAGTGTTTCACGCCATCCTCTTTTGGAAATTCGGCAAATGTCTCTTGAGTAGCTGAAGGAACAAAGTACCCCTTCAGGGACGTGGCTGGCGGTCTCCTTGCATCAGCATCTCGATCATCCATCTCTTCTTGCTCCAACTGTTGACGATGATTCAACTCCCTAATATTATGATTTTGATGAAACGTACGTTCGATTTCGGGGTCAAAGGGAACTATCGCAGTATTAGGGTCAAAACAAGAAGTCATGTTGGTCACGCACTACACAATGATTTTTTTTTCAATTTATGAAAAAAAATTGCTACTTCTAAATTACTCTGCTTATTAACAGCCAGCAAAGTTAAACATCAAGTGCAGAATCTAGCTATACTAAAACTCACAAAAGGTCCGTTGACTCAACTTCAGCTACTCCGTTTTCTCCCTTTATGCTTTTCAGAATATTTGTCAAAAACACAAGAATTCTAACTTTAGATACACTACAATAATTGAATGCAAATAAACTACTAAATCTGTGAATAATGCGAAGTCCCCAGCAATGGCACCAAAAACTTGATGTTCGTCGGGTGTGGTTGATGTAGGGGGATCCGAGTCAGACGATGCCGAGCTCTCAGATTGCTCATTAATGGCGCTAGATTACCTGGAGTGGGAGGATCAGCGCAAAGATGGCAAGAAATCGTGATCTAGCCTAATTTGGGCAGTTTCCGTGCACGTGTCAGTTTTTTTGTCATAACTGGAGCTACAAGTGTCCGATTCGCGCTCGTGACCCCAATTCGGAAAGCTAACTTTGGCGTGCACGTCGTGGCCACCGAGCTATGCTCGGTGCACCTCGTTTCGAGCCCTAAATCCGCTGTTTTCATTTTCAAATCTTTATTTTTAATTAATTTTTGCTATTTATGGTAATCTTTTATTTGTCAATTAGGAATTGATTCTGAACCCGATTTGGGCCAAATTTTTGGTAATCTTTTGATTTCTTTCCGTATTTCGTTTTGGTAAAAATCCCATTAAGGGTCAATTTTCAGCTATTTTAACCCGGCTTGTGGGTTGTTTTTTTGGTCATTCTTGATTATAAACCATTTTATTAAATTCCAGAGTGTTCTCTGAATTTTGGGTCGAATTCTCCTATTTTTTTCTTGCAAATTACCTATTGCACTAGCCTACAGAATAATCTCTATTATGTCCGACGTCAGTGGTTAAAAATATTTGTTAAGAATGCACCCTTATGACGACCTATGTTTTACCTATTCGCAAGCGCACGAATCAATTGTAATATAAAAATGGCTTGAGATCGGGAATGTCGAACCCACAGAGACTTGTTTATTTACTTAAGCAGTTTAAAAATATTGAATTATGTTTTTGAAAAAGTATTTGGATTTGATTTTTAAGTATTAAACTAAAATTAACTAAGAAAATAAGAAAAATGATAGTTGTGATCAAGGGATAGAGAACACTAGGGTTTTTATCACTCCACCACTAACCGCATAATATAATTCTTAAGTTGCACAATTGTAAGAGGGCGATCTATTACTGTGAATCAGGTCATACCGCAAATAGTCGAATACAACCCCCAAAAGGATACCGTTAACCGGATTCGCTACAACCCATCTCCGGACAGAGTATGACTAGTTGAAGCATCTACTCTAAACTAGTCATGCTAACATATATTAAAAAGCATGCTATATCATCTCGCCGAGGCATAACCTGTGTAAACCTAGGGTTTCAAGTGTTAAGAAACATTGTGTATAAAATCATGTACTAAACATCCAAGTTCTAGCCCATAGTGAATAATCATGATTGAGTAGAAAAGTATATTTATTCCATCTAAGACAAGAATTTAGGACATATATAAAATTCTGTATAGAAATCAAAACGAACACTCTTCTACTACAATCATCATAGAATAGTCACGGTTTCCCCTCTATTACAAGTGATAACAAATATAGGGACTACATTACATGGCTAGGGTTTTGCTACAAAATCCTAGATACCGGTTTAGTTGGCCATGGAAGATGGTGACTACATTATGGATGTAGAGACGTACTACATGGTCTTCTTCTCTGTTTATCTAGGTTTGAGTATGACTCTTCTTCTCTATAGCAACAAATCTAAATGAACGTATAAAAACTTAATGAAGCTATAACCAGCCCCCAATTCTGATGTATGGTCATGTATATATAGGCAATGGTGTAAAGGGGCCATTTTCAGTCTTTTTACTCTTAAACTATGTAAACCCTAACTTCTCATATATATAAGTGTATATACATATATATAGAGGTCTGGAGTCGTAGGGCACGTCTTCCAATTAAGTCAGGGTGAAACAGGAAAAATCCACGCAAAACCATCAACAGTTGTCGCACTTACGCTTGAAGCCTACGCTTCAAGTGTACCAGACCTACACTTCAAGCATAGGTCTAAGCATACCCTCTAAGCGTAGGTCCAAGTGTAGTTTTATGTTTTTTAACCACTTTTTGGAACTGGAAGCGTAGGCACAAGTGTAGGGAATTTATGAACAACCACTTTTCTCCGTGAATGCACCAAAACGTCCATCTTGAATCCACAATACTTTTTGCTGAAGATGACGGCTTCTGGAAATGCCATTTTTGCCCTTCGGGAGTCATTTTTGTCTTAGACTGCCTCCTTGACTCTCCTCTTTAATAGAAAGAACACTCTTTTGTTAATTCACCGAAGTTAGCTCTATTTTCTTTATTAAGCTCTTGAAACATGATTTAACACGCAAACAACATAAAAATAGCAAATAATGAACTGAAAGAACATCGCAATAGTGAGTTACGGGGTTAAAATGTCTAATATTTAACAGCTATCAGTCGACCCTCATGAAAGCAAGGGATTAGGTTAGTTTAGTTAAAGTAGATAGATTAAAAATCATCACAAAAAAGTTTTCTTGAGTACATTGCTAAATGACTAGCAATATGTAAGTTTGGGGGTGTGATAGGTGCTCAAAAGTATCAATTTTAAGCCCCTATCTTACTGTTGTTACGTCTTTACAATCCATTATTTGGTATTTTTATGTTGTTTGTGTATTGAAGCATGTTTCTGGAGCTTAACGAAGAAATTGAGCTAACTTCGGTGAATTAACTGAAGTGCAAATTCTTTCTATTCAAAGAGGAGAGTCAAAGAGGCAGTTTGATACAAAAATGGCTCCCAGAGGGCAAAAACGACATTTCCAGAAGCCGTCATCTTCTATAAAAAATATCGTAGGTTCAAGGCGGTCGTTTCGGTGCATTTAAGAAGAAAAATGGTTTTGAAGAAAACACTTACGCTTTCAGTTTCAAAAAGTGGCTGGAAATCACATTTTTACGTTTGGACCTACGTTTAGGATGTACGCTTGAAGCATATCTACGGTAAGTTTTTGTGACTTTCGATGGTTTTTTCCTGTTCTACCTCCGATTCAATTCAAAGACGTGCATGTGACTCCAGACCTTTGTATACATGTATATACACTTATATATATCAAATTTTAGGGTTTGCATGAGGATTAGAGTGAAAAGACTGTAAAGGACTTGTCTATACCATTACCTATATATACACGATCATATATCAATGTAAGAGGTGGTTCGTTCAATGAGGGTTGGCTGGTTCATGCATTGATTTTTCGCACGTTCATAGTCAGACTTGCTGCTATTGAGAGCCATATTTCAACCTAGATATCCAAAAAAAAAGACCATGGAGATCGTTTCTACATCACCGATGCAGTCACCTTCCACCATGGCCAACTAACTCGGTATCTAGGGTTTTCTAGCAAAACCCTAGCCAAGTATTGTAGTTTTTTTCATTGTTTTCAATTGTAACGAGGGGAAACTGTTGACCATATTTTGATGATTGTAGTAGTTAAGAGACCGTACTGATTTGCAATATAAAATTATATGTTTGTTCTAAATTCTTGTCTTAGATGGAATGAATGTATTATTTTGCACAACTATGATTATTCACTATGGGCTGGAACTCGGATGCTTAATTATGATTTTCTATATAATGGTGGTAATGAAACTTGAAACCCTAGGTTGACACAGGCCATGGCCTGGCGATTTAATATAAACATGTTTTAGTTTATTTTAATGCATTAGGAGTAGATTAGAGTAATATAATTGGCATGCACTAGTTAGGTCAGTCATGAAATAGGTTTTGGGATCGTATTTAGCTATATGCGGTATGACCTGATTCATAGTTATCGATCACCCTCTTACAGTTGATACAATGATGAACTATATTATGCGGTTAGTAGTGTAGTGATGAAAACCCTAGTTTTCTCTCTCATCTGAATCACAACCAATTTACTTTGTTTTCTATATGATTTTAGTTAAAATAGATAATTTGGTCTTTGACCACCCAAACAAACCATTTGAGAAAATATAATTCAGTATTTTTGAATTATTAAAGTGAACAATCTCAGTCTCTGCAAGATTGATATCCCTTACTCAAGCCATTGCTATTTTACAATGGATACGTGCGCTTGCGTAGGGTAAAATCTAGCATCGTTAAGGTGTCATTTTTAACCACATTTTTACACACCTTGACGTCACATCACATTTCTTAGCCCTTAAGTTTTCTTGGAGTGCAAGCAAAGAACATGCCATATTTGCACCGACTTTTGTTTATAAATATAGGAAGACTTCATGAAGAAAAGATATCTTTCAATATAGAATAAATCGTTCATAAAACGTTTCTCTCTTTGAGAGAGGCTCTCTTCCTCAAGAACTCAAGAACCAATCATCCAATCATGAAGATGACGGCTACATCAACAATGGAGTCTCCTCTTTCCATGAGCGGTTAGTCGGTATCTAGGGTTTCCAACGAAACCCTAGCCGAGTAACGTAATATTTTATTTATTTTTATTGCAAAAGGGGGAATATGATGAAGGACACTTATATGATGATTATGTAGTGAGAGACCGAGCAAGACCACCTAAATAAAGATTTATTTATTAATTTTTTACTTAAGCTGAGATTGAATTAATGATTTATCTTGAACAACTATGTTTTTACTAAGGGCAAGAAATCCAAGTTTAAATAATGGTTTCTATATAATGGTATTTATTTGGCATAATGAAGTCTTAGCTTTACACAGTCCATGCTTAGAGAAGATGATTGTTAGAGTGCTTTTTAATTTCATGTTTTAGGAATACTTGTAGTATAGATGCATACGACAATCATACAAATCGCAGATGGATTGTAGCGAGTACGAACCGATTGCATCATTTTTGGGACTAAGCAACTGCTTGTAGCATTGCTAGTCTGATTCATATAAGTTGTACCACCCTCTTGCAATAATACAATTAAAAGAATACATTATAAGGCTATTGGTGGAGTTGGAATTCAACCCTAGACTTGTTTATCTTGAGTGAAACCAAAAACAATTATCTTTATTTTATTTTATGTTTAGTAGTTTAATCAAACAAACCAATCAGACAACTTTTATAAATATAATTCAACTTGCTACTTTATATTTATTTGTAATACGACTTTGATCTATGTGGTTCGATAACGTCTCTACCGAACTATACTATATACTACTCGCGTACTTGCGACTAAGAGGTTAAAACTAGTACATGTTAATTCCTTATTTTTAACACTATTATTTTCATACGTCTAGAACTGATCAATGTCTCATTTGATACTTATTTATTTTTATTTATGGTATTTTTTACTTCCAAAATCACTTTTATTATTCTTCTAAAAGCGAGAAGATTCGATCAAACATACGCCTTTCGTCCCAAATTATGTGTTCCTTTTAGAGAATCCAACTTTTAAAAGGATGAATTTTATTGTAGCATTAGTGAATGAAATACCAACTTTACCCATAGTCCCATCATATTGATGTGATGGTTTATAGAGTATATATATTTTATAACTTTAATGTTTGAAAGTTAAATTGATAAATTGACCAAATACAGTAGTTTGCCTTTTCAAAATGGACGCTTATTTTGGGACGGCTAAAAGAGAAAAAGTGGATACTTATTTTGGGACGAAGGAGGTAATATAAAGTCTTAATGACAACATAATTATTCAATGTTTCAACATGATTTAGGCGTTGTAAGAAAAAATCTATACACTAGATGACCCACCAACAAAGCACAACCCAATGACAATGAAAATACACAAACCAAGTCGTCGCGCGACATCTGTGCGACACCAAGTCATCGCTCTTCCTTGCGAGAGGACTTGGTCAACCTTGTTACTGCGCACAGGTTTGGACTTCTCTTGCACATCGAAACAGCCCCAACAACACCATACCCTGCTCATTACTGCTAGGTGTCGAATATCATGTATTTTAGGCCAATAATCGAACATTGTTAGTCCAATTATTCCATTATTATGATATTTTTATCCGGTTTGCCTTGTTAATTGTGTTTCAGGTTCGATAGAGCGAAAATGATTTAATTATGTTAAATTAACTAGAATATCGACTTAAGATCATTTGAGGGCCAAGACTAACGAAAAACATAGCAAAGTTGGATCAAGAAGTATGTTGAAATAACCAAGAATGCATAAATATTGAAGTGGAGGTGAACAAACGCGACCCGAGACAGCAAAGTAAAGGAAAATAACATATCACATAACCCAGTCTGGAGCGACATGTCGCCCAGAGCCCTTGTTCAGCTGATTAAGTGGGTCCCATTTTGACTTCATGCACATTCTAAGACTCCTTAGAACATGGATTATGTATATTTTGGTCATATTTGATCTTATCAGAAGCCCGTTTACAAGAAATTCACACAAGGCAAGAATCCCAATTCAAGAAGAAAACAAGTCTATTCCGAATAGGATTTATACCTCTATAAATAAGAGATTCAAGTCTAAAATAGGGATCTCTTTACACATATTTTATAGAGCATAAATCATTATTCTAGAGAGAAAATCATAGGAGAATTATAGAAGAAAATGAGACGACCATGGAAGCGATTTCTACATCAACGATGCATTTTTCTACAACCATGAGTAGATAAACCGATATTAATAAAATCCTAGCTAAGTAATGTAGATTTTACTTATTTCGATTGTAAAAAGGAAAGCTAAAGAACACATATGTGATGATTGTGTAGTTAGAGACCGAAGTATGATTTTATATAAGATTTTATGTTTATTCTTTTCTTGTCTTTAACTGAATAGATGTTTTATATTACTTAACCATGTTTACTCACTACGAGCTGGTACTCCGAAGTTTAAATAATGGTTTTCTACACAATGGTTTTTTAATAAACATGATATCAAGATTTAGATAGGTCATGCTAAGTAGAGGTGAAATTGACATACTTTAGTTTAATTTATTGCACTGTAGGAATAGTTTAGAGTAGAGTAATTTGCGTGCACAAGTCACACTCAATCCAAAAATGGGTTGTAAACGAGTCGGATAGATTGTATCTGATGCGGTCCAACTAGGGAGTAAAATAATGATTAAGAACAGACCCTTGCAATGACCTAGTTTTACCGTTCAAAAGTGCACAGATCATATTAAAGTATAGCATGGCTTGAGAACGGAAATGTTGAATCCCATAAAGACTTGGAATTATTCACTTTAGTATCCTAACAGTACTGAATTATATTTGAAAAAGGGTTTTGTTTGGTTTTTGAAATCTATTTTCTAATTAAAACTATCTAAAGATAATAATTAAATTTGTTTGTGATTCAAGGTAGAGATAGACTAGGGTTTTCAAAACTCCGCCACTAACCTCATAATGTATCTATTTACTCACTCAATTGTAAACGGACAATACATCACATGTGAATCAAATTAGAGTCGCAAATAGTCAACTCTAATCCCCAAATAGATATAATTAACTGGATTTGCTACAACCTATCTCCGAACTGAGTGTGATTAGTGCATGCAAACTACTTTACTTTAATATACTCCTACAGTATGAAATTAAACTAATGCATGTCTATGTCACCTCGCCGAGGCAAGACCTGTGTAAACCTAGAGTTTCATGTGTTAAAAACCATTGTATAGAAAATTATAATTTAAGCATCCGGGTTCTAGCCCATATTGAATAAACATGATTGGTTAAGATAAAAAATTCACTCAATCTAAGACAAGAGTAGAATAAATGTAGAATCTTGTTTCAAAAAGAAATTCGGTCAATCATCTACACAATCATCACATGTGTGTTCTTCAATTTTTTCTTTTTACAATTGAAATAAATAAATAAATTTATATTACTTAGCTAGGGTTTTATTAGGAAAACCCTAGATACCGAATTAGTTGCTCATGGTGGAAGTGATCTGCATCATTGATGTAGAATCATCCTTCATGGTCTTCTTCTCCGAATCTCTAAGTTTGAATGTCTCCTTTCTTGGAATGATGAAAATCGCAAGCAATATATACTAAGAGAGCTTTGAAAATAATGTAATAGGAGTCCCCTAAATTCTAGTCCAAACCTTGGTATTTATAGCCAATGATGTGAAGAATCCTAGTTTAACTATACTCATGTTCTTGTCCAACTAGGATTCCTCTTTGTGTGTTCCTCTTGTAATTAGGAGTGAAACTATCCAACTTTGGTAAAATTATACATACTACACGTTCTAGGATGTCTTGGAGTGCACACAAAGTCAACCCGAGTCAAAACGGAGGAATTCAGGTTAAATTGAGAAAATCTGGCCAAATCTGCAGTTTTTTAATTTTTCCTGCAGATACGTCTCACTCTTTCAATCATAACTCTTGCTATACAACTCTGATTGAGGTGTTCTTTAACTCGTTAGAAATCTAACTTCAAGCTCCTGAGCTTAGACTCAAGAATCACTCAATTTAAAGTTGTTTTCACCAAATTATGATCATTTAAACTTAGTTGAAAATTTCCCTATCGGACACACAAGGGTGCGCTTAAGCGCCCTCCTTTGCGGCAAAATGAACTTTCTAGGCACTTTTCTTTCTACCGCATGCACCCAACTTCGCCCCAAATTACTAAAATCTGACTTTTTGCAATTCTTCGTATTTTTGGACATCGTTTGTTCTTGCGGCACATAAATTGCGATATAAGACATATTTCATGTCCATTTTACCCTTTGGAATGCATCTCTTGGTTCAAAACTCCACTTTTTTCGTTTTTCTTCTCTTTTGAATAGGTAACAAACACAACTTTGGTTAATTCACCGAAGTTAGTTCGTTTTCCTCGTTAAGCTCCTGAAACACACTTAAACACACAAACCACATAAAAATACCAAGTAATGTGATGGTAAAACTTAACAAAAGAGTTAGGGGCTTAGAATGTACAACATTTTTCTCCTATCACACCCCCAAACTTAAATATTACTAGTCCCTTAGCAATCAACTCAAAAAAGAAATTGAAAACACCTTATGATGATTGTCTAACCCAACCATTCTACACTAATTCCTTGCTTTTGTGAGGGTCGGTGATTACACTTAGCACGTGTAATAAGCCTTTTAAACCCCTAGGTAACACCTTGTGGATGAGTGAAGTCTCATGAGGGTTAGCTATACTACCCACAACTTATTTTCATTCTTCATTTTCACACATTCATGCATTAGCATACTCATAAATTAAGTCATGCAATGATATACAAGATAGTACAAACATAAGTATCCCCACTCACTACCGAATAACAACTATCTCGAATCAATGTTGAGAATAGTCCCTATTAGTGCTAATGAAGTAGTTAGTCTCTACTCTCGATTCGGACAACTTTCCGTGTTAAAGTGGACTCCCTCTATGGCAAACTACTTTACTTCTCATACTTCATCTTCATTTATTCCTTCTGCTACATTTTTCTTTTTTTTTCTTTACGAACTTTCTAGTGGTTTTTAGCAGACGTTAGGCCAATGACTCCCATGTTAAATAGCTTTAGGGTACTAGGTGATAAAGCATCATGCGGGCTTAATAATCTAAACCATCTAGGATTGACTTCATTATAATTTAACTATTTTTCTCCCATTTTTACGCGAACACTCAATGCTTTGTGACAAAAGGCCCGGTTACTCAATTTGAAAATACTTACTATACAAATTCAACCTGTTTTTTCCTTTTTCATTTTTTTTCATAGCATCTAAAACATTCTCTAACTTAATACTCAAAGATCAATTAATTTAGCCAAAGAGATCGTGTGCAAGTGCTTATAGATCAAACCGTCCTTCTCAATTTTGATTTCACTAACTCATTTACCTATGTCAAACCACATCCGTTCACTAACTCAATCTAATCAATATCCTCATGAGCGGGAACATTGCATCACACATCACTCATAAATCATAAACATGTACTCAACCAACTTGTAATGCAAAACACTCATGAATGAAAACTGTTGGCTTTGAAATTCTATTTCAAGCAAAAAATCTTATTTTTATATTAACAAAACATTCAAAACCGTGTTTGGTACTAATATGACTTTGAGCTAAGTGTCTCAGCAAGTACAGGTAAATGATTCGGAAAGATCACTAAAGCAACAAGCGATAAGAAAACACTAGCGTAAACTCGAAGAAGGACAAAAAGATCAAAGAAAGAATAAAAGCTGGACTCAAGACCTAGGGTAGATAGGTCGGGTGAGAATATTGTAACAAGGTATCTTATGCGTTGATAAGTCTTATAAGCTCAAGTAATAAATCAAACGAACTCAAACGGATCAAAAACGGACCTTGAAAATAATTCTTCGAGTCACCCAGTCGACTGCCATGAAATGGCAGCCGACTGACTGTAACCCAATCGACTGGCCATTAAGGACCCAGCCGACTGGATGAACCAGTGAGCTATAAAATGTTTTGACTGCATGAGGCAGTCGACTGACCTGTACAAGGCAGTCGACTGACTGTGCCCAGTCGACTGGCAGTTAAGGACCCAGCCGACTGACTGAACCAGAGAGTTATGAACATTTTTTATTGCCTGAGGCAGTCGACTGGCCTATCCAAGGCAGTCGACTGACTCATGAGGCAGTCGACTGGCCTTCTTGAGGCAGTCGACTGACCCAAGCCGTTGGGAAAAATATTTTAAATCTAAGGATGGAGGCAGTCGACTGGGTGCCGTCAGGCAGTCGACTGGGTACTTCAGGATTTTAAGGAACAGTATTTCTAAACAATATTTTTGCCCAAAAAGAAATGATTTTGCTTGCTGATTTTCAGGTCCTACTCTCCACATTGTCTAGGGTGAGATACACTTTCCAAACCCTAGTGTTACACTATATAAAGAAAGAGATATGGATTGAAATCTTAAGATTCTTGTGTGAGAAATGTTTCAAATATTGTTCATCTCTAATTGTCTCTCAAGCATCTTCTGAAAAATATTTTGATAGCAAGAAAGATCAAAATCTCATTTTTCACTCTTATCATTTTGAAGATTTAAACTCAAGCCTTGAGTTTATTCTCTTATTGGAAATATATTGTGAGAATATATATATCTTGAGTTTTTGAAATATTACCTAAAAACACTTGAGCTTATATTGATCCATCTTCCATAAAAGCCTTAGGGTTTTGAGTGTTTTTGTTTCTTGAGTGATATATTGATTGCATACACAAATTTGTGATCTTGGGTGAGTGAAGCCCATTGTATCAAGGGAGGATTGTTCTTTTGATTGTGTGAAGAGCTAGTTAGCTCTTTTGTAAAGGTTTTGTTATTCCACCTATTGAAGGAAGAGCCATAGTGTGAGGATCAGGAAAGTCTCAAGGAAGGTGAGTGAAGCCCTCGTAAAAATCACGGTGTCAATATCTCTATCTCTATCTCCTTACTTTATGATCATGCATGCTTAATTTATATTATGGTAAATAGCGTGTTGAATTTAAGTGAAAGTATTCATTGCATATTTTACCTTGTAAATTAATATTAAACCTTGTTGCACGTTCTAGTAAGAAGAAAAAGAAGTTAGAAATTATTTTTAAAACCCTATTCACCCCCCCCCCCCCCCCTCTAGGGTATTTTAGTGACTTACAATTGGTATCAGAGCCTAATCTCTACTTGTTTTAGACTTAACCATCTTAGAGAACGATGATGGCCTCAAACATAGTTACTCATGTAGAAGGAAAATCTAGCAATAGGCCCCCATGGTTTCATGGTTCAAACTATAGCTATTGGAAGACTAGAATGATAGATTTTCTTCAAGCTATTGATTATCAAATTTGGCTAGTTATTGTTGATGGACCTTTTACTATTACCAAAATAGTTGATGGAAAAACTATTCCCAAATTTCCCAACGAATGGGATAATGATGAGCGTAGACTTATGTCATTTAACGCCAAATCTAAGGTTAATCTACTTGTTCCATGGCCAAAGAAATGTGGGATAAACTTGAAGTTACTTATGAAAGAACTACTCAAGTTAGAGAATCTAAAATTGATATACTTATGCATGAATATGAACTCTTTGCCATGAAGGAAGATGAAAATATCAATTATATGATGTCTCGTTTTACTAATATTTTGAATGGACTAAAGCACCTTGGTAGAATTGTTCTTAGATCCGATGTGGCACGCAAAGTTCTTAGAATCCTTCCGGTGAAATGGGATGCAAAGATGACGGCTATTAAAGAAGCACACGATCTTAGCACTATGAGTCTTGATGAGATTTTCGGGTCACTCCTTAAATGGGAAATTACCTTAAAATCTCGTGAAAAAGACGCCAAGCCTAGAAAAGGTATAGCCTTGCAAGCTTCAACTAAAAGTGAAGCAAATGAAAGAATCGAAGAAGAGGTTGATGAAGACATTGCCTTGATCACTCAACAATTCAAGAGATTTCTTCAACGAAAGAAGGCTAAAGGTCGGAGGATCTCAAAGAGCAACGAACCAAGAGGAGAGACAAGCAAGAAGGAGTCCATTACTTGTTTCAATTGTGGTAAACTGGGACACTATAGAAATGAGTGTTTCAAACCCAAAAAGGAGAACGAGAAAAGGCCAAACAAAATGGCCATGAATGCAACATGGGATGATTATGACTCTTGTGATTCGGATGAGGAAGAAAATGGTGAGGAAATGTCAAATCTTTGCCTCATGGCAAATGAAGATGAGGTACATTTAAACTTACATGCATTAGATAATTCCATTTTGTCATATGATGAACTTTTATTTTCTCATAATGAATTACAAGATGAATTTGAAAATTTGTATGATGAGTTTGAAAAACTAGCTAAGAAACATAGTTTGCTCAAGAAATCTAAATCTTCATGTAACTCTACTTGTCACACCATAGTTAATGTAAATGCTACAAATGACAAAAGTATGAAGATAGAAGAGGAAAACAGTTTATTGAAAAAGACTATCGATGATCAAATAAACATCTTAGCAAAATTCACAAAAGGAAAAGAAAACTTGAGCATCATGCTAGGAAGACAAAGAAACTCTTTTGACAAATGCGGCTTAGGATATGATGCATTCAACAAAGATGCACTTTTATTGAAGAAAATAAAATCATTAAAGCATACTTTTTCAAAACAATCTTCATTTTCACCTTCTATTGATCACAACCATGTCTCATGTTATTATTGCAAGAAAAGAGGTCACAAAGCAAATGCATGTTTTCTAAGAAAGAAGAAGAAAATTGTCTCAAAAATATTTTGGGTTCCTAAAGGAACCATTGCATCTCTACGTGCAAAAGAAAATTTGGTAACAAAATCATTTTGGGTTCCTAAAGGAATTATTGCATCTCTTTCTAACCATAATGGACCCAAAATAGATTGGGTACCAATAAAAGTCACGTAACATTGTGTTGTAGGTATGCTTGAAGTCCGCCTCAAAAGAAAGATGGTTCCTTGATAGCGGATGTTCAAGGCACATGACGGGGGACAAATCAAAATTCATGTCCCTAAAATCTTATGAAGGAGAAAGTGTTACTTTTGGAGATAACTCACAAGGCAAAATTGTTGGAATTGGATCCATTGGTATATCTCCTTCTCTAGCTATAGATAACGTACTTTTAGTTGATGGTTTAAAGCATAACTTGTTTAGTATTAGCCAACTTTGTGACAAAGGTTATGATGTTATCTTTAGGTCAAATGCATGCATAGTTGAGAAAGATGGAAATCAATTGTTTAATGCAAAGAGAAACGGAAATTTATATACTATGTTGCTATGTGAATTAAATGAACAAGATGTTAAGTGCTTTGTCACATCGAGTGAAAATAGTTGGTTATGGCATAGACGCTTAGGACATGCTAGTATGGACCTCATTCAACGTTTGTCTAAAAATGAATTAGTCAAAGGCCTCCCGAAGACTAATTTTTCAAAAGATAAAATATGTAGTGCATGTCAAATAGGTAAGCAAGTGAAATCTTCTTTCAAGAGGAAGAAAGATATCACCACTTCTCGACCCTTAGAGCTACTTCATATGGACCTCTTTGGTCCGGAGAGAATGGATAGCTTAGCCGGGAAACTATAGGTACTTGTTATAGTAGATGACTACTCTAGATTTACTTGGGTTCACTTTCTTGCTCATAAAAATGAAACTCACTCCATTCTTGAGAAATTTTATAGAGTCATTCAAAATGAAAAATATTTGAAAATCAAGAAAATTAGAAGTGATAGGGGTAAAGAATTTGGCAATCAAGATCTAGAGAAATTATGTGATGAATTTAGTGTATCTCATGATCTCTCGGCTCCAAGATCTCCTCAACAAAATGGGGTAGTTGAAAGGAAAAATAGATCTTTACAAGAAATGGCTAGGACTATGTTAAATGAACACAACCTTCCTCGAAGTCTTTGGGATGAAGCGGTAAACACCGCTTGTCATGTCATAAATAGAGTTATCATCCGAATGAAATTAAGTAAGACTCTGTACGAGTTGTGGAATGGTCGGAAACCCAATATCGGTTAAATGTTTGGTTGCAAATGTTTCGTTTTAAATGATAAAGATAACTTGGGAAAATTTGACTCCAAATCGGATGAAGCAATTTTCTTAGGGTATTCCTCAACTAGTAGAGCTTTTAAAGTCTTTAACAAAAGGACTTTAACCATGGTAGAATCTATCCATGTTGTCTTTGATGAATCACTGCCTCTACCCTCACCTAAAGTTCACCTAGATGATGATGAAGTTGTAGGAATTGAGGATAGTTTCAATAATCTCAATATCTCTAACTCATCAAGTAGGCAAATGGATAAGAGCGAAGTTGGAAATCAATCTAATGATGACTTGACTTGTTCCATTCCTAAATCTTGGAGAATTGTGCACAACCATCCTCTTGACCAAGTCATAGGTAACCCTTCACAAGGTGTTAGCACAAGATCTCAACTTAGAGACTTATGCAACCACATGGCTTTTGTGTCTAATATTGAACCCAAGAACATCCACGAAGCTTAATGTGATGATTCTTGGATCATGGCCATGCAAGAGGAACTAAATCAATTTGAACGCAATCAAGTTTGACATTTAGTCCCTCAACCCACACATCAAACTATAATATACACTAAATGGGTTTTTCAAAATAAAAAGGATGAAAATGGAGTGATTATTCGAAATAAAGCAAGATTGGTAGCTCAAGATTACAATCAAGATGAGGGCATTGACTATGATGAAACCTTTGCACCCGTAGCTAGATTATAAGCAATTAGAATGCTTCTTGCATTTGCATCATCTAGAAATTTCATTCTTTATCAAATGGATGTCAAAAGTGCTTTTCTAAATGGAACTATAGATGAAGAAGTGTTTGTAAAACAACCACCCAGCTTTGAAAATGAACTTTTTCCAAATCATGTTTACAAATTGTCTAAAGCCTTATACGGATTAAAGCAAGCTCCTAGAGCTTGGTATGAACGGCTTAGTGACTTTTTACTTCAAAAAGGGTTTTCTAAAGGCAAAGTTGACAACACTCTCTTTACAAAAATTGTCAAGAATGATTTGTTGGTTATCCAAATATATGTTGACGACATTATATTCGGTTCCACAAATACTTCTCTTTGCAAAGATTTCACATCTAGTATACAAAATGAATTTGAAATGAGTATGATGGGTGAGTTGAATTTCTTCTTAGGATTGAAAATCAAGCAATGCTTGGATGGCTTATTTGTTAGCCAATCTAAGTACACTAAAGATTTGCTAAAGCGATTTGGCATGGAGGCAGCCAAACATGCCATTACTCCTATGAGTACCTCTATTAAACTCGACAAAGATGAAAATGGAAAATGTGTTGATATTACTCAATATAGAGGCATGATTGGAAGTTTACTTTATTTAACTGCTAGTAGACCAGATATCATGTTTAGTGTATGTTTATGTGCTCGTTTTCAATCTTGTCCTAAAGAATCTCACTTGCTAGCCGTAAAACGTATTTTTCGCTATCTTAGTGGGACGATTAACTTAGGACTATGGTATTCACGTGGCACCACTCTTGATCTCACTAGCTATTCGGATGCCGATTTTGCGGGTTGTAGAGTGGATAGGAAAAGTACAAGTGGTACATGTCACTTTCTAGGTCACTCTCTTGTTTCATGGTCAAGTAAAAAGCAAAATTCGGTTGCCCTGTCTACTGCTGAAGCCGAATACGTAGCGGTCGGTAGTTGTTGCGCCCAAACTATTTATATCAAGCGACAATTACTTGATTTTGGACTTGTTTTTAATCTCGTACATATTAAATGTGATAACACTAGTGTTATTTGTATCTCAAAGAATCCTACTCAACATTCTCGCACAAAGCACATAGAGATTATGCATCATTTTCTAAGGGATCACGTAGCCAAAGGTGACATTGAATTGATTTTTATTGACACTAAAAATCAACTGGCGGATATTTTTACTAAACCCCTCTCGGACGAACCGTTTTCAAAAATTCGTAGGGAATTAGGAATGGCCATGGATTTTGATGTAATGAGTTAATTTTTCACAAAATCTCATCCACGATCTCGGCTTTCAAAATTTAAAATATTTTTCGATAATTTATTTTTGAGGGCCAGTCGACTGCCTCGTATACGGCCAGTCGACTGGATCAACCAGTGAGTTTTTCTGATTTTATTCATCTTCAGCCAGTCGACTGCCTCCTTCAGCCAGTCGACTGGGTCATGAGCTAGTCGACTGCCTCCATATGGCCAGTCGACTGCCTCTGCGCGAACCCAGTTTTTATTTCTTCTTTCTCTTCGTCTTCTCTCCACTCTCTCCACGATCTCTCCCATTTCTTCTTTCCTTCTCGCCATTTAATCACCTTTAAACCATTTCCCCACTACACCACGACCCTCTCCTCCATTATCACCACTTTTTTCTTCATTTATAATCATATATATCCATCTATATATATATACATATCTATACAAACCATTTTTTTCAGTTTCTCTCTTCTCTCTCATTCTCTTCTCGATTTCTTTTCATTTTCTTTTCAAAATGCTTTCAATCATCTTGGTTATTCTCTCTCTTATGGATCCCAATGTCATGCGCCTCAAGAAACGCGCCCGTAGGGGTGAAAGCTCTTCGGCTGCACCTTATCCACCTCTGTCCCCTGTTCATGAGGACACTGATTCAGAACCTGAATCTGGTCCAATGTCTCTCTTTACCCTTCTTGGTGATGAAGATAGTGTTCGTCTTTTCGAAACTAACTTCATTCATCACAAGTTTTCTCGGAGTTGCATTGTGACTCAACCCTTGTGCGAAGAGATTGGCGCTAATACGTTCAATCTTTTTCAAAATATGGGTTGGGACTTCTTCGTTTCGCTTGATGTTTTGACTTTTCCACGAGCCGTCAAAGCGTTTTATACAAATCTGGAGAATCCTTCTCAACCAAGTCCTCCCGCTAGCAAACTTTGCTCCACTGTTGCAGGCATTTCAGTTGAGTTGACCGAAGCAGAAATTAATACTGTTTTTCGGCTACCTACTGGCGGTATATCGTATTTCTGCCCATCTATTTGGTACTCTTCGAGTGATTTCGATCCTCTCGAAGCAGTTCGGCCCATTTCGGTGAATAAGACCACCACTGCCACTTCTGAGTTTCCTTCTTCCTCGCTTAGTCCCGAGGCTCGACTTGTGCACAATATTATCACATATTCCATTTTGCCAAAGTCCAGAAGCCGGAGTCTTGTGTCGATCATGGAAGCCTTCCTAGTCTATTGTGTCATGACCGGTCGTAAGGTCAACCTTGTTTTTCTTTTCATTTCAGTTATTCTCGAGTGCCACAAGAAGAAAGGAGCACTTATTTTTCCTACTCATCTATCTTATCTTCTTGGTCGGTGTGGCGTTCCGCTTGATGAAGAGCCTTCGGAGCACAATCCAATTTTTCTGGATCGCACGCATCTCAAGCAGATGCATATCGGTAAGAATGCCGATGGAGTGTTGGTCTCACTTAGGGTTGCTCCATCTGCGGACCGGACTGGTCCATCTGTTCCTTGTCCTAATGTTCCTCGTCCCGAGGCACCTCGTCCGGAAGCTCCAACTTCTTCTTTTCCGTCTCTTAGTAGCGATTTCGATATTCCATATTTTGGGTTCGGGGGAAATCCCAAAACTCTTACCCAAATCTTGGAAATCGTAAAGCGCAATGAAGAGGCCCAAAAGCGCAATGAGGAGGTCTAGAGGAAGACGACCAAGGATGTGAAGCGTCTTGAGGACAAGATCGACCGCATCGCCACTACCATGGACGCCTTTCTCCGTGACCCTCCGCCTTTTTGATGTCGTCAAAGGGGGAGAATGTTTTAGGGTGTTTGTGTTGGCCATAGGTCTATTTTATGTCTATTTTGTGTAGCATAGGACGTTGCTTATGTTTGTTGTTTATGCTTCGTTTCATTTCTATGCTTTATCATTTTGTAATGTGTAGTAGTAAAACAACATGTACCGAACTCGTAAATTATAAATTGAATTATGTTGTTTCTATTATATTCCCATGCATTACGTAAATGAGTATCAAATTGCAAAATTTATTTCCAAAGGGGGAGCATGCAAATAAAAATGAAAGATGCACACATTGAGGGGGAGTATCAGTTGATACTTCACCATTTATGTGCAAACACGAAATGTTTTGTCAACATAAAAAAGGGGGAGATTGTTGGCTTTGAAATTCTATTTCAAGCAATAAATCTTATTTTGATATTAAAAAAACATTCAAAACCGTGTTTCGTACTAATATGACTTTCAGCTAAGTGTCTCAACAAGTACAGGTAAATGATTCGGAAAGATCGCTAAAGCAACAAGCGATAAGAAAACTGTAGCGCAAACTCGAAGAAGGACAAAAAGATCAAAGAAAGAACAAAAGCTGGACTCAAGACCTGGGGTAGATAGGTCGGGGTGAGAATATTGTAACAAGGTATCTTATGAGTTGATTGGTCTTATAAGCTCAAGTAATAAATCAAACGAACTCAAACGGATAAAAAACGGACCTTGAAAATAATTCTTGGAGTCACCCAGTCGAGTGGCCATGAAATGGCAGCCGACTGACTGTGACCCAGTCGACTGGCCATTAAGGACCCAGCCGACTGGATGAACCAGTGAGCTATAAAACGTTTTGACTGCATGAGGCAGTCGACTGACCTATACAAGACAGTCGACTGACTGTGCCCATTCGACTGGCAGTTAAGGACCCAGCCGACTGACTGAACCAGAGAGTTATGAACATTTTTGATTGCCTGAGGCAATCGACTGGCCTATCCAAGGCAGTCGACTGACTCATGAGGCAGTCGACTGGCCTTCTTGAGGCAGTCGACTGACCCTAACCGTTGGGAAACATATTTTAAATCTAAGGAAGCAGTCGACTGGGTGCCGTCAGGAAGTCGACTGGGTGCTTCAGGATTTTAAGGAAAAGTATTTCTAAACAATATTTTTACCCAAAAAGAAATGATTTTGCTTGTTGATTTTCAGGTCCTACTCTCCACATTGTCTAGGGTGAGATACACTCTCCAAACCCTAGTGTTACACTATATAAAGAAAGAGATATGGATTGAAATCTTAAGGTTCTTGTGTGAGAAAGTTTTCAAATATTGTTCATCTCTAATTGTCTCTCAAGCATCTTCTGAAAAATCTTTTGATAGCAAGAAAGATCAAAATCTCGTTTTTCACTCTTATCATTTTGAAGATTTAAACTCAAGCCTTGAGCTTATTCTCTTATTGAAAATATATTGTGAGAATATATATATCTTGAGTTTTTGAAATATCACCTAAAAACACTTGAGCTTATATTGATCCATCTTCCATAAAAGCCTTAGGGTTTTGAGTGTTTTTGTTTCTTGAGTGATATATTGATTGCATACACAAATTTGTGATCTTGGGTGAGTGAAGCCCATTGTATCAAGGGAGGATTGTTCTTTTGATTGTGTGAAGAGCTAGTTAGCTCTTTTGTAAAGGTTTTGTTATTCCACCTATTGAAGGAAGAGCCATAGTGTGAGGATCGGGAAAGTCTCAAGGAAGGGGATTCTTTGAGCCGAGGAGTAGGAGTTACCGAACCTCGTAAAAATCACGGTGTCAATATCTCTATCTCTATCTCCTTACTTTATGTTCATGCATGCTTAATTTATATTATGGTAAATAGCGTGTTGAATTTAAGTGAAAGTATTCATTGCATATTTTACCTTGTAAATTAATATTGAACCTTGTTGCATGTTCTAGTAAGAAGAAAAAGAAGTTAGAAATTATTTTTCAAACCCTATTCACCCCCCCTCTAGGGTATTTTAGTGACTTTCAAAAACAAAGAATTTTTCAAAAAAAATCAAAATTAATTTTCATTTTGTTTCAGTCATCCTTTTATCCTATAACTAACCATACCTTCCCCCCAAATTTAAATTAGACCATGTCTGTAATACCCCGTATTTAAATAATTATGTTATTTCTTTATTTATTTTGGATGGTATGATGGGTATTTAAATTATTGAGTAAGGGTACTCTAGTCATTTTATGACTACTAGGTAAGTTTGTTATTATGGGATCTGATAAGGGCATATTAGTCTTTAAGACGAGTGGCATGATGGTTATTGTGGCAGATCTAGGGGCATTATGGTCATTCGCCATAACCTAGTTTCCCCTATATAACCATAAGGATTTTTCAGCTTATTATCTCTCAAGACTAAGCAAAAATTTCAGACTTCTCTCTTCTTATTCACTCATCTATATACATATACATATATATATATAGATAGATAGAGAGAGTAAATACTTGATTTGGATCTGGATCCGTGGTGTAGTAAGCTCTCCAAATCAGGCAAGACATATGTTCTACTCTTCCTTTTTGTACTAAAATTTCGTAACATTTACCTTATGCATCTATAATCTGCTAGATAGTATTTTTCATATATGTATATGTATGTGTAAATCATGTTCATATATGACATTTATATATTCTGTTTATACATATATGTATAGATCCGTAAGTATATATATAGATCTTGTATATATGTAGATATTCGTGGATTTATATAGGCATATATGTATAGATCTGTTAGAGTATGTTCATATTCATGTTTATTTATGTGATGATATATATTCTGTTTATATGTATATGTATAGATCCATAAGTATATATATAGATCTTGTATATATGTAGAGATTCGTGAATTTATATAGGTATATATGTATGGATCTGTTAGAGTATGTTTATATTCATATATATATATATATATGATGATTTATATTCTGGTTATACATATATATACAGATCCATGATTATATGTATAGATCTTGTATATACATAGAGATTTGTGGTGATATATAGATATATGCATGAGACTATGTTTATATCTAGCTATACGTACAAATCTGTTTTTACCATGTGTAGACATACATGTATGGATTCGTGGTTATGTGTCTTGTTGGTATGATTCGGAAGAGGTGTATATGGTTGGAACTAAGTATAAATATCTGAATACAGAAATATTTTAGGTTTCAATGTTGACAAAGATTTCAAAACTGTTATTAGAAAATATTGCATATTTATGTAATTATTTTTCTCTATTTTCTTTGTTATCAGATTCTGGACATGGATTTATATTATTATTATGTGTTTCAAGAATTTTACTGGATTACGTATTTTTGACCGTATAAATGAATAGTTTCGACCGTATAAAATACCGTATACCTTGGCGTTGGGGCGCTCAGAAAAATGTCGCGCCGCCCCCCTGGACCCCCCAGGCTCGACTTCTCCAATTGTCATACATTTCCGATTAAAGAATACAAGTGAATTAATAAATTTGTATAATCATAAGATTTAATCAAATGACTATGTTTTGGAGAATTATAAGGAACCACAAGGAGACTGACTAATATTGTAGTCTCAATAGTACCACGGGACATGGGTGAGTTGTCACGGCATGGGTGAGTTATCGGGTACGTGGTTATGGTAAGACATGGATGTTAAATGGAAAAATCGGATTAATGGAATGAATTTATAAAGATAATTATATTAAATGGTGGTATATTAGTGACTATGGTTATAGTTAAATATATTATTATTTTATAATATAATTTTGGGATTAAGTGTCACTAGGAAAGGGAATGGATTTTTGGTACTCTGCTTGGGATCATGTAGAGTTGTACTTGCTCGTGGGTTTAACCCACATTTTTGTTGTTTCAGGTCCTCGGCAGTTTCACCAGCAAGGGTGAGGACGTCATATCTATATGTTCGGTCCTACCATATTTCCCTTCCACTCCAGGGTAGGATCCAATAAATGACATATGTTGCATTTATTTTAAGTGTATTTCTAGGGGTCCATGTTTATGGGATTTCCAAGTTGTACCTTGTGGGACTTATTTTATTTAAGGATGTATTGGGGTTGGTCTTCTTCATGTTTAAGTGGTATCCTTGTTTTTTGTTATTGCTGTTATTATTATATTTCGATTTTATGTCTTCTCTTTTGTGCTTATGTTATCAATTACAGACGCTCCTATTTTTCTATGTATGGGTCTGGCCAACCTATGCATAAAAATTTAGGGGTGTCACAATGTCCCCATGGTCATCAAGTCATGGAAAGAGGATAAATAGTTGCTCTTGAAGCGTGAATCCGGAATTGTACCTCTTGCAATGCTCGGCTTCTCCCCTAAATTTGTATTAAGTCACCTATTAAGATTTTCAACAAAGCATAACTACCCAATATCATAGCAAGGAAAAAATAACTATTTACCACATTCCGAAAATCATCACTCAATATAGAACAAGGAATGAGTTCCTTTTTTAGAAAGAACTTTGATTTGGCCTTAAGGGCCTACAATCCTACAAATTGAAATTGCAAGAAATTAAATGACATCATATTCTACAAACCGAGGCTAGAAACTAACTTTCACAGCTTATGATCAATGTTTAACGTCGTTGGCGCAACATGACCACTTGCTCCTAACCCGTATCGTACACCTGATATATCAAACCGACAGATGCCATAAATCCCGACCTCGGATCAATCTCCTCATAAATCTTCAGTCGCTGACCACACATCTTGAACCTTTCATTTCTGATTCCTACCTCTCCGTGGGGCGTAAACCAATTAACTCTAAATGGCCCGTCCCATATTAATCGGATTTTTCCTGAAAAAATTTCAATTTCGAATCATACCGCCATCTCATCTGGCTAAGCTCAAAGAACTTAAGACGAACATGCTTAGTCTGATACATTCTTGTCCGAGCTTTGTAAATCCGAACATATAAATTTGTTTTATTTCTTTTTCTTCTTCCACCTCTTCTCCTCATTTGTTTTGTGCTTTTTGTATTTTGCACAAAACAAATGAGGAGAAGAGGTGGAAGAACTATAGTTGACAGAACTAGAGTGAATGGTTGATCTTTTCCCACAAGACTTGTATGGACGAGTGAAGCCAACAGATACTCAAAATTGATCCTTGTTTCTTTGGTTTGCAAAGAATGATATTTTGTTTTAAAATTCGTGGTTTAGTTTGTATTCCTTGTTCATTATTGTTATTAGAACGATGGGCCGTTATTGTTTTACTGAAAAAACATACACATGCGATCTTTTTTTCCACCTAATATTGATCCTTGAGTTGATTGTCTTGGTTTTGCTTTAGTTGTTTATTATATCTGCAATAGGTATTTCCTTATGAAAATAATGGGACTCTAATGGAACACTAGTTTTTGGATTATACATTTTATTTTTAAAGTTCTAACTATTAAGCATAATTTCAATTGCATTATGCAAAGTTACATGGTAGGAAATGGGGTCATAAATGAAGGATTTGAGGCAATGCTTTTGTCCCACTTACGCATGGAAAGAGCCTAATCTCAGATGCTATGTCTCAGCCTAATCGCATGAAATAATTTTAGATACTAAAGACTCCTTTTGTACTATATGGAATTTATGGTTTATATTGTAAATAATATTTTATCCGATTATTTTGACTTTTTGCTATGAAAATTATTTATTTATTTTCATTTGTCTTTGAATTTATATAGTACAGTCAATTATTTATATTTCTTTCATTCCCCATTGTAGAATAGACATGAAGAAGTTATCCATAATTTTGCTAATTGTGACGAAATTAATTCGTGGCGATCATATCTATTTATATCTACGTAAATAGATATAAATGATTGAATTAGCCACAAATATACCCATTTGGGAGGGTACTTATGCCCAAAACAATGTTAGTTATTTTTCATGAAAGACATTGTGACTATAAGGTAATGCGCATCCTTATATGCACAATTCCGTATCCCCGCACGCTTAGTTCTTAATCACCGATTTTCCCATACATATAACTTATCTACCATTGTTTGGTGATGAAACATATGCAAGCAACTCCTCATTCACTTCAAACCTAGCCATGTCTTTCTCCTCCAAATTTATCCATACCTCTACATCATCCCCTTCTCTAGTGTCCATAAATGTCACCAAATTCTTGAATGGCAATCTCGCTGACCCCACCCTCACCGGCTTCCCCCACCCGAACTCAACCTCATACAAAGGTAACCTGCACAAACTCGTAAACCTAAACGAAACCACCTCTCCCTTCACAAACCTCTCCGCCCTCTCCTTAATGAAATTCAAGTGCTCCACTCCTTCCCGGAGTTTCGCCACGAACTCCCCATCTATGCTGCTTATCATGATCTTCATCTGCCTCACCAGGCCCCGACACTCCTCCCCAGCCTCCATGGTCGTTGGGGTTGCTATTGCTACCCGGGACAAATTCCCAAAGGAATATTCCGGCAAGGGCGGCTCCATTCTGGTACGTAAATTTACTGCATGAAGTAAGGTGTAGAGCCTCTTATCATTTTCTGATGGAACTCTAGTGGATGCAACAAAACAGCTCCATATAAACACAGATAACGCCTCGACACGCGTGGGGCGTACTGGGCAGTCAGTGTCACTTCCTTCCGTGTATTTGTCTCTGAGGGCAGCCACCATAGGGTTACTGAAAGGAAATCTCTTTGTCACAATCTTCTCCTTGGTCATACCGGTCTCAGGTTGAAACCCTAATATGTTTCGAGGCGGGAAATACTTGGCTCCATCAAATGTTGGCCGTGGTAAACTATTGATTTCACCACGAGAACTTGCAGCCCAGCTTGTTATGAACATGACAATGGACAGCCCATCAGCAACTTTGTGCGAAAAACACATGCCGATAGCTATGCCACCGCATTCGAAGATGGTGACTTGAACGGCCAGCAATGTGTCGTCAACTTTGTCAAGTTCGTGGGGGAGAAATTTGTTGTATTCATTAGGGTTTGGGTCAGTGGCCACTTGTGAAAGTTGGCAGTTGGCTCCGGCTTCCGTATAGGGGACACCCTCGTCGTTGCATGCTATGGAAATGTTGCCTATGAGGCGTCCGGCTAGTGGGTAGAAGCGAGTTAGGGTTTCAGATAGGGAGATCTTTAGGCGGTCTGATTTTTCTGCGTTGGTGGAGTTCGGGTTCGAGTTGGATGAGAAGAAGAGGATCATGGGCATGTAGACAGGAGGGGAGATTTGATCAAGAAAGGAGAGCTGGTAGTTTTGGAGGTGGTGAGGAGTTGGAGCAGATGGTTTGATTGTTTCTCGGGAAATATTTTCAACCTCAACCTTCATTCTTTTCTTGGTCGAGCACTCTTGGGTGAAATGACTCAAGGACAGTGTGTGTTTTTAATTTGCAAGTGCATGTGTTGAGTGGTTTTGGTTTTGCGTTTGGCTTAAATAGAGTCCTGCTTTAATAAAGATGAAAACAACACTTCATATGTGGTGTACTTGCGTGCATGTTTGATGTTTGAACAATAATGCAAATGGTCTTTTCTCTCTAGACGTGGAATTGTTGACATGTCACAAAAGTAAGTGAGACAATACTAGTAAATTAAAATTATGAGATACTAGTAGAAAAAATTCATATAAATCAAAGATAAAAATTGATTGGTTTTGTTTCTTCGTCCTCCACATTGGAAAATTACCAATAAATACGTTTGGACCATTGGAGATTTACTCGGTCATTAAGTTATGGATCGTGAAAATTAGTCGAGGTTTGGGTCACTGGAGATTACCCGGTCGTTAACTTCAGGAACCCGAAAATTAGTTGAGGTGCGCATAAACTTGTCCGAATACCACGGTTACCGAAAAAAATTAACAATAAATAGTTATGTTATCTCCTTAAACGTAAGAGTGTGAACGTTTTTCTTATAGTTGATGTGTCATATTTCGTGATGTTAATGGGACAAAATTTTCTTTATGATATTGAAAGATAAATAAGAAAGGAAAATGAAATAGTTAACCCATTTTTATTTGGGTTAAATATTTATCCCAAACTTATCAAATTTAGATTAAGGAATATATTAATTACTTGATGCATAATGGGGAATTTAGGATAGCCTTATCATGTATAGCACACTCAGAGCTTGAGCTATATACCAAGTGAATGTTATGGAATTAGATTTTTATGAATAGCTCGAAAAGTCTATTACATATGGTATTAATATAGGAATAATAAAGCAAAACTCGTCTAAGGTCTTATTTACTTTCAAGGGTTATCATGTTATTTTAAAATCAAATTTGGATTCTACACATATAAAATTAATCCAAAGCTTTAAAATCATCTAATCAAGCTGATTAACCTTTGTTTAATTTGATGCTCTTGAGTTAGATTATCAGACCATTGGTTTCAATCAACTTCCTTCGTGCAAACAATGTGTGATATAATTAATTTCTACGTACTTAGTATGCATGCATGACGTAGCATGAGATTGCTACACTAATTGTAGAATTATGTCTAATACTTGTTCAATAACTTAAGCATGTGCCTAATCATTACTTTTTTAGTTTCTTAAGAGTTTCAACTTGGTTTTTATATCCAAAAGATAGGATATGACAGGGACTCGGATCTTTGTTGGCAAATGCACTATACTATATATAGATATAGTATGATACCTGCACTACTCCTAATCCTATTTTAATATATGAAATACTTAAGATGGCTATGCATTCTTACAACCCAGATAGAACTTTGAAGTTTGTGTTTTTTTTTTTTTTTAACGGTAAGACACTCACACACACCCCCATATGAGTCACACACACCCCATATGAGTCTTTGGGGTTCGAACCCCTAACCTTTCTTTTAGGAAGGAAATGTGATATCATCGGGTTACAAGGCATTTGATAGAACTTTGAAGTTGAGAAAAAAATGTAGGAGTAACTTTTTTCCTTGGATATTTGGGGTGATTTGGACTTTCGGTTAGTCTAATTTACGGAATTACGGAATCGGTGCAAAATGATTACTACACAAATCAGGTAATATTAGAATTATGTATGGGGTTATGGTGATCTAATGAATTGTTTGTATGTCTAGTAAGTACTTGAAGTTTTTTCTGGAATTCAAAAGCTAACCCTTGGATAGAATTTTTGTACCATGCTTTAGTAATTTCCAACAGTAATTTCACTAGGTTAAGGAATATCTCTGATTTAACTTGAAATTACCTAAAAGATAGTGAACTCAACCTAGGAGAGGGGGTGAATAGGTTTTTTATGGATTAATTGACAAATTAAAATTTTAATTAATTGCGAAAAAGTCAATTTTAATTCAATTCGTTTAAAACAATAATCCACGCAATAAATAATATAGGTGCAGAAAATAAAGCAAAAGACGACACCAATATTTTTACGTGAAAAAACCTTGGAAAAACTCCAAGTATAAAACCACGGATATGCTCAAGTATCGATGCACTATGATTCAAGAAGTACAAGACTATGAAGTTTTAGACTTACAAATCACTCATGATCTGTCTTTTTCCACTTGACGTATGACAATCTTGAATCACTCGCACTACCACGAAACTCTCGCTCCGATCTTCGTACTTTGACGGCTCCGCTTCTCAACGGATCAAAGAACCACGAAGCCTCCTGCTCTGATCTCGGTACTCAGACGGCTCCGCATCTCAATGGATCGCTGCAACCGAGTTACACAAGGTGGTGTGATAATTTTTTAGCAACAAATCATCCAATTGTGCATAAAGATATCATGTGTAGAAACACAATTAGAGAAACTCAAAACCAAGAGAGAACTTGAATATATCTGATCACTCAATAATTTTCTCTCTATATATATCTGTACAGAAGTATATGAATCTCTAGAAGAATTACAGAGATCTCTCAAAAGCCACACACAAGCCACACTCTTTTCTTAGGTTTAACTCATATATATAGAGAAGAATCTTCAATTAATGGTAAAAATCATTTTCCAATCAAGATTCGTATTTTCACCATTAAGTCTTCCAAATATAGACTAATATGTCAATGATAGTCCAATATACCAATAATAACTTCAAATCATGTTCCAAAGTGGTTAGGAGTTGATTGCATAACAAGACAAAGCTTTCGAAAATTAATCTGCGTAACCACTTACCGATACCGAGTACTCAGTGGCCGTTCTACCAAGTACTCGGTGAACACTCATGCGTGCGTAATTGTGCGCTAATACGTACAACTCTCTGGAATAACGCCACTTTTGCACAATTGTGTGCCAATGCGCATCTTATCGAGTACTTGGTAATATCCCCACCGAATACTTGGTGGAACAGAATACCAATATCTATAAAATATTAAGAGTGTCGCTAAAGGACCGTCCTTAAAAGCCATTTTTCTTGTAGTGTTGCTTCTTTGCACTGCCGCTTCTAGCCGTTATTTCACTCGATATCTTTTGTATCTTTACCACTTTATACTTGATTTTACATATAAATTTCTTACCATATAACACTTACCAACTCAATCTAAAAACACACAACTCTCAACATGATTTTTTATTTTTGATTAAAATAATGTCAATACTTAAATAAATGTTATTACATAACTATACCCAGCCAAAACATGAAGTGTCACATATAAATCGCAGAAGTTAATTACCATAAGTTTTCTCTGTATACCCAAAAGTTGAAGAATTACAAAGATCTCAGAAGTTGATTACAACAAGTTTCCAAATGATATTAATTTCAACAAGAACAAAGACTTCACATGGGATTTTAGAATTTCTAGAAGTCCAATTTGAAAAAAGTGTATTTTTGCTGATTCGTTTGGATAAAGCTAGAATATTGTAGTAATATTACACGCACAAAAGTTGCTTCAAACTTTATTAATATTCTTGGGACTAGGACCCGCGCAATATTTGTCACAAATGGTTTCATTATTATATATGTATTATATATACACTCTATAAAACTTTGCCCACTCCATTCTATCTGGCAAATCAGATTCTATTAGTCCAATACTGAGAGGCATAATCAATCTATATATACACCAAACGTAGTAGCTTTAAAATCCAAGATGTGGATTGTTCACCAAATATATATGGGCCGCTTCTTCATGAAGCGTTTAAGACCACGTAGTGTGAGGTCTTGCAGTCATCTTACTTAAGCATACAACATATTTAGCTAACCATGTGAATGTCTACATTCTCCTCATGTATATGTGGAAATTTCTAATTCTAATTAAGAATAATTAAGTATATTTTCATAATTAATTCTATTGTAAGCAGGGGGATGCCCCCTCAAAATTTTGATTATCTAATTGTACCATATATAAATTTAGCAATAAATTAAATAATATATACAATTAGCCCCCCTTATTTAGTTTAGATTAATTGTGTGGCCCTAAAACTTGCAAAACTTATAAATTTTGTAGTTGAACAACTTAGAAAATGAAAAAATAAAAAAATAGAAAATGTTAATTTTACTAATGTATATTACACAAACGAACAATTTACTCTATTAGGTAAATGATATAGCGACAACTACAGAAAGAACATTTTCAATAACAAAACTTGTAAAAAATACAATTTTCGTAACAAGATGGTGACGAATTTTTTGTAGATTACTTCAGTATTAGGATGGAAAAAAAAATTTTGCTTGAACTTTTAGTTCACATTCTGTGATAAACAATTCTTATTCTTAAAAAAACTTTGAACTTATATTTTGTATTTAATAATTTTATGTTTTGGTTTCTTTTTTTATTATTTCTATTTTTTCTAATGATTATAAATAAACCAATCATTTTTCTCTTAGAAACAGATACACCAAAATTTGAATTTTTATATTTTTATATATATATTTAACTTAATTATAATTCAATATTTTTTCTTCAGAATATAATTTTTTAACTTTTTAAAAAAAATGGTTAATGGTTCAAACCCTCTCCTCTTCAATCCGGTCCAGTTTTACAGGCCTGGTGTTTAGAATTTTGTCATGCGCTAATAATAGAATGCAAAGGAGTCCTTGAAGTTGAAAGCCCGCGGTTTTCAAACATGTAATTAGGTGATGAATTTTCAATTTATTCACGCTTGATTCACCAAGTCAACCTTCATCACTCTTTTGAAAATTGTCTTTTACAATATATATAAATCTAGCATTCTAGATGGGGTGTGTGTGTGTTTTTTTCTCTTTTCTCATTCACATAATCAATCTTAATCATTTTTATCTTTTGCTCTATTGTTTTATGGTATACATGCAAAAATCTTGTGGAAGCATAGGCGAGTTCATGACCGTAACTTCCTCCTCCATATAAGAGAGGAAAATATTTGGCCCTCTTTGGGGAGGATGAATTTCGTCCTCCTCCTCCGTGATGTGGTCCAATAATATTTGGACACGTGATAATTTAAGAACGGAAGCTGGACATAAAATTTATAAAATAAGGAATATTTATTTTTTGAAATGTTTTTGACCACGTGTCCAAATACTATTGGACCACATTATGGGGAAGGACGAAGTTCAATCTCCCTGAAAAGTGGGAGGACGAAGTTCAACCTCTCCGGGGAGGGTCCTCCCCCATGATGTGGTCTAATAACATTTGGATAAAATCCATAAAATAAGGAATTGATCTCAATTATTATGTATTCTCCACCTTATTTATTTATATAATTTTATAGCACTGAAAAAAGTTCATTATGGTTAATTATAAATAGTAATGAAATTTGAATTTGGTGTACCACTTCAGATCAATCTCTTTTAATAAAATGATATGATAAAAGTTTATAATATAAATGTATAATTAAATTTAGGATGGTTTTTTCTCCTATTACAAGTTCTCCACCAATAGAACAACCCATTGCAGTGAGTGATTCCAAGCATGGGAAGGAAGTAGAGAAACAACCAAGGGTGAAGAGGTTTGTCAAACAATCTAAATACAGGTGCGAAGAAAGACGTGAATCTTTCACATATGTAGAGTAATTTGTTGGATTATTCTGCTGAAATCCGAACTCATGGTAGGTAAGCTGTCTACAGTTGACATGTGTTGACATATTACAAAAAATTTCCCACCATGACCACTCAAAATTGGACAACTTCAATTTGCGAAAACCAACCAGGAAAACATACAAATCAATCTTTCATAAAAAAATAAATTGCATAAAGAACCCCACCAAATTCAAAAAAAATATTTAGGAAGAAATATAAATATTTCAAAAAAAATAAAATATTTCAAAAAACAAACTGAGGAAAAAATATATTTTGAAACTTCGAAAAAAAATGAGGAAAAGAAATATTTCGAAAAAATAAAATATTTATATATATATATATATATATATATATATTATAATCATTTCCATAACCATTGCCCATAGAGACAATCATCAGTTCTTCAAATCAACCAACTCCAAATCTAAACGGAATGGAAGCACCTCAAGAGATCTGGTAAAACAATCGAGCTCGATCACCTCAATATCTATAAGTCTGAAAATTATAGAAGATGGTATTGTTAACACCCCTCATGGCTATCACCATTATACAATGCCGAAATATTTTGAAAAAAAATGAGGAAAAAAAATATTTCTGAAAAAATATAAATATTTCGAAAAAAATTAATTATTTTGTAAAAAATGAGTTCTTTTCCCAAAAATAAAATATTTTGAAATAAAATAAAAATAAAAATAAAATGGATTTGTGTTATTATATTTTAGTGTACAAATTAGTATAGGGGTCTTTATGCAATTTTATTTTGTGAAAGATTGATTTGTAAGTTTTCCTCCTTGGTTTTCGCAAATTGAAGTTGTCCTTTGAGCGGTGATGGAGAGAGAGAGAGGGGCCGCCTGAGGAGAATTTTTGTAATATGTCATATTAGTTTTCTATTGGAGGAAAGTAGGACCTCCTACGCAAGTGGTTTAAGGAAAATATTATCCTATATTTAATGCTTCCAATAAGTTTTGTTTTAAGTGTAGTGCGTAAACAGATAATAATTGTATGCCAATAAAATTTTTTCCCTCATCACATGGTTATTTGATAGGTTTTTAATGTGTTTGTGAATAATCTAAACCATGAGATTGGTGAGGGCTCAAATAGTTACTTCTTTAACAGTTTTTCCATAAAATTGCTTCAACAATCAAATGCATCTAAGCCTCGGAAAGGTACATAAAAGAAGAAGTTGCTTAAATCAATTTGGAATTTTTATGAGAAGAAGGTGAAATGTTCTTTCCGCAATGGGGCACGGGATAAAATTTTGGTGTGTTCTCATAATTACATGTTAGTTGACAGATATTACATTTATTTAGGCTCGGTGGGAGCAATTACAATTTGATAATTTATTTTTAAATGTCCATACATATAGTTCTTCTTCCAGACTGCCTGAACAATCATTAGTTTGTTTTGGTTATACAATGGGGTTGCAAAGAATTCTTGGTTCAGTTCTCCACTTTAATGACAGAAAATCGACTACATTTACTTACCGGAGAAGCCACACAAGTTCAAATACATGATAACATTAATGGTATGACTATTGAACGTGGATTCCTGCCTCCCAATTTTTTACACCCTAAATAATGTACATGTTTACTCTCATTCTATTAGTACTGGCTAAATAAATATATATATATTTGTCGTGCACAAAAGGAGTTTGTTGAAATCGGCCTTGAAATACATTAGGGAACTATGAATCCATACTACCCTTCTAAAATCTCTTCCCGACCTAATAGGTATTCATATTTTTTCATATAATTTAAGTGCAT
This sequence comes from Cornus suecica, assembly GCA_963922005.1. Taxonomy (NCBI): domain Eukaryota; kingdom Viridiplantae; phylum Streptophyta; class Magnoliopsida; order Cornales; family Cornaceae; genus Cornus; species Cornus suecica. Next base: position 25,778,420 of record OY998240.1, on the reverse strand, counting down.
AATGTTAGGGATTACGGGCCCCATATATCTCAACAATGGTGTGATATTGTCTGATTTGGGCCCAGGCCACACGGTTTTGCTCTTGGGCTTTCCCCAAAAGGCCTCACACCAATTGAGATATGTACATCCTTTTATATACCCATGATCCTTCCCACTTTTAACCCATGTGGGACTTTGGTCGCATACTTAACAATCCTCCCCTCGAACAAATGACCATATCTCACCTTCCCCTCAAACGATCATCCATCCGTCCATCGTGAGTTAATCCGAGGGCTCACCTTCCGTTCGACATTTCGAGGATTCTCCACATGGCTACCAGTCCACTCCGCTAGTTGATACGACGCCACCACATACGAATTGACCATCACCGGCCTGCGCCGCACATACGACTTGGCCATTCCCGGCCTCTACCACCAATGCTGGTCGATACAACGCTAGCCCACTCCGACTGGTAAACACCACGAATCGCAACCTGGGCTCTGATACCAATTGTAACAACCCGCTCCAACACTTGGTATAATATTGTCCGCTTTAGGCCCAGCCTGCACGGTTTTGCTCTTGGGCTCCTCCCAAAAGGCCTCATACCAATTGGAGACAACACTGCACATATAATCACATCCCCAGACCTCTACCCGGGCCCTCCCTGAGACCCAGTGTCCTCGATGGCGACCCACGGGTGATGTGCATGCTCCCAGACTTAATTTCGGCTGGGCTCTAATACCAATTGTTAGGGATTACGGGCCCCACATATCTCAACAATGGTGTGATATTGTCCGCTTTGGGCCCAGCCGGCACGGTTTTGTTCTTGGGCTTTCCCCAAAAGGCCTCACACCAATTGAGATATGTACATCCTTTTATATACCTATGATCCTTCCCACTTTGAACCCATGTGGGACTTTGGTCGCATACTTAACAATCCTCCCCTCGAACAAATGACCACATCTCACCCTCCCCTCAAACGATCATCCAGCCCGCACGGTTTTGCTATTGTGCTTTCCCCAAAAGGCCTCACATCAATTGTTGAGATATGTGGGACCCGTAATGCCCAACAATTGGTATCAAAGCCCAGGTTGTGATTCGTGGTGTTAACAAGTCAGAGTGGGCTAGCGTTGTATCGACCAGTAGTGGCGGCAGAGGCCTGGAATGGCCAAGTTGTATGTGCGGCGGAGGCCGGTGATGGTCAAGTCGTATGTGGTGGCGTCGTATCAACTAGCGGAGTGGACTGGTAGCTATGTGGAGAATCCTCGAAATGTCGAACGGAAGGTGAGCCCTCGGATAAACTCACGATGGACGGATGGATGATCGTTTGAGGGGAGGGTGAGATGTGGTCATTTGTTCGAGGGGAGGATTGTTAAGTATGAGACCAAAGTCTCACATGGGTTAAAAGTGGGAAGGGGATATGGTGACTCCTTTCCTTGCAGGGAAAGTTAAACTTAGCCACCAAGCTATCTCTATTTGACTAGGATCTTGTTATATTTGGTGACTCCTTTGTTAAGAGGAAATATAACTTAGCCATCAAGCAATCACAGTTATGGTAGGAGATCAATTCCTAATTGGATTGATTGACTTGTCCTCCACTCTAGCCTCTCCTATAAATATAGGTGTAGCCTATTATAATTGGTGTACCAGGCAGAGAGCCAGATTAGGCCGGCGCCAGAGGGCTGGTACCGGTGTGAGTGAAACACCTAGTGCGAGTAAAGCATATGCGGTGCGCAGAGTGTACACAGAAATAGAGAGAGTTAGGAATAATATACGTTTATATTATTACGGTGATACAGACGTGAGTATACACAGTGTGTATGCGTGTGTGATCTGCGAATCACCCCCTTGTAATCCTCTCAGTGATTTTTAGTGAAACGGTGCTCTTCGTGGACATAGGCTTATTTGGTTGAACCACGCATAAATTCTTGTGTCGATTGTTTAGTGTGTTTGTGTGCATTTTCTGATTTGCAAGTGTGCACAGCTTCGTACATAGAGTGTGCGAACCCTAACACATAATTAATTTTTCATGTTGTTAACGTATTATTCATATTCTTGATGTATGTTCAGTAATTCTTGTGGAGTATTTGCAATAAGATTCATGCAACGTTGGAATGGTGATGAATTACAACCAAAAATTCATAATGCAACTGCACCCCATAAAGAATACTATGTATAAAATCATAACTTAAGTATCGTACCACTCATTTAGTTATAACTGTTATGGTTCATAGGCATTTGACGCTAACGTGGATTGGATATAGATGGGAATCTATAGATAGTAGTAGTTCGCCAACCTATCTAACTAACATATGATAAAATTTAACTTCACGACACAAAAAAAAAAAAGAATTCAATTTAAATAATATATATATAAAATAATGGCTAAACCCTCCCCATCACTCCGCATAGACTCCAAAGTAAAACTCTCCGATCTGGACGTTTATTACAATTCCTCGGGTGCAGATCTCTCTTGGGATTAAGATTTTCTTTTATAATTCTATTTCCGTGTCATACTACGAGTTGCCGCAATAAATACAACCTTACTCCACATAATGATTAATATCGCCTCCAAATGTTGGAGCTATGAAACAGTAGTCTAAAATCATTCTTGAACTCTTTGATGCACCGTCCAATTATCTTCGAAGTCCACTTCATAGCTGGCGCAATCCATACAAAATGAAGATGATTATGATAGAAAAGGAACTGAAGAAATTTAAATTGGATGTCTATCTATAACTGTAATTGAGGTTTATAGGTTATTTTGACAGTTTCTATGTCATCTGACCTCAATTATGGTTTACTCCAAAGACCATATAAAACTAAAACAATTTTATTCCAAGATGAAATAAAATTCTTCAAGCATTGGATTTGCCAAACCAGATTCTCGGGTTGACTTACTTATTCTTTACCTAAATTTCGAAAAATTAAGCCCTAATAGTACATAACTATTTGGATTTTTAACAATATATGTAGAACACAATCGGTCATCAAATGAAGCTTTGCTGGTGGGCGAAAACCAAGGTGGCAAAACCCTTTTCCACTATTGTCAATAATGGTGGGTTCTATTCCTTTTTCTTTGCTTCTCTCTTTGAAAAATTGCAAACATGAGTTTATCTCTCTCTCTCTTTCTTAAAATATAAACAGAACTTGTTTGGTCAATGAAGAAACTACTAGTATTTTATTTCGAAATTAAAATATGGAGGATAATGATTTGGAGGGAATCTTGAATTTTAGCTAAAAATTTAAAAATTTTAGGGCTGTAAATACCAAAAAATGCACAACACAATAATGAAATCTTTTATTCAGTTTTGGCTTTTCTTATATACATTCCCTTTTTGGGCTTTGAGCCCTTAGGGCAACACCACTTTACTTACATCATTATTACATCATTATCTCTATTTTTAAAGAAATATAAGCTGAAATAAGCCTAGTCTTCGGGGGTTTGATAACCTTGTTGAACCATCAGCCTGATGGGCCCAATGCTTGATGGGTTTCTGTGGGCCTGGAGATTTCCACACTTACACATGCCCTCTTCTTGGTGGTGGGCTTTCGGGCAGTCAAGCTCATTACCAAGAAGGTAAAGTGGAAATCAAGATACATTACCCCTGTCGGGGTGACGTGGCAGGTATATTTAATATGACGGTTGTATCATCATTTAACCATTTGAAATTCATGGCTCAGGTAGCCTCGATTAGCGAGATGGGGGCTGAGAAGGCAGTGTGACGCTTCGTTTCATGTGCGCATGGCTTTTCGAGTACTTCGGTGACCTCTATAAATACCCAGGATCCATTTGCTAAACACTCATTGCATTTCCAAGCTCCTTGCTCTCAGAAACTCTCTGCAACTTGGGCTCTCCTCTTGTTACTACCAGAATCTGTACATTTTTCCAAAAAAACTCACGAAATCTCATCGGGATTCATCCTAGAGTAAGTTCTCTCTTCCAGCTTTCCTATATTTCTGTCAATATGTCTGATAGCGATGACACCCGGTCGGGTAGCGACCATCTCCCCTCTTCTGTGGATCCCGATGCCTCCTTTAGTTCTCCATCGGTAGAGGTGGTTTGGAGGGTCAGATCTAGTCCTCTTGAGGTTAACCAAAACGTTGCTGCGGGTGGGGATCCGGCTGTAGCGAGATCGGGAGATCAATTTTATGTCGATCCCCTTCCCCCTGCACATAGGGTAGATACGGTGATGAAGAGACTGAGGGTTAAGTGTGGGATACCCGATGGGGTGATAATTAAGAATTATCCCAGAAAGTACAACTTCAGGAAATGGGAGGGTGTTATGGATCATTATATCTTGTTGTCAGCCTTCCACCTTCAGGTTCTTAGATTCCCCCGATCCACCCTTTCTTTCTTTATATCATGTCTACCTTGGGTCTGGCTCCGCTTCAAGTGGGGCCTAATTTCTTCAGGATCGTGGCTATGGTTCTGATGATTAATCGGGAGATGGGTTTTGATCTGGGTCTAGCTGAGCTCCTGTTCTATTACAAGATTCAGGACCAGAAGGATTGTAGGGGTCGGTACAATCTTTTTCCTTTAAGTGGGAGAAAGATGTGCGATGGCACTGAGAAGTCTAATAAGGGGTGGAAGGAGAGAATGATCCTGGTAAGCGGGAATTGGAGGCTTCCCGGCTCAACCAGATTCATAGTCCCTAGTGAATTTTACAAACCATTATTCCCTTCCTTCAAACCTTATCATAGGGGGTCGTGTTATTGCGAACAGTGTAATGATAAGTTGGGTCATCATGTGCTAGAGTTTCTGGGAGCGCCGGACCGCTTTAAAACTCCAAATTACATCTCGTCCCGATTTGATATCCTTAAATCTAAAATTTGGGGACAACCCCTGAGGATGTGTGGTAGTTACCTGACAGGTTCTAATTTGTAGGCACTATCAACAGAAGGACAAAATACCATGCTGAGGATCCCGACACCTGTCCTTAAAAAAAAGGCCAAGCGAGTAACGGCCCCTCAATCAAATCCTTTGGTACTGGAAAGAGCCCAAGACGATCAGTGGTCCCAAAATATTCCAGTTCCTCCCGTTGGGACAGTTGTTCCACCGCTAATGGAAAATGTTCCAGTTATTCCACATCCTCCTTCGGGAGCTGGTACTGCCGGATCGCCATTTATTTATTCTTTGGGGGAAATCCCCTTTCCTAGATCCTGACCAGTTGAGGCAGAGTCCAGTCTGACGGGAACACAATGTCCCCGATCTGAGGTTGATGTCCCCGATCGATCAGTTAGGCCTCGTCTGACTACAGTGTCGTCGCCAAGCATAGTGGCGGAGACTGGGGCTGCAACCGAGGAGGAGCAACCTGTCCTATTGGCACCAAAGATAACACTTTCGGGTGGTGACTTTTTGGTCAGGGGCATGAAAATATTGACAATGATGTTGCCCTTCGGGCAATGGGTTTCTAGATCTGGACCCCTGCAGACCGAAAGAAGTTGAAATAGATCGATTGGGCGGATTTGGCCATATCTGGTCCGGAGATTGCCATGAAGGTATGTTTTTTACACGATGTTCCTTCAGTCATACTTTGTATTTCCTCACCATATTTATTGATCTGTCTAACACTTGCATTTTTGGTAGATGCTCTACTTGACCCAAGCTTCCAATGCAAAGATAGAAGAGGACACTAGTTTGCTCAGCAAATCTAATGAGCTTCTGAGACTGAAGGAAGATTTAAGGAAAAAGGTTTCCACCTTGCTATCAATATCCAATGATAAGCTGGAGGTTCAGACCAAGAGGCCAATCTCTGCGGAGCAACAGCTTCAGGCTACCCAAGAGAAGATCAAAGAGATGAAGGTAGTTCGACGGGCGCTAGCCTCTGAAGTCGAAGGCTTGAAGGCTGAGAATGAGGGCCTGAAGGCCTCTAGGGAGAAGCTTCTGGAGGAAAAGGTTGAAACTAAGAATCTTTTAGCAATGGAGAGGTCAATGGTGGAGATGTGCCATCGGGGTGGCAATCAGATGTATAAGCGTCTCTGCGACACTGCCCAGTACCGGATCGGGTTTGGCTAGAAGACATGCTTCAAGGACATCTATAAATCTATTGAGGAGAGGGACTTTGCCTTAGTGGAGGAATTGGATGAGTCTTTGGGCATTGTTCCGCCGTATGATGATCCGGTTGGGGGTCCTGATGACGTTCGCTTCTATGAGTTCCTGACCAAGCCTCTTCTGGGGCTCATGTCTAATTCTGATCCTTCAGTTCCCGATAGGGCCATTGTTCCTGTAAGCTCAAATGTGGCGGGCAATGATGCTGGCACTTAGGATTTTTCATTTGTAAAACATTTTGTAAGCATTGGCCACCAGGGCCCATATTTTGAATGAAAATCATGGTTTATGTTCAGTTGACTTTTGCAATACTTAGATTATTTTATCCAAAAAGTACTGTATTTTTCGGGTGCTCGAGGCCATAGGAGAGGCATCTATTCAGGATTAGTGTTGTGTATTTCAGGCACTTCAGGCCATTCGGGAGACATGACCACACTTTGTTTATTTTTTCAAAATTATGATCTCTTCAGGATCAGTGTCGTGTCTTTCGGGTACTTCAGGCCATGCGAGAGACATGGCAACACTTTGTTTATTTTTGCAATATTGTGATCTCTTCAGGATCAGTGTCGTATCTTTCGGGCACTTCAAGCTATGCGAGAGTTATGGCAACACTTTGTTTATTTTTGCAAAATTGTGATCTCTTCAGGATCAGTGTCGTGTCTTTCGGGCACTTCAGGCCATGCGAGAGATAGGGCAACACTTTGTTTATTTTTTCAATATTGTGATCTCTTCAGGATTAGTGTTGTTTCTTTCGGGCACTTCAGGCCATGCAATAAACATGACAACACTTTGTTTATGTTTTACAAAATTTGGATCTGTTCAGGATCAATTTTGTGTCTTTCGGGCACTTCAGGCCATGCGAGAGACATGGCAACACTTTGTTTATTTTTTCAAAATTGTGATATATTTAGGATAAGTGTCGTGTCTTTCGGGCACTTCAGGCCATGCGAGAGACAGGGCAACACTTCGTTTATTTTTCCAATATTGTGATATCTTCAGGGTCAGTGTTGTGTCTTTTTGGCACTTCAGGCCATGCGATAGGCATGACAATACTTTGTTTATTTTTTACAAAATTTGGATCTCTTCAGGATTAGTGTTGTGTCTTTCGGGCACTTCAGGCCATGCGATAGACATGACAACACTTTGTTTATTTTTTGTAAAATTTGGAACTCTTCAGGATCAGTGTTATATCTTTCGGGCACTTCAGGCCTTGCGATAGACAAGACAACACTTGGTTTATTTTTTGCATCAGTATATATTTATTAGTTATTTTTTCCATAAAAATGTTTTTTTATTGATTGGGCACTGGGGCCTTTTTACAAAAATGATCACAGTAAAAGTGAAACTTGGCCCTTTACGGGTAGTACCTCTTCAGGTAAGAGGCATTCTGGGAGTTTGGTTCCATTCTGCCATCCATATTCCTTTGGACACGGTATGCTCCATGCCTGATGACTTCGATAATGGTGTACGGGCCCTCCCAAGGCTCCCTGAGCTTGCCTACGAGCCCAATTTTTCGCCTAAGGACCATGTCTCCGACTTAGAACTCTTTTTTTTTGAATTTTTGGTTGAAGTGGTTCCGGACACGCTGTTGGTAGGCGCCCAGCCTAATCCCGATAACCTCCCTTCTTTCATTTAGTAGATCAAGGTCGTGAGCCAAGTGCTGGTTATTTGGTCATTCCACCCAGGCCTGGCTCTAGAGGGTTAGAACCCTAACCTCTGTTGGGATCACAACCTCAGTGTCGTATGCCATAGCAAAGGGGGTCTCCCCAGTGGGTTGTCTAGGGGTCATTCTATATGACCAAAGCACTTCGGGTAGCTTTTCGAGCCAGGTCCCTTTGGCTTCCTCAAGTTTTTTGGCAAGGGTGTCGAATATGGTTCGATTTTTCCTTTCTGCATGTCCGTTCCCTTGTGGGTACCCGACGGAGGATGTACTCTAGTTGATACCATGCTCGGAAAATAACACTCTTACCTCCTTGTTGTCAAGATTTGTCCCGTTATCCATCATGATTGTCCTTTGTAGCTCGAATCTTCAAATTATGTGGGTCCATATGAATTTGATGACGTGGCTACTCTTGATGGTGTGATAGGCTTCAGCTTCTACCCATTTCGTGAAGTAATCAGTGGCCAAAAGGACATAGGAATTTGACTGAATTGCTTTCGGGAGAGGTTCTACGATATCCATTCCCCATCGGGCGAATGGGTGTGGTACTATAGTTAGGTGTAGGAACTCATGTGGCTGAAGGATAGAATCTTCGTGCATCTGGCATGGTTTGCACCTTCGGACATAGTCTTCGGCATCCCGTGACAGATAGGGCCAAAAGTATCCTTGGGAGAGTATTTTATGGGCGAGGGATCTACCTCCGAAGTGGTTCCCACAAGATCCACTATGGATCTCCTGCATCACTGCTCTTGATTCCGATGGAGTAATACTTTTCAAATAAGGACCTGAGAAGGATTTTCGATAGAGTTGCCCGTTTATAACTGAATACTGGGCTGAATTTCTCCTGATCTTATGAGCTTCAACTTTGTTCTCTGGGAGTGTCCCATTTCTTAGGTAATCCATCAGGGGATCCATCCAGCTGTTCTCCCATGTGATAAGCATCACTTGTTCGGGCTCTTGAATACTTGGCCTGATTATAAAATCTACCAACACAACCCGGGTTAGGTTCTCTCCGGCTGAGGATGTCTGGCCGGCTAGGTGGTCATCTACAGAGTTTTTGCTTCTCGGGATTTGAGTGAAGGTTATTTTTTGAAAGCTCTTTGTTTCCTTCAACACAAGTGCCCGATAAGATTCAATTTTGGGATCTTTTACCTCGTATTCTCCTCTAATTTGCTGAATGACTAGTTGAGAGTCGATGTGTATTGCTAGGGCCTAGATCTGGAGGCTCCGGGCTAATCTCAAGCCAGATACGATCGCTTCATACTCTGCCTCATTGTTTGTGGCTGGGAACTGTAGTTGCACTGACATGTGGAGGTGTGTCCCATCGGGTGTCAGGATTTCCAAACCGATTCCTAATCCGACAGGGTTGGCTGAGCCATCCACGAAAAGCTTCCAAGTGTTTGGCTCAGTCTACTGGTCAGGTTCTTCAGTTTCATCTTCAAGTAAGAAATCTTCCACTGCCTGTCCTTTGATGGAAACTTGGGGTATGTAAGTCAAGTCATATATGCCTAATTCGATGGCCCATTTGGAAATTCTGCCTGAAAGATCAGGTTTTGACATAATAACCCGAAGAGGCGTGACTGTCGGGACAATGATTGGATGAGCTTCGAAGTAATGCCTCAGTCGTCTTTTGGAATTCACTAGTGACAAAACCAACTTTTCCTGCCTGCTGTATCGGGTTTCCGCTTCAGCCAAGGATTTGCTGGTGTAGAAGACTGACATCTGCAGGTTCCCATCCTCTCTGATGAGGGTTGCACTGGTTGAGACAGAGGATACTACTAGGTACAGGTGTAAGACTTCATCGGGACCTAGTGTGGATAGGATCGGGGGTCTGGTCATAACTCTTTTAACCTCAATAGGGCTTAAGACTGCTCAGGTCCCCAGACTTTTTCCTTTTTTGCTTTAATTACCTGAAATAATGGTTTGCATTGATCAGTGAGTCGTGAAATGAACCTGCTAAAGGCAACCACTCTTCCCGTCAAGACTTGAACGTCTTTATGTGTCTTGGGCTCCCTTATTTTCATCAGGGCCTTGACTTGTGTCGGGTTAGCTTGGATCCAGGTTCGGTCCACGATGTGTCCCAGGAACTGTTCGGATGATACAGCAAATGAGCATTTCTCCGAGTTAAGCTTCATGCCATGCATCCTGAGGGTGTCAAACACTTGGCGCAAGTGGGTAAGATGATCTTCCTTTTTCCTGCTCTTGACCACAGTGTCATCAATATAAGCCTCGATTATTGTACACATCATCCCCTTAAAGATCCTCTTGACCAACCTCTGGAAAGTAGCACCTGTATTTTTTAGACCAAAGGGCATAACTTTAAAGCAATAAGTACCTGTTTCAGTAATGAAATAGGTATTTTCTTCATCCATCGAGTTCATTTTTATCTGATGTATCCCAAATAAACATTCAGAAAAGTTAGAGGATCGTAGCCGGCGGTAGCATCAACCATCTGGTAGATCTTTGGCAGTGGAAAACTATCTTTTGGGCATGCCCTGTTCAAGTTAGTAAAATCAACACAAACCCTCCACTTACCATTATTTTTCTGTACGACCACTACATTCGGGGTACTTGACTTCCCTGACAAAACCAGCCTGGAGCAGTCTGGACACTTCGTCCGCTATGATCTAGTTCCGATGCGCTCCCATGCGTCTCTGCCTTTGTCTAATCGGTTTTATGTTTGGGTCGACGTGTAATGAATGCTGGGAAATATTAGGATTGATACCTGACATGTTTGTATGCTCCCACGCGAAGACATCAGAGTTGTCCTGTAATAACTGTGTCAGTTCTTTCAATTCAGGGTCGGTAAGATTTGTACCTGCAAAAGTAACTTTTTCTGGGCTATCGGGTATTATAGAGATTGGTTGAAATGGCTCGATCACGATCGGGGTACTCGGATCCCCTCCATTTGATTGTTATTTGGGGCCTGGATTCTGTTCCTTGGAATAGGACACCATTGGGCCTTTTCCCTTCCGGATCTCCTTCTGGGTTACCGCATAACATTCCTTGGCAACCAGCTGGTCACCCCTAATATCAATGATGCCAAAACCATTCAGGCTTATGCATCTCATCATTTGGTGAAGGGTTGAAGCACACCTTACATCCGGTGAATCCATCCCCTTCCCATGAGCAAATTGTATGAAGGTTTCACGTCCAGTATAACAAACGTCTCGGTCAGGGTTCTTTGAACAGCAGATACCGACAACTAGACTTCCCCGATCGGTTCGATTTGCTTTCCATCGAATCCTGCAATAGGGCACCGGGATGTCGCAATTTCGTTCGAGTCGATTTCAAGCTTTTCGAAAGCCCATTTGGTAATGACATTTGAGCTACTCCCAGGATCGATCATGGATCTCTTAATAAGATAGTTGGCCACCATCAGTGTCACAACTAGAGGGTCATCATGTGGGGTCTGGATATCCTAAAGGTCTGATGCAGAGAAAGTAATCTGTACTTCTCTTGCCCTGTGGTGGACTTCACTGATTTTATTGACTTTTTTCATTTTACGGGCCCTTCGCAGTTGGCTCCTGCAGGAACCTTTTGTCTCTTTGGAAGCGGAGCCACCAAGAATCATATTGATGATCCTGACCGCCTGTGCGGCTGCGGGGTTCCGAGGAGAGTTAGGGTTATGTTGATCAGCCCTCGGTCTGTCCTGTTGGACGTAATCCTGGAGCTCTCCGCGAAGCAACAGTGTCTCTACCTGCTATCTGAGATTACGGCAGTCGTTTGTGATATGCCCGAAATCACCGTGCGAAGCAACAATGTTTTGTTCTCTTAGTAGAGCTTAGCAAGGCTGACCCTCAGGGGGGTCGCTCTCTATTCAAATTTGTAACGTTTGAAAGGTTTTGGGGCTAGAGGTCCTGAAGGAGCTGGTGGTCCTGATGAAGTTGGACGCTTTCGATCGGTCGCCTGATCCTTTGATTAGGCTTCAATGCTGACTAAGGCCGCCCTCCTCTGCCTGACGGTCTCCCCTTCTTCAATCCTCAAGTATCCCTGGGCTCTAGAGTTTAACTCCCCAATGCCCGACGGGGGGCGCTTCACCAGAGACTAATGGAACTTAGTTCCTAGAATAAGGGCCATCCGGAAGGCCTCAACAGCAGAGTGGTAGTCACAGTTATCGATAGAAGAAGATTCGATGTTGAATCAGGATAGAAAGCTCTTCAGTGATTCTCCTTTCTCCTGGATCATAGTTAAGAGGCAGACTATGGTCTTCTTCTGTCTCTTGTTCCCATACTATTGGGCAACGAAAAGCCTGGTCAACTGTTGCCAGCTGTCGATGGACCGAGGTGGCTGCTTCCTGAACCATAATAAAGCTGCATCAACAAGAATTGTTGAAAACACCTTGCAAACAAGGATTCGTTCTCAGCGTACATGTTCATCTTCTGATGGATCTGATAAATGTGTTACTCAGGGTCCTTCGTGCCATCGTAGGGGGTAAACCGAGGCATAACAAACTTCTTTGGAAAAGGTTCCCAGGTTATCTCGGGGACGAAGGGCGATTGTATCAACTCGGTTGATGCTTGGATGGCTAAGTCTTCGGTAGACTGGGCTCTCAATTCCCCGAGGACTTTCCTTTAAAACTCGTCCATCATTGCTTGGAGTCTTTGGGGGGTCATGGCTCCGTCGGTGGCGGGAGCCTTTCCTAAGCGTTGGGAAGACTCAGCGTGCTCTTCCAGCCTATCGCTATCCTGCTGGTTCTGAGAGTGGTCGACTGCCACTACCGGAGCGGCAGGCTGTGCTAGAGCTAATCTGCCCATGAGCTTTGTATTATGTTTCTCAAGAGCCAGCCTTCGTTCCTCAGCGACTACCAGGCGTTACAGGATCTGCTCAATGGCTTAAGAACCTTTTGCACGACTGTCTCCGGTGGTCGGAAAGTCCGCTTGCGAATGAGTGACCGACATGTTTGCTCGAGAAGTTGTGGGTTAGTGTGAATGAAGATTTTAGAAGGTGGTGAAGAATAGGAAGAAGCTCTTAGATCTTCGGGTCGAACAAACTCAACTCAACAAGATAGGAAAAACAAGATGAAAAACAATCAAGAACTCCTTGCAGTTTCCCACAGACGGTGCCAATGTGTAAATGCCAAAAAATGCACAACACAAGAATGAAATCTTTTATTCAGTTTTGGATTTCCTTATATACATTCCCTTTTTGGGCTTTGAGCCCATTAGGGCAACACCACTTTGCTTACATCATTATTACATCATTATCTCTGTTTTTGAAGAAATATAAGCTGAAATGGGTCTAGTCTTCGGGCGTTTGATAACTTTGTTGGACCATCAGCCTGATGGGCCCAATGCTTAATGGGCTTCTGTGGGCCTGAAGATTTCCACACTTAAAGGGGCCTCTGCGAAATCATCGCCAGATGGTATATATATACATAATAATTCTTTATTATAAATTACCTAAACTACCCCTGTGGTAATTTTCTCATTGTTTATTCTTTGGGACCCTTACTGTATTTGATCCAGCGAGAGGATATTCGGAGAGGATTTTTTTTTTTCCTTTTTCATACATGTACACAAAATTAATTGAAGCGATTTGTTCTTTTAAAATCATCCATTTGTTGGTATGACTTAATGAGTGTGTCTCATCTGTTCTGTCCAGTTCAACAAGAACCGTGTTAATATTAAAAATAATGATGTTGTAAAGATCTTACTAACACATTAATTAGATTTTAACTTATTTGTGCATAATTTAGTACATAATATATATATATTTATTGAAATTTAAAATAAAATTTATTTGATTAAGTAGATTTAATAAAAATGTCAACACATGAAAAATATGTTGAAATATGATGTATGCATGTAAATCTAAATATTTTGCAACACATGTCATTCAGGTTTCAACACATTGATTTATAATATTATTATAAGAAATATATGCTAAAGTTTAAAAGAAATTTGTTCATATGAGGATGTAATTTGTTAGAAAATAAGATATATATATATATATATATATATATATATTGTTTTTTATTTTTTTATTTTTCACAACTTACTTATAGTTAGGGCTTACAATATGTGTTCGTCTCGGGTTGAGACAATGTATTCTAATAAATGTGTTGAATAAAAAATTACCTAATTAATATACGTATCAAATATGATCAACACTAATTCAACCCATTATTTAAACAGGTACCTGACACGACATGTGTGACTCGTTTAATAATTGGGTTGGGTTGTATATGACTCGAACAATTTAAACTTTTTATCAAAAATATTAAATTAAATTTTACATGACTCAACATGAAACAAACTATTTAACAAATTTATTACTAAAATTAAATTAAATTTGAGAATATTAAATTACAAATTTTTGATCTTTCAACCTATAACCAGTTAGAGAAGGGAAAAAATAAATATAATTTGTTCGTGTCACACCCCGATATTCCTAGAGCTCTAAACCGAGCCCAAGAAATAAGGGGAGTGATGTAAAGGGAAACAACAACTCAAAACTGAAACAAAAACAAAGGATCCGGAGTCCAAAATGAAGTGATCGGTCCGAATCCCAAAAATGACATTAATATTGCCAAACAGGGTGTAAGGGAGGCCATGAGAATCGACGGAACGCAATTCGGAGAAACGACGCGTGAATGGCCTGCAGTGTTGCGTGGGCTAGAGGCGTACGTCTGGCCTACAGTGTTACGCTCGCGCGTGTGGCTGGCATGCCAGCGCACACAAGGGCACGCGAGTGCCCCCGAGCTTCTAGAAATGTTGGGGAAAGTTCAAAAAATGCATTTTTAAGGCGTTTTGCAAACGAGGTCCGTTTTCGACACCTCCGGTTCCAAAAATTCACAAATAATGAAAAATATATTTTAAAACTTTTAGAATTCCAAAAACATCGACGGAGCTTGAGGGTGATCGAAAATTGTACTTTTTGCCTAAAACCCCAAAAAAATAGTTGTTGGAAACGTTTGTAAGACTCGATCAAATCTTCAACGGGATACTAAATCACATTAAATACATGAAATAACTTTATTTAATTTAAGATACATTATCATTCATCAAATTATATGAAAGTCATCTTGTGACGTCACGTTTTGCAAAGTTTGAACCAAATAAGCGTTTTACATCAACGACACCTAAGTGCACCAAAAGATTAGAGTTCCCCGCGCAATAGCGCTCCAAGGGAATACATCAATACTATCCCAGCTAGCATGATAGCCTCCAAAATAATAAGTTTACACGTTTAATACAAGTTTGTCATTTTTCTAAAAAAAAAAACATATATTAATATCATACTCTATAAAAGGCGATCCACCACCAAGATACAAAAATGATGGACAAAACTACGCTAAGAGGTCATCACCTCAAAAATGGTTAAAGTAATGGGGTGAGCAACACTAGCTCAGTAGAGGAAGCATCACTGCTTCAATTCCGGCCATCCGAGTGTTACAACATGAACCCAATGATACATTCAACTAGTCCTAGGTTGGTCCTTCATCCCACGTGGCTCTCACGCCAATCTGGGGGACCCCAACGAACCAACAATCAACCCCAATATGCTTGATATTAAGAATAGGAAATAGAACATACTTTAAACATTAATGTGCAACAAATTCAATGATATCACAATGGTAACTTTAAAAGTGAAACTACAATGCAACTCAACCCCACATACACACCATAACCTCTAGGGTAAACGAATATAAAGTGTCGTCATATGAGGACTAGGGGTTCATGTATGAATTACGAGGACTACGAACTCGTGTAGACAAATCGGGTTTGGACCACGTTATCCCCCTTTCTCTACTTCCGGAATTACTAGTTCCGTGGGTCGCAAGAACACCACTTGGCCAGTTATTGTGACGATCAAAACGGTCCACTTACACAAGGTTCTATAATTTGAACCTAAACCAACACGAATGACCCATAAATGCAATTGGTGTACTCAACAATTCAAATGTAAAACAAAGTGAAGCATTCAATTACACATGCAAATTATCAATTAATAATATTCTCTTCTATAGTTTGAACAATAATTTTCATTTTAACAAGATAGATTTAAATACAAGAATAGAGGAGAGTTTTCAATAGATGATAACTAGGGTTCTTGAAAGGGAGATCAAAAGATAGAGTGAACTTACCACAACCCTAGTTCCGATGTCAAGAATCACCAGGTGGACGAGATCAATTGGTGCTCTAAGCATGAACAATAACAAGAGAGAGCCAAAATCAAAGATTAAAAGTGAAAACTTAAAAAGTTGAAGTTAGGGATTGAAAAGGAGAAACCCAAGAGGATGAGAGAACTTCCCCAAAATCTTAGATCAAATGAAGTCACAACCACCACAATGAAACCCAAGTTCAAAGCACCTAATTCCATGTTAGAGAATAAGGATTTGTGCAAGAATGGAGGAACAAAAGAGGAAGAAGATGGAGAGAGAGAGTAGAGAAATGAGTTTTGAGATGGATGATAAAGTCTTACAAATGGAAGACCAAAATGTATAGAAATTCTCCACTAACAAAATTTCCCAATCCAATATGGGAGAAGGAGAAGGGAGATCCAATGGTTGAAAGGGAGTCTTGCAAAAGAAGACAAAAGTCAAAACATATATGTATATATGTAACAATCCAAACATGGTCTTATGATCCAATGGATGAGAGAAAATATGGGATAAAGTGGGTGAGATCCAAGGGTGGAGAGAGTGACAACACAAAAGTTAAGGAAGACTAAACCCATTTATCATTTAATTACAAAAATGCCATTGAAACACTCCTTCAAAGTTAACCAAAGTCTTCCTTTAATATTACATTAGTGCCACTAACTTTCATTAACTACCATACCCCTTAAACATATACTCAAATCAATAGGTGCAACACTTAGCAAGAATATCTCTACAATCTCCACTAACACAACACATGTGAAAAATACTATTTTAGCCTTTAATCTCAATTTTTCCAGAAATGGTTCTAACACACTTCATGATATACAGAATGAAATTTAACATGCTAATTATGAAATTTAATCTTAAGGAAAAACTACATAATGCAAGTTGAACACCTAGGAGCACATAAGCAAATTAAGCAATTAACCCACATTTAAAGTTTAAATTAGGTCAAGAAAGGTAACGGACGTTACAACCTCCCCACCTTAGGAAATTTCATCCTCAAAATCACGACGTACAAAATGAAGGAAACACGTCCGGGTATTTTTCCCAAATTTCGCGCTCACATTCCTAAGTTGCCTCATCGATGTCGTGGTGGCACCACAAGATCTTGACTAACGAAATGGTTTTGCCTCACAAAACCTGCTCCTTCGTGTCCAAGATCCTCATGAGTCGCTCCTCGTAAAACACATACTCAGTAACATTGACATCCACCAACTTAAGACATGGGATGGATCCGGCTCGTATTTATGAATCATAGACATGTTGAAAACATTGTTAACTCTCGCCAACTCCAGAGGCAACGCCAAACCGTACGCCACCTTTACCACATGACCCAAAATATCGAATAACGCGGTGAAATCTTTCCATACTTCCTTAACCGCATCAAACCCTTCCGAACATAAACCTTCAAGAACACGTGGTCGCCAACCTCTAAAGACAAAGGACGCCTATGTCGATCCGCGTAGCTCTTCTGTTGACTCTGATCTATCACCAAGCACTGTCGAATAATCTTGATCCTCTCAGTCGTCTCATGAACCATATCGGGTCCCAAGAATGCCACATCGCTAACCTCAACCCAGTAAATTGGTGAACAACACGGCTAGCCGTACAATGCCTCAAGTGGTGCCATCTCGATAGTGGTCTGCTAATTGTTGTTGTACACAAACTCTGCCAAAGGTAGATGATCCTCCCAACTGCCCTTGAAGTCAATAACAGAAGCACGAAACATATCCTCCATAATTTGAACGGTATGCTTTGACTAATCATTCGTCTGAGGATAAAAAGCGGTATTAAACCGTAGCTTCATGTCCAAATATGTCTGAAAATCCTACCGAAATTGTGACATGAATCACGGATCTCGATCCAAAATAATGGTAATTGAAATCCTGTGAAGCTTGACAACCTCCTTCACATACAACCAGCTGAGAACCTCGTCGCCATCCGTCTCACGGATAGGTATAAAATGCACTAGGACTTGAGATTGCCCTTTAAGCCATTCATAAAACGGTGAACCTTTAGCTTCTCATCCATCACCATCTCGGGAACAAAGTGAGATAAACTGGTGAACTGGATCTCGTACTCCGCAACAGACATCTCCCCTGATATAAGCTAGAAAATGGTCCTTCATCTCCATCCGATCAAGGTAAGGAAAAATATGCTCCAAGAAAAGATTGTGAAAATTCGCCCAAGTCATTACCTTCACATCTCTCGTGTTGGCAATTGACTTCCACCGAATTCTAGCATCCTTGACAAACTGGTACGCAACAATCAAAACCATAAGGTCATCCTTGAAAAACTTCAACATTTACTCGACCCAACGAAATTATAATAGATTCAAATCCCACTGCATGAAAACATATTGCAAACTCTTGTGATCGGAGAAGACCTCGAACTTCTCATCGTACAAGTAATGTCGCCAACCCTTAAGTGCAAAAAGAACCGATGTAAGCTTTAAATTGTGTGTCATATAATTTCGATAGTGAGTTTTCAACGGTTGGCGTTAATACTGCCGAACAGGGTGCAAGGGAGGCCATGAGAATCGACGGAATGCAGATCGGAGCAACAGAGATAAATTTGGAAAATCGGTTTCGAGTCATGCCACGGCGGGGCATGGTATGCAGTGTCGCGCGTACTAGGGCGTGCGTCTAGCTTGCAATGCCGCGCGTGGGATGCAGGCTGCGCACAAGGGCGCGTGAGCTCCTCAACTGGGATCACCAACACTACTGAGCTTCTGGAAATGTTGGTAAAAGTTCAAAAAATGCGTTTCTAAGGTGTTTTGGAAATGAGGTCCATTTTCGACACCTTCGGTCCCAAAACTTCGCAAATAATGGAAAATGAGTTTTAAAACTTTTAAAAATGAAAAGAAATCACCGAAGGTCAGGGGTGAGCAAAAAATGTACTTTTGGCTGAAAAGCAAAAAAATGAGTTTTGGAAAAGTTTGTAAGACTCGATCAAATGTTCAATGGGATACTAAATCACATTAAATACATCAAATAATTTCATTTAACGTAAGATAAATTTTCATTCATCCAATTACACCAATATCGTCCCGTGACGTCACGTTTTACAAAATTTAAACCAAATAAGCGTTTTACATCAACGACACCAAAGTGCACCAAAAGAATAGAGTTCCACGCGTACCAATGCTCCAAGGGAATACATCAATACTATCACAAAAAACATGCTAGCCTACAAAATAATGAAATTACACATTCAAGACAAGTTTGTCATTTTCTCAAAAAGAAACCATATTGATGTGACATCGGGTGTATAAAAATATGTGGTTAAAAACAACACCTTAACGACTTTATGTTTTACCCTACGCAAGCACACATATCAATTGTAGAATAGCAAAACGGCTTAAGTAAGGGATATCGATCCCACAGAGACTGAGATTGTTCACTTTAATAGTTCAAAAACATTGAATTATATTTTTTGAAAAATGGTTTGTTTGGGTGGTCAAAGACCAAATTATCTATTTTTAACTAAAATTATTTAGAAAATAAATTAAATTGGTTGTGATTCAGATGAGATAAAAAACTAGGATTTTCATCACTCCACCACAAACCGCATAATATAGTTTATCAATGTATTAATTGTAAGAGGGCGATCTATAACTGTGAATCAGGTTGTACCGCAAATAGCTAAATACGACTCCAAAAAGAAGTACCATCAACCGGATCACGACAATCCGTCTCATGACTGACCTAACCAGTACATGCCAATTATATTACTCTAATCTACTCCTACTATATGAAAATAAACTAAAACATGTCTATATTAAATCGCCAAGGCACGACATGTGTCAACCTAGGGTTTCAAGTTTCATTACCACCATTGTGTAGAAAACCATGATTAAGCATCCAAGTTCCAGCCCATAGTGAATAATCATAATTGGGAAAAACTATATATTCATTACATCTAAGATAAGAATTTAGAACAAGCATATACTTTTATATTGAAAATCAGTACGGTCGCTTAACTACTACAATTCTCACAGTATGGTCAACAGTTTTCCCTCTTTACAATTAAAAACAATAAAAGAACTACATTACTTAGCTAGGGTTTTCCTAGAAATCCCTAGATACCGAGTTAGTTGGCCATGGAAGATGGTGACTGCATCGTTGATGTAGAAACACTCTTCATAGTCTTCTTCTTCGGATCTCTAGATTTGAATATGGCTCTTAATAATAAAAAATTTGAATGAATGAATACACGTATGAATTCTCCAACTCAGCTGAACACCTACCAGAACATAACTCTCCTCTCTGATGTATGGTCTTGTATATATAGGCAATGGAATAGAGAGGCCCTTTTCAGTCTTTTCACACTAAAAACTCATGCAAACCCTAACTTCTCATATATATAAATGTATATTGCGACTCCAACCCTCTATATACATGTATATAGATGTCAGGAGTCGCGGACACCTCTTCCAATTAAACTAGGGGTGAAACATTAAAAATACACCAAAAATCACCAAAACGTTGCCGCATCTATGCTTCAAGCGTAGGGGTCCTATGCTTCAAGTGTAGGTCCCAAGTGTACCTCTAAGCGTAGGTCCAAGCGTAGAAATGTGATTTTCAGCCACTTTTTGAAACTGGAAGCGTAGGAAAAAACGTAGGTATTTTGCGGAAAATCACTTTTCTCCGTAAATGCACCAAAATGTCCGTCACGAACCCATGATACTTTTTACTAAAGTTGATGGTTTCTGAAAATACCATTTTTGCCTTCCGAGAGCCATTTTTGTCTCGGACTGCCTCTTTGACTTTCCTCTTGGATTGAAAGAACATACTCTTTAGTTAATTCACCGAAGTTAGCTCAATTTCTTCATTAAGCTCTTGAAACATGTATTAACACGCAAACGCCATAAAAATACCAAATAATAGAATGAAAGAACGTAACAATAGTGAGTTAAGGGATCAAAATGACTAATATTTAACACCTATCACACCCCCGAACTTACATATTGCTAGTCCCTTAGCAGGAAACTCAGGGAAATTTTCTTGTGATGATCTTCTTAATCTAACTACTCTAACTATTCTAACTAATATAACCTAATCCCTTTCTTTCGTGAGAGTCAACGATTACACTTCACATGTGTAATAAGCCTTTTAAACCCCTAGGTTACCCCTAGTGGACGAGTGAAGTCTCGTGAAGGTTTCCAGTGATGGTACCTACAAACATCTCAGTTCTCTATAATCACGCAGTTATGAGTTCACACACAAATTCAATTAAATCATGATACAATGCAAAAAACAGCATGGATGTAAATAGTCCCACTTACTACCGAACAACAATTATATCAAACTACGTGTTATGAATGGTTCCCACTAAAGTGAATTATTTTGTTATATTATATTCTCAATCCAGACAACCTTCCATGATTTTGTGAACACTCAAGTATGATATTTCAGTTCCTCTTCTCCTACTTCATTGATCAAACTTTGTCATTTTTAATAAAAACATATCTTTCCATCTTTCCACTTTTCATCCTTTTTTGTCTTTCTAAGTCTCCAGACTTTCCAACGAGAATTTTTAGTCTCGACCAACTGGGCCCGAGCTTCTTCTATAGGATTTATGTTCATCAATATTCTTCCCTTTAAACGCGAACAGTGATATTGGTGATACCAATGCCCGGTTTCTCAGATCAAATAACTTTTTTTTTGCATTTTTTTTCTCAAAATATATATTTTTCAATTTACTCCATTTCAACCATAACAACTCCCCTTCTCCCCTTTTATTGTGGCAAAATTATTTTTCAACTACATAGTCAAAAATCAACCTATTTCTCATAATGAATGTGTGTTTGTGCTTATAGGTCAAAGTCATCCTTCTTAATTTCAATTCCACTCATTTACTCTCTCATGTAAAACCACATCACTTCATTAACTTGATCTAATCATTACTCTCATGAATGAGAATATCACATCACATTTTACTCATGCATCATATACATAAAATTAATCAAACTATAATGTAAAACATTCATGCATGAAAATAAAGAACTACTCCAAAATTTTAAAATTTTCAATTTTTTTGAAAATTTTCATTACTTGTAATACTATACTCTCACCCCCAAACTTAAATTAGACCATGTCCTCATGGGCAAAAATAATAAAGGAGAACAAATACAATTACCCTTGAAGCTTAATTCCAGATTCCAAAGCAAAGCACAAATCCTCTCCCCTAAACTTGAATTGAATTACCTGTAGATATACGCAACAAAGTACAAATATCCAATCATAGCAAGGGAAAATAAATTTCAAAAATATCCAAAAATTCAGACAAAAATTTCAAGGAATCAAAATTTCTTTTCTTTTTTTTCATAAAAATAATAAAAGAAAAAGAAAAATTGATTTGGCCTTAAGGGCCTACAATCCTAAAAAAAAAAAAAAAACAAAGACGTGGCCTTAAGGGTCTACCGTTCCTAATAAAAAATAAACAAAAATCTTAAACCTAAATCTTCATCTTCTTCTTCATCACTTGACACGACATTTTTCAACCATATTTGGCAGCTTGCAGTCTTTTTCAAAATTTTCAAATCTTCCTTCAGATATATTTTAATAATTGTCCATCTCATCTCATCCAACTCCTCCATCCTATCACCCAACTGCTCGCCAATGATCTTTGATAACAGAAACGGGTATGGAAGATAATGTTCAAATCTATCGGCATCCGCCCACTGTCAACTCACAATCGCTCGAGTAATTGACATCTCAGCCAAAATCAATGTTGGAACACACACTTCATACTCATGAGTTAGGGCATACAAAGTTCTAAGCATAACGTGATCCCTTACACTAGTTCGATTATTGGGCTGAAGTTAAGCCGCAATGACACAATCCAAATACAGCAAATCCGACTTCAACCACCAATTATCACATGTCCTATCTTTTGAATCTGATACTGCATACAATTCCCGAACCATCTCCTTATCCTTTTGTGGCCATACTATATGATGTTCCTTCAATATTCCTTGTAAGTTTGCCGGAGTACCGATTGGTATATTCCACGCATCGGCAATAATTCTTCTTCCAATAAACAATAGGAGCACTCCACTGAGTCACTTTAGCCTTCATCACCTCAAATCCTGGTGGTCCCGAAATTGTCATATTTTCATAGAATTTTTGGACCAAGCTTGGATATACCTTTTCACCCGTAGGTTTTTCCAAACTTTTCAATCCTTGTTCTCTAAGGATTTTCCTTCCGAGCGCAATTAATACTCGATTCATCCTCTCCGGATGAAATATCTCTTCAAATTGCAACCTACACTGCAAAAACAATTTTGGTGTGGTTCGGCTTCCATTCCGACTCGTAGCTCCTTCATTTGTGCTTGTCATCTCCACATATGGTTCCGTACCTTCTATAAATTCCTCAGGGTCAGAATAATCTTCATTAGCATTATCCATACTAACCCCCTTTGAGATAGACAGAATAACATAACAACATAAGAAGAATATCTATTCTAATGCTCACTCCTTGAGAATTGTGAATTGTGAATTATGTCTACTTTATGGATGTATTTATAGATGGATGAAGTAGAATTAGAAGGGAAAAGTGATTTAAAACCCTTAGCATACTAGGAAAGGGGAAGCAATAACTAATCCAACTCCAACTTGTATTTGTATTCCGTCTCCATGTCAAATTAGGATTACTCTAAAGAGTCTACAGAAATCTAAAAACAAATCCTAAAAATAACTTAAACAAATCCTAATACAAGTACAAGTACAAACCAGGCCAAAACACCCCTCAAACAGGTTATATTTGCAAAATTTCAAAATCACCTCGCTGTAGCCTATGCTTCAAGCGTAGGGTAGCTACGCTCCAAGCGTAGCTTGAAGCATAGGTTGGCCTAAAAAAATTATTTTTTTATTTTTTTATTTTTTTTAAATACACTCATCAATCCAAACACATATACCCCGAAACTTAAATGCACAAATGTCCGCATAGTGCATTTTTAAATTATTGAAAGAATTCAAACTAACAGCACATGTAAAATATGCGTAAAAATACGGGGATATAACCAACTCGATATAATTGATCAGCAAAACTTCAATTTTATACACTATGAAAATATCAAAAACATTTAGAAGATAATCGTTCAAGCAGTCACATCAAGCCCTATACGAAACTATCTGCTCGACAGTTTATCTCTAATGTATAAAAATAAGTGAAATAAAAATAAAAATAAAACAAAAACCTAACTAAAACTAAACTAAACCTCATCATCAGAGGGCAGTGGCGTAGGTGGAATCTATACACCTATATGTTGATCTCTTCGTCGGGCCTGTCTCTCTTCTACCAAAGTCCGCTATATCCCCTGTATCTGTGCAATCAGAGCATCGAACTGTGTCTGGGACAGAGTAATAGTACCGCCCGCAGGTGCCTCTGGCAACACAACCTCCTCCTCAGTGGCTGGCGTCTATGACATCTCCACATCATCAGCAACCTCAGCCTCCTGAGCCATACCCGCATCAACCTGACCAGCATCAGTAGCCTGCTCCTGGGCCTGTGCACATGGTAATACACCGATCACTAGTCGGTATCGCATAATATCATCTACATGCAACCGGGTCCAGACACCAGTCCACATCCCTCTGGCATACGAGGTACCCTCTCGAAATCTGTTCCGCTCACCCGCATGCATCTCGATCCCAACATCCAATATAATCTTCATCACCAAGTACGGGAATTGAATCTGAAATAGACGTTGACCAACCTTTGTCTCCTTGCACAGATGAATATAATTTGTATATATGCCCTCCCACAAAATACGTGGGATAAAAATCTACCACCCGAACTCAAATGCATAGTGGAGGGCCGGAAATGGCGCATAGCACATGGTCACGTGTCTGTGCAAAAAAACCTGAGATCAAACTATCACATCCCAGAACCATAGCATATGATGATAGTTTGCCTTCTTCGTGCAGTTCAGATGATCATCGTCCCACTGCCCGATAATCTGTAGTGCATCCAGCTCAAAAATAGATGGGAGTATCTCAGGCATAGGTGGGAACAAAACAGATAGCTTGGGTGGATATTTGTCCGGAATACCCCACGCCTCAGCAATAGTCTGGGGAATAATCTTGATTTCTGTACCTCGAACCACTGTCCATAGTCTCAACCCCCTACTGAAATGGTGCATATGCAACTAGAACTCCCGGATCATATCCTCACAAATGTGCGAGGTAGTCGGGGCAAGAATAGGCAATATACTTCAAGCCCTCAATCGACTGATCGTCCAGGACGGTACTGGCTGTAAATCCTCAAATATCTGTAATAAATATATCCGTTCCTCCTGATACCCTTTCTGGATCGCTCTGTCTAGTATATCCTCTACCGATGCTGTCCGAGGCCTAGGTAAATATATAGTTAAAATTTTGGGGTCACCCTCCATAGGAGGCTCCGATACCCTCTCATCGGCTCGATCATCGCCCTGCGCGGCGTCCTCCTCCTGCCTAACGACATCTCCCTCTGTATCTTAATCCATCTCCTCAGCCTGCTGCTTCGGCATAAGTGGCGGTGATGGTATCCATGGACCAACTAGCTTAACCACTAGGCGACCATGTGGTAAAAATATGTCACATCCCTGTGTAGAGCTCTCTGGCACCTCTGCCTCAACAAATGAGGAAGATGAGGATGCTGAGTCGACATACTGTGGTCTCCTGGAACGTGTGCTATAGCGGTGAATAGGGGACGGTGTAGGAGATGATGATCTAGACCTTTGTCACACTGGTGATTCAGCAGCAACGGCGGCCTGAGCCACTCGTCTCGCCGACACCTTGATTCATGCCATGCCTACAATAGGGAAAATTTTAAAAGTAAGCAATAATGAACCGGACACTGAATCAAACTCAAAATATATCTAATATGATGATTAAATAAGTCGTCATCCCAAAAATTCAAAATTTAATCCGTTTGCGAAGTCGAAAAACTTAACTTTTTAGAAAATGGATCAAATCATGATTTTGATCGGACTCGTTCGTCAATACTAGTTTAGAATAGTTAAATAAGTCATATGAAATCCAAATAATGGAACAAAACTTACCGAATCGAAAAAACAATGGACTTCCAAAAATTGAGTTTCGGAGACTTTTCAAGTTCTTCATGCGAATCCGAACAAATCACCAACTAATCCAATGATCCATTTGTAAGGAATGATGAGGAATCGGATGACTGAAAGATAGAATCAAACCTCGTGAAGAATGGTGGAGAATTGAGGGAGATAGTGGAGTTTGAATGGAGAGTGGGGGGAAACTGACTACGGGCCTGTTATAAACAGGCCCGCAGCTACTCTTCAAGCATAGCTTGACCTACGCTAGAAGCGTAGGTCCCTGGCCCCAAAAATAAATTATTCTCTTTTTCCATCATCTCGTCCCGTCTTGAACTCCACACTTTTTAAATGCTTCCTAGGCTTCATTGACACTCTATACTTAAATGATGATGGCCTCGCGACTCCATACCAATGTTTAACGTGGTTGGTACGATATTGCCGCTTCTTAATACTCTAGATCAAGTTTATCCAGCTCAGGTGGTGGTTCAGTTAAATTGACCGTTTCTACCACACACTCAACTGGTTGCACCTCTATATAATGCTTCAATCTCTGTCCATTCACTACAAACTTCTTTCCAATGTCAGGATCATTGAGCTCCACGAGGAAAACCTTCGTAATCTTGTATGGCCTATCCCATCTCGATTGGAGCTTGCCAGGAAACAACTTAAGTCTCGAATTAAACAGCCATACTTTTTGTCTGGGCTCAAAAACTTTCTTTCTAATGTGTTTATCATGGAATGCTTTTGTTCGAGCCTTGTAAATTAGAGAATTTTCATACGCATTATTTCTCAACTCCTCAAGCTCTTGAAGTTAGAGTCTCCTCTGCACACCGGCTTTCTTTATATCTAAATTCAATCTTCGAACAATCCAATATGCTTGTTGTTCCAGCTCTACAGGGAGATGACACGCTTTACCATACACAAGACGATATGGTAACATACCAATTGGTGTTTTAAACGCAGTTCTGTATGCCCAAAGTGCATCATTTAGCCTTCTCGGCCAATCCTTCAAATACAGACGCACAGTTTTTTCCAAAATATTTTTAATCTTCCTATTAGAAACCTCCACTTGACCTTGTGATTGGGGGTGATATGGCGTACCAATTCTATGAGTGACATCGTACTTTTCACAAAGCGTGGAAAGAAACTCGTTGTCAAAATGGCTTCCACCATCACTGATCAAAACTCTTGGTATACCAAATCGTGAGAAAATGTTTGATTTTATAAATTCTTCCACCACGTCATGGTCAGTCCGTTTGGTGGTTATAACTTCCACCCATTTTGAAACATAATCAACCCCCACAAGTTTGTACTCCTTATCTGCTTTCGGAAATGGTCCCATAAAATCAATACCCCACACATCAAATAATTCTATAATCCGAATCGGGGTTAAAGGCATCATGTCTCTTCGAGATATGGATCCAAGATTTTGACACCTCAAACATGTCTTGAAAAACTCGAAAGCATCTTTGAATATCGAAGGCCAATAAAATCCACTCTGCAACACCTTGTGGGCTATCTTCTGAGCTCCAAAATGCCCTCCACACTCCAACGTGTGACAAAATGTCAGTATGCTTTGCAGCTCACTCTCGGGGACATATTTTCTAATAATCTGATCAGA
The DNA here is from genome assembly GCA_963922005.1 of Cornus suecica. Lineage (NCBI taxonomy): Eukaryota > Viridiplantae > Streptophyta > Magnoliopsida > Cornales > Cornaceae > Cornus > Cornus suecica. Next base: position 25,750,941 of record OY998240.1, on the reverse strand, counting down.
GCAATACTTGCACAAACGCGGATTATCCCAGATATAAAATTTGACTTGATTGAATAATCGGTCTTTCTCATTCTTAGACCATCCTTTTGGGATTTGACCTGTGGCTTTATAATTGACAATGTCAGCATACCACGGTATTTGTTCCACCACAGCCAGACTGAACAAATGTTCATCTGGGAAAGAATCCATAAGAGGAGTAATTTCCTTTGTGGATTTGACAATAATCCTTGACAAATGATTCGCAACAACATTCTCCGCACCCTTTTTATCTTTGATTTCCAGGTCGAATTCTTGTAACAACAGAATCCACCGAATCAGTCGGGGCTTAAAGTCTTTCTTCGTCAGCAAATGCATCAGATTGGCATGATATGAGTAAATGACAACCTTGGTGCCTAATAAATATTATCAGAATTTATCCAAGGCGAAGACAACTACCAACAACTCCTTCTCGGTAGTTGTGTAGTTCATCTGAGCATCATTCAAAGTCGTACTGGCATAATACATAGCATACAATATCTTATCTTTTCTTTGACCCAACACAGCTCCTATGGCATAGTCAGAAGCATCGCACATGAGCTCAAATGGCAGAGTCCAGTCTGGTAGATGAATAATCAGGGCTGATGATAGTTGAGCACGCAACTCCTCAAAGGCTTGAAGGCACTCTTCGTCGAAGACGAATGTCGTGTCCTTAGCCAATAAGTTGCATAGCGGGTAGACGATTTTGCTAAAATCTTTGATATCGGTAAAACTTGGTATGGCCCAGAAAATAGCGTATCTGCTTAACATATGTGGGAGGAGGCAATTTTGAAATTAATTCAACTTTTGTTTTATCTACCTCTATCCCTCGCTTAGATACAATATGGCCCATTACTATCCCTTCTTGAACCATAAAATGGCTATTTTCCCAACTTAGGATCAGATTCGTCTCTTTCTACCTCTTAAGTACCAGTTCTAGATGTTTTAAACAGTCTTCAAAGGTTTTCCCAAAAACTGAGAAGTCATCCATGAATACTTCAAGAAATTTCTTTACCATGTCAGAAAAGATAGACATCATACATCGTTAGAATGTTGCTGGCACATTACATAAACCAAACGACATCTGTGTATAAACAAACGTGCCATATGGACAAGTAAATGTGGTTTTCTCCTGATCAGCAGGATCAATCACCACCTGATTATAGCCGAAATACCCATCCAAAAAGTAGTACTAGCTTTGTCCGGCTAACCACTCCAGGATTTGATCAATAAATGGTAACGAAAAATGATCATTCCTGGTGTTCAGGTTGAGATTTCTATAATCAATACACACACGCCACCCAGTAATCAATACCTTTTAAGTTTGACACTACTGTGATGCCTGACTTCTTCGGCACCACCTGAGTTGGACTTACCCATGTACTATTAGAAATGGGGTAAATAATACCCGCATCCAGCAATTTTACTACTTCTTTCATCACCACCTCTTTCAGGTTTGGATTCAGCCTTCTCTGCATTTCCCTTGATGGATTTGCATCCTCCTCAAGATGTATACGAAGTATACAAATCGAAGGGTCTATGCCTTTCAAATCAGCAACACTCTATCCTATTACCTCTTTGCTCTCACTCAGAACCACGACTAGACTCGATTCCTGTTTTTCTATCAATCTTGAAGATATAATCAAATGAAGAGTCTCACCGGGTCCCAAGAAAACATATTTCATTTTTTTAGGCAATTATTTGAGTTCCAAGGTAGGAGGAGTAGTTAACGAGGGAATTGGTAGGATATGTGAAACTATCGGGAGCGGTTCAACCATTTCCCGCCATGATTGAGTATATAAAGCAGTCTCCATCATATCCAACTCTTCATTTTGCAGCTTCAAATGTGACTCCCAATCAGCCACTTCCTCATTCGGCCATTCTCTAGTCATAAAGGATTCCAGCTCGTCCTCCTCCATGATTTGAGTTGCAAAATCTGCTATGATATCATCTAGCTCATCACACTCATTAACCTGAAAACAGTCCCCAGATTCAGGAAATTGGTGGCTTCCTTCGAACACATTCATCCTGACCTTCATATTTCCAAATGTCAGATCCATGGCTCCGGTTCTGCAATTGATGCATGCATTTTTCATAGCAAAGAATGGTCTTCCCAATATCACTGGAATGTGCTTCTTTGATTCAGGGACAGGTTTTGTATCTAGGACTACAAAGTAAACCGGAAAATAAAACTTGCCCACTTGAACAATGACATCTTCAAGCACTCCTCTTGCCTGTTTTACTGATCGATCAGCGAATTGAAGTACGACCTCAGTGGGGCTCAGCTCACCCAACCCTAGCTATTGGTAGACTGAATAAGGAAGCAAGTTAATACTCGCACCTAGATCAAGAAGAGCTCTACCAATTTCCTAGTCACCGATGACACATGGAATAGTGGGAGCACCGGGATCTTTCCTCCTAGGTGGAGTATCATTTAAAAGCAATGAACTCACTTGCTCAGTCAAGAGTATTTTCATTGGATTCTTTCCTTTTCTTTTCCTCTTCTAAGTGCAAATATCCTTGAAAAATATAGCATAAGGTGGTATTTGGGCGATTACATCTAAAAGAGGTAAATTGATCTTGATTTGTCGGAATGTATCTAACATATCATATTCTTTCATATTTTCGTACTTGATCGGCTCTCTAAGATGTTGAGGAAATGGCGCTGCCTCCTCATAAATTGCCCTGTCTGGCTCCTCATGTAGTGTCTGATCGAGATCATCTCCTACTGATGGTTGATGTTTTTGCACTCTTTCAGCCTCTTTCCTTTCAACTTTTTTCCTCCGCTCTTCTTCCGCTTCCTTCCTTTGTTCTTGTTTTATATCCCTTCTTCTTTGCAACCTTTCCTCATACTCTGCCTCAACTCGACTCTCCACTTCCTTCCCACTTCTCAAAGTCGTGATGGCTTGAACCGACTCATGAGGATTATTAGAAAAAGATCTAAGCTCCAATGCTTGTTGTGGCTTAAGGTTGACTATTGGCTGACTTTGCAGTTTTCCTAGCTCTCTCACATTCCTCTCATTAGCCATTTGGCCAACCTGCATGTGTAGTTGTGCTAAAGATTGAGTATGAATGCCTAGTTTGTTATGAATGTCCATTATGACCTACTCTAGCCGATTAGTCTGGAAATCGGATGGAGGAGTTTGGCTTCTTGGTGGTTAGGCTTGGTAGTTATAGGGTTACACAACCTGATTATTACTGAATGGCTGAAGCTCTTGGGAATTATTGAATGGTTGTAGAGCTTGGGAATAATTAGAAGGTTGTAAAGCTTTGTTGTTATTGAATGGCTAGAAGGCTTGGGAATTATTGGATGTTCTTGGTTGGTAATTTGACTGAGGATCTAGCCACTATTGTTGGTTGTGAGTCGAATGATTATTGAATCTGTTGAAACCTCGGTTGTTGGCTGTATGATTGCTATCTTTCTGTAAACCTTGGATGTTGATTGTATGACTACTGTCTATCTGTGAACCTTCGTTATTGATTGTATGATTGCCCTTGTTGGAATTTTGGTGGTGGATTCTCTACATTGGTAGATTTGTAAGACAGGAGTGGGTGATTTCTGGCATTGGAGATGCATGAATTGGTGAAAGGAACATTATTGGAATAGTTCCACGATGCGTTGGCATCAACGACCATTATCTCCTGACACTTATATGGGGAATACTCAGCTTCAACTTCAAACATCTCTCTAGGAGGGGAATGACTTCGCTGCATAAAATTTTCAATTCTTTATAATTTCTCTTTAAACAATGCCATGGTATCTCTCACATCATCATGCTCTACAATACATGATTTCTCAGATCTCCTATCCTGTCGCCCCCCTCTGAACCTCAACTCAGATTGATATTGAATTGTGTTTTCACTAATATTATCAAATATCTCCAACAGATCTTTAGGTGGCTTTAAGATAAATTGACCTTGTGTGGCTGCATCTATCAAAGTTTTATGCGCCTCTCCAACTCCCATGTAGAAAGTTTTAGCAATATCTTGATCAGAAAACCTATGGTGGCGACACTTATACATAATTTCACTATACCTTTCCCATGCATCATGAAAATGCTCACCAGGTAACTACCTAAAGCTTTTGATTGCATCTTGTGCTTCTAAGGTCTTTCCTATTGGGTAGTGCTTTTCAATGAATTCTCTCTTAAGAGCTTCCTGATCAATTTTAATTTCTTTTGCTAATTTGATGTACCATCTTTTAGCTCTCTCTTTTAATGACCAAGGGAATAATCTCACTCGCAACTCATTTTTGGGTAAATTGTCAAACCTAACAGTAGAGGCTACCACTAGGAAGTCATTTATGTGCTTGTATGGGTCCTCTATCCTAAGGCCTAAAATTTTTGGAAGCATATTGATCATGCTTATCTTGATCTCAAAGTTCTTTGCTCCTTCTTCTTCTGGAAATTCAGCATAGGAATCGTACGCATCGGGCGCGTAATATCTTTTCAGTGATGTCTCTGGTGCCCTTTGTTGGTAGGCTCCTCTGTCAGCCATTGCTTCTTCTTGTTGACGATGACGCTCTTCAATAGATTGACGTAAACGACGGAGAGTCTTTTCGATCTCAGGATCGTACTCGACTAAAGCAGTGGTTAAATTAGAACGGGTCGGTCTATCGGTCATACGTTACTCAAACAACTTTTTTTTTCGAAATTTATGAAATAAAATCTAATCTAAATTAACTACTTCTAAATTACAGAAAATAAAACAAGAATTAATATGCAAAAATCTAGGTAACTAAAACTCACAAAAGTTCCAGATGCAACTTTAGAAGTTCTGTTCTTCCCTTTTACGCTCTTTAGAGTACTTGTCAATCACACAAAAATCTCACTTTAGCTACAGCTACAATAATGCAATACAAATAAATTACTAAAGATATTGAACAATGCTTAGTCCCCGGCAACGACGCCAAAAAATTTATATGGCGTCAGGTGTATAAAAATATGTGGTTAAAAACAACACATTAACGACTTTCGGTTTTACCCTACGCAAGTGCACGTATCAATTGTAGAATAGCAAAGTGACTTGAGTAAGGGATATCGAACCCACAGAGACTGAGATTGTTCACTTTAATAGTTCAAAAATACTGAATTATATTTTCTGAAAAATGGTTTGTTTGGGAGGTCAAAGACCAAATTATCTATTTTTAACTAAAATTATCTAGAACGCAAATTAAATTGGTTGTGATTCAGATGAGAGAGAAAACTAGGATTTTCATCACTCCACCACTAACCGTATAATATAGTTCATCAATAATTGTAAGAGGGCGATACATAACTATGAATCAGATCACACCGCAAATAGATAAATACGACCCCAAAAAGGAGTACCATCAACCAGATCGCGACAACCCATCTCATGACTGACCTAACTAGTACATGCTAAATATATTACTATAATTTACTCCTATTACATGAAAATAAACTAAAGCATGTCTATATTAAATCACCAAGGGACAACCTATGTCAACCTAGTATTTCAAGTTTCATTACCACCATTGTGTAGAAAACCATGATAAAACATCTTAGTTCCAGCCCATAGTGAATAATCATAATTGTGTAAAACTATATATTCATTCCATCTAAGACAAGAATTTAGAATAAACATATACTTTTATATTGCAAATCAGTACGGTCTCTTAACTAGTACAATTATCATAGTATGGTCAAAAATTTCCCCTCTTTATAATTAAAAATAATAAAGAACTACATTACTTGGCTAGGGTTTTTCTAGATAACCCTAGATACGAGTTAGTCCGCCAT